>CM055117.1:1084162682-1084762682 GCA_029206835.1 Rana muscosa | reverse complement strand
GAAAAAAAAGGGGCGGAGCAGGTGGGTGACGCTCGGTGCGCGCCGCGGCGCTTCTGCGCATGTGCGGGCGTCCCAGCATGTATAAAAGACACAGTACAAGTGTCAGCTGGATGCAAACAGAGCTAGCAACAAAACGGTGGCACACAGAGGCGGTTGATGCAGGCATCCCCATAGAAAGGCACTTTGGTGGACACCAGCTGGTATATAGCAGCAACTGTGTTAGACTATTACCAGCAAAATTGGTGTATGACGACGGGAATACCTCAGCTTTGTGCTTAAAGGATATGTCGTCCAGACGCTCCGGAAATAAGTCTTCCAGGAAGCCAAAGGGGTCTCCATCGGGCTCTGAGGATATTGGGCATGCTTGTACTGCACCAATCTCCCCTGAAAATTCAGAGGTCAGTAGCCGTAGGAACCCCGCAGGAGTGCCTGGTGCTGCGGCTGTCCCCAGTCCACCTGCTCCTGTATATATAACAGAGGAGGTTTTATCCTCAACTCTGGGAGGATTGGAAGAGAGATTAACAGCATTGATCGCTGCTTCCCTGTCACAGGGAAAGCGCGTCCGATCTCCGTCTCCTCCTTCAGAGTGCCTGTTAGTGGAGGAACAGCCCCACACAGAGATCGACCTACCTGAAGGGGATCAGGATGAGGTTGATTCAGTTATAGAGGAATCAACAGTGGAAGAACCTTTCTCAGCATCTCAGGCTGAAAGATTATGGGTTCAGTCTCTGACTAACATGGTCCGATCAGCATTTAAAATGCCTCTGGCGAAACCATCAACCACTACGGTTTCCTCGCTGGGGTCGCTGAAAGCTCCCCAGGCTGACTGTTCCTTCCCAATCCACCCTTTATTGGAAGGGCTTATTTACCAGGATTGGGAGCATCCTGATAAAATATTTACTCCCCCCAAGAGATTTCCAGTGATCTATCCCATGGAGGATAAGTTCATAAAAAAATGGAGGGTCCCTACAGTGGACACAGCCATCTCTTGTGTAAATAAATCACTGACATGTCCAGTAGATAATGTTCCAATGTTCAAAGACCCAATAGATAAAAAATTGGAGTCTTTACTAAAATCTGCTTTCTCTACAGCAAGCATGGTGACACAACCTGCGGTAGCAGCGATTGGAGTCTGCCAAGCAGTGAAAGATCAGTTGAAACATGTCTTAAGGGACTTACCAGATCAGCAGGCTCTTGCCCTAGCTGACCTACCTAGAGCCTTGTGTTGCGGTGGACGCCATAAAGGATACAATCCAACAGGCATCCCGCTTTACGCTGTCTGTAGACATATGCGTAGGCTTCTATGGCTCAAAAACTGGTCTGCTGAAGCTCCCTGTAAGAAATTGCTGATTAGCTTCCCATTTCATGGAGAACGCTTATCTGGAGATGATCTGGACAAATATATCCAGAAAACTTCTGCCGGTAAAAGTACACTCTTGCCGGTTAAGAACAAGGGTAGAAGTCCTTCTTTTAAGAGGCCTACTTCTCCAGTCCCTGGCACATCGGCTGTGAAACAGTTCCGACGGCCTCCGCGGTCAAATCCAGGGGGCAGAAATCAGGGACAATCACAGGGTAACAAGAAACCCTGGGTCAAGAGAGGTACAAAACCTCCCCCCAAGTCATGAAGGGTTGCCCCCACTCAATCGGGTGAGGGGAAGACTTCAGTTGTTCACAGAGACCTGGCGGGACACCATCAGAGACAGATGGGTGATCTCCGCAGTAAGTCTGGGATACAGGCTGGAGTTAAAAGACATTCCTCCTGCCCATTTTATAAGGTCAAACGTGCCAAGCGATCCCCAGAAGAGTGGATCCCTCCTTCTGGCACTAGAACAACTATTGCTCCAAGGGTAATCATGAAGGTTCCCTTGGAAGAAAGCGGGTTCGGGTTTTACTCGAACCTTGTCACAGTCCCCAAACCAAATGGGGACGTGAGGCCCATATTAAATATAAAAGGGCTAAACAAGTTCCACATATCAGGACTTTTTCGGATGGAGTCG
The DNA here is from genome assembly GCA_029206835.1 of Rana muscosa. NCBI lineage: Eukaryota > Metazoa > Chordata > Amphibia > Anura > Ranidae > Rana > Rana muscosa. The sequence continues at coordinate 1,084,760,685 of CM055117.1, read as the reverse complement.
ATCCGATCGGTGGCCACCGCCCTACAAGGGCAGGAATGGTTAGCCTCGATCGACATAAGGGATCCTTATTTGCATATTCCCATCTGTCCGGCCCACCAGAAATTTCTACGCTTTGCAGTAGAAGGGCGCCATTTTCAGTTCAGAGCCTTACCTTTCGGTCTGGCCACAGCACCACGAGTGTTCACAAAAATTCTGGCCCTACGATTGGCCAAACTAGGAACACAAGGTGTAACGATAATGGCATATCTAGACGACTTGTTGCTGATAGACCACTCAGTGAAAAAAACTAGAAGTGGTCGTTCACAAGATAATCAAGTATCTGGAATCTCACGGTTGCATTATCAACCGAGACAAGTCAGCCCTAAAACCAGTCAAAAGTCTGGAATACTTGGGGGCTAAGACTGGATTCAAATCAGAGAAAGATTTTCTTACCTCCAGAGAAGGTGTCGTCTTTGAAAGATTTGACCCACTTAGTGGGTACAAAAAAGAAAACCATCCATACGCCTGTGTATGAGGCTGCTGGGAAAAATGGTGGCTTCATTCGAAGCAGTACCCTACGGTCAATTCCATTCAAGGAACTTGCAGAGGGCCATACTGTCAGCCTGGAACAAAAAGAGTTCAGGCTTTAGACTTACCAATGTCCCTGTCCCCTTCCGTTCGCAAGAGCCTCCATTGGTGGTTGGTGCCCCAGAATCTGGAAAAAGGGAAACCCTTCAGTCCGGTTTCTTGGAAGGTGGTCACTACAGATGCCAGCCTCATAGGCTGGGGGGCAGTACTGGAGCAATGGTCTCTCCAGGGCAAGTGGTCAGAAGCAGAGAAGGCCCTGCCCACCAATCTCTTAGAGATACGAGCAGCCCGGTATGCCCTAGTAGCATGGACATCCAAACTCCAAGGGTCACCTGTCAGAATTCAATCAGACAATGCCACAGCAGTGGCATATATCAATCACCAGGGTGGCACCAGGAGTCGTGCAGCCCAGAGGGAAGCGAATTGCATCCTGGAATGGGCAGAAAGATATGTCACAGCCATATCCGCGGTTTTCATCCCAGGAGTGGAAAATTGGAGAGCGGACTTTTTAAGTCGCCAGCAATTATGCCCGGGGGAATGGTCTCTTCACCCCGAGGTTTTCCAGGCAATATGCCAGCGGTGGGGAACACCGGATGTAGATCTGCTAGCATCCAGATTCAACGCAAAGGTGGACAGATTTGTGTCTCGCACAAAGGATCCCCTAGCTTGCGGTTCGGATGCCCTAGTGTTCCCTTGGGATCAGTTCAAGCTGATATATGCATTCCGACCGTGATTAATCCGCAGAATCAGGGTAGAAAAGAAACCAGTGATTCTGGTGGCTCCAGCGTGGCCCCGAAGGGCATGGTACGCAGAGATTGTAAAAATGTCAGTGGGAAGTCCTTGGACCCTCCCACATCGTCCGGACCTGCTTTCGCAAGGACCGATATACTACCCTTCCTTACCAGCCCTAGGTTTGACAGCCTGGCTATTGAAGCCCACATTCTAAAAAAGAGAGGGCTCTCTAATCCTGTGGTATCTACCATGATCAATGCCAGGAAGCCGGTATCCAGGCAGATCTATTATAGGATCTAGAAGGCGTACATCACGTGGTGTGAGGCCAAGAAATGGCATCCACGTAAGTACGTAATAGGTAGGATTCTGGACTTCCTACAGTGGGCTGTACATAGGAAGCTTGCCTTGAGTACTATCAAGGGTCAGACGGCCTTGTCAATATTTTTTCAAAGGCCCTTGGCTTTGCATTCATTAGTCAAAGCTTTCATACAAGGAGTGATGCGTATTAGCCCTCCGGTTAGTATTCCCATATGTCCATGGGACTTAAACCTGGTTCTGTCGGTTCTACAGAAACAACCATTTGAACCATTGCGGCACATTTCCTTAGTTCTTTTCACCAGGAAATTGATTTTCTTAGTAGCCATTTGTTCGGCTAAAAGAGTATCGGAATTAGCCGCCTTGTCCTGTAAGGAGCCATATCTGGTTGTCCATAAGGACAGAGTAGTATTACGTCCTCATCCAGCCTTCTTCCTAAGGTGGTATCGAGGTTCCATTTGAACCAAGATGTGGTTCTTCCTTCCTTTTTCCCCAAACCTAGTTCGGTAGAGGAAAAGTTATTGCATTCTTTGGATGTAGTAAGAGCAGTTAAAGCTTATCTTAAAGCCACTGCTCAGATTCGCAGAACGGATACTTTGTTTGTTCTGCCGGAAGGCCCCAGAAAGGGTCAGGCAGCATCAAAAATCTACTTTAGCCAAGTGGATTCGACAGGTCATAATACAAGCATATGGCTTGAGAAGGAGACCGCCTCCGTTCAAAGTTAGGGCGCACTCCACAAGAGCAGTTGGAACTTCATGGGCAGTGCATCACCAGGCCTCCCTGGCTCAAGTCTGTAAGGCCACAACATGGTCCTTAGTACACACGTTTACTAGATTCTACCAGGTAGACGTCAGAAGTCAGGAGGATGTCGCCTTTGGGCGCAGTGTGTTGCAGGCCGCAAAAGAGCCTCATGCTTGATGGCGCCCAGCTTATGTATAGTGTATCCCTCCCCTCATTTGGCATTGCTTTGGGACGTCCCATTAGTAATGACTAAGTCGCTCTGTGTCCCGTGATGTACGAAAAAGAAAAAGGGATTTTTATAACAGCTTACCTGTAAAATCCTTTTCTTGGAGTACATCACGGGACACAGAGCTCCCACCCCTCTTTTTGGGACACTTATTGCTTTGCTACAAAACTGAGGTGCTCCCGGATGGGAGGGGCTTATTAAAGGGAGGGTACTTCCGGTTTGGAAGTTGCCAGTGCCAGCACCTGAAGGTAAACTATATAACCCATTAGTAATGACTAAGTCGCTCTGTGTCCCGTGATGTACTCCAAGAAAAGGATTTTACAGGTAAGCTGTTATAAAAATCCCTTTTTTTCACTGAGCTTGCGTACAGGTTCTTTTGGGCCTCAGTAAGCTATTCCGGATCCGACCAAAAAAGCTTCATAGCTAAACGGTCGGTACCCGGGCCTTGCAAGAGAAGAGCAAGGTTTTGCCTGTAATGCCTCTCTTAGGAGGGCTGGACCCTGGGATCCAGAGCTCTGGTCATACCCACGACCAAGATGTTTTCTGTGCAGGGTGCTATACAGGTCCAGGGGAGTGGAATCCTTGGGAACCTGGTCCCTGAAGGTTTAATTACAATGCCTGCCGTGATAGGTGAAGTTTGGGCTTCTGTGGACCAAACAGAGTCCTGCGGCGAGGAAAAGGTAAGTGGGGGCCCTCAGGAACTTGGTTCTATTGGGGGACCCCCAAGCCTAATTTGTCTTTCTGCCTGTTACCTAAGGTATTCCCGCTAATATTCTGTGCATGCCTGTTACTACTAAGAAAATGTAAAAAAATTTAATAGTAGGCAAGAAAAAAAAAAAATGCTAAGACCGCGGTACCTGTGTTAAACACTAGAGGCCACTATGGTTCTTTTTTCTTGTAATGTGGATTTTTTTCTTCCAAAGTCAAATCCAGGCAGTTGGTAAGTTCTCTGCTGGGAAGCTGTCTCCTCTGCCCTGTTGCTGCGCTCATCCATCCCCGGGCCCTGCGTCAGGGACCCTGGCTCCCATCTAGCTCCTTATTTTTTTAAAAAGAGCGCCGAAGGCGCACGTGCCCGCGCGCGTGCGCAAGCACGCGCCTCTATATATAGAGGCGATCTGGAAAAAGGGGTGGAGCTGGTGGATGACGCTCGGTGTGCGCCGCGGCGCTACTGCGCATGTGCAGGCGTCCAGCGTGTTTAAAGGCACAATCACAGCTGGCTATTGAAGTGCACAGACAGAGCTAGCAACAGTAAATAAGGCACACAGAGGCGGTTGATGCAGGCATCCCCTAGAAAGGCACTTTAGTAGACACCAACTGTTATATAGCAGCAATTGTGCTAGACTATTATCAGTAAAAGTGGTGTATTACGGCTGGAATACCTCAGCTTTGGGCTTAGGAATATGCCGTCCAGAAGCTCCGGAACTAAATCTTCCAGGAAGCGAAGGGGGTCTCATCGGGCTCGGAGGATCTTGGGCATGCTTCTGCTGCACCAGTCTCCCCTGAAAATTCAGAGGTTAGTGACCGTAGAGACCCCGCAGGAGTACCTGGTACTGTGGCTGTCCTCAGTTCACCTGCTCCTGTGTATGTAACAGAGGAGGTTTTTTCCTCAGCTCTGGGAGGATTAGAAGAGAGATTGTCAACATTGATCGCTGCCTCCCTGTCACAGGGAAAGCACGCCCGATCTCCGTCTCCTCCTTCAGAGTACCTGTTAGCGGAGCAACAGTCCCATACAGGGATCGACCTGCCTGAAGGGGATCAGGATGAGGTTGATTCTGTTATAGAGGAATCAACAGTGGAGGAACCTTTCTCAGCATCTCAAGCTGAAAGATTATGGGTTCAGTCTCTGACTAACATGGTCCGATCAGCATTTAAAATGCACCTTGCGGAACCATCAACCACTACTGTCTCCTCGCTGGGGTCGCTAAAAGCTCCCCAGACCGTCTGTTCCTTTCCACTTCACCCTTTACTGGAAGGGCTCATTTACCAGGATTGGGAACATCCTGATAAAATATTTACTCCCCCCAAGAGATTTCCGGTGGTCTATCCCATGGAGGATAAGTTCATCAAAAAATGGAGGGTCCCTACAGTGGACGCAGCCATCTCTTGTGTGAATAAATCACTGACATGTCCAGTGGATAATGTCCAAATGTTCAAGGACCCAATAGATAAAAAATTGGAGTCCTTATTAAAATCTGCTTTTTCTACAGCAAGCTTGGTGACACAACCAGCAGTGGCAGCTATTGGGGTCTGCCAAGCAGTGAAGGATCAGTTGAAACAGGTCTTAAGGGACTTGCCAGATCAGCAGGCCCTTGCCCTAGCTGATCTACCTAGAGCCTTATGCTTTGCGGTTGACGCCATAAAGGATTCAATCCATCAGGCCTCCCGCCTTACGCTGTCTGTAGTACATATGCGCAGGCTTCTATGGCTCAAAAACTGGTCTGCTGAAGCTCCCTGTAAAAAATTGCTGGTTAGCTTCCCATTTCATGGTGAACGCTTATTCGGGGAAGACCTGGACAAATATATCCAGAAAATTTCCAGCGGTAAAAGTACACTCTTGCCGGTTAAAAACAGAGTTAGAGGTCCCTCTTTTAAGAGGCCTGCTTCTCCAGTCCCTGGGGCATCGGCTGTGAAACAGTTCCGACGGCCTCCTCGGTCAAATCCCGGGGGTAAAAATCAGGGACAATCGCAGGGGGATAAGAAACCCTGGGTCAGGAGAGGTACAAAACCTCCCCCAAAGTCAAATGCATGAAGGGTTGCCCCCACTCAATCGGGTGGGGGGGAAGACTCCAGTTGTTCACAGAGACCTGACGGGACACGAACAGAGACAGATGGGTGCTCTCCGCAGTAAGTCTGGGATACAGATTGGAGTTAAAAGACTCTCCTCCTTCCCATTTTATGAGGTCAAACGTACCAAGGGATCCCCGGAAGAGAGAGTCCCTCCTGTTGGCACTAGAACAACTATTGCTCCAAGGAGTAATTATGGAGGTTCCCCTGGAAGAATGGGGGTTCGGGTTTTACTCAAACCTCTTTACAGTCCCGAAGCCAAACGGGGACGTGAGGCCCATATTAAATCTAAAAGGGCTAAACAAATTCCTACATATCAGGACTTTCCGGATGGAGTCGATCCGATCGGTGGCCACTGCCCTACAAGGGAAGGAATGGTTAGCCTCGATCGACATCAAAGATGCTTATTTGCACATTCCCATCTTTCCAGTCCACCAAAAATTTCTACGCTTTGCAGTAGAAGGGTGCCATTTTCAGTTCAGAGCCTTATGCCCCGTACACACGATCGTTTTTAATGTCATTTTTTAAACCGACGTTTTTCTCCTCGTTTTTTTTCATGTTTCCTCTCAAGCCTGCCTTGCGTACACACCATCATTAAAAAAAACGATCAAGCAAAGCGCAGTGACGTTCAACACGTACGACGGCACTATAAAGGGGAAGTTCCGTTCGAATGGCGCCACCCTTCATGTTAGTAAAGTTTGTTGAGCGACGATTCGCGCTTTTCAGTCCGTTACTGTGTAATGAATGTGCTATCTCCATTACGAACGCTAGTTTTACCAGAACGAGCGCTCCCGTCTCATACTTGATTCTGAGCATGCGCGTTTTTTTTCACGTCGTTAAAGCATACACACTATCGTTTTTCACGTCGTTAAAAAAAACGACATGAAAAACGTGAAAAAAGAGATCATGTCCGGAATTTTTAATGGCCGTTTTTCACATCGTTAAAAATGCTCTGGAGCATACACACGATCATTTTTCAGGGCCATTTTTTAAAATGGCAGTTTTAACGGCATGAAAAACGATCGTGTGTACGGGGCATTACCCTTCGGTCTGGCCACAGCACCACGAGTGTTCACAAAAATTCTGGCCCCATTATTGGCCAATCTAAGAACACGAGGTGTAACGATAATGGCATATCTAGACGACTTGTTGCTGATAGACCACTCAGTGAAAAAACTAGAAGTGGTCGTTCACAAGACAATCAAGTATCTGGAATCTCACGGTTGGATTATCAACCGAGACAAGTCAGCCCTAAAACCAGTCAAAAGTCTGGAATACTTGGGGCTAAGGCTGGATTCAGGCCAGAGAAAAATATTCTTGCCTTGAGAAAAGGTGTTGTCTTTGAGAGATTTGATCCACCTAGTGGGTACAAAAAGACAGCCGTCCATACGCCTGTGCATGAGGCTGCTGGGAAAAATGGTGGCATCATTCGAAGCAGTACACTACGGTCAATTCCATTCAAGGAATTTGCAAAGGGCCATACTGTCAGCCTGGAACAAAAAAGTTCAGGCCCTAGACTTACCAATGTCCTTGTCCCCTTCCGTTCGCAAGAGCCTCCGTTGGTGGTTGGTTCTCCAGAATCTGGAAAAAGGGAAATCCTTCAGTCCGATTTCTTGGAAGGTGGTCACTACAGATGCCAGCCTTATAGGCTGGGGAGCAGTACTGGAGCAATGGTCTCTCCAGGGCAGATGGTCGGATGCAGAAAAGGCCCTGCCCATCAATCTCTTAGAGATACGAGCAGCCCGGTATGCCCTAGTAGCATGGACATCCAAACTCCAAGGGTCCCCTGTCAGAATTCAATCAGACAATGCCACAGCAGTGGCATATATCAATCATCAGGGTGGCACCAGGAGTCGTGCAGCCCAGAGGGAAGTAAATTACATCCTGAAATGGGCAGAAAGATATGTCCCAGCCATATCCGCGGTATTCATTCCAGGAGTGGAGAATTGGAAGGCGGACTTTCTAAGTCGCCAGCAATTATGCCCAGGGGAATGGTCCCTTCACCCCGAGGTTTTCCGGACAATATGTCAGCGGTGGGGAACACCGGATGTAGATCTTCTAGCATCCAGATTCAACGCAAAGGTGGACAGGTTTGTCTCTCGGACAAGGGATCCCCTAGCTTGCGGCTCGGATGCCCTAGTGTTCCCTTGGGATCAGTTCAAGCTGATATATGCATTTCCACCGCCACAATTGTTACCTCGATTACTCCGCAGAATCAGGGTAGAAAAGAAACCAGTGATTCTGGTGGCTCCAGCGTGGCCCCGAAGAGCATGGTACGCGGAGATTGTAAAAATGTCAGTGGGGAGTCCTTGGACTCTCCCACATCGTCCGGACCTGCTTTCGCAAGGACCGATATACCACCCTTCCTTACCAGCCCTAGGTTTGACGGCCTGGCTATTGAAGCCCACGTTCTAAAAAAGAGAGGTCTCTCTAATCCTGTGGTAGCTACCATGATCAATGCCAGGAAGCCGGTATCCAGGCAGATCTACTATAGAACCTGGAAGGCGTACATCACCTGGTGTGAGGCCAAGAAATGGCATCCACGTAAGTACGTAATAGGTAGGATTCTGGACTTCCTACAGTGGGCTGTAGATAGGAAGCTTGCCTTGAGTACTATCAAGGGTCAGATTTCGGCCTTGTCAATATTTTTTCAAAGGCCCTTGGCTTTGCATTCACTAGTCAAAGCTTTTATACAAGGAGTGATGCGTATTAGCCCTCCGGTTAATATTCCCGTATGTCCATGGGACTTAAACCTGGTTCTGTCGGTTCTACAGAAGCAACCATTTGAACCATTACAGCACATTTCCTTGGTTCTTCTCACCAGGAAATTGATTTTTCTAGTAGCCATTTTTTCGGCTAAAAGAGTGTCGGAATTAGCCGCTATGTCCTGTAAAGAGCCATATCTGGTTATCCATAAGGACAGAGTAGTGTTACGTCCTCATCCAGCCTTTCTTCCTAAGGTGGTATCGAGGTTTCATTTGAACCAAGATGTGGTTCTTCCTTCCTTTTTCCCCAAACCTAGTTCGGTAGAGGAAAAGTTATTGCATTCTTTGGATGTAGTAAGAGCAGTTAAAGCTTATCTAAAAGCCACTGCTCAGATTCGTAGAACGGATACTTTGTTTATTCTGCCGGAAGGCCCCAGAAGGGGTCAGGCAGCGTCAAAATCTACTTTAGCCAAGTGGATTCGACAGGTCATAATGCAAGCCTATGGCTTGAGAAGGAGACCGCCTCCGTTCAAAGTTAGGGCGCACTCCACGAGAGCAGTTGGAACTTCATGGGCAGTGCATCACCAGGTCTCCCTGGCTCAGATCTGTAAGGCCGCAACATGGTCTTCAGTACACACGTTTACTAGGTTCTACCAGGTGGACGTTAGAAGTCAGGAGGATGTCGCCTTTGGGCGCAGTGTGTTGCAGGCCGCAAAAGATCCTCATGTCTGATAGCGCTCAGCTTATGTATGGTGTATCCCCCCCCTCATTGGGCATTGCTTTGGGACGTCCCACATAGTAATGACTATGTCGCTCTGTGTCCCGTGATGTACGAGAAAGAAAATAGGATTTTTATAACAGCTTACCTGTAAAATCCTTTTCTTGGAGTACATCACGGGACACAGAGCTCCCACCCCTCTTTTGGGGACACTTATTGCTTTGCTACAAAACTGAGGTACTCCCGGATGGGAGGGGCTTATATAGGGGAGGGTACTTCCGGTTTTGGAAGTTGCCAGTGCCAGCACCTGAAGGTATCTATATAACCCACATAGTAATGACTATGTCGCTCTGTGTCCCGTGATGTACTCCAAGAAAAGGATTTTACAGGTAAGCTGTTAGGTTTAACTGATGAAAATAGGATTTTTATAACAGCTTACCTGTAAAATCCTTTTCTTGGAGTACATCACGGGACACAGAGCTCCCACCCCTCTTTTGGGGACACTTATTGCTTTGCTACAAAACTGAGGTACTCCCGGATGGGAGGGGCTTATATAGGGGAGGGTACTTCCGGTTTTGGAAGTTGCCAGTGCCAGCACCTGAAGGTATCTATATAACCCACATAGTAATGACTATGTCGCTCTGTGTCCCGTGATGTACTCCAAGAAAAGGATTTTACAGGTAAGCTGTTAGGTTTAACTGATGAAAATAGGATTTTTATAACAGCTTACCTGTAAAATCCTTTTCTTGGAGTACATCACGGGACACAGAGCTCCCACCCCTCTTTTGGGGACACTTATTGCTTTGCTACAAAACTGAGGTACTCCCGGATGGGAGGGGCTTATATAGGGGAGGGTACTTCCGGTTTTGGAAGTTGCCAGTGCCAGCACCTGAAGGTATCTATATAACCCACATAGTAATGACTATGTCGCTCTGTGTCCCGTGATGTACTCCAAGAAAAGGATTTTACAGGTAAGCTGTTAGGTTTAACTGATGAAAATAGGATTTTTATAACAGCTTACCTGTAAAATCCTTTTCTTGGAGTACATCACGGGACACAGAGCTCCCACCCCTCTTTTGGGGACACTTATTGCTTTGCTACAAAACTGAGGTACTCCCGGATGGGAGGGGCTTATATAGGGGAGGGTACTTCCGGTTTTGGAAGTTGCCAGTGCCAGCACCTGAAGGTATCTATATAACCCACATAGTAATGACTATGTCGCTCTGTGTCCCGTGATGTACTCCAAGAAAAGGATTTTACAGGTAAGCTGTTATAAAAATCCTATTTTCATCAGTTAAACCTATCGTGTGTACAGGGCTACAGTCTCTGAAGATATGCCCACCATGAAGGGTGAAGCCTTGACTTTACTTGTCTATGCTGCTAGACTGTATATAAAGCCTGGGCTTCGCCCATCATGGTGGGCATAGCTTCAGGGACTCTGTTCCATTGTGATGGACCTGTATTTCTGACCATTACAGTACGCTTGCAGGGGATGAGTTTGAAAAAAGACACTCCATGTAATTGATGGGTATCTGCTCAGTGTGATCTATTGTTGGTGTTTTATATCCTTGGTGTGCCAGAGTGATCCTTAGCAACATGTCAGACTTTCAACAGATACTCATGAAGCCCTCCAGAGTGAAGATTAAAGGAAAGCCGGCCGTGTTCGACCTCCAGCAGAGGGTCTTACAAATCAGCACTGGAGAGTTTGATGACAGTAAGTATAAGATGTATCTAAGGGCAAATGTTTTATGATGTGGTGATTTATTGCACCCAGCATTGACTACAATCCCCTCTACCATTCCATTTCAAGTGTTACCTTCTGACCTGCTGAGATACGCAAGAAAAGTTGTGACTTTTAAATTTACAAGCACATAGTGCATTTTGCAAGCTTGGCTTTAGGTCCTTTAAGTTACCTGATCAGCAGAACAGGATAGCGAGATGTTATGGGGATGGGGAGAGCCCCATCAGACTGCGCCTGCATGGATAGCTCACAATTGTCAGCACTAGTGTGGCCTAAATATCAGGACTTGTATGATCCATGTCATTTAGAGTCCCTTGGTGTACTTTACTTGACTAAATGGTTTTAATTGCCTAGGTCTAATTTAAGGTGGATGATTTATAGATGGATTTTAGGGGCAAGCAGTCTGCATTAAAGTGGAGGTCCGCCCACCTGTCAAAGACGGGTATCTGCTCCCCCCCATCTCCCTGAAAGGTTCCAAATGTGGCACCGGAGGGGGGAGGAGACAAATTATCAGAAGTTCCACTTTTGGGTGGAACTCCACTTTAATGCTGTGTACACGCGGTCGGAATTTCCGACAGAAAAAGTCCGATGGGAGCTTTTCGTCGGATATTCCGACCGTGTGTATGTCCCATCAGACTTTTTCTGTCGGAATTTCCAACGGACTTAGAGAGCAGGTTCTCTATTTTTCCGTCGGAAATTTCGACTGAGGTTTTTCTGTTGGAAAGTCCGACCGTTTGTATAAGTTCTAGAGACAGAAAGAAGACATGTGCTTGGGGTTCCAGAGACAGGACAACTGGGTGTGCATGGGATTCCATGGATGGGAAGACCACTTGCTGGGTTCCAGAAACCGGAATACTTTTTGTGCGTGGGGTTTCGGGGACAGAAAGACACTGTTGGGTTCCGGTGACAAGACTGCATATGCATGCCTGTGTATTGTGTAATGGACCGCCTGTTACCCCGCCTCGGTGCCCCCTGCCCTCCAAACCCTTCCAGCAGACCGATAGCTACGACCAGTCCTTTACCTCAAGCATTGTATATAGACAAGATGTTGAGGTAAAACCAATGGAATTACTTTTTTTGAACAGACATACTGGTCTTTATACACTTCAAAAATAAGGGCAGTCGTCACATGAACAATGCAAATTTCAAACAGCAATCCAGCTAACAGTGATCTAATGAAACGGTAATCTTATTAACAGCTAGGCCCCTAGACAAGTCTTATCAGTATGACTAGCAGTCACAGGAATTCCCCCACCACAGACAGTCCAGCACCCTGTTCCCCAGTATTCAGGAAGACCCAGGGCTGTCCAAATCATTAACCAGCTTTCTTTTCACATCCATCTTTTCACTAAGTTTCAAGTGAGTAGAGACCATCATGGCTTTCTTGACTGTTGAATGTGGTAATAACATGTTATCTTGCATCATATAACAGGACATCTTCCTGAATGCTCACAGTTCCCTCAAATGCCAGGGCCCATAGTCAGTAGGTGTGACGGAATCGTCCAGCACCCAGCTTGAGTGCTTCCATCAGCATACAGCTTCCTCCAGTCTGGACACAGGAACCAGATATTATAGCGGACCATACAAGACTAGCCAACAATAGCTTGTATGAGAACTGGAACTCTTTATTTGAAACTCACACAGAATTGATATACACAATCAGGTGAGGCTGATCACATTATCGTATGCAAAGGCAACTGCATACAGGATAATAATTAACATAACTAAGGAACAACCAACATAAACTATGCTAATCCACCTCTAGCAACTAATAGCAGACAGTGATATAAACATGAGCTAATTAACTAGTCACTTAAACCAGCCTCTGTGACCAGACTATCTGGCAACAAAGTACAATTAACATTATTATAAGCATAACTATCCCACAATGGTTCGATAACAAGGTACAGTGGTCACAATATCAATCACCTCTGCAAAAGATGATCAGACAGACAGAAACAATAAGTAACTTGGCACAATTAACAATGGGTGAAAGACACTTAGGAGGCACAATATGAGAGAGACCTACTTACAATAAACACATTGCAGGAGACCCCAGACAGGTGGCTTGAGCTGATGATATTAACATCTGCTATGAGTCTCACAGTGTGAGGCAGTCATTGTTGGTAACGGGGCATCTAGGCCCTAAACATGGATCCCAGGTCTAGATTCTCAGAGTCTGTGTGTCTTTGGGGAGACATGAACTTGAATCAGAAACAAGACCACTCCACGGGTCCCCCAAGCATACACTTTCCAAAGAGTAGTGTTCCCTTAAAAGCCAGGGCCCATAGTTAGTGGGTGAGAGGCCACCCTGCAGTCCCCACCCCCCAAAAGCCCCTGTCCTGGTTGGGTTCCTTGGTCAGGAAGTCTGTGTATGCATAGGGGTCTATGAAGACTGCTTATGCATGGGGTTTTGGGAACAGGAAGACTATGTATGCATGGGGTTCTAGGGGCAAGAAAACTGTGTGAAACATATTTCAGGGGCAGGAAAGCTACAAATGTGTTGGGTTCCAGGGACAGAAACATTGTGTGTTGGATTCCAAAGATAAGAATACTTGTTAATAAAGAAAAAACTGCACCAAAAAAACCTATTGAAAAAACACAACCCTGATTGGCATCAGGATAAAAAATTCCAAGGATGTGGCCCACTTAGGGGGAGTGTTCAATTTTACAAGGAGGGGTCCCAATATTTGATATACTCGAAATATAACACCTTATCCTCTAAAGATGGTCACCACCATAAGAAATGTCTCCTTACCACAAACATGCGGATTTATGCAAGTGGCTTTAACCCAGCCACGGCCTTTAATCTGTAGGAGGATCCAGCCAGGGTCCACCGATACTCCACCAAATGTTAATGAGAACTTGTTGGCTCGGTAGCCAACAAAAGAAAATATAACATAGGGTGATAACGTTTTCACAAGGTCTGATAGCTGAAACCACCACCATAAAAATAATAAAAGAAGCCACCACCTAAAGTAAATAAAATGGCCCTTACCAATATTGAGTAAAAAGCATGCATTCAGCTGTCCCAGTCCCAGTCTTTAACCAGTGACCATACACAGGCAAAATCATGCAGGTGGCTAAGTCCAGCCACAGCCCCTACTCTGGAGTGGGGGTCCAACAAAACTCCACTTTACCATAGAGTGATAACAAATGCACTGGGTATGATAGTGAACACCACCACTGTGACAGTTCGAAAGTGACCACCACCTATGTAGAGATTAGCTCCTTACCAGAGATATGTAAAGAGCAAGCTTCTGTACCCAGCCACGGTTTTAGCCTCGTATTCCAGACCCACACATGGACACCCAGAGGGAGAGGGGAAGCGTGACCGCGTGCGTGCTGCACTAGAGAGAAGAGAGATCACATTACACGGACCGGCTCGGCTCCTGGAGCGTGAAGCAGTGCCATCTGTATACATTGAAGATCCCCTCTCCCTCTGGGTGTCCATGTGTGGGTCTGGAATACGAGGCTAAAACCGTGGCTGGGTACAGAAGCTTGCTCTTTACACATCTCTGGTAAGGAGCTAATCTCTACATAGGTGGTGGTCACTTTCGAACTGTCACAGTGGTGGTGTTAACTATCATAACCAGTGCATTTGTTATCACTCTATGGTAAAGTGGAGTTTTGTTGGACCCCCACTCCAGAGTAGGGTCTGTGGCTGGACTTAGCCACCTGCATGATTTTGCCTGTGTATGGTCACTGGATAAAGACTGGGACTGGGACAGCTGAATGCATGCTTTTTACTCAACATTGGTAAGGGGCCATTTTATTTACTTTAGGTGGTGGCTTCTTTTATTATTTTTATGGTGGTGGTTTCAGCTATCAGACCTTGTGAAAACGTTATCACCCTATGTTATATTTTCTTTTGTTTGCTACCGAGCCAACAAGTTCTCATTAACATTTGGTGGAGTATCGGTGGACCCTGGCTGGATCCTCCTACAGATTAAAGGCCGCGGCTGGGTTAAAGCCACCCGCATAAATCCGCATGTTTGTGGTAAGGAGCCATTTCTTATGGTGATGACCATCTTTAGAGGATAAGGTGTTATATTTCGAGTATATCGAATATTGGGACCCCTCCTTGTAATATTGGACACTCCCCCTAAGTGGGCCACATCCTTGGAATTTTTTATCCTGATGCCAATCAGGGTTGTGTTTTTTCAATAAGTTTTTTTTGGCGCAGTTTTTTCTTTATTATCATTCGTTTATGTTTATCACATTATTTCTGCTGCCTATGATATACCAACTGTTTTGTATTAGTCTTAGCGCAGCTTTTTTACTTCTATAAGAATACTTGTGCATAGGGTTTAAAGGACAGAAAGACTGTTGTATTCCAGAAAAAGGAAGCCTATGTGTTGGGCTTCAAGTAAATGTAGACTGTGTGCTTGGTTCCAGGAACAGGAAGACTGCATGAGGGGGTTTGAAGAGCAGGAAGACTGTTTGTTGGATTCCAGTGACAGGAAGAATACTTGTTGTTTTCCATAGACAGGAAAACTTTGTGTTGCATTCCAGTTAGAGGAAAAATGTTTGTTGGGTTCCAGAGAAAGGACTGCATGTTGTGTTCGAGGGACAGAAAGACTGCGTATTGGGTTCCAAGGAAAAGACAGCGTGTTGGGTTCCAAGGAAAAGACAGCGTTTTGGGTTCCAGGGAAAAGACTGCGTGTTGGGTTCCAGGGAAAAGACTGCGTGTTGGGTTCCAAGGAAAAAAATGCATTTTGGGTTCCAAGGAAAAGGCCGCGTTTTGGGTTCTAAGGAAAAGACCGCGTTTTGGGTTCCAAGGAAAAGACCGCGTTTTGTGTTCCAAGGAAAGACCGCGTGTTGGGTTCCAAGGAAAAGACAGCGCATTGGGTTCCAAGGAAAAGACTGCGTGTTTGGGTTCCAAGGAAAAGACTGCGTGTTTGGGTTCCAAGGAAAAGACTGCGTGTTTGGGTTCCAAGGAAAAGACTGCGTGTTTGGGTTCCAAGGAAAAGACTGCGTGTTGGGTTCCAAGGAAAAGACTGCGTGTTGGGTTCCAAGGAAAAGACTGCGTGTTTGGGTTCCAAGGAAAAGACTGCGTGTTTGGGTTCCAAGGAAAAGACTGCGTGTTTGGGTTCCAAGGAAAAGACTGCGTGTTTGGGTTCCAAGGAAAAGACTGCGTGTTGGGTTCCAAGGAAAAGACTGCGTGTTGGGTTCCAAGGAAAAGACTGCGTGTTTGGGTTCCAAGGAAAAGACTGCGTGTTTGGGTTCCAAGGAAAAGACTGCGTGTTTGGGTTCCAAGGAAAAGACTGCGTGTTGGGTTCCAAGGAAAAGACTGCGTGTTGGGTTCCAAGGAAAAGACTGCGTGTTTGGGTTCCAAGGAAAAGACTGCGTGTTGGGTTCCAAGGAAAAGACTGCGTGTTGGGTTCCAAGGAAAAGACTGCGTGTTTGGGTTCCAAGGAAAAGACTGCGTGTTTGGGTTCCAAGGAAAAGACTGCGTGTTTGGGTTCCAAGGAAAAGACTGCGTGTTTGGGTTCCAAGGAAAAGACTGCGTGTTGGGTTCCAAGGAAAAGACTGTGTGTTGGGTTCCAAGGAAAGGACTGCGTGTTGGGTTACAGGGACAGGAAGACTGCATGTTGCATTTTAGGGGCAGGACTGCGTGCTGTGTTCCAGGGACTGGAAGACTGCGTGTCGGCTTCCGGGGACAGGAAGACTGCGTGACGGCTTCCGGGGACACAAAGACTGCGTGTCGGCTTCTGGGGACAGGAAATCTTTTGTGTGGGGCTGCAGAAAAATGGACTGAAACAGCTTCTCCTTTTAGATGGAGCAAGATGTCCCCCCCTGTTAGAGGTTTTTACATCCGCTTTTCTTGTATTCTCTCCAGTTTTTGTCGGTGTTCGATCTGCATATAATTTGGCCACATGGAGTTTTTCAGCTGATGATCCACCCAGACCTCTTGGTGTTGTGAGAACGAAGACTCCCAGCACCTGCCTCAATGTCAGGTAAGGCAGAGATTGGTTCACTATCTGTGTCAGTCTTCTGGGGTCAGCTTGGGGGCAATGGACAGAGAGGACCCTTGGAAGTACTGTGAATGTGAGCTTACTAGCTAGGCTGCATCATGGTGTCTGAAGGGCCACCAGTATAGATAGATGAGCTGCATGCTGTACTTTGTGTTATCTCTATTATGGATAGTAGATATAATAGTAGTAATATAGTGTTTTCATTGTGTGTCACGTGTCTGTGTATAGTTTCTCCTCAGTGTGTCCTATCTGTGTATGGTGTTCCCTCTCGGTAATGTTGTGTCCTCTTATCTTGCAGCCCTCACCTGCCCGGTGAACTCTGCGTCTGTACGGAAAGTGGGACATTGTACCTGTGGAACTTGGAACGGGGGTAAATATCTATAGTACTGCTCAGAGTTTCCTGCCTTTCTGTTGCTTTCTTATTCTGCCTACATGACCTGGGGTCACTCACTCTCTAACTTTGCACTGATACCAACCAATATTATGCTACCTTCCTCTTCATCCTATCTTTTTTCCATAATCAGCCAATACCAGTATCATTACTACCAACCTTCCCTGCCACCTCCATTATCTTTTTAGGGAGCCAGTGTCTCTGGCATTCTATGTTCCCCATTGACCAGAGTGCTGTCTTTTCTTTCTTGTCCCCACCTTCACCTGTTTCAGCAATTTGCTAAAGCTGGATACACACTATACAACTTTCTTTCTCGTACATCACGGGACACAGAGCGACATAGTCATTACTAATGGGTTATATAGATACCTTCAGGTGCTGGCACTGGCAACTTCCAAAACCGGAAGTACCCTCCCCTATATAAGCCCCTCCCATCCGGGAGCACCTCAGTTTTTTGCCAGTGTCTAAGGTGTTGGCCAAGAAGTAACATGTGTTTTTCACTGAGCTTGCGTACAGGTTCTTTTGGGCCTCAGTAAGCTATTCCGGATCCGACCAAAAAAGCTTCATAGCTAAACGGTCGGTACCCGGGCCTTGCAAGAGAAGAGCAAGGTTTTGCCTGTAATGCCTCTCTTAGGAGGGCTGGACCCTGGGATCCAGAGCTCTGGTCATACCCATGACCAAGATGTTTTCTGTGCAGGGTGCTATACAGGTCCAGGGGAGTGGAATCCTTGGGAACCCGGTCCCTGAAGGTTTAATTACAATGCCTGCCGTGATAGGTGAAGTTTGGGCTTCTGTGGACCAAACAGAGTCCTGCGGCGAGGAAAAGGTAAGTGGGGGCCCTCGGGAACTTGGTTCTATTGAGGGACCCCCAAGCCTATTTTGTCTTTCTGCCTGTTACCTAAGGTATTCCCGCTAATATTCTGTGTATGCCTGTTACTACTGAGAAAATGTAAAAATTTTAATAGTAGGCAAGAAAAAAAAAAATGTGTAAGACCGCGGTACCTGTGTTAGACACTAGAGGCCGCTATGGTTCTTTTTCTTGTAATGTGGATTTTTTTCTTCCAAAATCAAATCCAGGCAGTTGGTAAGTTCTCTGTTGGGAAGCTGTCTCCTCTGCCCTGTTGCTGCGCTCATCCATCCCCGGGCCCTGCGGCAGGGACCCTGGCTCCCATCTAGCTCCTTATTTTTTTCAAAAAAGGCGCCGAAGGCGCACGTGCCCGCGCGCGTGCACGCGCCTCTATATATAGAGGCGATCTGGAAAAAGGGGCGGAGCGGGTGGATGACGCTCGGTGTGCGCCGCGGCGCTACTGCGCATGTGCGGGCGTCCAGCGTGTTTTAAAGCACAATCATAGCTGGCTATTGAAGTGCACAGACAGAGCTAGCAACAGTATAAAGGCACACAGAGGCGGTTGATGCAGGCATCCCCTAGAAAGGCACTTTAGTAGACACCAACTGTTATATAGCAGCAATTGTGCTAGACTATTCTCAGTAAAAGTGGTGTATTACGGCTGGAATACCTCAGCTTTAGGCTTAGGAATATGCCGTCCAGAAGCTCCGAAACTGAATCTTCCAGGAAGCGAAGGGGGTCTCATCGGGCTCTGAGGATCTTGGGCATGCTTCTGCTGCACCAGTCTCCCCTGAAGTTCAGAGGTAAGTGACCGTAGAGACCCCGCAGGGGTACTTGGTACTGTGGCTGTCCTCAGTTCACCTGCTCCTGTGTATGTAACAGAGGAGGTTTTTTCCTCAGCTCTGGGAGGATTAGAAGAGAGATTGTCAACATTGATCGCTGCCTCCCTGTCAGGGAAAGCACGCCCGATCTCCGTCTCCTCCTTCAGAGTGCCTGTTAGCAGAGCAACAGTCCCATACAGGGATCGACCTGCCTGAAGGGGATCAGGATGAGGTTGATTCTGTTATAGAGGAATCAACAGTGGGGGAACCTTTTCTCAGCATCTCAAGCTGAAAGATTATGGGTTCAGTCTCTGACTAACATGGTCCGATCAGCATTTAAAAATGCACCTTGCGGAACCATCAACCACTACTGTATCCTCGTTGGGGTCGCTAGAAGCCCCCAGACTGTCTGTTCTTTTCCACTTCACCCTTTACTGAAAGGGCTCATTTACCAGGATTGGGAACATCCTGAGAAAATATTTATTCCCCCCAAGAGATTTCCGGTGGTCTATCCCATGGAGGATAAGTTCATCAAAAAATGGAAGGTCCCTACAGTGGAAGCAGCCAACTCTTGTGTGTATAAATCACTGACATGTCCAGTGGATAATGTCCAAATGTTCAAGAACCCAATAGATACAAGATTGGAGTCCTTATGAAAGTCTGCTTCTTTCTACAGCAAGCTTGGTGACACAACCAGCAGTGGGGTCTGCTAAGCAGTGAAGGATCAGTTGAAACAGGTCTTGAGGGACTTGACAGATCAGCAGGCCCTTGCCCTAGCTGATCTACCTAGAGCCTTAGGCTTTGCGGTTGACGCCATAAAGGATTCAATCCATCAGGCCTCCCGCCTTACGCTGTCTGTAGTACATATGCGTAGGCTTCTATGGCTCAAAAACTGGTCTGCTGAAGCTCCCTGTAAAGAATGGCTGGTTAGCGTCCCATTTCATGGTGAACGCTTATTCAGGGAAGACCTGGACAAATATATCCAGAAAATTTCCAGCGGTAAAAATACACTCTTGCCGGTTAAAAACAGAGTTAGAGGTCCCTCTTTAAGAGGCCTGCTTCTCCAGTCCCTGGGGCATCGGCTGTGTAACAGTTCCGACGGCCTCCTCGGTCAATTCCCGGGGGTAAAAAACAGGGACAATCGCAGGGTAATGAGAAACCCTGGGTCAGGGGAGGTACAAAACCTCCCCCAAAGTTAAATTCATTGAAGGGTTGCCCCCACTCAGTCGGGTGGGGGGAGGACTCCAGTTGTTTGCAAGAGACCTGGCGGGACACGATCAAAACAGATAGGTGCTCTCCGCAGTATGTTTGGGATACAAATTGGAGTTAAAAGACTCTCCTCCTTCCCATTTTTGAGGTCAAACGTGCCAAGGGATCCCCGGAAGAGAGAGTCCCTCCTGTTGGCACTAGAACAACTATTGCTCCAAGGAGTAATTATGGAGGTTCCCCTGGAAGAATGGGGGTTCGGGTTTTACTCAAACCTCTTTACAGTCCCGAAGCAAACGGGGACGGGAGGCCCATATTAATTCTAAAAGGGCTAAACAAATTCCTGTATATCAGGACTTTCCGATAGAGTCGATCCGATCGGTGGCCACTGCCCTACAAGGGGAGGATTGGTTAGCCGCGATCGACATCAAAGATGCTTATTTGCACATTCCCATCTTTCCAGTCCACCAAAAATTTCTACGCTTTGCAGTAGAAGGGCGCCATTTTCAGTTCAGAGCCTTACCCTTCGGTCTGGCCACAGCACCACGAGTGTTTAGAAAAATTCTGGCCCTTTATTGGCCAATCTAAGAACACAAGGTGTAATGATAATGGCATGTCTAGATGACTTGTTGCTGATAGACCACTCAGTGAAGAAACTAGACGTGGTCGTTCACAAGACAATCAAGTATCTGGAATCTCACGGTTGGATTATCAACCGAGACAAGTCAGCCCTAAAAACCAGTCAAAAGTCTGGAATACTTGGGGCTAAGGTTGGATTCAGGCCAGAGAAAAATATTCTTGCCTCGAGGAAAGGTGTTGTCTTTGAAAGATTTGATCCACTTAGTGGGTACAAAAAAGACAGCCGTCCATACGCCTGTGCATGAGGCTGCTGGGAAAAATGGTGGCATCATTCGAAGCAGTACCCTACGGTCAATTCCATTCAAGGAATTTGCAAGGGGCCATACTGTCAGCCTGGAACAAAAAAGTTCAGGCCCTAGACTTACAATGTCCTTGTCCCCTTCCGTTCGCAAGAGCCTCCGTTGGTGGTTGGTACCCCAGAATCTGGAAAAAGGGAAATCCTTCAGTCCGATTTCTTGGAAGGTGGTCACTACAGATGCCAGCCTTATAGGCTGGGGAGCAGTACTGGAGCAATGGTCTCTCCAGGGCAGATGGTCGGATGCAGAAAAGGCCCTGCCCATCAATCACTTAGAGATACGAGCAGCCCGGTATGCCCTAGTAGTATGGACATCCAAACTCCAAGGGTCCCCTGTCAGAATTCAATCAGACAATGCCACAGCAGTGGCATATATCAATCATCAGGAGGGCACCAGGAGTCGTGCAGCCCAGAGGGAAGTAAATTGCATCCTGAAATGGGCAGAAAGATATGTCCCAGCCATATCTGCGGTATTCATTCCAGGAGTGGAGAATTGGAAGGCGGACTTTCTAAGTCGCCAGCAATTATGCCCAGAGGAATGGTCCCTTCACCCCGAGGTTTTCTGGACAATATGTCAGCGGTGGGGAACACCGGATGTAGATCTTCTAGCATCCAGATTCAACGCAAAGGTGGACAGGTTTGTCTCTCGGACAAGGGATCCCCTAGTTTGCGGCTCGGATGCCCTAGTGTTCCCTTGGGATCAGTTCAAGCTGATATATGCATTCCCACCGCCACAATTGTTACCTCGATTACTCCGCAGAATCAGGGTAGAAAAGAAACCAGTGATTCTGGTGGCTCCAGCGTGGCCCCGAAGAGCATGGTACGCGGAGATTGTAAAATGTCAGTGGGGAGTCCTTGGACTCTCCCACGTCGTCCGGACCTGCTTTCGCAAGGACCGATATACCACCCTTCCTTACCAGCCCTAGGTTTGACGGCCTGGCTATTGAAGCCCACATTCTAAAAAAGAGAGGGCTCTCTAATCCTGTGGTATCTACCATGATCAATGCCAGGAAGCCGGTATCCAGGCAGATCTACTATAGAATCTGGAAGGCGTACATCGCGTGGTGTGAGGCCAAGAAATGGCATCCACATAAGTACGTAATAGGTAGGAGTCTGGACTTCCTACAGTGGGCTGTACATAGGAAGCTTGCCTTGAGTACTATCAAGGGTCAGACGGCCTTGTCAATATTTTCTCAAAGGCCCTTGGCTTTGCATTCATTAGTCGAAGCTTTCATACAAGGAGTGAGGCGTATTAGCCCTCCGGTTAGTATTCCCATATGTCCATGGGACTTAAACCTGGTTCTGTCGGTTCTACAGAAACAACCATTTGAACCATTGCGGCACATTTCCTGGGTTCTTCTCACCAGGAAATTGATTTTTTTAGTAGCCATTTGTTCGGCTAAAAGAGTATCGGAATTAGCTGCCTTATCCTGTAAGGAGCCATATCTGGTTGTCCATAAGGACAGAGTAGTATTACGTCCTCATCCAGCCTTTCTTCCTAAGGTGGTATCGAGGTTCCATTCGAACCAAGATGTGGTTCTTCCTTCCTTTTTCCCCAAACCTAGCTCGGTAGAGGAAAAGTTATTGCATTCTTTGGATGTAGTAAGAGCAGTTAAAGCTTATCTAAAAGCCACTGCTCAGATTCGCAGAACGGATACTTTGTTTATTCTGCCGGAAGGCCCCAGAAAGGGTCAGGCAGCGTCAAAATCTACTTTAGCCAAGTGGATTCGACAGGTCATAATGCAAGCCTATGGCTTGAGAAGGAGACCGCCTCCGTTCAAAGTTAGAGCGCACTCCACGAGAGCAGTTGGAACTTCATGGGCAGCGCATCACCAGGCCTCCCTGGCTCAAATCTGTAAGGCCGCAACATGGTCTTCAGTACACACGTTTACTAGGTTCTACCAGGTGGACGTTAGAAGTCAGGAGGATGTCGCCTTTGGGCGCAGTGTGTTGCAGGCCGCAAAAGATCCTCATGTCTGATAGCGCTCAGCTTATATATGGTGTATCCCCCCCCTCATTTGGCATTGCTTTAGGACATCCCATTAGTAATGACTATGTCGCTCTGTGTCCCGTGATGTACGAGAAAGAAAATAGGATTTTTATAACAGCTTACCTGTAAAATCCTTTTCTTGGAGTACATCACGGGACACAGAGCTCCCACCCCTCTTTAGGGACACTTATTGCTTTGCTACAAAACTGAGGTGCTCCCGGATGGGAGGGGCTTATATAGGGGAGGGTACTTCCGGTTTTGGAAGTTGCCAGTGCCAGCACCTGAAGGTATCTATATAACCCATTAGTAATGACTATGTCGCTCTGTGTCCCGTGATGTACTCCAAGAAAAGGATTTTACAGGTAAGCTGTTATAAAAATCCTATTTTTGTTGTTCGATTTCCTTTAGATTTACCTTCAACTATGTAGTGTAAGGGCCTGCCTGATTGTATACAAATTGAAAGTGTTTAGGTTTAACCTCATATTATATG
Source organism: Rana muscosa (assembly GCA_029206835.1). NCBI lineage: Eukaryota > Metazoa > Chordata > Amphibia > Anura > Ranidae > Rana > Rana muscosa. Next base: position 1,084,737,499 of record CM055117.1, on the reverse strand, counting down.
GTTTTGGTAAATCTAAAGGGAAAAAAACTAAAGATAATTGTATAGTGTGTATCCAGCTTTAGCCCCATTTTTTTGAGTCGGGTCAAGTCCCATTCTGTCTGGTACTATGAGCTCCAGATCTGCCTCTATCTCTAGTCTACAATACGCTCCAGATCTGCCTCTAACTCCAGAATTGCCTCTTCTGTTTCTATTCTACAGTCAGATCCAGATCTGCCTTCGCTATCTCTAGTCTACAATCAGTTCCAGATCTACCTCTTCTGTGTCTAGTCTACAATTAGCCCCAGATCTTCCTCCTCTGTCTCTAGTCTACAATCAGTTCCAGATCTAACTCTTCTGTTTCTAGTCTACAATCTGATCCAGATCTGCCTCTATCTCTAGTCTACAATCAGATCCAGATCTGCCTCTATCTCTAGTCTACAATCATATCCAGATCTGCCTCTATCTCTAGTCTACTATCAGTTCCAGATCTGCCTCTATCTCTAGTCTACTATCAGTTCCAGATCTGCCTCTTCTGTTTCTAGTCTACAATCAGATCCAAATCCACCTCCTCTATCTTGTCTTTAATCAGCTCCAGATCTGCCTCCTCTATCTCTTGTCTACAATCAGCTCCAGATCTGCCTCCTCTATCTCTTGTCTACAATCAGATCCAGATCTGCCTCCTCTATCTCTTGTCTACAATCAGCTCCAGATCTGCCTCCTGTATCTCTTGTCTACAGTCAGCTCCAGATCTGCCTTCTTTATCTCTTGTCTACAATCAGCTCTAGATCTGCCTTTTTCTCTAGTCTACTATCAGTTCCAGATCTGCCTCTTCTGTTTCTAGTCTACAATCAGATCCAAATCCGCCTCCTCTATCTCGTCTTCAATCAGCTCCAGATCTGCCTCTTCTATCTCTAGTCTACGATCAGTTCCAGATCTGCCTCTTCTGTTTCTAGTCTACAATCAGATCCAAATCCACCTCCTCTATCTTGTCTTCAATCAGCTCCAGATCTGCCTCCTCCATCTCTTGTCTACAATCAGCTCCAGATCTGCCTCCTCTATCTCTTGTCTACAATCAGATCCAGATCTGCCTCCTCTATCTCTTGTCTACAATCAGCTCCAGATCTGCCTCCTGTATCTCTTGTCTACAGTCAGCTCCAGATCTGCCTTCTTTATCTCTTGTCTACAATCAGCTCTAGATCTGCCTTTTTCTCTAGTCTACTATCAGTTCCAGATCTGCCTCTTCTGTTTCTAGTCTACAATCGGATCCAAATCCGCCTCCTCTATCTCGTCTTCAATCAGCTCCAGATCTGCCTCTTCTATCTTTTGTCTACAATCAGCTCCAGATCTGCCTCTATCTCTAGTCTAAAATCAGATCCAGATCTGTACTCTACAATCAGCTCCAGATCTGCCTCTATCTCTAGTCTACAATCACATCCAGATCTGCCTCTATCTATACTCTACAATCAGCTCCAGATCTGCCTTTTTTATCTCTTATCTACAATCAGCTCAAGATCTGCCTTCTCTATCTCTAGTCTACAATCAGCTCCAGATCTGCCTTCACTATCTCTAGTCTACAATCGGCTCCAGATCTGCCTTCTTTATCTCTTGCCTACAATCAGATCCAAATCTGCCTCCTCTATCTTGTCTTCAATCAGCTCCAGATCTGCCTCTATCTCTCATCTACAATCGGCTCCAGATCTGCCTCTATCTCTCATCTACAATCAGATCCAGATCTGCCTCTTCTGTTTCTAGTCTACAATCAGATCCAGATCTGCCTCTTCTATCTCTAGTCTACAATCAGATCCAGATCTGCCTCTTCTGTTTCTAGTCTACAATCAGATCCAGATCTGCCTCTTCTATCTCTAGTCTACAATCAGATCCAGATCTGCCTCTTCTGTTTCTAGTCTACAATCAGATCCAGATCTGCCTCTTCTATCTCTAGTCTACAATCAGATCCAGATCTGCCTCTTCTGTTTCTAGTCTACAATCAGATCCAGATCTGCCTCTTCTGTTTCTAGTCTACAATCAGATCCAGATCTGCCTCTTCTATCTCTAGTCTACAATCAGATCCAGATCTGCCTCTTCTGTTTCTAGTCTACAATCAGATCCAGATCTGCCTCTTCTATCTCTAGTCTACAATCAGATCCAGATCTGCCTCTTCTGTTTCTAGTCTACAATCAGATCCAGATCTGCCTCTTCTATCTCTAGTCTACAATCAGATCCAGATCTGCCTTTTCTGTTTCTAGTCTACAATCAGATCCAGATCTGCCTCTTCTATCTCTAGTCTACAATCAGATCCAGATCTGCCTCTTCTGTTTCTAGTCTACAATCAGATCCAGATCTGCCTCTTCTATCTCTAGTCTACAATCAGATCCAGATCTGCCTCTTCTGTTTCTAGTCTACAATCAGATCCAGATCTGCCTCCTCTATCTCTTGTCTACAATTGGATCTTCATCCTCTATCTCCTTTTTTTTTTTTTTTATCAGAATAAAGTTTAACAACTTTTAACAGTGCAACAAACAATGCACATTCCGAAGTATTACATTTATACAATACCTTCACAGAATACAAAGTAGAATAATGTTCTTGTACATAGACAAAGCAGGTTTATAAAACAAATTGAACCTAAGATGTCATTAATCATTATATCTCACAGTGTATGCATCCCTAGATATGGTTTAGGAGGACATTCTCATCATATCTTCCCAGTACTTTAAATTAAACTCACTCCAAGGGTGAGGACTTACTGAGCGGTTGAGTGTGCACGTTAAGTCAATCGCCTATCAAGAAATAGGTCTAATGGAGCTAAGCCAGGGGTATCTAGCCAGCATCCCCAGATCTTATTGAACCTGGTCAGGCTGCCTCTATGCTGATATATTAAGCGCTCCTATCTCAAAGGTAATCCCATGTTGGCTAACCACATCTCTAAAGTTGGAGAGGTTTGAGAGATCCAGTGTTGCAAGATCAACTTACGAGCTTGGAACAGTGTTCTGGACACCACTTCTCTGAGATATATATATATATATATATATATATATATATATATATATATATATATATATACAGGGCTCAAAATTTCAGGTCCTGAGCTACTCGCCAGGCCTTAAGAGTTACTCGCCTCCAGTTGCCCCGCTCCTAATCCCGCCCCTAAATGCCCTTGTAAATTATCATATTTTATCCAGCTCATACACAGGTATACCATGATTGCAAATGCCCCCCAGGTCTCTTACCTCTCACAAATGCCCCCCCCAGCTCTCTCACCAATGCCCGTCAGTTCTCTCACCAATACCACCCTCCCAACTCTCTCAATGCCCACCCAGCTCTCTCACTATTCCCCCTCAGCTCTCTCACTATTCCCCCTCAGCTCTCTCACTATCCCCCCCAGCTCTCTCACTATCCACCCCCCAGCTCTCTCATTATCGACCCCCCAGCTCTCTCACTATCGACCCCCCAGCTCTCTCACTATCACCCCCCAGCTCTCTCACTATCACCCCCCAGCTCTCTCACTATCACCCCCCAGCTCTCTCACTATCACCCCCCAGCTCTCTCACTATTACCCCCCAGCTCTCTTACTATTACCCCCCAGCTCTCTCACTATTTCCCCCCCAGCTCTCTCACTATTTCCCCCCCAGCTCTCTCACTATTTCCCCCCCAGCTCTCTCACTATTTCCCCCCCAGCTCTCTCACTATTTCCCCCCCAGCTCTCTCACTATTTCCCCCCCAGCTCTCTCACTATTTCCCCCCAGCTCTCTCACTATTTCCCCCCAGCTCTCTCACTATTTCCCCCCCAGCTCTCTCACTATTTCCCCCCCAGCTCTCTCACTATTACCCCCCAGCTCTCTCACTATTTCCCCCCCAGCTCTCTCACAAATCCCCCCCACCCCAGCTCTCTCACAAATCCCCCCCACCCCAGCTCTCTCACAAATCAATCCCCCCACCCCAGCTCTCTCACAAATCCACCCCAGCTCTCTCACAAATCTCCCCCACCCCAGCTCTCTCACAAATCTCCCCCACCCCAGCTCTCTCACAAATCCCCCCACCCCAGCTCTCTCACAAATCCCTCCCCCACCCCAGCTCTCTCACAAATCCCTCCCCCACCCCAGCTCTCTCACAAATCCCCACCCCAGCTCTCTCACAAATCCCCCCTACCCCAGCTCTCTCACAAATCCCCCCTACCCCAGCTCTCTCACAAATCCCCCCTACCCCAGCTCTCTCACAATTCCCCCCACCCCAGCTCTCTCACAAATCCCCCCCCCCACCTCAGTTCTCTCACAAATCCCACCCCCAGCAGCTCTGTCACCTCTTGGAAGTATAGGATGCAGCCGGCATTTGTTCCAGTCCAAGGCACCTTCTTTCTCTGACTGTCGGGACTATAGCACAGGGCCGAGTAAAGTGCAGTGAAACTTCTCATCGGCTCTGTGCTACAGTCCCGACAGTCGGAGCTCTGTCAGCGGCACTGTGCTGAAGAAAAAAAAACAAACAGCACAGTGCCGCTGACAGAGCTTCGAATGTCGGGACTGTAGCACAGAGCCGATAAGAAGTTTCACTGCACTTTACTCGGCTCCATGCTATAGTCCCGACAGTCAGAGAAAGAAGGTGCCTTGGACTGGAACAAAAGCAATATGGGTGGTTGCGGCGCGGGGACACCCACCAGGAAATGTGCCTGGTGCTCACAATAAATCTGTCTCTCCAAACTATTTCATGATGGGGCTGCAGGATTCCTCACCACTGCCAGGGGAGCCGCTGAGACCGAGGCAAAAAGCAGGAGCGGAGGGCGGAGCTGGCCGAAAATCGTGCGATCGGAGTCTGCATTGAGGAGGGGGAGAGCAGAGATTGCCAGCAAGCCAGGACGGTTGGGGGGTTATCCCCTCAGCATCCACCGGGCGCCTCTTCTCCTCCCTCAGTAGCATCCTGTCTGCTTCTGCCTGCTTCACTCGCCCTACCTAAATATCCACTCGCCAAATGCGAGCAGGCGAGTGGAATTTTTGAGGGCTGTATATATATATATATATATATATATATATATATATATATATATATATATATATCCGTTTTAACCTCACCCAGTATACCCAATAAGCACGTTTTAGGGTCAAGAGAGACGGTTAGTTGAAAAGTATGGTTGATGGTTTTTACCAGTCCAAAAGGGGTGCAACTTTGGGCACCGCCAAAGGAGATTTATCAGGTCCCCATTAGCTCCCTTGCATCTCGTACACAATGGGTCTGGGCGGAGTCCAAGCTTAAACAATTTAAGTGGGGTACGATGAACCCGCAATAATATATATAGTTGGGACATTTAAAGAACAGCCATGGACAGATTCCAGGGCCTCCAACCACTGATCCCTGTCTATATCCTCCACCCATTTTTCCATAGCCGTGTTGGGAAAATCCTCCAGGTACTCTGGGGCAGCCATATTGATTATTTCTTTCTCGTACATCACGGGACACAGAGCGACATAGTCATTACTAATGGGTTATATAGATACCGTCAGGTGCTGGCACTGGCAACTTCCAAAACCGGAAGTAACCTCCCCTATATAAGCCCCTCCCATCCGGGAGCACCTCAGTTTTTTGCCAGTGTCTAAGGTGTTGGCCAAGAAGAAACATGTGTTTTTCACTGAGCTTGCGTACAGGTTCTTTTGGGCCTCAGTAAGCTATTCCGGATCCGACCAAAAAAGCTTCATAGCTAAACGGTCGGTACCCGGGCCTTGCAGAGAAGAGCAAGGTTTTGCCTGTAATGCTTCTCTTAGGAGAGCTGGACCCTGGGATCCAGAGCTCTGGTCATACCCACGACCAAGATGTTTTCTGTGCAGGGTGCTATACAGGTCCAGGGGAGTGGAATCCTTGGGAACCCGGTCCCTGAAGGTTTGATTACAATGCCTGCCGTGATAGGTGAAGTTTGGGCTTTTGTGGACCAAACAAAGTCCTGCGGCGGGGAACAGGTAAGTGGGGGCCCCCAGGAACTTGGTTCTATTGGGGGACCCCCAAGCCTAATTTGTCTTTCTGTCTGTTACCTAATGGTATTCCCGCAAAATTCTGTGCATGCCTGTAACTACTAAAAAAATGTAATAATTTTTAATGGTGGTCAAGAAAAAAAAAAAAAATAATTTTTTTTATATATATTTAATATATTAGACTGCGGTACCTGTGTTTGTCCACTAGAGGCCGCTGTGGAATGTTTTCTTGTCATGTGGACTAGCTTCTTCTCAGCAGAGCAAAGTCCAGGCAGATGGTGAGTTCTCTTATAGGAAACTGCTTCCTCTGCCATGTTGCAGTGCTCGTCCATCCCCCGGCCTGCGGCAAAGAGGGGCCCTGGCTCCTGTCCCTTGTTACCATATTTGAAATTAGCGCCGAAGGCGCACGTGCCTCTATATATAGAGGTGAGCCGGGAAAGGGGGCGGAGCCTGGGGGATGACGCTCTGTGCGCGCCGCAGCGCTTCTGCGCATGTGCGGGCGTCCCAGCAGTTTAAAAAAAACCACAATATTGTAGTGAGCTGGCTATGAAGTACAGAGACAGAGCTGGCAACATTTAAAGGCATACAGCAAGCGGTTGATACAGGCATCCCCTAGAAAGGCACATTAGTAGACACCAACTGTGATATAGCAGCAATTGTGCTAGACTATTCTCAGTAAAAGTGGTGTATTACGGCTGGAATACCTCAGCTTTAGGCTTAGGAATATGCCGTCCAGAAGCTCCGGAACTGAATCTTCCAGGAAGCGAAGGGGGTCTCATCGGGCTCGGAGGATCTTGGGCATACTCCTGCTGCACCAGTCTCCCCTGAAGTTCAGAGGTAAGTGACCGTAGAGACCCCGCAGGGTACTTGGTACTGTGGCTGTCCTCAGTTCACCTGCTCCTGTGTATGTAACAGAGGAGGTTTTTTCCTCAGCTCTGGGAGGATTAGAGAGAGATTGTCAACATTTATCGCTGCCTCCCTGTCAGGGAAAGCACGCCCGATCTCCGTCTCCTCCTTCAGAGTGCCTGTTAGCAGAGCAACAGTCCCATACAGGGATCGACCTGCCTGAAGGGGATCAGGATGAGGTTGATTCTGTTATAGAGGAATCAACAGTGGGGGAACCTTTTCTCAGCATCTTAAGCTGAAAGATTATGGGTTCAGTCTCTGACTAACATGGTCCGATCAGCATTTAAAAATGCACCTTGCGGAACCATCAACCACTACTGTATCCTCGTTGGGGTCGCTAGAAGCCCCCAGACTGTTTGTTCTTTTCCACTTCACCCTTTACTGAAAGGGCTCATTTACCAGGATTGGGAACGTCCTGAGAAAATATTTATTCCCCCAAGAGATTTCCGGTGGTCTATCCCATGGAGGATAAGTTCATCAAAAAAAAAATAAAAAAAATGGAAGGTCCCTACAGTGGACGCAGCCATCTCTTGTATGTATAAATCACTGACATGTCCAGTGGATAATGTCCAAATGTTCAAGAACCCAATAGATAAAAGATTGGAGTCCTTATGAAAATCTGCTTGGTGATACAACCAGCAGTAGCAGCTATTGGGGTCTGCTAAGCAGTGAAGGATCAGTTGAAACAGGTCTTGAGGGACTTGACAGATCAGCAGGCTTTGCCCTAGCTGATCTACCTAGAGCCTTAGGCTTTGCGGTTGACGCCATAGAGGATTCAGTCCATCAGGCCTCCCGCCTTACGCTGTCTATAGTACATATGCGTAGGCTCCTATGGCTCAAAAACTGGTCTGCTGAAGCTCCCTGTAAAGAATGGCTGGTTAGCGTCCCATTTCATGGTGAACGCTTATTCAGGGAAAACCTGGACAAATATATCCAGAAAATTTCCAGCGGTAAAAATACGCTCTTGCCGGTTAAAAGCAGAGTTAGAGGTCCCTCTTTAAGAGGCCTGCTTCTCCAGTCCCTGGGGCATCGGCTGTGTAACAGTTCCGACGGCCTCCTCGGTCAAATCCCGGGGGTAAAAAACAGGGACAGTAGCAGGGTAATGAGAAACCCTGGGTCAGGGGAGGTACAAAACCTCCCCCAAAGTTAAATTCATTGAAGGGTCCCCCACTCAGTCGGGTGGGGGGAGGACTCCAGTTGTTCGCAAGAGACCTGGCGGGACACGATCAAGACAGATAGGTGCTCTCCGCAGTAGGTTTGGGATACAGTTTGGAGTTAAAAGACTCTCCTCCTTCCCATTTTTGAGGTCAAACGTGCCAAGGGATCCCCGGAAGAGAGAGTCCCTCCTGTTGGCACTAGAACAACTATTGCTCCAAGGAGTAATTATGGAGGTTCCCCTGGAAGAATGAGGGTTCGGGTTTTACTCAAACCTCTTTACAGTCCCGAAGCAAACGCGGACGGGAGGCCCATATTAATTCTAAAAGGGCTATACAAATTCCTGTATATCAGGACTTTCCGATGGAGTCGATCCGATCGGTGGCCACTGCCCTACAAGGGGAGGATTGGTTAGCCACGATCGACATCAAAGATGCTTATTTGCACATTCCCATCTTTCCAGTCCACCAAAAATTTCTACGCTTTGCAGTAGAAGGGCGCCATTTTCAGTTCAGAGCCTTACCCTTCGGTTTGGCCACAGCACCACGAGTGTTTACAAAAATTCTGGCCCTTTATTGGCCAATCTAAGAACACAAGGTGTAATGATAATGGCATATCTGGATGACTTGTTGCTGATAGACCACTCAGTGAAAAAACTAGACGTGGTCGTTCACAAGACGATCAAGTATCTGGAATCTCACGGTTGGATTATCAACCGAGACAAGTCAGCCCTAAAAACCAGTCAAAAGTCTGGAATACTTGGGGCTAAGGTTGGATTCAGGCCAGAGAAAAATATTCTTGCCTCGAGGAAAGGTGTTGTCTTTGAAAGATTTGATCCACTTAGTGGGTACAAAAAAGACAGCCGTCCATACGCCTGTATATGAGGCTGCTGGGAAAAATGGTGGCATCATTCGAAGCAGTACCCTACGGTCAATTCCATTCAAGGAATTTGCAAGGGGCCATACTGTCAGCCTGGAACAAAAAAGTTCAGGCCCTAGACTTACAATGTCCTTGTCCCCTTCCGTTCGCAAGAGCCTCCGTTGGTGGTTGGTTCCCCAGAATCTGGAAAAAAGGAAATCCTTCAGTCCGATTTCTTGGAAGGTGGTCACTACAGATGCCAGCCTTATAGGCTGGGGAGCAGTACTGGAGCAATAGTCTCTCCAGGGCAGATGGTCGGATGCAGAAAAGGCCCTGCCCATCAATCTCTTAGAGATATGAGCAGCCCGGTATGCCCTAGTAGCATGGACATCCAAACTCCAAGGGTCCCCTGTCAGAATTCAATCAGACAATGCCACAGCAGTGGCATATATCAATCATCAGGGGGGCACCAGGAGTCGTGCAGCCCAGAGGGAAGTAAATTACATCCTGAAATGGGCAGAAAAATATGTCCCAGCCATATCTGCGGTATTCATTCCAGGAGTGGAGAATTGGAAGGCGGACTTTCTAAGTCGCCAGCAATTAGGCCCAGAGGAAGGGTCCCTTCACCCCGAGGTTTTCTGGACAATATGTCAGCGGTGGGGAACATCGGATGTAGATCTTCTAGCATCCAGATTCAACGCAAAGGGGGACAGGTTTGTCTCTCGGACAAGGGATCCCCTAGCTTGCGGCTCGGATGCCCTAGTGTTCCCTTGGGATCAGTTCAAGCTGATATATGCATTCACACCGCCAATGGTTACCTCGATTACTCCGCAGAATCAGGGTAGAAAAGAAACCAGTGATTCCGGTGGCTCCAGCGTGGCCCCGAAGAGCGTGGTACGCGGAGATTGTAAAATTTCAGTGGGGAGTCCTTGGACTCTCCCACGTCGTCCGGCTTTCGCAAGGACCGATATACCACCCTTCCTTACCAGCCCTAGGTTTGACGGCCTGGCTATTGAAGCCCACATTCTAAAAAAGAGAGGGCTCTCTAATGCTGTGGTATCTACCATGATCAATGCCAGGAAGCCGGTATCCAGGCAGATCTACTATAGAATCTGGAAGGCGTACATCGCGTGGTGTGAGGCCAAGAAATGGCATCCACATAAGTACGTAATAGGTAGGATTCTGGACTTCCTACAGTGGGCTGTAGATAGGAAGCTTGCCTTGAGTACTATCAAGGGTCAGATTTCGGCCTTGTCAATATTTTTTCAAAGGCCCTTGGCTTCGCATTCACTAGTCAAAGCCTTTATACAAGGAGTGATGCGTATTAGTCCTCCGGTTAATATTCCCATATGTCCATGGGATCTAAACTTGGTTCTGTCGGTTCTACAGAAACAACCATTTGAACCATTACAGCATATTTCCTTGGTGCTTCTCACCAGGAAATTGATTTTTCTAGTAGCCATTTGTTCGGCTAAAAGAGTATCGGAATTAGCAGCTATGTCCTGTAAGGAGCCATATCTGGTTATCCATAAGGACAGAGTAGTGTTACGTCCTCATCCAGCCTTTCTTCCTAAGGTGGTATCGAGGTTTCATTTGAACCAAGATGTGGTTCTTCCTTCTTTTTTCCCCAAACCTACTTCGGTAGAGGAAAAGTTATTGCATTCTTTGGATGTAGTAAGAGCAGTTAAAGCTTATCTAAAAGCCACTGCTCAGATTCGCAGAACGGATACTTTGTTTATTCTGCCGGAAGGCCCCAGAAAGGGTCAGGCAGCGTCAAAGTCTACTTTAGCCAAGTGGATTCGACAGGTCATTATGCAAGCTTATGGTTTGAGAAGGAGACCGCCTCCGTTCAAAGTTAGAGCGCACTCCACGAGAGCAGTTGGAACTTCATGGGCAGTGCATCACCAGGCCTCCCTGGCTCAAATCTGTAAGGCCGCAACATGGTCTTCGGTACACACGTTTACTAGGTCCTACCAGGTGGACGTTAGAAGTCAGGAGGATGTCGCCTTTGGGCGCAGTGTGTTGCAGGCCGCAAAAGATCCTCATGTCTGATAGCGCTCAGCTTATATATGGTGTATCCCCCCCCTCATTTGGCATTGCTTTAGGACATCCCATTAGTAATGACTATGTCGCTCTGTGTCCCGTGATGTACGAGAAAGAAAATAGGATTTTTATAACAGCTTACCTGTAAAATCCTTTTCTTGGAGTACATCACGGGACACAGAGCTCCCGCCCCTCTTTAGGGACACTTATTGCTTTGCTACAAAACTGAGGTGCTCCCGGATGGGAGGGGCTTATATAGGGGAGGGTACTTCCGGTTTTGGAAGTTGCCAGTGCCAGCACCTGACGGTATCTATATAACCCATTAGTAATGACTATGTCGCTCTGTGTCCCGTGATGTACTCCAAGAAAAGGATTTTACAGGTAAGCTGTTATAAAAATCCTATTTTTCTTCGCCTAAATGTGAGTGCTATAAAAAAAAAAAAAAACTCTCTAGCAATACACACCAAACTGAGCATGTGCCGAATGCCTCCTAGTGCTATGTTCTATCAGGAGATGAATTGGGGACTGTGGAAGAAAGTGAGGATCAGAGAGGACAGGATCAAACAGCCTATTACACAATGCGTTGCATTACCCCTTAGGTTCCAGTAAGTATAACAAGCATGCTTTACTGAATTTACAGGCTGCCCTGCTGTGGAAGTGACCTCACACACCAGGGAGCGTTAAATGGACCTCCACAACAAAACCAATTTTCTTGTGGCCCCTTGGGAAATGCCCACCCCTGGTCTATCGTGTCCGCTCCTCCTCTCTATAACCAGCCAATAGCCATTACTTTGCCCCAGCCTGGCTTTGCTCTGCATTTTCCCCTTCAGCTCATTGTCTCTTTAGATTGCAGCGAATCCGTCAGGATGAACAAACACTTTTTTTCCGCGATGACTCTCACTGGAGATGGAGTGACTTCACCTCCCACCCTCGTGTCCTCCTGTATGCTGACCGCACTGGAGTGCAGGCTGCAGACATTCGGGTAAGCGTATAATGGTATTTGCTGGACAAGGGCATCAGCTCTGTGTGTCACCACACTCACATCTTGCCACCTTCTGGGGATCTCGGAGCTTAAAAATTGGCTTTGTGTGTGAGTTTTTTTTTTCCTGATTGTTCTGATGGTGTGCTGTCTCCTCAGGTGGAAGGTGGTCAGGGTCTGGACCTGTTTCGTATCGGTCAGGAGTCGTCATCCCAGACAGGAGAGAGGGTGATCTTATCCCGCTGTCTGAGGGAGACGGAACCGGCTCACTTCCTGGTGACCACACAGGTACCACTTCTTCTGTAGGGCGAAGTACAGCTGGAGATGTGATGAAATCATTGTGTTTCAGAGATGACTCCTGCAGGAAATAAACACACCCATACATTACAATGGTCACAACATCTTTTCAAGATATTGCGCACCCATTTTTATATTACATCGGCAAATTGTCAGTAAAATGTGTGAAATGCCACTATTGTCTCCTTCCTGAACAAGGATGGGTCCTACAGTACTACAGGACATGGTGGTGATGCAGGGGCTAGCTCGCTGATAGGCACCAGGCATACCCAGAAGTCAGATTTTTTTTTTCAGCAAGCTCTTCAAATGTGCTGGGGGCACATTTAAGATGTTCTCTAGGCTAGTGCAGTGTTTCTTTTTCGTACATCACGGGACACAGAGCGACATAGTCATTACTATGTGGGTTATATAGATACCTTCAGGTGCTGGCACTGGCAACTTCCAAAACCGGAAGTACCCTCCCCTATATAAGCCCCTCCCATCCGGGAGTACCTCAGTTTTTTGCCAGTGTCTAAGGTGTTGGCCAAGAAGTAACATGTGTTTTTCACTGAGCTTGCGTACAGGTTCTTTTGGGCCTCAGTAAGCTATTCCGGATCCGACCAAAAAAGCTTCATAGCTAAACGGTCGGTACCCGGGCCTTGCAAGAGAAGAGCAAGGTTTTGCCTGTAATGCCTCTCTTAGGAGGGCTGGACCCTGGGATCCAGAGCTCTGGTCATACCCACGACCAAGATGTTTTCTGTGCAGGGTGCTATACAGGTCCAGGGGAGTGGAATCCTTGGGAACCCGGTCCCTGAAGGTTTAATTACAATGCCTGCCGTGATAGGTGAAGTTTGGGCTTCTGTGGACCAAACAGAGTCCTGCGGCGAGGAAAAGGTAAGTGGGGGCCCTCAGGAACTTGGTTCTATTGGGGGACCCCCAAGCCTAATTTGTCTTTCTGCCTGTTACCTAAGGTATTCCCGCTAATATTCTGCGCATGCCTGTTACTACTAAGAAAATGTAAAAAAATTTAATAGTAGGCAAGAAAAAAAAAAAAAATGGTAAGACCGCGGTACCTGTGTTAAACACTAGAGGCCGCTATGGTTCTTTTTTCTTGTAATGTGGATTTTTTTCTTCCAAAGTCAAATCCAGGCAGTTGGTAAGTTCTCTGCTGGGAAGCTGTCTCCTCTGCCCTGTTGCTGCGCTCATCCATCCCCGGGCCCTGCGACAGGGACCCTGGCTCCCATCTAGCTCCTTGTTTTTTCAAAAAAGAGCGCCGAAGGCGCACGTGCCCGCGCGCGTGCGCGTGCACGCGCCTCTATATATAGAGGCAATCTGGAAAAAGGGGCGGAGCAGGTGGATGACGCTCGGTGTGCGCCGCGGCGCTATTGCGCATGTGCGGGCGTCCAGCGTGTTTAAAGGCACAATCACAGCTGGCTATTGAAGTGCACAGACAGAGCTAGCAACAGTAAAAAAGGCACACAGAGGTGGTTGATGCAGGCATCCCCTAGAAAGGCACTTTAGTAGACACGAACTGTTATATAGCAGCAATTGTGCTAGACTATTATCAGTAAAAGTGGTGTATTACGGCTGGAATACCTCAGCTTTGGGCTTAGGAATATGCCGTCCAGAAGCTCCAGAACTAAATCTTCCAGGAAGCGAAGGGGGTCTCCATCGGGCTCTGAGGATCTTGGGCATGCTTCTGCTGCACCAGTCTCCCCTGAAAATTCAGAGGTAAGTGACCGTAGAGACCCCGCAGGAGTACTTGGTACTGTGGCTGTCCTCAGTTCACCTGCTCCTGTGTATGTAACAGAGGAGGGTTTTTTCCTCAGCTCTGGGAGGATTAGAAGAGAGATTGTCAACATTTATCGCTGCCTCCCTGTCACAGGGAAAGCACGCCCGATCTCCGTCTCCTCCTTCAGAGGACCTGTTAGCGGAGCAACAGTCCCATACAGGGATCGACCTGCCTGAAGGGGATCAGGATGAGGTTGATTCTGTTATAGAGGAATCAACAGTGGAGGAACCTTTCTCAGTATCTCAAGCTGAAAGATTATGGGTTCAGTCTCTGACTAACATGGTCCGATCAGCATTTAAAATGCACCTTGCGGAACCATCAACCACTACTGTCTCCTCGTTGGGGTCGCTAAAAGCTCCCCAGACTGTCTGTTCTTTTCCACTTCACCCTTTACTGGAAGGGCTCATTTACCAGGATTGGGAACATCCTGATAAAATATTTACTCCCCCCAAGAGATTTCCGGTGGTTTATCCCATGGAGGATAAGTTCATCAAAAAATGGAGGGTCCCTACATTGGACGCAGCCATCTCTTGTGTGAATAAATCACTGACATGTCCAGTGGATAATGTCCAAATGTTCAAGAACCCAATAGATAAAAAATTGGAGTCCTTATGAAAATCTGCTTTTCCTACAGCAAGCTTGGTGACACAACCAGCAGTGGCAGCTATTGGGGTCTGCCAAGCAGTGAAGGATCAGTTGAAACAGGTCTTAAGGGACTTGCCAGATCAGCAGGCCCTTGCCCTAGCTGATCTACCTAGAGCCTTATGCTTTGCGGTTGACGCCATAAAGGATTCAATCCATCAGGCCTTACGCTGTCTGTAGTACATATGCGTAGGCTGCTATGGCTCAAAAACTGGTCTGCTGAAGCTCCCTGTAAAAAATGGCTGGTTAGCTTCCCATTTCATGGTGAACGCTTATTCAGGGAAGACCTGGACAAATATATCCAGAAAATTTCCAGCGGTAAAAGTACACTCTTGCCGGTTAAAAACAGAGTTAGAGGCCCTCTTTTAAGAGGCCTGCTTCTCCAGTCCCTGGGGCATCGGCTGTGAAACAGTTCCGACGGCCTCCTCGGTCAAATTCCGGGGGTAAAAATCATGGACAATCGCAGGGTAATAAGAAACCCTGGGTCAGGAGAGGTACAAAACCTCCCCCAAAGTTAAATTCATAAAGGGTTGCCCCCACTCAATCGGGTGGGGGGAAGACTCCAGTTGTTCGCAGAGACCTGGCGAGACACGAACAGATGGGTGCTCTCCGCAGTATGTTTGGGATACAGATTGGAGTTAAAAGACTCTCCTCCTTCCCATTTTATGAGGTCAAACGTGCCAAGGGATCCCCGGAAGAGAGAGTCCCTCCTGTTGGCACTAGAACAACTATTGCTCCAAGGAGTAATTATGGAGGTTCCCCTGGAAGAATGGGGGTTCGGGTTTTACTCAAACCTCTTTACATTCCCGAAGCAAACGGGGACGTGAGGCCCATATTAAATCTAAAAGGGCTAAACAAATTCCTGGATTTTCCAGATGGAGTCGATCCGATCGGTGGCCACTGCCCTACAAGGGGAGGAATGGTTAGCCTCGATCGACATCAAAGATGCTTCTTTGCACATTCCCATCTTTCCAGTCCACCAAAAATTTCTACGCTTTGCAGTAGAAGGGCGCCATTTTCAGTTCAGAGCCTTACCCTTCGGTCTGGCCACAGCACCACGAGTGTTCACAAAAATTCTGGCCCCATTATTGGCCAATCTAAGAACACGAGGTGTAACGATAATGGCATATCTAGACGACTTGTTGCTGATAGACCACTCAGTGGAAAAACTAGAAGTGGTTGTTCACAAGACAATCAAGTATCTGGAATCTCACGGTTGGATTATCAACCGAGACAAGTCAGCCCTAAAACCAGTCAAAAGTCTGGAATACTTGGGGCTAAGGCTGGATTCAGGCCAGAGAAAAATATTCTTGCCTCGAGAAAAGGTGTTGTCTTTGAGAGATTTGATCCACCTAGTGGGAGCAAAAAGACAGCCGTCCGTACGCCTGTGCATGAGGCTGCTGGGAAAAATGGTGGCATCATTCGAAGCAGTACCCTACAGTCAATTCCATTCAAGGAATTTGCAAAGGGCCATACTGTCAGCCTGGAACAAAAAAGTTCAGGCCCAAGACTTACCAATGTCCTTGTCCCCTTCCCTTCGCAAGAGCCTCCGTTGGTGGTTGGTTCTCCAGAATCTGGAAAAAGGGAAATCCTTCAGTCCGATTTCTTGGAAGGTGGTCACTACAGATGCCAGCCTTATAGGCTGGGGAGCAGTACTGGAGCAATGGTCTCTCCAGGGCAGATGGTCGGATGCAGAAAAGGCCCTGCCCATCAATCTCTTAGAGATACGAGCAGCCCGGTATGCCCTAGTAGCATGGACATCCAAACTCCAAGGGTCCCCTGTCAGAATTCAATCAGACAATGCCACAGCAGTGGCATATATCAATCATCAGGGTGGCACCAGGAGTCGTGCAGCCCAGAGGGAAGTAAATTACATCCTGAAATGGGCAGAAAGATATGTCCCAGCCATATCCGCGGTATTCATTCCAGGAGTGGAGAATTGGGAGGCGGACTTTCTAAGTCGCCAACAATTATGCCCAGGGGAATGGTCCCTTCACCCCGAGGTTTTCCGGACAATATGTCAGCGGTGGGGAACACCGGATGTAGATCTGCTAGCATCCAGATTCAACGCAAAGGTGGACAGGTTTGTCTCTCGGACAAGGGATCCCCTAGCTTGCGGCTCGGATGCCCTAGTGTTCCCTTGGGATCAGTTCAAGCTGATATATGCATTCCCACCGCCACAATTGTTACCTCGATTACTCCGCAGAATCAGGGTAGAAAAGAAACCAGTGATTCTGGTGGCTCCAGCGTGGCCCCGAAGAGCATGGTACGCGGAGATTGTAAAAATGTCAGTGGGGAGTCCTTGGACTCTCCCACATCGTCCGGACCTGCTTTCGCAAGGACCGATATACCACCCTTCCTTACCAGCCCTAGGTTTGACGGCCTGGCTATTGAAGCCCACATTCTAAAAAAGAGAGGGCTCTCTAATCCTGTGGTATCTACCATGATCAATGCCAGGAAGCCGGTATCCAGGCAGATCTACTATAGAATCTGGAAGGCGTACATCGCGTGGTGTGAGGCCAAGAAATGGCATCCACGTAAGTACGTAATAGGTAGGATTCTGGACTTCCTACAGTGGGCTGTAGATAGGAAGCTTGCCTTGAGTACTATCAAGGGTCAGATTTCGGCCTTGTCAATATTTTTTCAAAGGCCCTTGGCTTCGCATTCACTAGTCAAAGCCTTTATACAAGGTGTGATGCGTATTAATCCTCCGGTTAATATTCCCATATGTCCATGGGATCTAAACCTGGTTCTGTCGGTTCTACAGAAACAACCATTTGAACCATTACAGCATATTTCCTTGGTTCTTCTCACCAGGAAATTGATTTTTCTAGTAGCCATTTGTTCGGCTAAAAGAGTGTCGGAATTAGCAGCTATGTCCTGTAAAGAGCCATATCTGGTTATCCATAAGGACAGAGTAGTGTTACGTCCTCATCCAGCCTTTCTTCCCAAGGTGGTATCGAGGTTTCATTTGAACCAAGATGTGGTTCTTCCTTCTTTTTTCCCCAAACCAAGCTCGGTAGAGGAAAAGTTATTACATTCTTTGGATGTAGTAAGAGCAGTTAAAGCTTATCTAAAAGCCACTGCTCAGATTCGCAGAACGGATACTTTGTTTATTCTGCCGAAAGGCCCCAGAAAGGGTCAGGCAGCGTCAAAATCTACTTTAGCCAAGTGGATTCGACAGGTCATAATGCAAGCCTATGGCTTGAGAAGGAGACCGCCTCCGTTCAAAGTTAGGGCGCACTCCACGAGAGCAGTTGGAACTTCATGGGCAGTGCATCACCAGGCCTCCCTGGCTCAGGTCTGTAAGGCCGCAACATGGTCTTCAGTACACACGTTTACTAGGTTCTACCAGGTGGACGTTAGAAGTCAGGAGGATGTCGCCTTTGGGCGCAGTGTGTTGCAGGCCGCAAAAGATCCTCATGTCTGATAGCGCTCAGCTTATGTATGGTGTATCCCCCCCCTCATTGGGCATTGCTTTGGGACGTCCCACATAGTAATGACTATGTCGCTCTGTGTCCCGTGATGTACGAAAAAGAAAATTGGGATTTTTATAACAGCTTACCTGTAAAATCCTTTTCTTGGAGTACATCACGGGACACAGAGCTCCCACCCCTCTTTTGGGGACACTTATTGCTTTGCTACAAAACTGAGGTACTCCCGGATGGGAGGGGCTTATATAGGGGAGGGTACTTCCGGTTTTGGAAGTTGCCAGTGCCAGCACCTGAAGGTATCTATATAACCCACATAGTAATGACTATGTCGCTCTGTGTCCCGTGATGTACTCCAAGAAAAGGATTTTACAGGTAAGCTGTTATAAAAATCCTATTTTCTCAACTCCAGTCCTCAATGCGCCCCAACAGGTCATGTTTTCCGGATTTCTCTCGGATGAAATGGCTGCGGTAATTGCTAAGGGAGTGAAACTGATCAAATCACCTGTGCAAAATAATGGAGAGCATGAAAACATGACCTGTTGGGGCGCCTTGAGGACTGGAGTTGAGAAACACTGGGCTAGTGACAGGGTCACTTTAGAGCTAACCTCCTAGATAGTTTCAAAATGTTCTTGTTACTTCTTTTCCATAATAAAAACCATAAATGTATTGTAAATTGCCTTATTAATGTGCATGACGTCATAGATTTAGAATGCAGCTATGCCTGGGTACAGGCCTTGATAGGTTATAGGGTTAACTCCAGCTCCCCACTGAGTTAAGGCACCTCTGGCTCACTGCTACTGTCACCTAACACTCAAATTGACTCCTTATCGGACCAGCCCTCCGCTGAGCATAGAAAATAAAGAAAAGCAAGCGCAATCGTACAGCACATACAAAAAAGATCTTTCCTGAGGAAGTCCCTGTGACGAAACACGTTGACAACAGATGTGACGTCAGATGCTCTGGGAACCCAGAAGTGATGGGGCTGCCATATTGGTTGTTACTCTCTCTGCCTAAATGTGAGTTATATTTTATAACAAAAGCTCAGAAAATCTAGACAAGTAAAACTTCATTGCATAGCACATAAAAAAAAAAACTCCTCTTTCTTTATCGTACACCACGGGACACAGAGCTAGTCATTACATAATGGGTTAAGGGTCACCAGCGGTGATTGGACACTGGCACAACCAATGGAAGACAGTTCCCCTCCATATAACCCCTCCCATCAGGGAAGTACCTCAGTTTTTTCGCCAGTGTCGAAAGGTGTTGGACGCGTTAGGAGGTGCTAAAGGAAAGCTCTACCAAAGAGACCCTCTGGGGGTAAAAGAGCTATGCTTTCGGATCCATCCAAGACGCCTACAAATGAGCTGAATCTGGATGGGATCCGGGCCTCATCCATGAGGCGTCGCCTGTAATGTCTCTCTTCGGAGGACTGGGCTCTAAGATCCAGCACTTTCGCTATTTCGCTATAAAGTCCTGGTAAGAGTCTTGTACAAGGCCCAGGGGAGAGGTATCCTTTAAATAGGAACCCATATCCCTGAAGGTTGGCACACATAGCCCACCGTGAAGGGTGAAGTTTGGTATCTGTCTGAAAACTTTCAGCAGAAAAACCTGCGGCGTGGATAAGGTGAGATTAGAAGGTCCATAACTAGGTTGGGACCTTTTTCAAAAAGTGGATGTCTTCTTTTTTTCCACCACTGGGGGGAGTAAAGAGCTGAATATACTCACCTCACTCTGTTCAGTGTCGGCTTCGGCGAAGTACACTGCTCGTCACCTCCGCTGCTGAGCTTGCTTGAGCACCCCGCTCCTCCTTCCGGTGGCCGATACAGACACCTGCAGATGCAGGTAAGTGGGGACAGGGGCTGATGAGAGTCCTCTCTCACTATGGCCACCACCATAGCGCTAAAGGCCGCGCGCGCGCGCGCGGGAGCGCGCTTTATCGGAGGGGGGGGGCGAGGCGTGCGCGGGCACGTGGCGCGCGCAGGCACAGAAACAGCGCCAAATTTAAAAGACTGTCAGTGTAAAAAGCACTGCAGCAGCAAGCAAGCTCGTTAGTTCTCTTGTTCCTGGCAGAGAAACACAGCAGCTATACAGGGACGTAAGACTCCATGTGGTTGGATTGGGTACTTCCTAGAAGACATCCATGTTATGCATAGTTATGTGTTAAAAGTTGCATACTTAATGTATTTGCTAAACTGAACACGGTAGTATATGCATTTAGGTACCTTGTATTTTGTCTAAACAGTAAGTCTTCCAGGGGAAGTAATGCGGACAAAAAGAGATAAAAGAGCACCGCCGCCTGAGACAGGGGGCTCTAGCTGTGCTGACTCGGTACCTTCCTCTCCTGTGTTGCCAAAAGCACCTGTACAGGATGAGCCATTACCTCTGTCAGGTATGGCGGCTTCCCCAGTGAAGCCTGGGCCTGCATATGTCACTGAGGACACTTTATCAGCTGCCCTAAATAATCTGGAGGAGAAAATTGCTACTTTAATCGCTAAATCCTCTAAAAAGGACAATAAGCGAAGCAGATCTCCTCCAGTATTGGACCTCCCTTCAGAAGTACCTGAGGAGGAGGAGGATGAGGAGGAGGCTACATCAGCAGAGGATGAGGAGTCAGACGGATCAGGGATATCGGATGAGCCTTTTTCGGTATCCCAGATTTTAAAGTCACAGGTGCAATGCTATGCAGGAGCCGTGCGAGCTGCATTTAGGTTACCCTCTTTGGAGGTAACAGAATCACCTGTCTCCTCCCTAGGATCATTAAGATCCCTGCAAGGTGCATGCTCCTTCCCGGTTCATCCGTTACTAGAGGATCTATTGTACGCAGACTGGCAACATCCAGATAAGCGTTTTTCACCTCCAAAAAAGTTTAACATTCTTTATCCTATGGAGGAAAATTTTTTAAAGAAATGGAGCCTGCCTACGGTAGATGCGGCTATTTCTTGTGTAAATAAAAACCTGACATGTCCAGTGGATAATGTACAAGTGTTTAGATCCTTCTGAGAAGAAGTTGGAATCCTTACTGAAATCCTCCTTCCTTTTGGCCGGCTCAATAATCCAACCTGCAGTAGCAGCAGTCGGTATGTGTCAGGTCGTCAGCCAACAGGTAAAGCAGGGGCTGAAGGAGCTGCCTTCAGAGCAGGCTAAAAATTGGGAGAATTTGCCTAAAGCCTTATGCTTCACAGTGGATGCCATGAGAGATTCTATCATACAGGCATCACGCCTTACACTCCAGCTGGTACAGATGCGCAGAGTACTTTGGCTTAAGCATTGGTCAGCGGAAGCCCCATGCAAAAAGTTGTTGGCAAGTTTCCCGTTCCATGGCGAACGCCTTTTTGGGGAAGATTTAGAAAGATATATCCAAAAGATATCAAGTGGTAAAACGACACTTTTACCTGAGAGAAAGAAAAACAAGAGACCTTGTTTTAAACACACTCTCTCCCCAGCTCCCGGGAAATCTGACTCCAGCCAGTGGCGACGGCCTTTTCAGCCGCCCAAAAAAGCCAAAGAACAGGCTCAGAAGAACAAGAAGCCGTGGGGTTCAAGAGCTAATAAGCAGCCCCCAAAACCTCTCATTGAAGGGGCGCCCCCGCTCGGCCGAGTGGGGGGAAGGCTTCGTCAGTTCTCAGCGACTTGGCGGACAGAAACCCAGGACAAATGGGTGGTATCCACAATATCCTCAGGGTACAGACTGGAATTTCGAGAGATCCCATCTTCTCAATTCCGAAGTTCAAGACTCTCCAAGGATCCACAAAAAAGAGGATCCTTCTTCAAAGGTTTGAATCACTTAATAGCTCAAGGTGTGGTTACAGAGGTACCCCAAAAGGAGCAAGGTTCAGGTTTTTACTCAAACCTCTTTGTGATTCCAAAACCGAACGGAGAAGTCAGACCCATCCTGGATCTAAAAAATCTAAACCAGTTTCTGAACGTTCGCCATTTTCGAATGGAAACGATTCGATCCGTGGTCGCTACTTTAAAAGGCGGAGAATTCATTGCGTCCATAGATATCAAAGACGCATATCTACACATACCAATCCTCCCCGCTCACCAAAGATTCCTAAGGTTTGCGGTAGAAGATCGCCACTTTCAATTTGTGGCCCTGCCATTTGGTGTAGCCACCGCGCCCAGAGTATTCACAAAGGTGCTAGCTCCTCTGTTAGCAAACCTAAGAACACGGGGCATTGCGGTAACAGCCTATCTAGACGATCTACTATTAATAGATCAGTCAAAGGAGGGATTGGATCACGCTGTAGACACTACAGTAGGATACCTGGAGCATTTAGGATGGATTATAAACTTACAAAAATCCTCTCTCCAGGCCCAAAGAAGGATAGTGTACCTGGGCATGATCATAGATACAGCCCAAAACAGGGTATACCTGCCAGAGCAAAGATACAGTCTCTGAAAGACCTGATCCACAAGGTCAAAGCAAACAAGAGGCCGTCTATTCGCCTTTGCATGAGACTATTGGGAAAGATGGTAGCCTCCTTCGAGGCGGTCCCTTACGCCCAGTTTCATTCGAGACTACTTCAAGGCAATATTTTAGCCTCCTGGAACAGGAAGAGCCAAGCTCTGGATATACCCATGCGCCTGTCCTCACAAGTACGCCACAGCTTCAATTGGTGGCTAGAAGCCAGGAATTTACGGAAGGGAAAGTCCTTCCTCCCAGTGGCCTGGAAGGTGGTATCTACGGATGCCAGCCTATCGGGCTGGGGTGCAGTATTCGAGGAGGCTTCTACCCAGGGAACCTGGGCCAAGACTCAGGGGATCCTGCCCATCAATGTGCTAGAGATCCGGGCGGTATATCTAGCCCTCAAAACCTGGACATACAGGTTACAGGGCTACCCAGTTCGGGTTCAATCCGACAATGCTACGGCAGTAGCTTACATCAATCACCAAGGAGGCACCCACAGTCGGGCAGCCCAAAGAGAGGTGAACCGGATCTTGGCATGGGCAGAAGAGCATGTACCTTGCATCTCTGCAATCTTCATTCCAGGGATAGAAAACTGGCAAGCAGACTACCTGAGTCGTCAGCAGCTGCTACCAGGAGAGTGGTCTCTTCACCCAGAGATCTTTCAGGCCATATGTCTGAGATGGGGAAACCCAGATGTAGACCTGCTAGCTTCCAGGTTCAACAAGAAATTGGACAACTTTGTGTCCAGAACGAGAGATCCTCTAGCCTACGGGACAGACGCTCTAATAACTCCATGGAATCAGTTCTCACTGATCTATGCATTCCCTCCGATCCCTCTTCTACAAAGACTGCTTCGCAGGATCAAGGAGGAGGGAATACCAGTAATCCTAGTGGCCCCAAACTGGCCCAGGAGGCCTTGGTATGCCGAGATCGTAAAAATGGCGATAGGAAGGCCCTGGAAGCTTCCACTTCGACACGACCTGTTGTCACAGGGTCCAGTATTCCACCCTTCCTTACAAAGGCTAAATTTGACGGCCTGGCTGCTGAGACCCACATTTTGAAAAAGAGAGGGGTCTCTGGCCTGGCTCTTTCTACGCTCATTAATGCTAGAAAGCCAGCCTCCAGACTCATCTATCATAGAGTCTGGAAAGCATACGTTTCCTGGTGTGAATCCAGAAGTTGGAATCCTCTGAAATATGAAATAAGTAGGATTCTTGCTTTTTGCCAGTTAGGAGTGGATATGAAATTAGCCCTTAGCACCATCAAAGGGCAAATATCGGCTCTATCAGTCTTCTTTCAGAGACCATTGGCATCTCACTCCCTAGTTCGGACATTCATTCAGGGGGTACTGAGGATAAATCCTCCAGTCAGGTCTCCCTTGTGTCCATGGGATTTGAATTTGGTATTGTCAGTGTTGCAAAAGCAACCTTTTGAACCTATTCGCCATAATTATATTAAGTAGGAAATTGGCCTTTCTGATTGCTATAGCTTCTGCTAGGAGAGTATCAGAGCTAGCAGCTCTTTCTTGTAAAGAGCCTTATCTAATTTGTCACAAGGACAAGATCGTACTACGACCCCATCCGGCTTTTCTGCCTAAGGTGGTGTCGGCTTTTCACTTGAATCAAGACATTGTTCTGCCTTCCTTTTTTCCAAACCCGCGGACGGCGGGGGAAAAATTATTACACTCTCTAGATCTAGTGAGAGCGGTAAGGGTGTATCTGCAAGCAACCGCTCAGATACGTAAAACAGATGTTTTGTTTATTTTACCAGATGGTCCCAAGAAGGGCCAAGCGGTATCAAAATCCACCATTTCCAGGTGGATTAGACAAGTAATTGTTCAAGCTTATGGTTTAAAGAACAGGACTCCTCCTTTTCCTGTTAAGGCGCACTCTACCAGGGCGATAAGTGCTTCATGGGCAGTGCACCACCAGGCTTCGATGGCTCAGATCTGTAAGGCTGCAACTTGGTCCTCAGTCCATACATTTTCCAAATTCTATCAAATAGATGTGAAAGGACATGAGGATTCCGCCTTCGGGCGAAGTGTGCTGCAGGCAGCAGTATAGGGCTTCTGGTCCGCAAGCGGTCGGTTTGATCTGTGTCTCCCCCCCTTCATATGAGCATTGCTCTGGGACGTCCCATTATGTAATGACTAGCTCTGTGTCCCGTGGTGTACGATAAAGAAAATAGGATTTTTATAACAGCTTACCTGTAAAATCCTTTTCTTGGAGTACACCACGGGACACAGAGGTCCCACCCTTCTTATGGGAACCTTACTGCTTTGCTACAAAACTGAGGTACTTCCCTGATGGGAGGGGTTATATGGAGGGGAACTGTCTTCCATTGGTTGTGCCAGTGTCCAATCACCGCTGGTGACCCTTAACCCATTATGTAATGACTAGCTCTGTGTCCCGTGGTGTACTCCAAGAAAAGGATTTTACAGGTAAGCTGTTATAAAAATCCTATTATTTTGTTATAAAATGGCACTCACATTTAGGCAATAGCCAATATGACAGCCCCAGCACTTCTGGGTTCCCAGAGCATCTGACATTGCGTCTGTTGTCCACACGTTTCTTTACAAGGACTTCCTCAGGAATGTCGGGGCCATGTCGTTTGCTTTTCTATGCTGAGCGGAGGGCTGGTCCGATAAGGAGTTCATCAGAGTAAGGTGACAGCCGTGGTGAGCCAGAGGGAAGCTGGAGGTTACTTTATAACCTAAGTTGTGCTGGAATGACCTAAGAGGGGTGTCGGAAGTTGCTTTTAACCCTATAACCATTGTGTATATAAGTGGACATATACGAATTGCACAGAATATTTTGAGGTATGATGTCCTGGTGAGTGGGGCACACCAAGCGGTCTCCTGGCTTGTCAAATATACAGTGAGAGTGGAAGAACAGACCGGGAGTCTGAAATGTCCAGTTCCCCCCTGTCTACACTAAATGGAGAAATAATAACCACTGTTGCTGTTAGAAAGAAGCTACAATGGTAAAAGTACACAACCGGCCAGTGGCCCAGGGGGTAGAAGGTTAGGGTTGCGGGGGTTTGGAGGTTAGGACTATGGGGGTTAGGAGGTTAGGACTACACGGGGGTTGGAGGTTCAGGCTTCGAGGGGGGTAGGAGGTTCAGGCTTCAAGGGGGGTAGGAGGTTCAGGCTTCAAAGGGGGGTAGGAGGTTCAGGCTTTGTGGGGGTTTGGAGGTTAGGGCTTTGCGGGGGGGTTGGAGGTTAGGACTATGGGGGTTAGGAGGTTAGGACTACACGGGGGGTAGGAGGTTCAGGCTTCGAGGGGGGTAGGAGGTTCAGGCTTCGAGGGGGGTAGGAGGTTCAGGCTTTGTGGGGGGTTGGAGGTTAGGGCTTTGCGGGGGCTTGGTTGGAGGTTAGGGCTTTGCGCGGGGTAGGAGGTTAGGACTACAGGGAGCAGGAGTTATTTATTTTAGGGACTTGTATAGTGCCGTCAATTTTACGCAGCGTTTTACATGTATATTATACATTAACATCAGTCCCTGCCCTCAAGGAGCTTACAATCTAAGGTTCCTAGCTCACATACATACTAGGGCCAATTTAGACAGGAACCAATTAACCTACCAGCATATCTTTGGAGTTTAGAACTACAGTGGGTGGGAGGTTGGGGCTACAAGGGGTAGGAGGTTGGGGCTAGAGGGGGTAGGAGGTAGGGGGGGTAGGAGGTTGGGACTAGAGGGGGGGTAGGAGGTTGGGACTAGAGGGGGGGTAGGAGGTTGGGACTAGAGGGGGGGTAGGAGGTTGGGACTAGAGGGGGGTAGGAGGTTGGGGCTAAAGGGGGGGGTAGGAGGTTGGGGCTAGAGGGGGTAGGAGGTTGGGCCTAAGGGGGTGTGAGATTGGGACTAGAGGGGGTAGGAGGTTGGGGCTAGAGGGGGTAGGAGCTTGGGGTTGCGGGGGTTTGGAGGTTAGGACTATGGCGGTTAGGAGGTTAGGACTACACAGGGGTTAGGAGGTTCCGGCTTCAAGGGGGGTAGAAGGTTCAGGCTTCGAGGGGGGTAGGAGGTTCAGGCTTTGCGGGGGGGTTGGAGGTTAGGGCTTTGCGGGGGGTTGGAGGTTAGGGCTTTGTGGGGGGTTGGTTGGAGGTTAGGGCCTTGCGGGGGGTAGGAGGTTAGGACTACAGGGAGCAGGAGTTATTTATTTTAGGGACTTGTATAGTGCCGTCAATTTACGCAGCGTTTTACATGTATATTATACATTCACATCAGTCCCTACCCTCAAGGAGCTTACAATCTAAGGTTCCTAGCTCACATACATACTAGGGCCAATTTAGACAGGAACCAATTAACCTACCAGCATATCTTTGGAGTTTAGAACTACAGTGGGTAGGAGGTTGGGGGGCTAGAGGGGGTAGGAGGTTGGGGGGCTAGAGGGGGTAGGAGGTTGGGGGGCTAGAGGGGGTAGGAGGTTGGGGGGCTAGAGGGGGTAGGAGGTTGGGGCTAGAGGGGGTAGGAAGTTGGGGCTAGAGGGGATAGAAGGTTGGGACTAGAAGGGGGGTAGGAGGTTGGGGCTAAAGGGGGGGGGTAGGAGGTTGGGGCTAAAAGGGGGGGTTGGAGGTTGGGGCTAAAGGGGGGAAGGAGGTTGGGACTAGAGGGGGTAGGAAGTTGGGGCTAGAGGGGGTAGAAGGTTGGGACTAGAGGAGGGGGTAGGAGGTTGGGGCTAGAGGGGGTAGGAAGTTGGGGCTAGAGGGGATAGAAGGTTGGGACTAGAAGGGGGGTAGGAGGTTGGGGCTAAAGGGGGGGGGGTAGGAGGTTGGGGCTAAAAGGGGGGGTTGGAGGTTGGGGCTAAAGGGGGGAAGGAGGTTGGGACTAGAGGGGGTAGGAAGTTGGGGCTAGAGGGGGTAGAAGGTTGGGACTAGAGGAGGGGGTAGGAGGTTGGGGCTAGAGGGGGTAGGAAGTTGGGGCTAGAGGGGATAGAAGGTTGGGACTAGGGGGGGGGGTAGGAGGTTGGGGCTAAAGGGGGGGGTAGGAGGTTGGGGCTAAAGGGGGGAAGGAGGTTGGGACTAGAGGGGGTAGGAAGTTGGGGCTAGAGGGGGTAGAAGGTTGGGACTAGAGGGGGGGGGTAGGAGGTTGGGACTAGAGGGGGTAGGAGGTTGGGGCTAGAGGGGGTAGGAAGTTGGGGCTAGAGGGGATAGAAGGTTGGGACTAGAAGGGGGGGTAGGAGGTTGGGGCTAAAGGGGGGGGGGTAGGAGGTTGGGGCTAAAGGGGGGGTAGGAGGTTGGGGCTAGAGGGGGGAAGGAGGTTGGGACTAGAGGGGGTAGGAAGTTGGGGCTAGAGGGGGTAGAAGGTTGGGACTAGAGGGGGGGGTAGGAGGTTGGGACTAGAGGGGGTGGGAGGTTGGGACTAGAGGGGGTAGGAGGTTAGGGCCTTATAACTTTGTTCTGCTTGAGGCAAGCACAGGTTCATTTTTTAGAATTGGAGATTGGAGGGTGTTATTCTGGAGCCATAGAACTAATACTAAATATATTTTCCAGTGCTGGTCTTTTTCTGGTCTCTTCTACTCATTATTTCCTCTCTTATAGTTCTCTGTTTACATCATGGACGACCGATTCCCTCTGGTACCACTGGCTAAATGGACGCACATGCTGGAGAGGCCGCCTGCGTTTGTCAGCGTCATTCCAGGAGGTCAAACTGAGAGAACAAACAAGATCCTTCTGGGAACGCAGCACAGCCAGGAGAGGGTGCTGCTGCAGTACTCAGGTACCGTCGGCTGTCCAATACTGGGCACCCCTCATTTAGAGTATTTCTTGCTAAAGTGCTGCAGTTTAAAGGTTTACATTTAGAGAAGGAAGGTCATGTGTTGAAGCTAAACTTTAGGCAAATAGCTAAATACACATAAGTGAGCTGTTTAACCTGCCAAAGGATTTGTATTTCTGCCCATCCAGTTCTGAGATTCCAACAGCTCTGCCACACATCTTAGCCCTGTCTGGCGGGGCAGGAGACCTGTTTTTTTTGTTATTATATTTTTCTGCAGCAGTTCACTTACAGGTCTCGTCCCCTCCCCCAGCCGGCAACTGGACAGTGAAAGGAGAAGCAGACAACGGATGAACTCATCTCTCTGTCACTCTGCTCTCTCCCCCTGTCAGCATGCTCCTTTCACTGCAGCAGAACTGATTGGTTCCTTGTGCTTCATCTCCCTTTTACAGTCTGAGCTACAGGGGTTTACACGAGGCTGATACCAAGTCAAATTCTGGCGCTTCAGATGAACTTAAAAAAAATACATTTGATTAATAATAGAGGGCAGCATTCATTTGTGGGTGGAGTTCAGCTTTCAGGAACTGCTTTACGTTCTGCACAGATCATAGAAATGGGCCAATACGAATGTGCAGAGATGGGTCTTGGGTTAGGTCAGGCTATACAGTGGCCAGGGGGTTTGGGAGGCTGCTGGAGATGTGTGCTCCTGTAGGTGGCGCTACTTCTAATACCCTTTCCTCATTAAAATGTGTGTTGCTTTTACTCCAGGAGGTGATATGAACCCTTGCCAACTGCACCTACCTGCAGTGAGACTCCCACAGAATTCAGAGTCCCTTCATCATCTGGATCCATTACAGCCCCATCAAAGGGAGATTGTGGCACAGAGACTGGGATCTCCGATGGCAGGTAAGTGTCCCTATGTGCTGCACGAGGACTGACCTCCCTGGTAAGGGCTCATTAGTCCTTACACTTAGTCTACAGACTGGCAGAGCAGTATCCTTGGTGTGGGGCATAGACTGAAATCCGCTGAGGCCGATCATAAACCTGGTGTAAGGCAGATAGTAACAAAGATAGGTAGCCGATAGATTCTCCCGTGTAGTTCTGGGCGGATTCCTTACCGTTCTCATGATCATTGAAACTCCACGAGGTGAGATCTTGTATGGAGCCCCAGACCGAGGGAGAGTGACAGTTATTTTGTCTTTATTTGTGAATAATCGCACCAACTGTTGTCCCCCTCTCACCAAGCTGCTTGGCGATGGTCTTGTAGCCCATTCCAGCCTTGTGTAGGTCTACAATCTTGTCCCTGACATCCTTGGACAGCTCTTTGGTCTTGGCCGTGGTGGAGAGATTGGAATCTGATTGATTGATTGCATCTGTGGACAGGTGTCTTTTATACAGGTAACAAGCTGAGATTAGGAGCACTTCCTTTAGGGGCCCTTTCACACGGGCGGATCCCGTGATGATCCGTTCCTTTAATATCCGCTTTCTCAGCGGGGATCACTCCGTTGATCCCCGCTGATCCGAGCCGGCAGATGACAGGGCGGTCCCTGCACACTGTGCAGGGACCGCCCTGTCAGATCTCCGCTCTCCTCTATGGGGGGATCGGATGAACACGGACCGTCTGTCCGTGTTCATCCGATCCGCTCTGCAGACGGATGGAAAAATAGGATTTTCCTCCGTCTGCAGAAACGGAGCATAGCGGACACGGATGAGATCGGGTGTCAGCGGATGTTCATCCGCTGACACCCGCTATCCCATAGGGATACATGTATGTCCGTACTTCATCCGTAAACAGATGGATGAAAAAGCGGACATATGGTCCGCATGTGTGAAAGGGCCCTAAGAGAGTGCTCTTAATCTCAGCTCGTTACTTGTATAGAAAACACCTGGGAGCCAGACATCTTGCTGATTGAGAGGGGATCAAATACTTATTTTACGCATTAAAGCGGAGTTCCACCGAAAAAAATATTATTAAAAGTCAGCAGCTACAAATACTGCAGCTGCTGACTTTTAATATATGGACACTTACCTGTCGATGTCGCGTCCCAAAGCCAATTTTTCCCTCGGCTCTCGGGTGCTGCTGCCGCCATCTTCGGTAAGGGAATCAGGAAGTGAAGCCTTGCGGCTTCACTTTCTTGTTCCCTACTGCGCATGCGCGACTCGCACTGCGTGATCCCACTGGTCCCTGCTGTCTTCTGGGACCTGTGTGTCTCCCAGAAGACAGCGGGGGGGGACGAAGTAGGCGCCGGACGTGGCGTAGGTCACCGCAGTCATCTATGCCCGAAAGTGGGAGCAAATACCTGGATTATACAGGTTTCTGCTCCCCCCTGAAAGGTGCCAAATGTGACACCGGAGGGGGGGGGGGGGATTCCAAAAAGCGGAAGTTCCATTTTTGGATGGAACTCTGCTTTAAAATCAATTTATCACTTTTTTGAAATGTGTTTTTCTGGATATTTTTGTTGTTTTTCTGTCTCTCACTGTTAAAATAAACCGACCATTAAATTATAGACTGATCATTTCTTTGTCAGTGGGCAAACGTACGAAATCTGTAGGGGATCAAATACTTTTTTCCCCTCACTGTATTGTTATCACATAGGGGGTTCTGTTATTCACTATAAGCTCTTGCTACCAACACCCACCATGCCACTCCCGGGCCCGCAGGAGTGACAGCAGAACCCGGAATACATTGCAGGGGTAGTTGGGTGGTACCTTTTTACAGCCAGCCCAAAACACTTTCACCAGAAAGTCATCAGTTTTGCTTGACCGTTATAAGGCCCGACTAATGTGTTTTAAAGCTCTTGCTACCAGCAGCTGTTTATAAAGGGTGCTAGTAGACAAGTGGTTAGATAAAAATAAGAAAAGGTCTGGGGTCACCCGTGACACACCTCTATCCCTGCAATATGCATCAAAAGAAAAAGGTTCGCCCTTGGGACTTTGATTGAGGTGAGCACTATTGAGCCAATAAAAATAGCAGGAGTAATTACAGTATATATTTATTCAAGTAAAAAGCGGGTACATACATTAATGTCATGAACATGAGCCAATTCATACAATATACAAGAAAAATGGGTAAAATGATGTTAGAAATATCTGTCAATAATCGTGTGACATACAAGCATCAAGTGTACCCGACGCGTTTCGTGAGACCCAGCTCGCTCTTCAGGGCAACCCAAATGGTCTCTGCTGTCTTCTGGGAACACGTGTGTCTCCCAGAAGACAGCGGGGGGGAGACGGGAAGTCAATAAGACGGGAAGTGGCGTAGACTCTGCGGGGGTCTACGCCCGGAAGTGGGTGCAAATACCTGTATTATACAGGTATCTGCACCCCCCTCCCCCTGAAAGGTGTCAAATGTGACACCGGAGGGGGGGAGGGTTCTGGAAAGCAGAAGTTCGATTTTTGTGTGGACCTCTGCTTTAAAAATCATTTTAGATCTGAAGATTATGTAAAACTCCCAAAACGTTATATATTTTCTTGAAAGCATAAACCCCAGAGAATAAAATGGTGGCAGTTCCAATTTTTTTAAGTATTACAGTTTATGAAACACGAAAAGTTAATTTTAGGGCACACATACACAATATATTTATTATTATTATTATTATTATTTATATATATATATATATATATATATATATATATATATAATTATTTTATTTTTTATTTCAGGTATTTATATAGCGCCATCAATTTACGCAGTGCTTACAATCTAAGGTCCCTAACTCACATTCATACATACTAGGGGCCAATTTAGACAGAAGCCAATTAACCTACCAGCATGTCTTTGTAGTGTGGGATGAAACTGGAGTACCTGGAGGAAACGCACACAGGCACAGGGAGAACATGCAAACTCCAGGCAGATAGTGTCATGGTTGGGATACATTATGTGTATACGTGAAACGTAAAAGATGAGGTTGTGTCAAGTAAATAGATACCAAACATGTCAAGCATTAAAGCTGAATTACAGGAATTCAGCTCCTTAGTAAAAAGTGAAGGTACACTATGAGTTATGTCCAGGGAGCTGCTTGACATCTCCTGGGCTTACCTCTTCCTTCTAGATTGTAAGCTCTAACGAGCAGGGCCCTCTGATCCCTCCTGTATTGAATTGTATTGTAACTGTACTATTTTCCCCCTTGTTGTGTTACACTATGTGATTATTCTTGCTCTGTGTCTTTAAGATCTGTCCCCTTCTTTCTAGCTGAACTCTCTCACCGTAGTTCTTTATATATCTCCTCCACTTCCTGATTCTGGTCATTACTCCTGTATTTCTTCCATGCTAAACATCTTACATGTGGCTTACAACTGCAACGTTTTTCTACCTATGAATATCCATCATTAAACGGAACATTCGAAAGGATTCATCGTCTGTCGTCCTAACTGTGAGTTTATTCATTGAGTTAAACTGCCTGTATCGATGCAAGGGATGAATATCAAACCAGCTTGAGTAAGGCCTACATCAACCTGGAGATGAACTTTATCGTTTTGTAGTTGAGACAGAACAGTAGAAAAACGGAGTTTCACAGCCTAATTACAAGATTTCTGCATGTCAGTACTGAAACAGACAAGATTTACTGCCCTCATAGCAAGACAGAAGGGACAGAGCAGCACATGGCAGCCTTATAGCCTGAGACAATCTGCACAGTGTCATATTTCAGCACACAGATCCTGCCTGCTTTCACAGTCAGTCTGCTATCATGAGTGACCAAGCTTCTGCATGTGAACTCACATCTCCTTCCTCACAAGTTCCTGAAGAAACTCAGTTACCCAAACGCTCAGTTAAACCTACTTGGAAAGTAATGGAGAATTATGAAACTTCAAGGACTGAATTGTCAAATAGCTTGGAATTAGTCTGGGAGAAAATCCTTGCTGAAGCCAATACAGTGTCTGTTGAACGTGAACTACTGACACTAGAGGGCGCCATTAAACAACTTTCTGCCTCATATGAGCTTTATCAGCTTACCAGCAGCAAATTCACTAATGTCTTACAAAACATGAATACAGAAAGTGCGATGACACAATTAAAGCGCGTCAATGCTCTCAATATTGAAAGAGACAGTTTTATCCAGCAAACCAGATTAAAGGCAGCAGCAAAAATAAAGCTGTTACAGGACACTGCATCTCACAGATCTGTTTCCACCAGACGTTCTAAAAACTCATCAAGATCCCATAGTTCAAGATACTCAACACTCAGTGAGCGACTTATTAATGCCCGCGCTGAAGTGGAAGCCAGTAAAGTGCAGGTGGCATATGCAGAAAAAAGAGCAGAGT
Organism: Rana muscosa; assembly: GCA_029206835.1. Taxonomy (NCBI): domain Eukaryota; kingdom Metazoa; phylum Chordata; class Amphibia; order Anura; family Ranidae; genus Rana; species Rana muscosa. The sequence continues at coordinate 1,084,704,102 of CM055117.1, read as the reverse complement.
TGGAAGCTCAAAGGGCAGAGTTGGAAGCGCAGTCAGCACATCAAAGAGCAACAATGGAAACCTTAAATGAACAGTGTAAACATGACGCAGCTATGGCAAAGCTAAGGGTCCTACAGCAAGCTATCAGTGCAGACGAAGGTGCAAGTGAGAAAGACAGCATTAACCTAAACATAGCAGATATGGAAGACCCCCTCAAACGCACTAAAGACTATGTCCTAAGCCACTGCAGTGCACACTCCATTGTCTCCAATGTTCCCGGCTACATAGAGACTCCTTCACAACTTCAAGTTAAAGAGGTTCCAGCAACTTCCTGCACTCAAAATCACTCCACTGCATTTCCTACCTGCCTACCTTGCCTGCCTTCATACGTCACAGAGCATCAGCGCAAGCTTCAAGCAAGTCATCAATCTCCAGTCATCGGTACAGCCTTGAATCAACGTACCATTGGAACAACTGACTTCAAGCAAGCAACTCACCTGGATGCATCTGCTGCGCCATATTTCCCTGTGTCCTTTAACAACAATGTCAAAGATAACGCAATCAGCACCATACAGCCAACAGCATCTCACATAAAGGCGGAGACAACTGAGACAGAAGAGTTTGTGAGGTACATGCTTCGCAGAGAGCTCACAAAGACTGGTCTTACAAGTTTTGATGACCAACCTGAGAACTACAGAAGTTGGAAATGTGCCTTCAGAACTACAATCAGCAATATTGGCATTACAGCTGATCAAGAATTGAATCTGCTGATCAAATGGCTTGGTCCTCTATCTGCTGCACGTGTTAAGCCATTAAGATCGGTTTTCATGGACAATCCTACTGCAGGCCTCACAGCTGCATGGGAGCGACTAGAGCAAAGTTATGGCAGTCCAGAAGCTATAGAAAATGCTTTGTTCATGCGTCTGGAAACTTTCCCAAAGATAAGGTAAAGATAAAGGTAAGGACAACAAGGAGTTCCAGAGACTGAGTGACCTTCTCCTTGAGCTTCAGCTAGCCAAGACAGACCCAAAACTACCTGGACTCAGTTACCTTGACACTCCAAGAGGGGTAAACCCAATTGTCTCCAAGCTCCGGGAATGGTTTACAAGAGAAATGGACTGCACTAGGGTCATCATACAAAAGAGAGAACAAGGTTTCCTTCCCTCCATTCTCTTTCTTCTGTGAATTCATCAGGAAAATTGCAGAGACCAAGAACGATCCAAGTTTTTCCTAAGGTGAGTACAGCCTCTTCTCACCCTTTCCTAAGAGTACCAGTCTTCAGGGCAACTATAGAAACCATAGCGGCCCAGTGTCCGTGAAAAAGACTGACATCCTTCCCACTCCTACCACAGTTCTGGTCACGAACAAACAGAGTAGGAAGATTGAAAACCCTAACAGAGAGTGTCCCATACACAAGAAGCCACACCCCCTCAATAAATGTATCGGCTTTAGGAAAAAGCCTCTGGAAGAGCGCAAGGAGCTTTTAAAGACATTTAGGGTATGTTTCAGGTGCTGTGCTTCTACAGAACATTTTGCAAGGGACTGTAATGTGTCCATCAAGTGCATAGAGTGTGGCTCTGAAGAACATGTGCAAGCCCTCCATCCTCTTGAGCCCAGCTCTGCACAACCTGCCAACGCTCCTCCCAGGTTAACGCATGGCGGGGAGAATACAGACCAAGTGCCTAATTCTACCATCATTTCTTCATCCTGCACAGAAGTTTGTGGAGAAGACTGTTGTGGTAAGTCCTGTGCTAAGATATGCTTGGTGAACATATACCACAAGGATCAACCACAAAAGTCTCTAAAGGCATATGCTATCTTAGACGATCAGAGCAATCGATCACTTGCAAAATCGGAATTGTTCAATCTATTTGAAATAAAAGGTGAAGCTCATCCTTACACCTTGGGTACCTGTAGTGGAACTATAGAGGTTTCTGGAAGAAGGGCTCATGGACTAATGGTATCTTCTCTCAAAGGTAACTTGCAATTACCCTTACCTACACTTGTTGCGTGCAATCAGATACCTGCTAACAGGGAAGAAATCCCTACTCCAGCTGCTGCTTTCCATCACCCTCACCTCAAGGTAATAGCAAATGAGATACTGCCACTTGACAAAGATGCTCAGATCCTTCTTCTGTTAGGAAGAGACATTCTAAGAGTTCACAAGGTACACAGACAAGTCAGTGGACCCCCAGATGCCCCATTTGCCCAGCGCACAGATCTTGGGTGGGTCATCATAGGCAATGTCTGCATAGGCAAAATGAAAAGACCTACCAACATTTCGTCATTCAAGACAAATGTTCTGCCAAATGGCCGAAACACTTACTTTGAGCCATGCCCACATCACTACTGGGTGAAAGAGAAGATAGCCAGCCACGAATGGCAACATGGTATCTCAGGTGACACAAGCCCTTTCTCCTGCCATGATGGCGACTTCGGCTCTACAGTGTTTAATGCAACCAGTGAAGATGACATACTGGCTCCTTCAATGGAAGACAAAGAATTCATCAAGGTAATGGACAATGAGTTCTTTCAAGATGACTCCAATAACTGGGTAGCACCCCTACCCTTTCGTCTCCCAAGAGAGAGATTGCCCAACAACTTACAGCAGGCCATCAGTAGATTCTCCTCCTTAAAGCGAAACTTAAGCAGGAAACCAGAGATGCAAAAGCACTTTGTGGACTTTATGCAAAATGTATTTGACAGAGATTATGCAGAGCCTGCTCCCCCCACTAAAGGAGGGAGAAGAATGCTTGTACCTTCCATCCTTTGGCGTGTATCACCCACGCAAACCAGACCAAATCAGAGTTGTCTTTGATTCCAGTGCTCAGCACGAAGGTGTTTCTCTTAACAACATGCTCCTTACGGGACCCAACTTGAACAACAGTCTAATAGGAGTCTTGATTCGTTTCAGACAAGAGCCTGTAGCAGTAATGGCCGACATTCAACAGATGTTTCACTGCTTCATCGTCAGAGAAGACAACAGAAACTACCTCAGGTTTCTATGGCACAAGGACAATGACCTCAACAAGGAAGTTATAGATTATCGCATGAAGGTACATGTCTTCGGTAACAGTCCTTCCCCAGCAGTGGCAACTTATGGGCTAAGGAGAACAGCTCAGACTGGAGAAGTAGAATATGGATCTGATGCCCGTCAATTTGTTGAAAGAAACTTCTACGTTGACGACGCACTTAAGTCCTTTCCAACTGCTAAAGAAGCAATTGATCTTCTCACCAGAACAAAGGAGATGCTGTCTGTAGCAAACCTTAGACTGCACAAGATTATATCCAACAGCCAGGAACTTATGAATGCCTTTCACTCTGAGGACTATGCCACTAGTCTAAAAAACCTTGACTTAGGTACAGATGTGCCTCCTGTACAGCGAAGTCTGGGTTTGTTGTGGATCATCAAGCAAGACAAATTCACCTTCCAAGTGTCAACTTGTGACAAACCCTTCACTAAGAGAGGAGTCCTGTCCGTGGTGAATAGCATCTACGACCCACTGGGTTTCCTTGCTCCAGTTACCATTCAAGGTAAGATTTTACTAAGACAGTTGTCTACTGAGAACATAGACTGGGATACTCCCTTGCCTAGTGAGAATCAACACAAGTGGGAAAGGTGGAGATATTCTTTGAAGTCACTAGAAAAACTTCAGATTCCCCGTTGCTATGTTCCAGGATCCACTTCAACTGCTAACCGGAGAGAGATTCATATTTTCTCTGATGCATCAGTTGAAGCTATTGCTGCAGTAGCCTATTTGAAGACCTCTGAACTGAATGGAGAATCACACTGTAGTTTTGTCCTAGGCAAGGCAAAACTCACACCCAAGCCTGCACATACCATACCAAGACTTGAACTTTGTGCAGCCGTGCTAGCAGTAGAAATTGCCGAGGTCATACGAAGTGAAATGGACACTAGAATTGATTCTTTCACCTTCTATACAGACAGTAAGGTAGTACTTGGTTACATAAACAACCAAACAAAACAATTTTATGTGTACGTCAGCAACAGGGTTGAACGTATCAAGAGATTCTCTCTACCAAGTCAATGGCATCACGTTCCCACTGAACTCAACCCAGCTGACTGTGGGACCAGAGCCGTGTCACCTGCTGTTCGTCAGGACAGCCTATGGCTGTCACCTCCAAGGTTTCTGTGTGAGGACTCTTACTTACTCCCTATTGACACCACCTATGGGCTAGTAAACCCTGAAGATGATAAGGAAATAAGAACTGTGAACACCTCACTCCACACTTCTGTAAGTACAAAACAGAAGCTGCGGTCACACCATTACAAGCATCAATGGAAGTAGGTGCAGCATCTAGCCAATGTGTTCTGGCATCGCTGGAAGAAAAAGTATCTTCACCACCTTCAAGGTCGTAACAAATGGCAAGCATCTAAGCCGAATCTTAAGGTTGGAGACCTCATCCTTCTAAAAGACAAGGAAGTTTGTCGGAATGAGTGGCCTATGGGTCTTATTACTAAGGTTATGCCCAGTGGCGATAACAAAGTCCGGAAGGTAGAAGTCAAAGTAACCAAGGGAGGATCGACACAAACCTTTAGTCGACCAATCACAGAGTTAGTACTCCTTTTGCCAGGTGAGTGACTTGTGCAAGGACTAGCCATGCTTTTGGCACGGCGGGGAGTACTCTGCTGCCATCTACAGGTTCTACTCAGAACTTTGGAATTCTTTGAAGACATCATACTGTGACTTTATGTTCTTCATCCTGTTGAACTTACGTTTATCATTTGCTTGTTGCATGTTTTTCATTACAGGTTCCAGGACATTCGTCAATATTGGACTTTTTGAAAATATATATTTTAGTTTAAGGTTATGAAATCTAAAGATTTCAGACGGGGAGTGTTGTGTTACACTATGTGATTATTCTTGCTCTGTGTCTTTAAGATCTGTCCCCTTCTTTCTAGCTGAACTCTCTCTCTCACTGTAGTTCTTTATATATCTCCTCCACTTCCTGATTCTGGTCATTACTCCTGTATATCTTCCATGCTAAACATCTTACATGTGGCTTACAACTGCAACGTTTTTCTACCTATGAATATCCATCATTAAACGGAACATTCGAAAGGATTCATCGTCTGTCGTCCTAACTGTGAGTTTATTCATTGAGTTAAACTGCCTGTATCGATGCAAGGGATGAATACCAAACCAGCTTGAGTAAGGCCTACATCAACCTGGAGATGAACTTTATCGCTTTGTAGTTGAGACAGAACACCCCTTGTTGTAAAGCGCTAGGCAAACTGTTGGCGCTATATAAATCCTGTATAATAATAATAATAATAATTTCTATTTTTTACATCTGCCCGTTTTTCACAAGAGTATTTCAGGAACTCAACGCTGAAACTTCAAGTCTAAGCATCTTCAACATTAGAGTTGATGCAGCTGCTATGCCCACCCCTCTCCTAAACCTGCCCAGTCACAGAAGCCTTTGTATTATGTGAAATAATTTACAAAATACAAAGGCTTCTTTGATTGGGCAAGCAGAGGGGAGGGACCGGCATAGCTGCTGTGTGTGCCTCTCCTCTCTCATAGCCCTGAGTGTCAGTGTATGCTCTGGCGGAGCCATAAACCTGACAGATGTAAATAATAGCAATAGGTTCAGGAGATGACATGCACACCCTTAGACTTAACTCATAGTGTGCCTTCACTTTTTACAAAGTGGCTGAATTCCTTGAATTTAGCTTTAAAACTGCATGCGCCATTGAAACAGCGACAAACTTCAGTACCCTATATTTTCGATGCTTTACCTGCTTACTGCCATGTCCGTACATTGTACTGACCTGACAGCGGAGGGGGGGTTTACACACATTACCGGTGGCTGCAGCCACCAGGAGCATGTCTATATCTGACAAGAAGACTCCTTCCTGCCTGTCAGATGGAAACATTTGGGTGGCTGCACTGCCACCCAATTGCTTCCACACACCCCCAGTAACTGCTCCCCCGCCATGTATCTAGGGCTCAGCTTGCCCATCTGCGGGCCTGGGACCGACTGCTGCCCAGTGGAGGGAAGGGAGCAGACTGGACACACGTCCGCTCTCCTCCCTTCCTTGTTGCTGACTTGGAAAGCTGCGTGTTTGATACCACTTCCGGTTCCCCTGTCAGTTTCCCCAGACAGCTTAGCCAAGAAAGAATGTAATGCAATGCAATCTACACTGCATTACATTCAGGAGCACAGGGGAGGCACCAATGGTCTTTTAGATCCTGGATGTCTCATTAACCTCTTCATGCCCAAGCCTTTTTCTGATATTTGTTGCTTATAAGTTAAAATCTGTATATATTTTTTGCTAGAAAACTACTTGGAACCCTAAAAAAAATATATATATATATATATATATATATATATATATATATATATATTATTATTATTATTATTATTATTGTTATTTTTTTTCAGTGGTCTTACAAGCACAATTTTTGGGGAAAAAATACACTTTTTTTACTTAAAAAATAAGACAACAGTAAAGTTAGCCCAATTTTTATATTGTGAAGGATAATGTTACACTGAGTAAATTGATACCCAACATGTCAAAATTGTGCCCGCTCATGGAATGGCGACAAACGTTAACCCTTAAAAATCTATTTTTTTGAAAAAAAAATTGGGTCACTTTTTTATTCCCTTTACAAGGAATGTACACATCCCTTGTAATAAAAAAAAAAAAGCATGACAGGACCTCTTTAATGTGAGATCTGGGGTCAAAAAGACCTCAGATCTCATATTTACACTAAAATGCAAAACAAAAATTAAAAGGTCCTTTTTTTTCCCCTTTTTTCAATAAAAAAACATGTCCCCTTTAAGACGTCCCTTCCGTCATCCAATTTTATGGAGCCGAGTGGAGGCCATCTTTCCCTCACTCGCCACAGTGCCTCTGAGGGAAAAGGATCGGATCGTCTCCGCCGCTACCGACGGCTCTGGTAAGCGGCGGAGACTACAGACTACAGAGCGCAGCGGGAGGGGCACCTCTCCTGCCCCTGATAAAAGTAATCTCGGGGCGAATCTGGCGCAGAGACCATTTCAGGGATGGACTTATTGCCCAGGTTGCAACCTAAAACGACACCACGCTTGAATTCACTGAGCTCCTGAGAGCGACCTGTTCTTTCACAAATGTTTGTAGAAGCCGTCTGCATGTCTAGGTGCTGATTTTATACACCTGTGGCCATAGAGGTGATTGGAATACCTGAATCCAATATTTGGAGGGGTGTCCCAATACTTCTGGCAATATATTGCATACTATGTGTGTATATAATGCTTTTTGATTTTTGGGGGGTGAGATGTTTTACTAATACGGGGGTGTTGAAGCAATCACTTCTATCTGACAGCCAACAGTCAGCTTGTTCGATTTGAACACACTTGGGTTGATTTACTAAAGGCAAATAGACAGTGCACTCTAAAAGTGCAGTTGCTCCAAAGCTTAAATTGGAGGTCCACACAAAAATGGAACCTCCGCTGTCCGGATTCCTCCCCCCCATACGGTGTCACATTTGTCTAAGACAGGTATTTGCACCCACTTCCGGGCATAGACCCCCGCATATCTGCCGCAGTCTACGCCACATCCGGCGTCCCCCCGCAAGGCTTCACTTCCTGATTCCCTTACCGAAGATGGTGGCGGCAGTGACCGAGGGACGGGTCGGCCTCAGGTGCCGACATCGCGGGCGCACTGGACAGGTAAGGGTCCTTATTTTAAAAGTCAGCAGCTGCAGTATTTGTAGTTGCTGACTTTAAAAAAAAAAAAAAATGGCGGATCTCCACTTTAATAAACGAGGTGGACCTCGGCAGACTTCCATCATTCAAATCATGTGCAAGCAAAAATTTGTTGTTTTTTTGTGTAGCATGGGATTGGGTATTTTTTGCAAAGTGAAGCTTCATCTCATTTTCTAAGCTCTGGAGCAACTGCACTTGCAGAATGCAGTCTATTTGCCTTTAGTAAATCCACCCCATTGTGTGTGTGTGTGTGTGTGTGTGTGTGTAGCCCACCGTCATACAATGGTGGCAGCATAACAAAAAACTATACTGTGTGGCATAATGTGGAACATACTGGAAATAGATTTCTGATATACATACAGTTTATTCAGCAACTTGCAATATTCAAATACAGTTGAGCAAAAACCAATATTTCCCTTTAAAATGTCTCACTTCCCTGAATTCTTTGTCTGTTCGCAGGATTGGCTGCAGCATGCACTGTTCTTAATCCAGAATTCCTGGTGCTTTTCCATCTGACAGAGGCTGGTGATGTCTTTACTCAGCGATTGGTATATAAGAGGTCTCTGGCTCCGAGCTCCAACCATTTTTCTGGGAGGAATCCGAGTTGTACAGTCGAGAGGACAGTGCCTAGTGGCACCCCAACAGAGCAGATTTCAGAAGCTGTCACCATTGAATTAGACACTTCTGGCCAAGATACCGAAAGTGGACTAAATCTGGGAGCTGTAGAACGTTCTCCTGAAACTGTCTCCACCAATGGAATTCATGCCACGAGTCCTATCTATGAGGTAATGTCTAGTTCTCCACCTTCGTTCAGCACTAAGTCTAAACTTTCCTTCAGCAAGTGGGTCCATCGTGTACTCAATATCTGCAAAGGAAGTGTAGAGGAGCTCCAGCGTCCGGGATGCCAGATTAACAAGTTGTTCAGTGCAGAAGAGTTACGGAAAACTCCTCAGGAGGTAGATCGATTGCGAGATTGCTTACGTCAAGGTATGAGAACGGGCAAACTCATAAAATTGGGCTCCACAACCAGGTCTGAGACAGTGGAGCTTGTGCGCGCCGAGAGCTGGAAAGACCCATTAAGCCAGAGGCTTACTGCAGCTTGGGAGGGACGGCTTAAACTGTTGTGGGATGATCACAAAGGCCTGAATAGGGTCAGCAAGATGCAGGCTCTTCGAGAGAAGAGACGAAGACAAAAGCTGCAGAGGGCTCAAAGCCAAAGCTCCTTAACAGGAAGTCTTTTGTCCTCTTTTAGTTTCCGTTCTGGTATTTACGAGACAGAAGCCAGTTCCCCGTGGTCTTACGATAGTGCCCCGGTGTCAGACGTGGACACGTCGGTCTATTCTGCTGTCAGTGAAAAGCAAGGTAATGCGGTCTCTATTGAACAAAGTTCCAACTGGAGTTTCCAGTCGGGGCCTTCAACAAGACCAGACCTCTTCCATGTTAGACAGGCACAAGCCAACTTAAATGTAAGTGACTCAAAGTTATCAGAAACTTGTCCTATCATCTCCTCACAGTCCCTGCGCTCTAAGGGGATCCCTAAAGAGAGAAGGAGGACGCTGCAAGAATTCATGACTTTTTTTGGGGAGAGCAGAGATCCGTCAACCAGTGTTCCTACACAGATATTTCAGGAGACAGCCCTGTCCCAGAGTTTACAGACCCCCCCGCGGTCCTCACAAACTCAAACTCTCCCAACATGCACTGGGATGCAAGCCCGCTCAAAGCTCCCTCCGGAGACAACATCCTTTCAGAGTCCCCAGACCCTCTCGGAAAGCTTACAGCCACAGACCCCTCCACAGCGGTCTCAGACTCAAACTCTCTCAACACCCACTAGGATGCAAACCAGCTCACAGCTCTCTCAGGGGATGCCCCCATCTCAGGGCTCGCAGACCCCTGTCCAGCCACAGACTCCTTCACGGTACTCACAGACTCAAGCTCTCTCAATGCACACTGGGATGCAAACCCGCTCACAGCTCTCTCAGGGGACAACCTTCTCTCAGAGTTCCCAGTCCCTCTCACAAAGCCTCCAGCCACAGACTTCCTCGCAGCGCTCAGCAACGCAAACCCGTTTGCAGCAGCCACCAGCCAAAAAGTTTCGTATGGGGTTCTAACTTTTTGCTCTTGTGGCAGATTCTCAACATCATCCTTCAGATAATTCCTGTGTGTGTGTGTGTGTGTGTGTGTGTGTGTGTGTTTTAAAAAAAATATATATATTTATCTGCATTTGTAAGAAGAAGTTTGCCCTTCGCCGATCAAAGTTTATCTTTGGTTGATTTTAGAAGTGAAATTAAAGTGGTTGTAAACCCACTTTTTCAACTTGCACCTACAGGTAAGCCTAGATTAAGGCTTACCTGTAGGTGCAAGAAATATCTCCTAAACCTACACGGTTTAGGAGATATTTACTAAAATGTCAAGCGCCGCTATCTACGGCGCATGCGCGCCGTAGACAACGGCGCATTTATGGGGTTAATCCCATTCACATACTCGGCTACTTCCCAGCAATCGCTGGGCGTAGCCGAGTGGGACGCCTCCCGCGCGCATGCGCAGAGTGACGTCTCCGCCGCTCCGGCCAATCACAGCGCTGGAGCGGCGCTGTGATTGGCTGGTGCGGCGATACCCGGAAGTAACATTCCGGCTATCGCCGCAGTGATGTCTGCGGCTGGACAGAGGGACGAGGACGGCTTCGGGGGCCCCGATCTAAGGTAAGTGGAACATAATGAGCTATTATGCTAGTCATAATAGCTCATTATGCCTTTCTCTTGCAGGTGGGCCAAAAAAAAAAGTGGGTTTACAACCACTTTAAAGAGAACCTAAAGTGGTTGTAAACCCTTACCCATACCCATAGAAGTGACTGGCCTCAGGTGATGCACAGAGATGGAACAAATCCTAAATAAGTTGGATCTGTTTATCTACAGCCGTCTGTCTATTACATCCATTCAAAGTGCAGAATTTACACAGGATCTCAGCTCTGAAAATCAGGGGATGGAGAGCTCTGAGAGCTAATTGGTGGGAAGAGACACCTTCACACAGCACACAGGAACAGAGCTGAGGCTGTCAGTCAAAGGCTGTGCCCTCCCCTGTTACCTTTTTTCTCTTGGTGTCAGGAAAACTTGTCAGAGGTGAGTCATGCTGGAAGGCGGCAGCAGACAGAAATGAGACTTGGTGCTCTAGATTGATACAAGTAAACACTATAGAGGCAGGGTTGTCGATAGGGGGGAGCCACCGGGCCTCCTGTAGGGATCGATGCGGCAGGACAGGAGGACAATTACAGAACATTGCACTGTGTCTGTTTCTCTCCCTCCAGCAGCTGAAAGCTGGTTTCTCTCCCTCCCGCTGGCTTTCAGCTGCTGGAGGGAAAGACACAGTGCATTGTTCTCTAATTGTCCCCATGTCCCGCCGCACCAGTCCCCCTCCTTGGGATGTCAACACCTGTTTCCCCCCCTGTCACTGTGCCGGTCTACCTCTCATCCCCCGCAGCGCCACCAGCATCCTTCTCCTCCTGGCTGCTGTGGGTGCACAGGTGGATGGAGAGCAGGGGAAGGGGCTGGTAAATATGTAATTTTCCAGCCCCTTTCCTTTTTTAATTGAACATAGTGAGTGCTCAGTATCAATCATTCCTGTGTCCATTCATAACTGAGCTTAGTAAACTGTGTTTCCTCTGCTTCAGATTATTTATCTTCAGTGCAACTGAGGGTACAGAGAAAGGAATTGAAGAATCTCTTTCCTCAATTCCTTTCTCTGTCTCAAAGTTAGGGGATCTGTCTATTTCATCCAACACCCCCCCCCCCCCCAAACAGCGTGAAATTCTTTAAAATTGTAAAAAGATAGGCTGTACGGGGTCCCATAATTTCTAAAGGCAGCCCTGTATAGAGGGATATGCTTTTTTCATATTTCATGTCTGAGGTTTACAACCACTTTAAATCTGACCTCCGGCCTTCCCTTCAGTCTTGCACGGTTGTACAGGCTTCTCTCCTGTATTGGATTGGTTTACTCTGATTTCACCGCACACTGTGAGCTTTTCTCAAAGTGCATTAGAAGCTGCGGCAAGTCAGATGGAGCCCCCCTCACTTCCTGGCTGGAGGACTTCCAACATCATCTAGTGCAGCCTTTCTTAACTTTTTTCCCTAGAGAAACCTGGTTGAAAATGGCTGAGTTAGCGCTTTCCTCTCCAGCCTTGACTGTCTCTGGCCCACTCCTTTCAGCCAAATGTCAAGGTTACATTTCAGCTTTACCATATGTTTTTGTCTATGTCTGTATTGGAGAGATTACCATCACTTCCTGTCCTGACAGGAAATCAGGGGAAGTCTCCCCAACAGGGACACAGACGGCAGTAAAAAAAAGAAAATTAAATAGGATCTAATCCCTTCCCCTCTCAATCAAAACATTGAGCATTATTACACCTTCTACAGGGAATTTTTTTACCATGATGAATTCCTAGAAATTAGAAGGGGTGCTTACGATTTGTTCTCTAAAATAACAGACCCTGCTCTGATCACCGACAACGCAGGGAGCATCCATCTCTGTGCCTCCCATCTCTTACTGGTTCCTCCTGCTGACCTTCGTGTCATGAGAAAAGACAATGATGACTTGGAGATCAGCAGAAGGAACCAGTGAGAGCTGCTGAGGACCATAGAGATCAGCACCCCTGGAAGTCTTGGGTTTCCCTGTGGGCTCTGGGGAATCATTATCAGGATTGGAGTAATGTTCAGAAGCAGCAATAGTGCATATGTATATATGTAAGTATGGCTTCACCAAAAAAAAAAAAAGATTGTATTACAACAGGGTCATGTGACATGCAATTCCATGTGGGTCCTTCAAACCATTCAGACAGAAGCAACAGAGACCCCCCTGTAGTTTACAGTGAAGTTGTAGTTGGTGGATCTCCTGTAAAGTACCAGATGATGGGACCACAAGAAAAGAAAATACTTCTGCCTTGCTTGGCAATTCCCAGTGAACACTAGGAACACCTGTTTAATCAAACTCAAAAGCCTCGTACACACGATCGGACTTTCTGCGGACACAGCCTCGGACTTTTGTCCGAAGGGCGTTGGCCGTGAACTTGTATTGCCTACAAACGGCAAAGAATTGCCGGCCAACAAACACGAAACTACGTGTGTTTTTTCCCGCTCTTTAGCGCCACCCTTTGGGCAACTTCTGCTAATGTTGTGTTGTGGTTAGCATTGCTTCTGAGCATGCGTGTTTGTACTTTGAATTTTTGTGTGATTGGACTTGTGTACACACGATCAAATAATTCGACAACACACATTTGTTGGCGGACAATTTTAAAGCATGCTATCCCACATTTGTTGGTGGAAAATCCGACAACAATTGTCCGATGGAACATACAAACGGTCGGATTATCCGACAACATCCTGTCGTCACAAAATTTCTGTTGGATTATCTGATCATGTGTACGAGGCTAAAGAATAAAAGATAATATATTTGTGTATAAAAATAAATAAAATAACTTTTGGAACTGCATTCTCCATACATAATTTTTATTAATTGTCCACCGATATATACTCGAGTATAAGCCGAGTTTTTCAGCATTTTTTTTTGCTGAAAATGCCCCCCTCGGTTTATACTCGAGTCTGTGTCCATCTTCAACTTTGTGCACCTGATCCCGGCCAGCCATAGGTCCCCCGGACCCCAAATTGGCACACATGTAGCCCCACTCTTCTTCTACAAGTGTGTAAAGTTTGTTGTCCAGGGGACCTACGGCCGGGGAGCACCGTTTTTTCAAATTCGGGCACCCCTTCCATAGACTCCAATGTTAAACGGTAATTTCTCCAGTGATTTTTGGGACCCGGTACCGGCCAGCCGTAGGTCTCCTGGACGCCAAACTTGGCACACATGTAGCCCAACTCTTCCTCTACAAGTGTGCAAAGTTTGTTGTCCAGAGAACCTACGGCCGGGGAGCAATGATTTTTCAAATCCGGACACCCCTTCCAAAGACTCCAATGTTAAACGTCAGTCTAGTCACACAGCGCCGGAGATCAGGTAGGGAGATGGGGCACAGTGAGGCATGTAGATGGATACCCTAGGCTTATACTCGAGTCAATACGTTTTTTTTGTGGTAAAATTAGGTGCCTCGGCTTATACTCGAGTATATACGGTAAGTAACATTTCCCAAGACCGACCAATAAATTGCTTTTAGGAGTTGTTCCCTGATTAGTATAAGGATTACCCTGGGATAAAAAGGTTGAGAAAGGCAACAACTAATCGAATAATCGTCAACTAATCGATTATGAAATTAATCGATTACTATTTTCATAATCGATTAATCGGCCAGTAACATAATGGGGTTAAAAAAAACTAAAATTAGCCCTTTTATAGTACAAAAAGAGCAAATAATCACTACTGTAAATATTACTTTTACAGTTCAACAGTAACAAAAATTAACCCCTTACAGTAGCGATTATTTGCTCTTTTTGTACTATAAAGGGCTAATTTTAGTTTTTTTTTTTTTTTTTTTTGTTAACCCCATTATGTTATTAAACGTCTTAGGCCTTGTTCACACTATATGTTTTTTGCAGAAACACACTACAGTTCATTTAACATGGTTTCCTATGGGACACGTTCACATCTATGCTTTTTTCAGCCGCTGCATTATTTGGAAAGGGTCAGGGACTTTTTTCAACGTACTTTTTTTCATTCAATATACTTCAATGGAGAAGCTGCAGAAAAGCATGTAATGCTTTTTTTTGCAGCAATTTGTGTTTTTTAATCTGCCCAACAACAAATTGGGCAAAAAAAATGCAAACGCGTAAATCGTAGCAAAATAATGTGCGCAAAAATTTTAAACGCAACAGCAAAACACACTGCAGAAACAGAGCAAAAGCAAACTGCATAGGTTTGTACTGAGCCTTAGGCCCCTTTCACACTGGGGCGGGCAGGTGCGGTGGCGGTATTGCAGCGCGATTTTCAGCGCTGCTATACCGTCGTTCTTACCGCGGTATGCGGCCACTGGGGGGGTGAATTTAACCCCCGCTAGCGGCCTAAAAAGGGTTAATACCGCCCGCAAACCGCGGCTATTGCCGCGGTTTGCGGGCGGTATTACCGCGGTGTCCCATTGATTTCAATGGGCAGCCGCGGTAAAGGAGCGGTGAACACACCGCTCCTTTACCGCTGTAAAGAAGCGGCTAGCAGGACTTTTGGAGCGGTCCTGCTAGCGCACCGCTTCAGTGTGAAAGCCTTCGGGCTTTCACATTGAAGGCTACAGGCACAAATTTTTCATGCGGTATAATAACGCTAATATTAGCGCTAAACCGCATGAAAAAAGCCCCAGTGTGAAAGGGGCCTTATGCTGGCCACACAGATCAATTTTCAGACGAGAATATTAATGCAAAAAATCTTTGTACATTCGCTGAATGAAAGAATGTTGTTTGAAATTTTCACTTGCTTTTAACATTCAGTTTTAAAATGAATGTAATTTCTGAACAAAAACCACATACACTGTCTGAAAATTCCTTTGACCAAGAAGTTTTCTATTATTTCTAATAATATCTGATGATATTTACCAGATTCACCCTCTAATAGTATATACAGTATATCTAATCTGTCAGTTATTCTCAGAGAGGATTAGAGATTGTGCTCCCTAACCATAGAATTGGTTATTTATATTTACCACTGCATAGAGATATTTAAGAATAAATTGCCTTTTTTTTAAACTTTACATATTAACTAAATAATACACCACACTTTTTTAAGGTAATTAATCGATTAATCAAAACAATAATCGGCCAACTAAGCAATTCAAATTTAAATATTGTTAAGGTCTTATGGAACCCATGCCATCAATTAATTGATGACCAGTGGAAAAAAAATGCCCTTTACATTGGTGGTCAGTGGGAAGAATGCCCCCTTTCATTGATGTTCAATGGGAAGAATGCTTTTTACATTGGTGGTGAGTTAGAAATATGCCCCCTTATGTTGGTGATCAGTGGGAAGAATGCCCCTACCATTGGCGGTGAGTTAGAAGTATGCCCTTTACATTGGTGATCAGTGGGAAGAATGCTCCTTACATTGGTGATCAGTGGGAAGAATGCCCCTTTACGTTGGTGGTCAGTGGGAAGAATGCCCTTTCATTGGTGGTGGGTTAGAAGTATGCCCCTTTGGGAAGGGGGAATGGGGGGAGGCGGGGGGGGAAGGGTATTATTACACGCGATTTACACGTGTATAAATATATATCGACACAAAAATATAACACGGAAGAATGTTTTAGTATAACACATTGGTGGAGGGGGGAGAGGGAGAGAGAAGAAGGAAGGAGAATTTTTTTTTTTTTTTTTTCCCCCTCTCACTCTCTCTCCTACTAATAAAATAATAACACATAAAGGGAGATGGGAGACACATTAGAGGTGTTGGGGGATTTGGAGATGGTATGTGTTCAGAAATTGAAGTCAAGAATAAAATAAAGGATAATAAAGAAATGCCTCCGGAGGGGGTCAGGGTAGTAAGGAGGGTGGGGTAAGAACATGTATTTATTTATTTTTATTTTTTTTATTTTTTTTTATGGAGAGGGGGTGGGGAAGGGAATGGAAGAAAGAGATATTTTCCCACCTTAAAGGATAGTTTAAGAGATAGTGATATGAAGATGGGATGGACAGAATGTGTATAGATAATATAGGAAGATAATATATTATATAGGGCTAAAAGGAAGATGAGTAAAACATGGAAGCTTAGTAGAAAGCAGAAGGAAACTAGAAGATGGGCAAGACGTCATGCCCTAGGAGATGAAAGAATGTTGCTAAAGCTGTAAGAGTTCAATATTATGAAATAAATAATATGGATATGGACAGAGGGGGAATACATAAAAATAACATAATAATTTAAAAGGGTGGGTAGTATCCTAGAAATAAAATGGAGAGGGAAGGGAGGGGCTGGGTGATGGGATAAAGATAGAGGATTAGAATAGGGCTTTATTAGAGGGTTACATAAGGTAAGAATGAACTGGGGGGAGGGGGGGGGGAGCTCAGCCACCTATACCATTGTGGATCAATCCCCCAATTGCGGCACCCACGGGAAAATAGGAATCCCTAGTGTATGCCGTATAATACTCATCTGACCTTTGACCCCCTTTGTCAGAAGGGGAAAGAAAAAAGTAAGAGAAATATTTTTTTTTATTTTTTTTTCTTGAACCGGTGTGGATTTTAGAGATAGATAGCTCCCGGATTGGAAAATGGATACAATACGAATTACGTCATTGGACGTTAGGGGACTTAATATCCCGGAAAAGCGTAAGATGTTATTGAATGAATTAAAACACCTAAATACCGACGTAGGATTTATACAGGAGACACACTTTAGGGAAGGTACCTTCCCCTACCTTCAGAATAGATATTTTTTAAATGTATATCAAGCCTCGAATCAAGAAGCTAAAACTAAAGGAGTGGCAATTCTGATTTCAAATAGAATAACATGGACACTTACGGATAAATGCCTTGATCCTGGAGGAAGATATCTTTTTTTGAAGGGTGCTATAGGTGGGGAGAAGGTAACTTTAGCCACTATGTATGTCCCAAATGTACAGCAAGATAAATTTCTGGTCAAAGTACTCTCAAAATTGACAGATTTTAAGGAAGGAAAACTTATATGTGGAGGAGATTTAAATATACCCCTAGACCCAAAAGTAGATACATCAGGAGGGACCTCAATGGTACCTAGTGGAATTAGAAGACGTATCATGCGGAAATTACATGAACTCCAATTGGTAGATGGGTGGCGTATTATACACCCAGAGGAGAGGGATTATACTTACTTCTCGAATGCCCATCAAAAATACTCTCGAATAGATCTTTTCTTGGTACCCTATCAGTTACTGCAGGTGGTACAGAATATATCAATAGGGAATATAACTTGGACAGACCACGCACCAGTTACGATGGAGTTAATTTTAAAGGGGGGCATTCAATCAATAGAGTGGAGATGGCGTCTAAATGAAAGTCTATTACAGATTCCCCAAATTACAGAAGACCTGATTAACGAAATCAGGTGGTACTTCCAGATAAATGATAATGAGGAAAGCAATCCGGGTATAGTATGGGAGGCCCATAAAGCAGTAATCCGAGGTATTTTTATTAAACATGGATCCCGAGTGAAAAAGGCCAGCTAGAAAGGATACAGGGACTTGAGTCACAACATAAAAAAAAAACTGAAATAAATGTAGGGATAGAATTAGCACACTTAAGAAGACAAATAGCAGACCTCCTCCGATATAAGGCTGAAGCGATTTTACAGTATGGGAGGAGGATAGAGTATGACTCGGGAGACAAATGTGGTAAACTATTAGCAAAAAAGTTAAAAAAAACAACAGACACGGTCATATATACCATTTATTAAAACAAAAGCAGATCAAAAAATATCACTTCCAAAAGAAATTGCGAAAGAATTTGGGGAATATTATTCTTCGCTATATAATTTGCCAGAGACAACGATTGCCTCGTCGTCTCTCGAGAAATACGTGTTCTCAAGACTGTCAAGATTACCATCGCCTGTCCGTAGGTAATTAGAGAGACCAATCACAATAGAGGAAGTGCAAATAATAATGAAAACGATAAAACATGGTAAATCACCAGGCCCGGATGGATTAACCATACAATATTATAAAAGTTTTATTACATATTTGGAGTCATATATGATTAAGGTGTTTAATGAAGTTGGACGAACAGTGACCCTACCGCGAGAGACCGTTACAGCGCATATTACAGTTATCCCAAAAGAGGGGAAGGATCCAACGAGCTGTAGTAGCTATAGACCAATATCCCTGTTAAATGTGGATCTAAAAATCTTGACAAAGATCTTAGCCTCTCGTATACAGTCTTATTTATCAGAAATGGTAGATCTTGACCAAGTAGGATTTACCCCTACAAGAGAGGCAAGAGATAGTTCCATAAAAGTGCTAAATTTGATCAGTAGGGTAAACCAGAAGAAGATACCGAGTGTTTTTTTAAATACGGATGCAGAAAAAGCATTCGACAGAGTAAATTGGAAGTTTATGCTGGAGGTGCTAAAACAGTTGGGTTTAGGTGAGCGGATGGTTCAATGGATAGAAGGAGTGTATACAGGCCCTCGAGCACTGGTAAAAGTAAATGGGATTTATTCTAGGCCTTTTGATATTACAAATGGAACCCGGCAGGGCTGCCCCCTATCGCCTCTCTTATTTGCTTTGACATTAGAACCACTCTTGAATAAGATTAGACAGAACCCAGATATTGTAGGTATTGATATAGGTGGAAGGGAATATAAAGTTTCAGGATACGCGGATGATATGTTTTTCTCACTAGCACGGCCACAAATTTCGTTACCTAATTTAATGAAAGAAGTAGAACTATATGGAACTATGTCCAATTTAAAGATAAATTATGGTAAGTCAGAGGCGATGGGGGTGGCACTCCCGGATTCCATTAAAAGTGGATTAGAACATAGTTTTAAGTTTAGATGGACAAATAAGGCATTGAACTATCTAGGAACACGAATGCCCCCAAATTTAATAGAAACTTTTGAGTTAAATTTTGTACCATTACTCAGTACAGTTAGAAAATTATTGGAAGGTTGGAGTAAAGGAACACACTCATGGTTCGGAAGATGTAATATTTTAAAAATGAGTGTGGTACCAAAATTCCTTTATCTCTTCCAGGCGTTGCCGGTCAGAATCCCCATGTCTTACTTCAATCAAGTTCGTGCCATATTTACTAAATTTATTTGGGCCAGTAAACGGCCTAGGATAAGTAGAACACTGTTGACCTCACCTAAAAGGGTTGGAGGAATATCGGCACCAGATATGTACAAATACTACCAGGCGGTTCAACTTGGTAGGATTGTAGATTGGAGCAGACATGGGGATCATAAACTGTGGGTTAATATGGAGCAGCAGGTGAGTCCAGTTCCTTTAAATAGGGTGTTATGGTGTTATACAGCTCTACCAACATCAGTAAAGAACCATCCTACGATAGGGGAAACTTTAAGAATAGGAAACAAAGTAAGCCAAAATCCTAAAATCTCTACCAAAAACTCTCCATTGTTTCCGATTCTGGGAAACCCAGAGTTCCCACCAGGCATGGACTCACAAATATTTAGGGAACTGAGGGAAAAGGGAAGTTTCCAAGCCTCACATTTTCTAGGAGACAGGGGATGGGTATCAATAGGGGCATTAATACAACGAAGAGGGCAATATGAAATCCCCATATGGCAAGCTCGACAGGTCAGACACTATTTGGAAACCCTGGGATCTGCAGGAAGATATAGGCAAATACGAACTAAGTTCGAGGAGTACTGTGAGGGAGAAGAGCCTCTATCTCGCGTAATTTCTAAAATATATTTAATTCTGACTACACCCTCAGAGGATTTCAAAATGGAGTGTCTTACTAAATGGGAGCGCGATCTTGACCAAACTTTCTCTCCAGCACAATGCCAGAATATTATAAATATGTCGTTAAAATCTTCAAGGTGTACGAAAACGCAGGAATCGAATTATAAAATATTAACACGATGGTACTATACGCCATCGGCCTTGAATAAATTTTTTCCAGAAACATCTGACAGATGCTGGAGAGGATGCAATGAAAAAGGGACAATGCTACATATTTTCTGGGCATGCCCAGTAATTGGACAATTTTGGCAAACGGTACACAGAATTAACCAAATATTCACTGAACACCAGATTGAAAAAGATCCAGCTCTGTTTCTGTTACACCATACACAAATCCCACCAAAAAAATATATAAATTCAGTTGTGTGCCATCTAATAAATGCGGCAAAAAGCTGTATTGCGAGGAATTGGAAAGACCCTAGTGCCCCTACGGTCTCAATGTGGTTAAATAAAGTTAGAAGGGTGGGAATAATGGAAAAACTCCTACCAATAACATTAGATGGAAAAAAAACAAATACAAGAAATATGGGCACCTTGGGAGCAATTTGTAAAATCAGAAGAAGGGAAGAGGCTATTAGAGTAAAAGATAAAAATTAGGCCGATAAGGAGAAAGAGTAAGTAAAAGGTTGTCCGAAAAATGGCATTACCGGGATGGTTGTATTTCCTTCTTTTTTTTTCTCTTTCTTTCACCTCCCTTTCCATGTATGTGACGGTATAATGTAACATTGAGTAAGCAAGGGTAAGGGAGGATGGAAATTGGGGTCGAAGGAAAGGGAGGGGGGGGATTAGAGATAGGGGAACAGGGATAAAGGAAGAGAGAGACTCTGAGAGGGGAAGAGGGAAAGGGGGAGAGAGTGGGGGAGAAGAGAGAAGGGAAAGGAGGATAATAGGAAGAAGAGGTTAGAAGATGATAGCAAAACAATGAAAGCGAGATGATATGGTTTAAATGAGTCTTATTGATATATTTTCTCTAATTGGTTATGATATATCTGTATACCCTGTTTTAAAAAATTAAAATAAAGACTAAAAAAAAAAAAAAAGAAGTATGCCCCTTTGGTGATCAGTGGGAAGAATGCTCCTTTATTGGTGATCAGTGGGAAGAATACTCCTTTATTGGTGGTCAGTGGGAAGAATGCTCCTTATATTGGTGGTCAGTGGGAAGAATGCCCTTTCCATTGGTGGCCACTGGGAAGCATGGTCCCTTTACTGGTGGTCAGTAGGATAAACTGCAATACAGATAGAAAGTGTATTTGCTCTGCCAAGTGTTGTTGGCCCCAAAAGTATGCAGGAACTATCAAATGGGTGGTCAATCAACTCAAGGAACCCCTAGCAATGTCTGGAGGTACCTTGGAGCCCAACATAACCTTGGTTAAGAATGGCTGTTGTATAGTGCGCGTAGAGGTACTTTAATAATGGCAGAAGTGAAAAAATCCACAATATACAGTATCTCACAAAAGTAAGTACACCCCTCACATTTTTGTAAATATTTTATTATATCTTTTCATGTAACAACACTGAAGAAATTACACTTTGCTGCAAGGTAAAGTAGTGAGTGTACAGCTTGTATAACAGTGTGAATTTGCTGTCCCCTCAAAATAATTCAACACACAGACATTAAAGTCTAAACCGCTGGCAACAAAAGTATGTACACCCTTAAGTGAAAATGTCCAAATTGGGCCCAATTAGCCATTTTCTCTCCCCGGTGTCATGTGACCCATTAGTGTTACAAGGTCTCAGGTGTGAAAGGGAAGCAGGTGTGTTAAATTTGGTGTTATCGCTTTCACTCTCTCATACTGGTGACTGGAAGGTCAACATGGCATCTCATGGCAAAGAACTCTCTGAGGATCTGAAAAAAAGAATTGTTGCTCTACATAAAGATGGACTAGGCTATAAAAAGATTGCCAAGATCCAGAGGTTGTCTTTGGGAAATAGACATATGAGTGCTGCCAGCATTGCTGCAGAGGTTGAAGGGATGGGGGGGTCAGCCGGTCAGTGCTCAGACTATACACCGCACACTGCATCAAATTGGTCTTTATGACTGTCGTCCCAGAAGGACTTGCTTTGTGCACTGGTCCAAACCATTTGGTGGAGGGGGGATTATAGTGTGGGGTTGTTTTTCAGGGGTTGGGCTTGGCCCCTTAGTTCCAGTGAAGGGAACTCTTAAGGCATCAGCATACCAAGACATTTTGGACAATTTCAACTTTGTGGGAACAGTTTGGGGACGGCCCCTTCCTGTTCCAACATGACTGCACACCAGTGCACAAAGCAAGGTTCGTAAAGACATGGATGAGCAAGTTTGGGTGGAGGAACTTGACTGGCCTCAACCCGATAGAACATCATTCGGGATGAATTAGAGCGGAGACTGCGAGCCAGGCCTTCTCATCCAACATCAGTGCCTGACCTCATAAATGCGCTTCTAGAAGAATGGTCAAACATTCCCATAGACACACTTAAACCTTGTGGACAGTCTTTCACGAAGAGTTGAAGCTGTTATAGCTGCAAAGGGTGGGCCAACTCAATATTGAACCCTACGGACTAAGATTGGGATGCCATTAAAATGGATGTAAACCCACTCTCATCCTTCCTAAACTACTGCCACAGTGCTGATCTTTAAGGATATAGATGCCTCCTGCATGTATCCTTATCTGTCAAATGTCTCCCCTCTGTCTGTTATGAGACCTGAAAAACTGCAGATTCTGTGGGTGGATCTGTTGTCTGGAGCTCAGTGGGTGGAGTCGTGATGTCAGTAGACTCCCCGCCCACCTCTACACTCCCCTTGTCAACATGCATTTCCTCCTGGGTATTCCTTATACTAAATTCTGCTATGATTACTAACATCCAGTCAAAATCCAGAAAAGTCACCACATGACTTCAGAAAAGGAGTGGGGGTGGGAATTAAAAAATAATGCCTCACAGGCTAGTGCATGAGATATGTAAATAACCCGTCATTCACAGCAAGGGGGAAGAACGGACAAAAGTTTTCTCCTGTTTGTCCGTTTATCTCACCGGAAAAAGAAAAGAGGATTGCTCAGAGCTGGATTAACTCTTTGTGGCAAGACTGGGCACAGATGATAGGAAATCTTATACTGTACATTGTGACAGCAAACAAATAAAAAATACATTTTGGGTTTACATCCACTTTAAAGTTCATGTGCGTGTAAAGGCAGGTGTCCTAATACTTTTGACAATATAGTTTACCAACAGGTGAAATGTATACATGGACCTGCTCAGACCTTCAATTTTTCATCCAGGCTGTAGTTCTCCTTCCACCATACTCCTTTTCTTGGTTTTCTGGGAACCCTGGTTTGTAATTAAGAGAAGCATTCACAAACACAACCACTGCAACCTTCATGATGTTTCTCACGTACTAAAGCATGATATTAAAAGTTTGCCCCCTGTTAGATTTAGATCTTTTTTTCAACATTTCGAATCCAATTGTTAAACCAAACAGCAGAGAGAAAAGTTCCAGAGCACAGTCTTCATGTAGTACACTCCCCACATGCCCCTCTGGGTGGGCCTGTTGGATACTTCCTATAGTAGAGCACAGATTACTGTATTTGAGGTCATCTAATGTTTTTTGGGTAGCATACTTGTCACTATCTGGAGGCCAGGAGCTATAGAAGTAGCGAGGCTCCCACCAACCCGATGGATAAGTACAGAAACAGGTCACCCTGGCAGATGACCCAAGCTCTCTTGAGGTGCAGGGTCTAAGTACTAATTTGTGTTCACCAGAGCTCCTGATGGTGGAGATGGGTTTTGCCGTGTGTTAGTACCAGGCAGGGATGAGCCGAACACCCCCCTGTTCGGTTTGCACCAGAACCTGCGAACAGACAGAATGTTCGTGTGAACTTTAGAACCCTATTAAATACAATGGACTCGAACGTTCGAAATCTAAAGTGCTAATTATAAAGGCTAATATGCAATTTATTGTCCTAAAAAGTGTTTGGGGACCCGGGTCCTGCCCCAGGGGACATGTATCAATGCAAAAAAAGGTTTAAAAAATAGACGTTTTTACGGGAGCGGTGATTTTAATAATGCTTAAAATGAAAAAATAAAAGTGAAATTTTCCTTAAAATTTCGTACCTGGGGGGGGGTGTGTATGATATGCATGTAAAGTGGCGCATGTTTCCCGTGCTTAGAACTGTCTCTCCACAAAGTGTCATTTTTGAAGGAAAAAAAGTCATTTAAAACTCACTCGCGGCTATTAATGAATTGTCGGCTTTTATCAATACATAGAAAAGTCATTGATAAAAAAAAAAAAAAAAAGTGTGGGGGGTTCCCCCAAATTCAATTACCAGGCCTTTTAGGTCTGGAATGGATATTAAGGGGAACCCCGCCGCAAATTTAAAAAAAAATGGCGTGGGGTTCCCTCTAAATATCCATACCAGGCCCTGGAGATCTGGCATGGATTTTAAGGGGAACTCCACCCCAAATTTAAAAAAAAAATGGTGTGGAGTCCCCCCAAAAATCCATACCAGACCCTTATCCGAGCACGCAACCTGGCCGGCCGCAGGGGAAGAGGGGGGGACAAGAGAGCGGCCCCCCTCCCTCGTGAACCGTACCAGGTCACATGCCCTCAACATGGGGAGGATGTCCCCATGTTGATGTGGACAAGGGCCTCATCCCCACAACCCTTGCCCGGTGGTTGTGGGGGTCTGCGGTCGGGGGGCTTATCGGAATCTGGAAGACCCCTTTAACAAAGGGGACCCCCAGATCCCGCCCCCCCCTATGTGAATTGGTAAAGGGTACATTGTACCCCTACCATTTCACGAAGAAAGTGTCAAAAAAATTAAATAAAAACACACACACCTTGGAAAAGTCCTTTATTAAAAAATAAAAATAAAACATTTTTGTAAAAAAAATAAAATAAAAAAAACATTCCAGCGATGAAATCCAGTGTCCCGCGGCGATCCCGATGTCCAGCGCTGTCCGTCATAGGGTGTGCCTGTGCGGACCTGATGGGGAACTTCCTCCGCTGTGTTTTAAATGTATAGACCCGCCCCTTCTAAAGTTCCCCATCAGGTCCGCTCAGCGGACCAGATGCGGAACGCGAGAAGGGGCGGGTCTATTTATGTATTACACAGCGAACGAAGTTCCCCATCAGGTCCGCCCCCTCGGTATGTCCGACCCCGCCTACGTCATTGGCCTGAGTGGGGAAGTTCCCCGCTCAGGCCAATGACGTAGGCGGGGTCGGACATACCGAGGGGGCGGACCTGATGGGGAACTTTGTTCGCTGTGTAATACATGAATAGACCCGCCCCTTCTCGCGTTCCGCATCTGGTCCGCTGAGCGGACCTGATGGGGAACTTTAGAAGGGGCGGGTCTATACATTTAAAACACAGCGGAGGACTTTTCCAAGGTGTTTGTGTGTTTTTATTTACATTTTTTGACACTTTCTTCGTGAAATGGTAGAGGTACAATGTACCCCTTACCAATTCACATGGGGGGGGCCGGGATCTGGGGGTCCCCTTTGTTAAAGGGGTCTTCCAGATTCCGCTCTCTTGTCCCCCCCTCTTCCCCTGCGGCCGGCCAGGTTGCGTGCTCTGATAAGGGTCTGGTATGGATTTTTGGGGGGACTCCACAACATTTTTTTTTACATTTGGGGTGGAGTTCCCCTTAAAATCCATGCCAGATCTCAAGGGCCTGGTATGGATAATTAGGGGGAACCCCACGCCATTTTTTTTAAAATTTGCGGCGGGGTTCCCCTCAACCACTAAACGACCGCTCACTGTATATATACGTCGGCAGAATGGCACCGACAGGCACAATCACGTAGAGTGTACGTGATTGCCTTTGTACAGTTGGGGGGGTCCAATCGGACCCCCCTTCTATACAGTGAGCGGTGGCTAAGTGTCCGGGAGCGTTCCGGGATGAGGGGGCAGCCATTCGTTTCTGGCCACCCCCTCGCGATCGCTCCCGGCGAATAGAAATGCCCCCTCTGTCTGTGTCAGACAGAGGGAGCAGGAGGAAGTGATGTCATCTCTGGTGCGGCGCTCACATATACCGAGCGCCGTACAAGAGAAGATATCAGGTCAGTGCACACAACACTACACTGACACCAGGACACATAGGGACATAAATCGCCCCCCCAGACACCCCAGATCACCCCCCAGATCACCCCCCCAGCCCCCAGTCACAGTGTCACTGATTGCAGTGACCATTTATTTAGTGATCACTGCAATCAGTGACATTTGTGACTGTAAAAGTGTCACCAAAGTTTAGTCTTAGGTCCAGTGTAGCCCCCTAACCCCCCCTAATAAAGGTTTAACCCCCTGATCACCCCCCAGATAACCCTTTCACCGCCTATCACCACTGTCGCTTAGCGATCATTTTTCTGATCGCTGTCTTAGCGTCAGTGATGCCGATCGGCAGCCAGTAATTTTTTTTAGGTTCGCCGCAGGTTTTTATAGCGTCAGGTACCCCAATATATTATCTAATAAAGGTTTAACCCCCTTGATCGCCCCCCAGGTAACCCTTTCACCCCCTATCACCACTATCACTAAGCGATCGTTTTTCTAAAGGCTGTCTTAGTGTCTGTGATGCAGATCGGTAGCCGGTAATTTTTTTTAGGTTCGCCGCAGGTTTTTATAGCGTCAGGTACCCCAATATATTATCTAATAAAGGTTTAACCCCCTTGATCGCCCCCCAGGTAACCCTTTCACCCCCTATCACCACTGTCGCTAAGCAATTGTTTTTCTAAACGCTGTCTTAGTGTCGGTGATGCAGATCGTAGCCAGTAATTTTTTTAGGTTCGCCGCAGGTTTTTATAGCGTCAGGTACCCCAATATATTATCTAATAAAGGTTTAACCCCCTTGATCGCCCCCCAGGTAACCCTTTCACCCCCTATCACCACTGTCACTAAGCGATCGTTTTTCTAAACGGTGTCTTAGTGTCTGTGATGCAGATCGGTAGCCGGTAATTTTTTTTAGGTTCGCCGCAGGTTTTTTTAGCGTCAGGTACCCCAATATATTATCTAATAAAGGTTTAACCCCCTTGATCGCCCCCCAGGTAACCCTTTCACCCCCTATCACCGCTGTCGCTAAGCAATTGTTTTTCTAAACGCTGTCTTAGTGTCGGTGATGCAGATCGTAGCCAGTATTTTTTTTTAGGTTCGCCGCATGTTTTTATAGCGTCAGGTACCCCAATATATTATCTAATAAAGGTTTAACCCCCTTGATCGCCCCCCCAGGTAACCCTTTCACCCCCATCACCACTGTCGCTAAGCAATCGTTTTTCTAAACGCTGTCTTAGTGTCGGTGATGCAGATCGGTAGCTGGTAATTTTTTTTAGGTTCGCCGCAGGTTTTTATAGCGTCAGGTACCCCCATATATTATCTAATAAAGGTTTTAACCCCCTGATTGCCCCTAGTTAACCCTTTCACCAGTGATCACCATATAAGTGTTACGGGTGACGCTGGTTAGTTAGTTTGCTTTTTATAGTGTCAGGGCACCCACCGTGTATATAACCCAATAAAGGTTTAACCCCCTGATCGCCCGGCGGGTGATATCAATTAGGTTTTAGCGTCAGAGAGGGTCTGAGTCACACCCCAGGCAGCGTCAGGTTAGTGCCAGTAACGCTAACACCCACGCGTGAAGCATACACCCCCCTTAGTGGTATAGTATCTGAACAGATCAATATCTGATCTGATCAGATCTATACTAGCGTCCCCAGCAGTTTAGGGTTCCCAAAAACGCAGTGTTAGCGGGATCAGCCCAGATACCTGCTAGCACCTGCGTTTTGCCCCTCCGTCCAGCCCAGGCCACCCAAGTGCAGTATCGATCGATCACTGTCACTTACAAAACAAAAACACACATAACTGCAGCGTTCGCAGAGACAGGCCTGATCCCTGCGACTCCAGTGCTGTAGGAGGTGATTTCACCACCACAGTTAAAAAAAAAAAGCAAATATGCCGAAGCATTGGGGCAGCAGGGGCGGAGGAGCGATTTTGCTCCTAATGCCGCGTACATACGGTCGAAATTCCGACGGAGGCTTGCCCGTGGAAAAGTCCGACCATGTGTGTGCGGCATAACTTTTTTGCGGGAGGATGCCCCCATGCTTCGGCATATATAAATGGTGCGTGTATGCCCATCATTGGAAGTGGGTGGATGAAGGGCGGTATTCTAATGGTGGGCATACCCACCGATCAATCTCTTTTTTTGTTCAGCCAACTGGCTGCATGAAATAAAAAGATTACAATACATGTCCAACAAGGACCAGCAACGTACTGGTATGTTGCTGGACTTTGAATGTTTATACCAGAATGATGCCTGTGGGTTTAGGTATCATCTTGGTATCATTCTTTTCAGCCAGCGGCCGGCTTTCATGTAAAAGCAATCCTAGCGGCTAATTAGCCTCTGGACTGCTTTTACAAGCAGTGGGAGGGAATGCCCCCCCCCCCGGATATAAAAAGCGCCATTGGGAAATTGGGAAAGCATTTTATCACACCGATCTTGGTGTGGTCAGATGCTTTGAGGGCAGAGGAAAAATCTAGGGTCTAGAAGACCCCAGTTTTTTCAAAAAAAGAGTACCTGTCACTACCTATTGCTATCATAGGGGATATTTACATTCCCTGAGATAACAATAAAAATGATATAAAAAAAAAATACTTGGAAGGAACAATTTAAAAATAAAATAAAAAAGCAAAATTAATAATAAAAAAAAAATAAAATAAAAAAAAAGCACCCCTGTCCTGCCCTGCTCTTGCCCAATGGCGAACGCAAGCGTCGGTCTGGCGTCATATGTAAACAGCAATTGCACCATGCATGTGAGGTATCACCGCGAAGGTCAGATCGAGGGCAATCATTTTAGCAGTAGACCTCCTCTGTAAATCTACTGGGGTAACCTGTAAAGGCTTTTAAAAATGTATGTAGTTTGTCGCCAATGCGCGTTTGTGCGAAATTTTAAAGCATGTCGTGTTTGGTATCTATGTACTCGGCCTAAGATCATCTTTTTTATTTCATCAAACATTTGGGCAATATAGTGTGTTTTAGTGCATTCAAATTAAAAAAAGTGTATTTTTTAACCCAAAAAATGCGTTTGAAAAATCGCTGCGCAAATACTGTGTAGAAAAAAAAAATGCAACACCCACCATTTTAATCTGTAGGGCCTTTGCTTTAAAAATATATATATATAATGTTTGGGGGTTCAACATAATTTTCTTGCAAAAAAAAATAGGATTTTTTACTCACCGTAAAATCCTTTTCTCTGAGTCCATGGACCGACACAGCTTCTCTATTGACAAAGTGGGTATTATCCGTTAATTAGGAGTGACTAGGCAGAAAAACTTGTAAAAAGTGTTGCATCACACCTTCTACAGTACCGCCCAGGGGGCGGACCCTCTGGGTATACCCTCTCAGTCTGCACATCGCAGATCAGTTCGTCAAAAAGCAGTACAAACTTAAAAGGAGGGGTGGGTGCTGTGTCGGTCCATGGACTCAGAGAAAAGGATTTTACGGTGAGTAAAAAATCCTATTTACTCTTTCGTCCATGGACCGACACAGCTTCTCTATTGACAAAGTGGGACGTCCCAAAGCAGTGTCAGAGAAAAAACGAGGGGTGGTAACAGCATAAAAACAAACTTCACCCCAAAACACAAAACAGCACTCCTCCAACGGAGGAGTTGCAACTCTAAACAGCCGCCTGCAAAACCTTGCGGCCGAAAGAGGCATCCGAAGATGCACCTACATCAACTTTGTAGAATTTTGTGAAAGTGTGAGCGGACGACCAAGTCGCCGCTTTACATAGTTGGGAAACAGACGCTTGATGTCGGAAAGCCCAAGAGGCACCTATTGCCCTGGTCGAATGCGCCGTGACAGGAAAGGGGGGCGCCTGACCCTTTAAGGCGTAAGCCTGGATTACTATCTGTCGGATCCACCTAGAGATGGTGGCCGATGAGACTGCTTGGCCCTTCTTGGGACCAGCCACCGAAACAAACAGTGAGTCTGACTTCCGGAACAGGGAAGTAGCAGATATGTATACTCTCAAAGCTCGGACAACGTCCAAGGAATGCAACGCCGACTCCTTAGGATTCGACGGCTGAGGACACAAGGATGGAAGTACAATGTCTTCGTTGAGATGAAAAGCCGAAACGACCTTCGGAAGAAAGGAAGGCTGCGGCCGCAGCACCACCTTATCCTTGTGGAAAATCAAATAGGGAGCCTTGCAGGACAAGGCTGCCAGCTCAGAGACTCGTCTAACTGACGTAACAGCCACCAAAAAGACCACCTTCTGAGAAAGTGTCAACAGGGGAATATCTCTAATATTCTCAAACGGTGCCTTCTGAAGCACCGAGAGGACCAGGTTCAAGTCCCACGGAGGTAACGGGGGGCGGACCGGAGGGGCCACATGTCGAACCCCCTGCACAAATGTACTCACGAGAGAGTGAGTCGCCAGGGGTCGCTGAAAAAAGACAGCCAGGGCAGATATCTGTCCCTTAATCGTACTTAGGGCAAGCCTTTGGTCTACCCCATGCTGTAAAAACAGCAGGATTCTGGAAACCAAATAGGTACGCGGATGCCATTTCATTTCCTCACACATGGAGATGTAGGCCCTCCAAGTGCGGTGATAGACCTTCCTAGAGGACGGTTTCCGAGCACTTCTCATAGTAGAAATTACTGAGTCTGACAGGCCCCGGTCTCTCAGTACCTGGTTCTCAACAGCCATGCCGTTAAAGCCAATGACTGTAAAGCAGGATGGAATATGGGACCTTGCGACAGCAGGTCCTTCCGTAGTGGTAGGCGCCAGGGGACGTCTGCTACCAGACGTACTAGATCGGCGTACCAAGGACGCTGAGGCCAATCTGGAGCGATTAGGATCATTGGAATTCCCTCTGCCTCCACTCTGCGGAGCAGAAGAGGAAGAAGCCTTAAGGGAGGGAAGGCATAGATTAGCCGATACTGGCCCCACGATGCTACCAACGCGTCCGTTGCGTCTGCCCATGGGTCTCTTGACCAGGCCACAAACCTCAATACCTTCCGATTGAGTCGGGAAGCCAGAAGATCTACGTCTGGTGTGCCCCATCTTTGGCAGAGGAGTTGGAACACCTCCGGGTGTAAGGACCATTCTCCCTGGTCCAGCATCTGGCGGCTCAGGTAGTCCGCCTGCCAGTTTTCCACACCTGGAATGTACACGGCCGACAGTGCCGGTACGCTCCTCTCTGCCCACTTCAGGATGCGAGCGATCTCCGATGCTGCAGCTGAGCTTCTTGTTCCTCCTTGATGATTGACATATGCCACTGCTGTGGCGTTGTCTGACTGGATCCTGACTGGACGCCCTTGCAGTCTCTGAGACCATTTGAAGAGGCACAGCTTGATCGCCCGGATCTCCAGGACATTGATCGGCAGGAGGGCTTCCTCTGGGGTCCAGCGACCTTGCGCCGACTGGACACCCCAGACTCCCCCCCAACCTGTAAGGCTGGCGTCCGTCGTGATCACTATCCAGTAAACCGGAAGAAATGACTTCCCGGCCATTAGAGCCGGTGCTGTCAGCCACCATACCAGGGATCTCCTGACTAGGTGGCTCACTCGGATTTGATAATCCAGAGATGAAGGGCATCTGTTCCATCTGGACAGAACTTCCCTCTGTAACACTCGAGTGTGGTATTGAGCATATGGGACCGCCTCGAAGGAGGCTACCATAAGGCCCAACACTCGCATGCAAAAACGGAGTGACGACCAATTCCTGGAAGTCAGCTGCCGTACTGCAGCCCGGAGGGTCTGCAACTTCTCCACAGGGAGGAATACCTTTGCCTCTGAGGAATCCAGAATCAACCCCAGGTACACTAGGCGTTGAGTGGGCACCAATACTGACTTTTGCGTGTTTAGTATCCAACCACAGTCTCGAAGAGTCTGACATGTAATGGACACGCTTACCTCTAATTCTGAGCTTGAAGGGCCCTTCAGCAGAAGGTCGTCCAAGTAACCTGTGATAGCGATACCCCGCTGTCTTAGAAGTGCCAGAATCGGAGCGAGCACCTTGGTGAACGTCCTGGGTGCTGAGGCAAGGCCAAACGGGAGGGCCACAAACTGGTAGTGGTTCTTCCCGATAGCAAATCGCAGAAACCTCTGGTGTCTGGAGTATATGGGGACATGCAGGTATGCGTCCTTGATGTCCAAGGAGGCCAGAAAGTCCCCCGGATGGAGAGCCGTGACTACGGATCGAACCGACTCCATCCGAAATCTTTGTACCTTCACAAAGCAATTGAGGGCTCTGAGATCCAAGATTGGACGAACCCCCTCCTTCTTTGGCACAATGAACAGATTTGAGTAAAAACCCTGACCCCGTTCCTGTTCTGGAACTGGAATAACTACCCCGAGTTCCAGTAGACCCTGGACCGCCCCATACAGGGCCTCCCGACGGGTCGGTAGTAGCTGGAGATTGGAGGTGATGAATCTGTCTGGTGGACAAGAGAGAAATTCTATCTTGTAGCCTGAGGAGATTACTTCGCAAACCCACCTGTCAGAGACTAGAGCAGTCCACTGAGTCGCGAATTTGCGAAGACGTCCCCCCACCCGAGAGCTGGGTGGGGGCGGACCTTCATGTGGACGCAGATTTGTCCACAGGCTTGTTGGGTCTGCGGGACCAAGGACGCTTTTGTCCTTGGGCAGGCGCTTTATCGGCCTGGGGTCTTTTCCCTGTCGCCTTAAGAGGGCGAAAAAACCGCTTACGTGCAGTAAAGGAGGGCCCTTGCCCTTGGCGTGGTCCCCTACCCTTGCTAGTTTGGGGAAGCAAAGTGCTTTTACCTCCTGTAGCATCCTTGATGATGTCATCCAGAGAAGCCCCAAAAAGTCTGTCGCCCTTAAAAGGCAGATCCAATAGGGCTTTCTTGGAAGTCTGGTCCGCAGACCAGCCCTTTAGCCAGATCAGGCGGCGTATTGCTACTGCATAAACCGAAGCTCTTGACAGCAGGGGAATAGTATCCATGTCTGACTCGCAGACAAACTTAAGGCCCTGGACCAACTGGTCGGCCAAAGTTATCTCATTAGGAGGAGCATCTCGCTCCTTTAACCCCTGGAGTAGCAATTTTGCCCATTCAGTAAGTGTCTGAGACACTAGGGCCCCCGCCAATGCCGGGCGTACTGCTGAGCCTACCACTGAGTATAGGTAGCGAGCGAGTGCTTCAGCCTTCTTATCCACAGGGTCCTTGAAAACAGGAGCCCCTTCTACTGGAATAGTGGTGGCTCTATTAAGTCTGGACACCGAAGGGTCCACTATAGGGGGAGAGGTCCATATCTTCAGAAAACTCTCCTCAAAGGGGTACCGTACTGCAAACCTCTTTGGGGCTGTAAAGACCCTCAGTGGGTTCTCCCATTCCTTGTATAAGAGTTTGTCAAAATAAGACACACAAGGGAACACCTTAGCAGTGCGGGCAGGTTTACGAAACCCAAAGGGGACTGGAGTATCTGCTACTTCTTCAGTCCTTTCCAACTTTAGCGTATCCCGCACTGCAGTAATAAGGTCAGATACCAAAGCCGTCTCGCGTACTGACCTGGACTTGGAGTCCTCCTCACTGTCCGATCGGTCACGGTCTGCAGTCTCTGATGCATCAGAATCTGGGCCATGAGCCGTAGCTGGACCTGGTTCTGCATCAGAAATATCCCCAGAAGATTGCAGGGGACGGGGGCGTTTATTACCCCCTGTATTCCCGTGTGCTGCTTCCACCCTGGCAG
This sequence comes from Rana muscosa, assembly GCA_029206835.1. NCBI lineage: Eukaryota > Metazoa > Chordata > Amphibia > Anura > Ranidae > Rana > Rana muscosa. Next base: position 1,084,670,372 of record CM055117.1, on the reverse strand, counting down.
CAAACGCCTCTAGGATTGCCGACATAGCGTCCATAGACACCTCAGGGACACCAGCTGCTAAATCTGGTGTTTCAGGGGAGAAGACATCTGGCTCAGATGCCATGCTGACCACACGCTGACACTCACAGGGCTCCAGGCAAGATATCAATAGGCCACCCTCCTGCGCTGCAGAGATGCTGGGTTACCCAGAGGACTCACCACCCTGGATAGGTACTGCTATGCTGCGCCTATGATGCTGTCCCCTTGCTGCTGTGTCAGTCTGCTTCTTTTATCAGCACTTCCTGTGTGAATTTTCGCGCCAGTGTAATGCACCCTAGAGGCCGGAGGCTCTCGCAAAATGGTTGCCAAAACCGTCTGTATGGAAGATAATGTGGGCTCTAAGAAAATGGCCGCCGACAGAAGATAGAGGTCAGGCAGCCATAGCCCACAAAAAAGATGGCCGCCGAACGGCAATATCTGCATACAGGGTGGACAAACATGGCCGCCGATCACCTGATAGGGGCCAGTGGGTGTGGCCGAACTACAGGAAGATGGCCGCCAGGCAGTTACAAGAGGCCAAACTTGGCATGGACCACCTCAAAATGGCCGCCGACAGCATGGAGACACAGAAACACAGGTAAGCAAAAATGACATTTCTTTTAAATGTTAGTTACAGCCAGCCCCGCTCCAGTGGGACCCCCTAGGTGACCCCCAGCACCCAGCAACCTTTAGCTAGAAGCCCAGGGAGGAGGGAAAGGCAGGGAGAGAGGGAAGAAAGGGGCCACAACCACTTACTTGATCTCTCCAGGAATGTCCAGCTAAATCACCCAGCCGAGGCAGGGGAGTTTTACTTACCTATCCTGCATGTATTCTGCTGGAAGACATTCCAAACAGATCATCGTCCGCGCACGGAAGGTGACTGTTGGCCAGGCATACTGTGATTGGACCCAGAAGGGACGATCATATGTATGCCCTGGAGCATGACGCTCACCGGACAGGCTGCTGCGACTCGGCCGTAAGGTCAGCCGAAGCTGAGCGGTCCGATGCAAGCCTTGGAGCGTAAGCTCACCGGCCAGGCTGCTGCGACTCGGCCGTAAGGTCAGCCGAAGCTGAGCGGTCCGATGCAGGCCCTGGAGCGTAGGCTCACCGGCCACCCGTGGAGCGACGGGCATGTCGTGGAAAACCCAGCGCGTGGCTAGGGTCGGCACACGCTCGATGGCCGAAACTGGGGAGACTACAAGGATCGAGGATCCAGCCTGTCACCCAGTCGGCAGTTGATCGAAGATCGCAGGAAACAACAAATGTAGCAAAAAAATAAAAAATATATATATCTTTTTTCCCCGGACCAATGAGCCCGAAGGGAGCCATGTCCTACTCCTTGCTAGACAGAAAAAAACTGATCTGCGATGTGCAGACTGAGAGGGTATACCCAGAGGGTCCGCCCCCTGGGCGGTACTGTAGAAGGTGTGATGCAACACTTTTTACAAGTTTTTCTGCCTAGTCACTCCTAATTAACGGATAATACCCACTTTGTCAATAGAGAAGCTGTGTCGGTCCATGGACGAAAGAGTAAAAATGTTTTCATGTAAACAAAAAGTGTCAAAAAGGGCTTTGTCTTCAAGTGGTTAGAAGAGTGGATGTAAGCTTCCTAATGTTGTGTATAAAATGCCAGAACAGTTCAAAACCCCCCCAAATGACCCCATTTTGGAAAGTAGACACCCCAAGCTATATACTGAGAGGCATGTCGAGTCCATGGAATATTTTATATGTTGACACAAGTTGCGGAAAAACGACAATTTTTTTTTTTGCACAAAGTTGTCACTAAATGATATATTGCTCAAACATGCCATGGGCATATGTGGAATTACACCCCAAAATACATTCTGTTGCTTCTCCTGAGTACGGGGATACCACATGTGTGAGACTTTTTGGGAGCCTAGCCGCGTACGGGACCCCAAAAACCAAGCACCGCCTTCAGGCTTTCTAAGGGTGTAAATTTTTGATTTCACTTCTCACTGCCTATCACAGTTTCGGAGGCCATGGAATGCCCAGATGGCACAAAACCCCCCCAAATGACCCCATTTTGGAAAGTAGACACCCCAAGCTATTTGCTGAGAGGTATTGTGAGTATTTTGCAGATCTCGCTTTTTGTCACAAAGTTTTGAAAATTGAAAAAAAAAAATATATATATATATATTTTCTTTCTTCATTTTCAAAAACAAATGAGAGCTGTAAAATACTCGCCATTCCTCTCAGCAAATAGCTTGGGGTGTCTATATTCCAAAATGGGGTCATTTGGGGGGGTTTTGTGCGATTTTGGCATTTTATGGCCTTCGAAACTGTGATAGGTAGTGAGGAGTGAAATCAAAAATTTGTGCCTAGAAATCCTGAAGGCGGTGCTTGGTTTTCGGGGTCCCGTACGCGGCTAGGCTCCTAAAAAGTCCCACACATGTGGTATCCCCGTACCCTGGAGAAGCAGAAAAATGTATTTTGGGGTGTAATTCCACATATAACCATGGCATGTGTGAGCAATATATCATTTAGTGACAACTTTTTGTAATTTTTTTTTTTTTTTTTGTCATTATTCAATCACTTGGGACAAAAAAAATTATATTCAATGGGCTCAACAGGCCTCTCAGCAATTTCCTTGGGGTGTCTACTTTCTAAAATGGGGTCATTTGGGGGGGTTTTGTGCTATTTTGGCATTTTATGGCCTTCGAAACTGTGATAGGTAGTGAGGAGTGAAATCAAAAATTTGCGCCCTTAGAAATCCTGAAGGCGGTGCTTGGTTTCCGGGGTCCCGTACGCGGCTAGGCTCCCAAAAAGTCCCACACATGTGGTATCCCCGTACTCAGGAGAAGCAGCAAAATGTATTTTGGGGTGAAATTCCACATATAACCATGGCATGTGTGAGCAATATATCATTTAGTGACAACTTTTTGTATTTTTTTTTTTTTTTTTTTTTAGTCATTATTCAATCACTTGGGACAAAAAAATAAAAAATTCAATGGGCTCAACATGCCTCTCAGCAATTTCCTTGGGGTGTCTACTTTCCAAAATGGGGTCATTTGGGGGGGTTTTGTACTGCCCTGTCATTTTAGCACCTCAAGAAATGAGATAGGCAGTCATAAATTTAAAGCTGTGTAAATTTCAGAAAATGTTCCCTAGTTTGTAAACTCTATAACTTTTGCGCAAACCAATAAATATACGCTTATTGACATTTTTTTTACTAAAAACATGTGGCTGAATACATTTTGGCCTAAATGTATGACTACAATTGAGTTTATTCGATTTTTCTTATAACAAAAAGTAGAAAATATCATTTTTTTTCAAAATTTTCGGTCTTTTTCCGTTTATATCGCAAAAAATAAAAATCGCAGAGGCAATCAAATACCATTAAAAGAAAGCTCTATTTGTGGGAAGAAAAGGACGCAAATTTCGTTTGGGTACAACATTGCATGTCCGCACAATTTACAGTTAAAGCAGCGCAGTGCAAAATTCTGAATTCACCTCTGGTCCTCTAGCTACCAAATGGTCCGGGGCTTAAGTGGTTAATATCCATTCCAGACCTGAAGGGCCTGGTAATTGAATTTGGGGGAACCCCCACGCTTTTTTTCTTTTTTTTTTTATCAATGACTTTTCTATGTATTGATAAAAGCCGACAATTCATTAATAGCCGCGAGTGAGTTTTAAATGACTTTTTTTCCTTCAAAAATGACACTTTGTGCAGGGACAGTTCTAAGCACGGGAAACATGCGCCACTTTACATGCATATCATACACACCCCCCAGGTACGAAATTTAAAGGAATATTTCACTTTTATTGTTTCACTTTAAGCATTATTAAAATCACTGCTCCTAAAAAAACTGCCATTTTTAAAACTTTTTTTTGCATTGATACATGTCCCCTGGGGCAGGACCCCGGTCCCCAAACACTTTTTAAGACAATAACTTGCATATAAGCCTTTATAATTAGCACTTTAGATTTCTCCCATAGATTTTTCGAATTTGCCGCGAACACCCCAAATTGTTCGTTGTTCGGCGAACAGGCAATGTTCGAGTCGAACATGAGTTCGACTTGAACTCGAAGCTCATCCCTAGTACCAGGTTGCAGATAAGCAGAAGTGTAGTCTGTAAACAAGCTAAAGGTCAGAAACGAATGGTTGCAGGTTCATATTAAAGGATAAATTCACCTTTCTGAACATGTTACACCCACATTTAGGGTGTAACATGTTTAGCATCTGCTTGCTCTCCCCCCGATCCCCCTTTCTCCTGCTGTCACTATTCAAAAAGTGCATCACCCACACGGCTGTGTCATTCATTCACAGAATTCTGTAAATGAATGAACTACAAGTACCAACAGCCCTTGCGGGTTGTACTGTGTTTTCCTGAAAATAAGACCTAGCTTTATTTTCCAGGAAGGTTGCAATATAAGCCCTACCCTGAAAATAAGCCCTAGTTTAAAATGCTTGTAAAATCCTATAACCCACTCTATTATCTAGTATAATGTACAATGTGTGTGTTTCTGTAATATATATGCGGGGAGGAGAGATCCAGCGAGTCACAGAAGTGCAGAGCGGTGCTATAACAAAGGTATTTGGCACAATTATATTACAGAAACGCACACATTATACGTTATATACTACTGTAATAGAGTAGATTATAGCATTTTACAAGCATTTTAACTCAGTTAACACGGGATTCCTGTCAGAGAGGGGGAGAGAAGACAGCACATTACATGATAAGACCTACCCCGAAAATAAGCCCTACTGTGTCTTTTGTTGCCAAAATTTATATAAGACCCGGGCTTATTTTCGGGGAAACACGGTAGGTAGTTCTCAGTTCATTGATCTTTTTTGAATAATGATTTTTTATTAAGAATAGTACAAAAGTAAAATAAAAAACAAGGCAGACAAAAAAAAGAAAGGACGGTAGGGAAGTGTGGCACTCACAGTAATAAGAACATTTACATGGCACAAATAGATAATATGTCTATATGTTTTCTAACAAACCCTCTTATCATATGATGACTAAAAACCATAGAACAGAGCCATTGCATACTTGTAAAATGATTTCCTTCGAGTCCATTTTTTCCCACACTAGAGAAAACTCATGATTGTAAAAACCAAAGAAAAAAACAAGGAAAAGAGGGTGGAAGAAAAAAAAGGAAAGAAGAAAAAAAAAAGAAGAAAGGCAGGAAAATTTAAAATTAGCATAAAAAAACTGGAGCTCCCAGATTCTGAAAGAATAAGTTTCGATCAAATCTCACAATTTTTAAACCAAATCTGGAAGGATAAACTGCTTCCTCCCCAATTCACAAAATACGAGATATGGTGTGGTCAGGCCATGGAACAAAGGGGAAGCATAATCGTGATATATTCAAGCCTCACTCTCCCTACAACAAAATCTTCATATATGGAAGCTTGGGAAACCGATCTTCAATGCAGCTGGAACCTGGACACCTGGCATACTGCTTGCTCAAAGGCCTTTAAGCCCTGGTTCACACTGGTGCGATTTGACATGCGATTTGACATGTCAAATCGCATGTCAAATCTACGAAATTTGCCGCAAATTGCGGGCAATGGCACCGTCCTAATCGGTGCAACGCCGCATCTGCGGCGCTGCACCAATTACAAAAAGTAGTTTCTGTACTACTTTTTGCGATTTCAGCCGCAATTTACATTGACATCTGTTTCAGATGTCTTTGAAATCGCGGCTGAAATCGGGACTGCCAGCAGGAGTGAAATCGTGCGAGTTCAGCTGAACTCGCAGGCTTCACTCCCGCAGTCCCAGTGTGAACGTGGGCTAAAGGAATCCTAAATGTATCCCTGATGGAAGCCAATATTAAGGTCATAAGCAGGTAGTATTTAACCCCCACTAAACTTGCGGCCATACAGTCAGGTCCATAAATATTGGGACATCGACACAATTCTTATCTTACCACAGTGGATTTGAAATGAAACAACCAAGATGTGCTTTAACTGCAGACTTTCAGCTTTAATTTGAGGGTATTTACATCCAATTTAGGTGAACGGTGTAGGAATTACAACAGTTTCTATATGTGCCTCACACTTTTTAAGGGACCAAAAGTAATGGGACAATTGGCTGCTCAGCTGTTCCATGGCCAGGTGAATACAGAGGGTTCACCACAAGATGTAAACCATTGGTGAGCCTCAAAAACCGGAAGGCCAGATTAGAGTTTGCCAAACAACATCTAAAAAAGCCTTCACAGTTCTGGAACAACAACATCCTATGGACAGGTGAGACCAAGATCAACTTGTACCAGAGTGATGGGAAGAGAAGAGTATGAAGAAGGAAAGGAACTGCTCATGATCCAAAGCATACCACTTCATCAGTGAAGCATGGTGGTGGTAGTGTCATGGCGTGGGCATGTATGGCTGCCAATGGAACTGGTTCTCTTGTATTTATTGATGATGTGACTGCTGACAAAAGCAGTAGGATGAATTCTGAAGTATTTGGGGCAATATTATTATCTGCTCATATTCAGCCAAATGCTTCAGAACTCATTGGACGGCGCTTCACAGTGCAGATGGACAATGACCCGAAGCATACTGCGAAAGCAATCAAAGAGTTTTTTAAGGGAAAGAAGTGGAATGTTATGCAATGGCCAAGTCAATCACCTGACCTGAATCCGATTAAGCATGCATTTCACTTGCTGAAGACAAAACTGAAGGGAAAATGCCCCAAGAACAAGCAGGAAAACAGTTGCAGTAGAGGCCTGGCAGAGCATCACCAGGGATGAAACCCAGCGTCTGGTGATGTCATTGCGTTCCAGACTTCAGGCTGTAATTGACTGCAAAGGATTTGCAACCAAGTATTAAAAAGTAAAAAGGTTGATTTATGATTGTTAATCTGTCCCATTACTTTTGGTCCCTTAAAAAGTGTGAGGCACATATAGAAACTGTTGTAATTCCTACACCGTCCACCTGATTTGGATTTAAATACCCTCAAATTAAAGCTAAAAGTCTGAAGTTAAAGCACATCTTGTTTGTTTCATTTCAAAACCATTGTGGTGGTGTATAGAGCCAAAAAGATTAGAATTGTGTCGATGTCCCAATATTTATGGACCTGACTGTATATCCAGCAGCGGATCCGACTTGTTTTAGAGACTGCCAACTTTTAGGGTCGATGGCCCATATCTGGTGGGAGTGCCCGAGGATCCAACCTTTTTGGAGCAAAGTTTTCAATATGATTTTTAAGGTGACTAATTGCCGGGTCTCCAGGTCCCTTCCTGTAGCTCTTTTAAATGCCCATATACCTCTAGTATCAAAGGCTACTCAAAAACGAATCCACTTTATCCTCACAGGAGCCAAACTCACAATAGCCAAAGCGCGGAAGAAACCTGAACCCTTCCTCTCGGAAACCAAAAATAAATATCCTGGATAATGAGCCAAGAAAAATTAGCCAGTATCCTAACTGGCTCAATTCCGCAGTTTGAAAAAATCTGGGAACCATGGGCTAGATTTGTAGGGACTTCACTTGTCCATGGTGTTCCTCATCCTTACATAACCGTAGGGTAGGCACGTACCCCTCTACCATACCTCTTTCCCTTTCTCTTTTCTTCTCATTCCCCCCCTCTTTTTATTCTTTCCCCTACTATAGGGGTTCCTGGAGATGACCTTAGGGAATTCAAAATCCCTTCCAACTCTTTCATAAAAATTTTAATTAATAGACAAGTTGGCCCTGAGTTTGGTTTATATGGCCGATCCCTTCTATCTGGGTGACTTTAGGGGCCCTTAGGTGGGAATGTGGGGGAGGCAGGAGTTCTTCTCCCTCGGTACAGTTTGAACTTGTTCGGGGTACCGTGGGATCAGGAGAGCCTTCTCCTCTCAGTTGGCATATTTAGAGGGACTCCTCTGGGGTGGCCTAGTTTAAATGTGTTTTATTGATTATTTGGTATAATAAGGCCATAATTAAAGACGTTTTATTGTATACCTATCCGATTATATACTTAGAGGGTTATTTACAAAAGGCAAATCCACTTTGCACTACAAGTGCAAAGTGCACTTAAAATTGCACTGAAAGTGCACTTGGAAGTGCAGTCGCTGTAGATCTGAGGGGTAGATCTGAAATGAGGGGAAGCTCTGCTGATTTTATCATCCAATCATGTGCAAGCTAAAATGCTGTTTTTTATTTTCCTTGCATGTCCCCCTTGGATCTACAGCGACTGCACTTCCAAGTGCAATTTCAAGTGCACTTTGCACTTGTAGTGCAAAGTGGATTTGCCTTTAGTAAATAACCCCCTTATTGTCTTTACCTCGAACTGTCATCCTCCAGATTTTCTTTTCTTATTTGTTAACAACATGTAATGCAATGCAATATATTGTAATATTTATCATTTGAAATCAAAATATTTTGAAAGAAATTTTAAAATTATAATAGTTTCCTCTAGACGTGTCTGTCATGTATGGCAGTTAATAGGGCACAAAAAAAAATCAGAATCTGATGTCCTATGTTATCTCATTTTATCTATCCCAAGGAAACAACCTAACAAGGCCTTTTAAGATGCAGTATCAATATCCGTATAGGTAGAACAGGAGTCAGGGAGAGTCAAGAAATTCTATCCACCGGGTCCACTCTTCTCTAAACTTAGTGTGCTTTTCATCCTCTATGGCTATCATCTCTTCCAGTAGCGGCTGGTGCTCAAAATTTTTGGGGGATGCAAACAAGCTGGAAAAAAACTATCAATTACAGCCACTGTGTCCATCAAACGCAGCTACTGTGCCAAACGCAGCCACTGTGCCATCAAACGCAGCCACTGTACCCATAAATTGGCACAACTGTGCCATCAAACACAGCCACTGTATCCATCAATTGCTGACACTGTGCCCATCAATAGCCCCCAGTGTGCCCCATCAAATGCTGCCAGTGTACCCATCAATTGCCACTACTATGCCCCATCAAATGCTGCCAGTGTGCTGATCAGTTGCTGCTACTGTGCCCCATCAGATGCTGCCAGTGTGCCCATCAACTGTTGCTACTGTGCCCCATCAAATGCTGCCAGTGTGCCGATCAATTGCCGCTACTGTGCCCCATCAGATGCTGCCAGTGTGCCGATCAATTGCCGCTACTGTGTCCCATCAAATGCTGCCAGTGTACCCATCAATTGCCACTACTGTGCCCAATCAAATGCTGCCAGTGTACTGATCAATTGCTGCTACTGTGCCCCATCAGATGCTGCCAGTGTGCCCATCAACTGTTGCTACTGTGCCCCATCAAATGCTGCCAGTGTGCCGATCAATTGCCGCTACTGTGCCCCATCAGATGCTGCCAGTGGGCCAATCAATTGCCGCTACTGTTCCCCATATAATGCTGCCAGTGTGGCGATTAATTGCTGCTACTGTGCCCCATCAGATGCTGCCAGTGTGCCAATCAATTGCTGCTACTGTGCCCCATCAAATGCTGCTAGTGTGCTGATCAATTGTCGCTACTGTGCCCCAGTTTGGAATACAGCCATGAAGTCTGGATGGGGGCCTCTCTACCCTATCAGAAGGTAGGCACATGTTTATTTTGAGCCACTGGGCGTAGTTAGTCCACATACAGTCAGGTCCATAAATATTGGGACATTGACACAATTTTAATAGTTTTAGCTCTATACACCACCACAATGGATTTGAAATGAAATGAACAAGATGTGCTTTAACTGCACACTTTCAGCTTTAATTTGAGGGTATTTACATCCAAATCAGGTGAACGGTGTAGGAATTACAACAGTTTGTATATGTGCCTCCCACTTTTTAAGGGACCAAAAGTAATGGGACAATTGGCTGCTCAGCTGTTCCATTTCCAGGTGTGTGTTATTCCCTCATTATCCCATTTACAAGGAGCAGATAAAAGGTCCAGTGTTCATTTCAAGTGTGCTATTTGCATTTGGAATCTGTTGCTGTAAACTCTCAATATGAGATCCAAAGAGCTGTCACTAACAGTGAAGCAAGCCATCATTAGGATGAAAAAACAAAACAAACCCAACAGAGAGATAGCAAAAACATTAGGTGTGGCTAAATCTACTGTTTGGAACAGCCTTAAAAAGAAAGAACGCAGGGGCGTGGCCTGACAGGGAATGGAGTAGGACGCACGAGAGAAGAGCTCCGTCCATTAATCCTTTTGACCCGCTAATTCTGTTACCCCAGGACATCCTGACAGACCCCAGTCGGTTAAGGTAAGTTCTGGCACACACCCCGGCATGTCTCCGCCGAAATTGCAGAGCGCTGCCATTGCCAAGTTGGACCAATACCGCCGGCAGGACAAAGACACTCCTGGGGAAGATGGCGGCGCCTCGTGTGCTGACCAGGCCGCACCGGGAAGGGTCACTGAAAAGCTCCTGGAAGCGATCACCTTTTGCCGTACCTCAGTGACGTCCCAAATCGAGGAGGTCAAGGTCGACATCTCCCTCATGCGTCAAGATCTCCAGAAACCCAGGGAGAGGGTCACAGAGGCTGAGACTCGCATCGGGGATGTGGAGGATGCCATACCTCCGCTCCAGGCGGGCTCCGACCGCATGCAGCTCCAACTCTCCAGTAGTGATGAGCCGAACACCCCCGGGTTCGGTTCGCACCAGAACCCGCGAACGGACCGAAAGTTCGTACGAACAATAGAACCCTATTAAATACAATGGATGCGAACGTTCGAATTCTAAAGTGCTAATTATAACAACTATTATGCATGTTATTGTCCTAAAAAGGGTTTGGGAACCCGGGTTCTGCACCAGGGGACATGTATCAATGCAAAAAGAAGTTTTAAAAACGGTCGTTTTTCGGGAGCAGTCATTTTAATGATGCATAAAGTGAAAAAAAAAAGTCAAATATTCCTTTAAATATCGTACCTGGGGGGTGTCTAAAGTATGCCTGTGAAGTGCCACGTGTTTCCCGTGTTTAGAACTGTCCCTGCACAAAATGACACTTCTAAAGGAAAAAAAAGCCATTTAAAACTGCTTGCGGCTTTAATGTAATGTCTGGTCCCGGTAATATGGATGAAATTCTTTAAGAAAAATGGCATAGCTACCCCATGACCCCCCCCCCACCCCAGCCCATTACCAGCCCCTTTGGGTCTTGTATGGATATTAAGGGGAACCCCGCACATAAAATAAAAAAGGCCCTATATACTCTGAACAGCCGTATACAGGCGGTGCATACAAGACAGGGACTGTAGGTTTGTTCTTATGTAGAATCTGTTTGTAATTTTGAACAGGTACATTGTTGAAGTGTAGCTCCAGCCCAAAAATCTATTTTTAAACTTTTTGGAAAACATAGGTAAGGGTTATCACCCCTGTAACATTTGTTTTGCTGTCTGTGCCCCTGTTCAGAACATTTCACCTCACTTTCCGTCCCAATGACAACTGTTTTTGAAATGTGGTGTTTTTCTTGAAACAAGGATTGCTGATAAAGCATCAGTACAGAGGAGACACCTTTCTCCCATATTTATTCTTACAGGAGAGAATTTTCCTTCCTAGTGGTAGATTTCCTCTCACTTCCTGTTGTCTTCTTGCGTTTGCAAGTAGGAGTCGTTTGTAAGTTGGATGTTTGAAAGTAGGGACCTGCCGTATATACTCTGCAGAAATAGGCCCCTTAGTTGTTGGTGTTGGCACAACACTGTAAGCACTCACAGTTACTCTTGGTTGGTGCTGGAACGCCCTGCTGTCAACTATTATATCAGGAATTGTAATTACATATAATTGTTGAACAGTGGTAGTAAAAATTGGGCCTTTGATGGTGGTGCTGGTGCCACAACACTGTAAGCCCTGACAGTTACTCTTGGTGGGTGCAGCAATGGGCCCTGCTGTGAATTATTAGATCAAGAATTGTAATTGCATGCCCCTGTTGAACAGGGGCTGAAAAATTGGGCCTTTCGTGGTGGTGGTGGTGGTGGTGGTGGTGTTGCCACAACACTGTAAGCCCTCAGAGTTACTCTTGGTGGGTGCAGGAATGGGCCCTGCTGTGAATTATTAGATCAAGAATTGTAATTACATGCCCCTTTTGAACAGGGGCTGAAAAATTGGGCCTTTCGTGGTGGTGGTGGTGGTGGCGTTGCCACAACACTGTAAGCCCTCAGAGTTACTCTTGGTGGGTGCAGCAATGGGCCCTGCTGTGAATTATTAGATCAAGAATTGTAATTACATGCCCCTTTTGAACAGGGGCTGAAAAATTGGGCCTTTCGTGGTGGTGGTGGTGGTGGCGTTGCCACAACACTGTAAGCCCTCAGAGTTACTCTTGGTGGGTGCAGCAATGGGCCCTGCTGTGAATTATTAGATCAAGAATTGTAATTACATGCCCCTTTTGAACAGGGGCTGAAAAATTGGGCCTTTCGTGGTGGTGGTGGCGTTGCCACAACACTGTAAGCCCTCAGAGTTACTCTTGGTGGGTGCAGGAATGGGCCCTGCTGTGAATTATTAGATCAAGAATTGTAATTACATGCCCCTTTTGAACAGGGGCTGAAAAATTGGGCCTTTCGTGGTGGTGGTGGCGTTGCCACAACACTGTAAGCCCTCAGAGTTACTCTTGGTGGGTGCAGCAATGGGCCCTGCTGTGAATTATTAGATCAAGAATTGTAATTGCATGCCCCTGTTGAACAGGGGCTGAAAAATTGGGCCTTAGGCACTGGTGGCACAACACTACAACCCCTCACAGATACTGTACTTGGAGCACAGCAATGAGCCCTGTTGCAAAGTATTGCTTCAAAAATTGTAATGACACGCCCCTGTTAAACAGGGGCTGAAAAATTGGGCCTTAGGCACTGGTGCCACAACACTCCAACCCCTCACAGATACTGTACTTGGAGCACAGCAATGAGCCCTATGGCAAATTATTGCTAAAAAAATTGTAATTACACGCCCCTGTAAAACAGGGGCTGAAAAATTGGGCCTTAGCCACTGGTGGCGGCACCCATAAACAAAAATGATCTTCCAAGCTATCATCATCAATCGTATCATTGAGGACTCGGAGGAGGAGGATAGCCAGTCAACATAACAGCACAGGCACTCAGCATCAGCATCAGTCTTGAAGGGATGTGACATGTTAAAATCAATTAGTCTGTTATATCAGCATCAGGTGTGTGGTAGCTGGTGGTGATCCAAGACTGGTTCATCTTGATGAAAGTCAGTCGATCAACCGAGTCGGTGGACAGGCGCACCCTGTGATCCGTGACAAATCCTCCAGCAGCACTGAATGTGCGTTCCGAAAGAACGCTGGATGCAGGACAGGCCAGTAGCTCAATTGCATACTGTGCAAGCTCTGACCAGTGATCCATCCTCAAGACCCAGTAAGCCAGAGGATTTTCGGTGGGGAAGGTGTCCAAGTCTGACCTTGCCCCTAGATATTCCTGCACCATGTTTATCAGACGCTGGCGATGGTTGCTGGAACCGATCATACTTTGGGGCTGCGGACTAAAGAATTGTCTGAACGCATCGGTCAGACGGCCACCTTCCCCACCGCTCCTTCTTTGACTGGCCGAAGCCTCAGCAACTCGTTGTCCAGGACCAGGAGTTTGTAACCTCCCAGTCTCTGGGAACGCGTTGCACAGACCTTTCTGCAAGGCCTCCCGGAGTTGTCTCATCCTCTGCTCCCTCTGCGAAAGAAACATAAGGTCCGCAACCTTACCCTTGTACCGTGGATCAAGGAGAGTGGCCAGCCAGTAATGGTCCCTCTCCTTGATCCGAAGAATACGAGGATCCTTCCGCAGACTTTGCAGGATCAGGGAGGCCATGCAACGTAGGTTTGCTGAGGCATTCGCTCCGGAGTCCTCTGGGTCACTAAGGACGACATGATCCGCAGCCACCTCCTCCCAGCCACGTACAAGTCCACTGGTTTCTTGGGACTGTAAATCATCCCTAAAAGACTGCTGCTGATGATGCTGAGTGTCAGCCTCCACCTCCATGCTGACACAATCCTCCTCCTCCTCCTCCTCCTCCTCCTCTTCCTGTGCGATGGGTGGGACAGAAGGAACACTGTCTGGGTAAAGGGGGCCTTGAGAGGCAAGGAAGTCCTCCTCTTCCTGCCTCTGTTCTGCCTCAAGTGCCCTGTCCATTATTCCACGCAGCGTGTGCTCCAACAGGTGGACAAGAGGTACAGTGTCACTGATGCATGCACTGTCACTGCTCACCATCCTCGTGGCCTCCTCAAATGGTGCCAGGACAGTGCATGCATCCCTGATCATGCCCCACTGGCGTGGAGAAAAAAAACCAAGCTCCCCTGACCCTGTCCTGGTGCCGTAGTTGCACAGGTACTCATTGATGGCCCTCTGCTGCGTGTGCAGCCGCTGCAGCATGGCCAACGTTGAGTTCCACCTGGTGGGCATGTCACATATAAGGCGGTTCTTGGGCAGGTTCAACTCCTTTTGCAGCTCAGCCAGGCGAGCACTGGCATTATAAGATCTGCGGAAATGCACACAGACTTTCCTGGCCTGCCTCAGGACATCCTGTAAGCCCGGGTACCTGCCCAAGAACCGCTGCACCACCAGGTTAAGGACGTGAGCCACACAGGGCACATGGGTCAGTTGTCCCTGTCGGAGGGCGGAGAGGAGGTTGGTGCCATTGTCGCAAACCACCATTCCTGGCTTAAGCTGGCGTGGCGTCAACCACCTCTCGGCCTGGCCCTGCAGAGCAGACAGGACCTCTGCCCCAGTGTGGCTTCTGTCCCCCAAACACACCAGCGCAAGCACGGCATGGCATCTTTTTGCCTGCGTACTTGCGTAGCCCCGTGAACGGCTACGGAGCACCGCTGGTTCATAGGACAAACCACAGGAAGAGGCCATGGAGGAAGAAGAAGAGGAGGGGGTGGAGGAGAGAGGTGTGTCACAACCAGTAGTAGCATTTTGGAGGCGTGGCGGTGGAACAACCTCCAACACTACTGCACCTTGTCCTGCATCCTTCCCAGCTGCCAAAAGAGTGACCCAATGGGCCGTGAAAGAAAGGTAACGTCCCTGTCCATGCCTGCTGGACCATGAGTCAGCGGTAATATGCACCTTACCGCTGACCGCCCTGTCCAGCGAGGCCAAGACATTGCCTTCCACATGCCGGTAGAGAGCCGGAATAGCCTTCCGTGAGAAAAAGTGGCGTTTGGGAACCTGCCACTGAGGAACCGCACATTGCACAAACTCACGGAAGGGGGCCGAGTCTACCAACTGAAAAGGCAGCAGTTGAAGCGCTAGCAATTTAGCCAAGCTAGCATTCAACCGCTGGGCATGTGGATGGCTGGGAGTGAACTTCTTTCGACGGTCCAGCAGCTGGGGCAGGGAAATTTGCCTGCTAGAATCGGACGTCGGTGTACTGCTAGCAGAGTGGCCGCAAGTACTTGGCTGTGACACACCTAATTCTACACCTTCATTCCTCTCAGTGCATGTTTCAGAGAGGACTGAAGTTATAGTGGGGTTGGAGATCCCAGCTGATGCGGTGCAAGGAGAGGTCCGCTTTGTTCTTTGGTGTGGGTCTTTGAGGTAGGCTTGCCAACGAGCTGCATGGCAGGTCAACATATGTCTGGTCAGGCATGTGGTACCCAAGCGGCTGATGTTTTGGCCACGCGATATACACTTGAGACATATGTTGCAAACAGCAGCTGTGCGATCTGATGCACTAGCCTCAAAAAAGGCCCACACCAAGGAACTTTTTGAATGACGGGCAGAGGCAGCGCCCTGCACAGGCGGAGCTCTGCGGTGTGATTCCGTCGGTGTACTGCCCTTACGCTGGCCACCAAAGGGCATCCTGCCTCGTTGGAGATGTGCCTCCTCCTCATCCTCCTCCTCCTCCTCTCTACTATTAGGCACCCACGTGGAGTCAGTGACCTCATCATCCCCTCCCTCCTCATCACTGGAGCCAATCTGGCAGTATGCTGCAGCTGCTGGAACATGACTGCCAGATTGGTGTCCTTCTTGAGCATCCCCTCTGTCTGCTCTCACGCTACTGCCTTCCTGTAGCTGGGTTTCATCATCAGACCCTTCGAAACGCTGGGCATCCTCCTGGAGCATGTACCCAACACTGTGCTCAAACAGTTCGGGGGACTCCTCAGGAGGAGGACATGGTGGGTCTAGGGAAGGAGTGACTGATGATGAGTCTGACATTGATACCAGGGAAGAGGACGCTTTGGCAGCTGCTTTGCCAGTACCCTGAGCCTGGGTGAGAGAGGATGAGGAGGAGGAGGAGGGCTTGGTCATCCACTCTACCAAGTCTTCGGCATGATGTGGCTCAACATGTCCAGCTGCCGAAAAGAAGGACAAGCGTGTCCCATGGCCATGTGCTGATGACGATGCACCGCGTCCACGACCAGCACTGTTGCCCCCAGACACAGAGCCTGCTTGCCCTCTTTTATTGCCTCCTGACTGTCTGCCTCTCCTTGTTTGCCTTCCAGACATTCTAATAGATGGCCTGCAGGGAGATGGGAAAAAAGCAATAAGGGCTACCTTCAGGTGTCCTTCTCTGTCCCTTTACTTAAGGATTTCTAAATATGGTTGAGGATGATTGCTTTTGCACAGAATAGCACAACGACAATTTCCCTGACTGTCAAAAAAACAAGGATTTCAAAGATGGTTGATGAGGAATGCTTTAGCACACTATAGCACAAGGAGAATTTCCCTCACTGTCCTTCCCTGTCCCTAGAAACAAGGATTCGCACAGTGAAAGAAACTGACACTCTCCCTACCTAGAGTTTTCTGTCCCTAGAAAAAATGTTTTTTTAAAGCACACTATAGCACAAGGAGAATTCCCCTCACTTTCCTTCTTTGTCCCTAGAAACAAGGATTCGCACAGTAAAAGACACTGACACTCTCCCTACCTAGAGTTTTCTGTCCCTAGAAAAAATGTTTTTTTAAAGCACACTATAGCACAAGGAGAATTCACTCACTGTCCTTCCCTGTCCCTAGAAACAAGGATTCGCACAGTGAAAGAAACTGACACTCTCCCTACCTAGAGTTTTCTGTCCCTAGAAAAAATGTTTTTTTAAAGCACACTATAGCACAAGGAGAATTCCCCTCACTTTCCTTCTTTGTCCCTAGAAACAAGGATTCGCACAGTGAAAGAAACTGACACTCTCCCTACCTAGAGTTTTCTGTCCCTAGAAAAAATGTTTTTTTAAAGCACACTATAGCACAAGGAGAATTCCCCTCACTTTCCTTCTTTGTCCCTAGAAACAAGGATTCGCACAGTGAAAGAAACTGACACTCTCCCTACCTAGAGTTTTCTGTCCCTAGAAAAAATGTTTTTTTAAAGCACACTATAGCACAAGGAGAATTCCCCTCACTTTCCTTCTTTGTCCCTAGAAACAAGGATTCGCACAGTGAAAGAAACTGACACTCTCCCTACCTAGAGTTTTCTGTCCCTAGAAAAAAATTTTTTTAAAGCACACTATAGCACAAGGAGAATTCACTCACTGTCCTTCCCTGTCCCTAGAAACAAGGATTCGCACAGTGAAAGAAACTGACACTCTCCCTACCTAGAGTTTTCTGTCCCTAGAAAAAATGTTTTTTTAAAGCACACTATAGCACAAGGAGAATTCCCCTCACTTTCCTTCTTTGTCCCTAGAAACAAGGATTCGCACAGTGAAAGAAACTGACACTCTCCCTACCTAGAGTTTTCTGTCCCTAGAAAAAATGTTTTTTTAAAGCACACTATAGCACAAGGAGAATTCACTCACTGTCCTTCCCTGTCCCTAGAAACAAGGAATCGCACAGTGAAAGAAACTGACACTCTCCCTACCTAGAGTTTTCTGTCCCTAGAAAAAATGTTTTTTTAAAGCACACTATAGCACAAGGAGAATTCCCCTCACTTTCCTTCTTTGTCCCTAGAAACAAGGATTCGCACAGTGAAAGAAACTGACACTCTCCCTACCTAGAGTTTTCTGTCCCTAAAAAAATGTTTTTTTAAAGCACACTATAGCACAAGGAGAATTCACTCACTGTCCTTCCCTGTCCCTAGAAACAAGGATTCGCACAGTGAAAGAAACTGACACTCTCCCTACCTAGAGTTTTCTGTCCCTAGAAAAAATGTTTTTTTAAAGCACACTATAGCACAAGGAGAATTCCCCTCACTTTCCTTCTTTGTCCCTAGAAACAAGGATTCGCACAGTGAAAGAAACTGACACTCTCCCTACCTAGAGTTTTCTGTCCCTAGAATTTTTTTTTTTTTAAAGCACACTATAGCACAAGGAGAATTCACTCACTGTCCTTCCCTGTCCCTAGAAACAAGGAATCGCACAGTGAAAGAAACTGACACTCTCCCTACCTAGAGTTTTCTGTCCCTAGAAAAAATGTTTTTTTAAAGCACACTATAGCACAAGGAGAATTCACTCACTGTCCTTCCCTGTCCCTAGAAACAAGGATTCGCACAGTGAAAGAAACTGACACTCTCCCTACCTAGAGTTTTCTGTCCCTAGAAAAAATGTTTTTTTAAAGCACACTATAGCACAAGGAGAATTCCCCTCACTTTCCTTCTTTGTCCCTAGAAACAAGGATTCGCACAGTAAAACACACTGACACTCTCCCTACCTATCCTTCTCTTTCCCTAAACTAAAGGAATCCAGGTTAAGCAAGAAAGAAATAAATGTCACTGTCCCTGCCTATGCTTCACTTTCCCTGCTCCGGAACACACTACACTAGGCCGCCGTGCTGGCGGCCTTTTATAGTGTGGGGCGTGTACTAAACACCCTCAGCAATAATTGGCCACAGGCATCCTGCCTGTGGCCAATCATTGCTCTCCTCGCTGCCGGCGCTGTGATTGGCCAAGCATGCGGGGTCACAGTGCATGCTTGGCCAATCACAGCGCCTGGATGACACTGCGATGGCGTAGTGCATTGTGGGCCGTTCGCGTCACTCGAATTTGGTGTGAACGGCCCAAATCGTTCGATCTTCGTCGAACGATCGAACAGCCGATGTTCGAGTCGAACGTATGTTCGACTCGAACACGAAGCTCATCCCTACTCTCCAGGCTTGCACAGAAGCAGGACGAGATGGAAAACAGGATCAGGAGATGTAATCTCTGCTTTATTGGCCTGCCTGAAGGTGCGGAGGGAAAAGATCCAACCACTTTCCTGGAGCAGCTCCTCACTACTACTTATGGGCGCGAGGCCTTCTCTCCGATACTAACGGTGGAGAGGGCCCATTGCATGCCGGCTAGAGCTCCTCCGCAGGGCCCCCCCCCCCACACGTTTATCGCCAAGTTCTTGAATTTTAAGGACCGGGACGCGGTTCTCAGACTAGCTAGAGAAAAGGGCAATATTGAGCTGGGCAATTCCAAGATTGCAATTTTCCCTGATTTCTCCGAGACGTGCAGCGCCGCCGCCATGGCTTTACTGAAGCTAAAAAGAGACTCAGGATCAAACTCCTCAAGTACTTCATGCTCTTCCCGGCGCGTCTCAGGGTGGAAAGAGATGGCCGGGTGTTCTTCTTTGAGGATCCGGAGGATGTCATTGCCTGGCTCGAGCGCCCGGACCCCTCCAGACGTGCGGCTGAATAGCAGACTTCTACCCTGTGTCATCTCGACTAGACGCTTTCTGCACAAGAACCCTTCATGCAATCTCTGTGCCTTGATTGCTTGGTATGTCTGCATTCCCCTATATTCCTTTCTATAATTCCTTCCCTGGATATCCTGTTTTCAATCCCCTGAGGGGCCCTGGTCTCCCCCCCCCCCTTATTTTGAATCTTCCCCCCTGTGTCCTGTGACTGGCGGATTGAGCTTATTACTCCTTTTGTCCGATGCTCTGCAATCCCTGTACTTTTGTTCCCTCTCCTTATTATTGTTGGGACTTGAATATGGAGCACCCACGGTCCTATGCCTTGACTGTTCTTTGAAGCGATTCGTCGCCCCCCCGGCAACCATGATAAACTATGTGTCGGTCTGATCCCGGAGCGACTTCACCCTCGGGCAGCCCACCTCCGGTTCCTGGTTCGGCTGTGGTTAGCCATCTGTCTTTGGCTGGTGAATCTCCCGGATCTGTGGCCCCAGACTTCTCAAACACTTTCATCATCCGGTGACACATGCGGCTGCTACGACACTTCTCTGGTTGCTACTTCAGGTTTTGTTTTGGGTCATACCCGCATCAGGAGGGGTGGATGCACGGTGGGGTGGGGGGTGGGTTTAGTTTATTTGTTCTTTCTTGAAGGCAATACGTATATATTTTTGAGATCTTTATTTTTTTATTTGATGCAACACCTTGATACCTTACATATGCAATGTATTCCGTTATGCACACAGCTTGACAGGTTTGATGTATTGATCGCTCTATACTTGAGGTGGGTGAGCTGGACCGACCTTGGTGTATCACTTCTCCCCCAATTTGTCAGATGGCTACACTAAAGCTACTTACCTGGAATGTCCGGGGATTGGGGGATAAAGTGAAGAGATCCGCTGTGTTCACGATTCTCAAAAAACAAAAAGCTGATATAATTGTGCTAGTTGAAACGCATGTCGATGGCCAGGTTCAGATGGCGCTTAAGCATCCTTGGATAGGGTGGGCATACCATTCAACCCACTCCACCCAAGCTCGCGGGGTCTCGGTGTTAATTGCCAAGACGGTCCAGTTTGAGTTATGTACTGTACTCTCTGATCCGCAGGGTCGCTATGTGTTTCTTTCAGTTAAACTGTATGGGGAACCATTCCTGATTTTAGCTATTTATGTTCCTCCTCCATTTAGCTCTGTTATTATTACCGAGGGCCTATGGTTTATGTCTCGTCATCCTTCGACACAGGCGATCTGGCTGGGGGACTTTAACGCTACCTTGAATCCCAGCCTTGATAGACCTCAGCCAGTACTGCCATGCAGCCCGGCCCTGACGTGCTCCAGATTTTTCAGACTTATTTCCGCCTTTAACCTTATTGATACCCGGCGTCATAAGTTCCCCCAAGCCAGAGCTTACTACTGCTTCTCAGCTACCCACAAAACCACGTCCCGCATTGATTTTGTACTTATATCCACTGCCCTTGCTCCGCGTTTACTAGAGACGGGGTTCTCTCCTAGGCTGCTCTCGGACCACAGTCCGTACTGGGTTACCCTCTCCATGCCATTAGACAAACTGCCGCCTTCATAGCAGTTGAACCCATTTTGGTTATCCCTGTTGTCGGAGGATGATGAACTTGCCTGTGCTTGGACTAATTTTTTTGCAGACAATGCTAATTCTGCCCCTCCAGACGTGGTCTGGGAATCCTTTAAGTTACACGCCCGTATGGTTTTGACATCCTGCATTAATAGATTCAAGGCAGATTCTGCTGTTGCCCTCGACAGGGCTTTGTCCACTCTGTCGACCACTGAAAAGGCCTTTATAGCTGACCCTTCCCCGACGCATGCTGACCTTCTTAAACTACAGACCAGGGCGGTAGATCAGCTTCAGTGTGAGGCAGCCAGGCGTAAACTATTCTTTGGCAAGCAGAAGTTATTTGAACATGGAGAAAAAGCAGGCAAACTGTTAGCTTATCTGGTCCATAGTGAGGATAGGCCCCTGACTGTTATTTCCCTCACAGACTGCAATGGAGGCACGATCACAGAGCCGCGAGCGGTCACCGACCGGTTCAGAGATTTTTTCAGCCAACTATACACTTCCCAGGCGACCGGTACAGATGACCAGCTGACCGACCTACTTGCAGGAATTGACTTCCCAAAACTGACAGAAGCTCGGGTTACTACCTTAGAGGCACCTCTCACTTCTGAGGAAGTGGTCGCGGCAATTGCCAGCTTCCACAAATCTAAAGCTCCGGGATCTGATGGCCTGCCCATCTAATTCTATTTACAATACAGTGAAATCCTCACCCCTAAACTACTGGTGCTTTATAACTACCTTTTCAAAACTGCTACTCTGCCCCCCTTTATGAGAGAGGCTACCATAGTTCTTATACCTAAACCGGGCAAGGACCTGGGCCTGCCAGAGTCAAATAGGCCTATATCTCTCCTGCAGGTTGATATAAAAATTCTCGCAAACATTTTGCCACTTCGTTTGAACCAAGTGATCTTGAGTCTGATCCATGCTGACCAGGCAGGCTTTATGCCAGTCCGCAACACTTTGTTTAACCTCAGAAGGCTCTATATCAATCTGCAGGCGTTACATACGGATGTTGGCTCTCGAGTAGTGGTGGCCTTGGACACTGCCAAGGCCTTCGAATCTGTGGAGTGGAGGTATTTTTGGGGCTGTCTGAGGGGGTTCGGCTTTGGCCCGGGCTTCATCAGATGGGTCCAGGTCTTATATCAGGCCCCAAGGGGTAAGGTTGTTGCCAATGGATGGACGTCTGCTCTGTTTGACCTGACCAGGGGCACTAGACAGGGGTGTCCTTTGTCCCCCTTGCTATATGCTCTAGCAGCTGAACCTTTAGCAATCTCTATTAGGACTGACCCCATGATTTGTGGTCTCCACCCGGGACCCCTAGTGGAAAAAATTTGCTTATACGCTGATGACACGTTACTTTACTTAGCGGACTCTGACATTTCTTTACACACTGCGTTACAGACTATCGAGCATTTTGGGTCTTTTTCTGGCCTTAAAATTAATTGGGACAAATTCCAAATTTTGCCCATTGACAGTTTTCCCACCCCTAGGCTGCAGGATCACCTACAGTTGCAACGTGTCAGGCTAATTAAATACTTAGGTGTCTCTGTATCTAGGTCACCGGCCGACTACATTACTCTAAATATAGACCCTCTGTTTACCTTAATTAAATCCAAGATCCAAGAATGGGCCAGACTGCCATTGGGAGTATGGGGTCGGGTTAACATTGTTAAAATGATTTTATTACCTAAGATGCTCTATATGCTGTGGCATTCGCCTATATTTATACCCCTGAAATACTTTAAACGAATGGAATCCCCACTTAAGTCTTTTGTTTGGGGCAGTAATAGGCCCAAACTGGCTTGGAAAGTACTTAAAAATCCTACAGACTTAGGTGGAACAGCCCTCCCAGACTTTGATTTGTACTACCTAGCAGCCCAATTGTCCCAACTTTACCACATCGACAAAACTGACAGGCTCCGATTTCTTACACTGCTATGTCCAACGTGGGTTCAATGCACCTCGGATCCCCTGACGGCGATTGCCACGGGGTAGAGTGGTAGTGAATCTGACGGCGACCGTAAGTCGCTCCTCTATCAATATAGACGGGTTTGGGATATTGCTGCTAAGTGCGTTAAGATTCCCACTTTTAATGATTTCACCCCCCTCTGGCACAATAAAAGTCTACCTGAGCTTCGTTTGATCCCAGATACAGAGGTGTGGAGCAGGAGAGGGGTATTTTAATTACAGCATATACTGTCTGACGGGGCCCTTAGAAATTTTGAGGATCTTCAGGACCGATATATGCTTCCTCGATCCATGCATTTTAGATTCCTTCAACTGCGCCATGCAATACACTCCCAGTTTCCCTCGTCCATCCCACAGCCCGCCTCTAATGCCCTGATGGCAGTGGTCAAGAGTTCGGACCCTCGCCGGTTGATCTCTGACTTTTATAATATGCTCCACACCCTGTCAGCTACTGCTCTGGCATATGGTCTTAAACCAAGATGGGAGAGGGATGTGGGATCGTTGGAGGATGAGGAGTGGAGGGAGGCACTTGATGCCTGCAAGACTGTTTCCCCTAGTCTCTCGGACAGATTGTCGCAACTGTACATCTTGCACCGTGCGTACCTTACTCCTCTCAGGGTAGCCCGTTTTAGACCCGGGATTAGTACGGAATGTGCGATGTGTTCACAAGAGACTCCTACGTTTTTCCACTTGATCTGGGCATGTCCTCGACTCCAGGGCTTGTGGAAACAAATTGTAGACTTTCCCCACGATGACATGGGGTCCCCCCTGACCCTCGACCCCAAAATATGTCTGCTGGGCATTTTCCCCGGCACAGACCTTGACAGATTTACTAAGACGTTTCTTCACTAAACACTTTTCTCAGCTAAGAAGATTATAGCTAGACACTGGATGAGGCCTACACCCCCTAGTTTTTCTGAATGGAAAGCAGATGTAAATGCCACTCTGTCTTACAAGAAAATCATATATCCTAATAGAGGCTGCCCAGATAAATACAATAAGGTCTGGGACAGATGGCTCACATCCTCCAATACATGTATGGGCTGACCCTGGCAAGAGAAGTCCCTGATGTGTTTTAGAGTTGCCATTCGGTGGAAGCTGCGTTTGGTGGCCACCTTTTGGGAAACCCCCCTTCCATGCTCACTGTTGCTTTGGGATGTGTTCCAGCTATGACTCTGTCGAACCTGTTTATGTCAATGTGTGTATCTGATGTTTGTGTTAGATCTTTGTTACTATTATTGCCGTGTACCCTGTAATGCTATGTTTCATGTGTACAGTGTTCAATAAAAACGTTTAATATATAAAAAAAAAGAAAGAACGCACCAGTGAGCTTAGCAACACCAAAAGACCCGGAAGACCATGGAAAACAACTGTGGTGGATGACCAAAGAATTCTTTCCCAGGTGAAGAAAACACCCTTCACAACAGTTGGCCAGATCAAGAACACTCTCCAGGAGGTAGGTGTATGTGTGTTAAAGTCAACAATCAAGAGAAGACTTCACCAGAGTGAATACAGAGGGTTCACCACAAGATGTAAACCATTGGTGAGCCTCAAAAACAGGAAGGCCAGATTAGAGTTTGAAAAACAACATCTAAAAAAGCTTTCACAGTTCTGGAACAACATCCTATGGAGAGATGAGACCAAGATCAACTTGTACCAGAGTGATGGGAAGAGAAGAGTATGGAGAAGGAAAGGAACTGCTCATGATCCAAAGCATACCACCTCATCAGTGAAGCATGGGGGTGGTAGTGTAATGGCATGGGCATGTATGGCTGCCAATTGAACTGGTTCTCTTGTATTTATTGATGATGTGACTGCTGACAAAAGGAGCAGGATGAATTCTGAAGTGTTTCGGGCAATATTATTATCTGCTCATATTCAGCCAAATGCTTCAGAACTCATTGGACGGCGCTTCACAGTGCAGATGGACAATGACTCCAAGCATACTGCGAAAGCAACCAAAGAGTTTTTTAAGGGAAAGAAGTGGAATGTTATGCAATGGCCAAGTCAATCACCTGACCTGAATCCGATTGCGCATGCATTTCACTTGCTGAAGACAAAACTGAAGGGAAAGTGCCCCAAGAACAAGCAGGAACTGAAGACAGTTGCAGTAGAGGCCTGGCAGAGCATCACCAGGGTTAAAACCCAGCGTCTGGTGATGTCATTGCGTTCCAGACTTCAGGCTGCAATTGACTGCAAAGGATTTGCAACCAAGTATTAAAAAGTGAAAGTTTGATTTATGATTGTTAATCTGTCCCATTACTTTTGGTCCCTTAAAAAGTGGGAGGCACATATACAAACTGTTGTAATTCCTACACCGTTCACCTGATTTGGATGTAAATACCCTCAATTTAAAGCTGAACGTCTGCAGTTAAAGCACATCTTGTTTGTTTCATTTCAAATCCATTGTGGTGGTGTATAGAGCCAAAAAGATTAGAATTGTGTCGCTGTCCCAATATTTATGGACCTGACTGTAGATGGGTGTGACTCTTCTGGGTGGGTATCATTTGGGGTGTGGATACATATAGAGGGGACTAGGGGAGAGACAAGCCATTGACCGTCTAGGCTCTGAGGAAAAGGGTGCGCCCTTGAAACACGTCAGCCACTTTGTATATTGTCTGATCCCCTCAACATCAGGTCCGGTTTGCAGGTGTCCAGAGACACAGTCTGACCAACTGACAAGCCTTTTTTACATGCTCGTTTGTGAGTATAAACATTGCTTTTATGCTTTTATTTTTTTATTTTTTTACCATTGGTAATGCACAAGGTCGGTCCTTCTCTCCTTTTTTTTCCAGTTGCAAGAATACCCATTGTTCTGAGGAGGGCTGCAAGACTACATGCTTTATCTAAATTCAAAGAATTGGTCGCACCACCCCCCCCCCTTTTTTTAGACTAAACACCCAAGCTCAGGAGATTTATATTATTTCACAGTTCAGGACAAGCAAGCAAGCAATGTTTAAGGCAGGATCATTCAAGGAATTGTCCAGGGAGCTGTCCAGCATACCAGGTGGCTCAGCAAAAAGAGTTACTGCCAGACACAGCAGAGTTCCCAGGTTCCGATCCAGACGATATGTAGATATTCGCCAGCACATCAAGGATCATCAATTACGTCCAAACGTTTTTTTTTATTCAAGAAAGATCACATCACAAAGCACTGTAGTACAATGTAGGGATGAGCCGAACACCCCCCAGTTCGGTTTGCATCAGAACATGCGAACAGGCAATAAATTTGTTCGAACATCCGAACACCGTTAAAGTCTGAGGGACACGAACATGAAAAATCTAAAGTGCTAATTTTAAAGGCTTATATGCAAGTTATTGTCATAAAAAGTGTTTGGGGCCCCGGGTCCTGCCCCAGGGGACATGTATCAATGCAAAAAAAAGTTTTAAAAACTGAAGTTTTTTCCAGAGCAGTGATTTTAATAATGCTTAAAGTGAAACGATATTCCTTTAAATTTCGTACCTGGGGGGTGTGTATAGTATGCCTGTAAAGTAGCGCTGTTTCCCGTTCTTAGAGCTGTCACTGCACAAAATGTAATTTCTGTCATTTCAAATTCAATTACCAGGCCCTTCAGGTCTGGTATGGATATTAAGGGGAACCCTGCGCCAAATAAAAAAAAATTACGTGGGGTTCCCCCAAATATCCATACCAGACCCTTCAGGTCTGGTATGGATTTTAAGGGGAACTCCGCGGCAAATAAAAAAAAAATGGCGTGGAGTTCCCCCCAAAAATCCATACCAGACCCTTATCCGAGCACGCAACCTTGCAGGCCACAGGAAAAGAGGGGGAACGAGAGAGCGCCCCCCCCTCCTGAACCGTACCAGGCCACATGCCCTCAACATGGGGAGGATGCTTTGGGATCTGGACCCCAAAGCACCATGTCCCCATGTTGATGGGGACAAGGGCCTCATCCCCACAACCCTTGCCCGGTGGTTGTGGGGGTCTGCGGGCTGGGGGCTTATCGGAATCTGGAAGACCCTTTAACAAAGGGGACCCCCAGATCCCGGCCCCCCCTATGTGAATTGGTAAGGGGTACATTGTACCCCTACCATTTCACAAAGAAAGTGTAAAAAAGTGTAAAAAAACACACAGACACAGTTGGGATAAGTCCTTTATTAAAAATAAAAAAAATAAAAAAAAGATTCCAGCGGTGGTAATCCACTCTCAATCTCCACTCCAGTGATGTTGGTATCCAGCGACGGATGATCTGCAGGCTCCAGCGATGATGTCTAGCGAGGAACAGCACACGGTCCTGTCTCCACCGGAGACACCCCAGGAATGACGTTGCGGCAGCCTGACAGGTCTTATGTAGCTGAGGACGGGCCACCCGTCACAAGACCCCGCCTCCCTCTGACGCAAGGGGAAACCCGGGCTTTCCCAGTGACGTGATGGGTGACCCCGCCCCCTCCGATGTAGCGCAGGTTTCCCGTTGCATCAGAGGGGGGCGGGGTCACCCACATGTCACTGGGAAAGCCCGGGTTTCCCCTTGCGTCAGAGGGGGACGGGGTCACGTGACGGGTTACCCCGTCCTCAGCTACATAAGACCTGTTAGGCTGCCGCGACATCATTCCCAGGCCGTCTCTGGTGGAGACAGGACTGTGTGCTGTTGCTCGCTGGACACCATCGATGGAGCCTGCAGATCATCCATCGCTGGATACCGACATCACTGGAGTGGAGATCGAGAGTGGATTACCACCGCTGGAATCTTTTTATTTTTTTTTATTTTTTATTTTTAATAAAGGACTTATCCCAACTGTGTCTGTGTGTTTTTTTTAAATTTTTTACACTTTCTTTGTGAAATGGTAGGGATACAATGTACCCCTTACCAATTCACATGGGGGGGCCGGGATCTGGGGGTCCCCTTTGTTAAAGGGGTCTTCCAGATTCCGATAAGCCCCCCGCCCGCAGACCCCCACAA
The DNA here is from genome assembly GCA_029206835.1 of Rana muscosa. Classification (NCBI taxonomy): domain Eukaryota; kingdom Metazoa; phylum Chordata; class Amphibia; order Anura; family Ranidae; genus Rana; species Rana muscosa. The sequence continues at coordinate 1,084,642,477 of CM055117.1, read as the reverse complement.
CCACCGGGCAAGGGTTGTGGGGATGAGGCCCTTGTCCCCATCAACATGGGGACATGGTGCTTTGGGGTCCAGATCCCAAAGCATCCTCCCCATGTTGAGGGCATGTGGCCTGGTACGGTTCAGGAGGGGGGGTGCTTTCTCGTCCCCCCCTCTTTTCCTGCGGCCTGCCAGGTTGCGTGCTCGGATAAGGGTCTGGTATGGATATTTGGGGGAAACCCCACGTCATTTTTTTTTAATTTGATGCAGGGTTCCCCTTAATATTCATACCATACCCGAAGGGCCTGGTAATTGAATTTTTTTTATTTTATCAATGACTTTCAATGACTTTTCTCTGTATTGCCGGGAGCCGACAATTCATTATAGCCGTGAGTGTTTTTAAATGACTTTTTTCCTTCAGAAATGACACTTTGTGCAGGGACAGTTCTAAGCACGGGAAACTAGCGCTACTTTACAGGCATACTATACACCCCCAGGTACGAAATTTAAAGGAATATTTCACTTTTATTGTTTCACTTTAAGCATTATTAAAATCACTGCTCCCGAAAAAACTGCAGTTTTTTAAACTTTTTTTGCATTGATACATGTCCCCTGGGGCAGGACCCAGGTCCCCAAACACTTTTTATGACAATAACTTACATATAAGCCTTTAAAATTAGCACTTTACATTTCTCCCATAGACTTTTACAGGGTGTTCCGCGGTGTTCAAATTTGCCGCAAACACCCCAAATTGTTCGCTGTTCGGCAAACGAGCGAACAGGCAATGTTCGAGTCGAACATGAGTTTGACTCGAACTCGAAGCTCATCCCTAGTACAATGTTTCGGAGCCACGCATGACCCCTTCCTCAGGCATGTCATCACATTCCAGTATCCAGCTGGTGATCGCTACAGCACCCAGTGCCGAGTTCGGTAATAGCCAGGCAGATAGGTACAGAATCACCTTCAGAGTCCAGGTCACAGACAGGCAGGGGTCAGCAATAGACATGTGCAATTTGTTTAGTTACAAATTCGTTATTCGTCAAAATTAGTTATATTCGTTAATTCGTAAACATACGAATGAATGAACGGTTTACTAAAATTACCAACGAACAACGAATTATCGAAAAGAACGAATATGGAAAACAACGAAAATACAAAATTATTAAATTAGAAACAGCGAAAATACGAAAGAGTGAAAAAACGAAAACATAGAAACAACGAAAATACCGAACAAAGATTCAAAATAACGAAAATCAAAATGAACGAAAAAAATAAAAAAAATAATTATGAATATTTGGAAAACGGAAATCAAAACAACTAATTCGTTAGTTCTGAAATATTTCTGGACGTTGGCCAATAAGCTTGTCCCTTCCCCTGAAGAGGTTGTCCCTTCCCCCAATGAGCTTGTTTCATATTCCCTTGTGTGTTTTTCTGTTAGACTGCAGTGCATTCCATCCAGAGTCCAGATAGGGTGTGGTTGGGTAGGTGGCACTGTTTTGGTCGATTTGTGAGTTAAGTTGTAACTTGTGAGTAGGGATGAGCCGAACACCCCCGGGTTCGGTTCGCACCAGAACCTGCGAACGGACCGAAAGTTTGCGCGAACTTTAGAACCCTATTAAATACAATGGACGCGAACGTTTAAAATCTAAAGTGCTAATTATAACGGCTAATATGCAAGTTATTGTCCTAAAAAGGGTTTGGGGACCCGGGTTCTGCCCCAGGGAACATGTATCAATGCAAAACGAAGTTCTAAAAACGGCCGTTTTTCGGGAGCAGTCATTTTAATGATGCATAAAGTAAAAAAAAAAAAAAGTGAAATATTCCTTTAAATATCGTACCTGGGGGGTTTCTAAAGTATGCCTGTGAAGTGGCATGTGTTTCCCGTGTTTAGAACTGTCCCTGCACAAAATGACATTTCTAAAGGAAAAAAAGCCATTTAAAACTGCTTGCGGCTTTAATGTCATGTCTGGTCCCGGTAATATGGATGAAAATCTGTGAGAAAAATGGCATGGCTACCCCAGCCCCTTTGGGTCTTGTATGGATATTAAGGGGAACCCCGCACACAAAATAAAAAAGGCCCTATATACTCTGAACAGCCGTATACAGGCGGTGCATACAAGACAGGGACTGTAGGTTTGTTCTTATGTAGAATCTGTTTGTAATTTTGAACACGTACATTGTTTAAGTGTATCTCCAGCCAAAAAATCTATTTTTAAGCTTTTTGGAAAACATAGGGAAGGGTTATCACCCCTGTAACATTTGTTTTGCTGTCTGTGCCCCTGTTCAGGGTTTTTATTGAAACAAGGATTGGTGATAAAGCATCAGTAGAGAGGAGACACCTTTTTCCCATATTAACTCAGGAGAGAATTTCCCTTCCTAGGGGTAGATTTCCTCTCACTTCCTGTTGTCTCCTTTCGTTTGCAAGTAGGAGTCGTTTGTAAGTTGGATGTTTGAAAGTATGGGCCTGCCGTATATACTCTGCAGAAATTGACCCCTTAGGTATTGGTGTTGGCACAACACTGTAAGCACTCACAGTTACTCTTGGTGGGCGCTGGAACGCCCTGCTGTCAACTATTATATCAGGAATTGTAATTACATGCCATTGTTGAACAGTGGTAGAAAAAATTGGGCCTTTGATGGTGGTGCTGGTGCCACAACACTGTAAGCCCTGACAGTTACTCTTGGTGGGTGCAGGAATGGGCCCTGCTGTGAATTATTAGATCAAGAATTGTAATTGCATGCCCCTGTTGAACAGGGGCTGAAAAATTGGGCCTTTGGTGGTGGTGTTGGTGGTGGTGGTGTTGTCACAACACTGTAAGCCCTCACATTTACTCTTGGTGGGCGCATGAATGGGCCCTGCTGTGAATTATTAGATCAATAATTGTAATTGCATGCCCCTGTTGAACAGGGGCTGAAAAATTGGGCCTTTGGTGGTGGTGTTGGTGGTGGTGGTGTTGTCACAACACTGAAAGCCCTCACATTTACTCTTGGTGGGCGCATGAATGGGCCCTGCTGTGAATTATTAGATCAATAATTGTAATTTCATGCCCCTGTTGAACAGGGGCTGAAAAATTGGGCCTTTAGTGGTGGTGTTGGTGGTGGTGGTGTTGTCACAACACTGTAAGCCCTCACATTTACTCTTGGTGGGCGCATGAATGGGCCCTGCTGTGAATTATTAGATCAATAATTGTAATTGCATGCCCCTGTTGAACAGGGGCTGAAAAATTTGGCCTTTGGTGGGGGTGGTGGTGGTGGTGGTGGTGTTGTCACAACACTGTAAGCCCTTACAGTTACTCTTGGTGGGCGCAGGAATGGGCCCTGCTGTGAATTATTAGATCAAGAATTTTAATTACATGCCCCTGTAGAACAGGGGCTGAAAAATTGGACCTTAGCCACTGGTGCCACAACACTGCAACCCCTCACAGATACTGTACTTGGAGCACAGTAATGAGCCCTGTTGCAAAGTATTGCATCAAAAATTTTAATTACACGCCCCTGTTAAACAGGGGCAGAAAAATTGGGCCTTAGCCACTGGTGCCACAACACTGCAACCCCTCACAGATACTGTACTTGGAGCACAGTAATGAGCCCTGTTGCAAAGAATTGCATCAAAAATTGTAATTACACGCCCCTGTTGAACAGGGGCAGAAAAATTGGGCCTTAGCCACTGGTGCCACAACACTGCAACCCCTCACAGATACTGTACTTGGAGCACAGTAATGAGCCCTGTTGCAAAGTATTGCATCAAAAATTGTAATTACACGCCCCTGTTAAACAGGGGCAGAAAAATTGGGCCTTAGGCACTGGTGCTGGTGCCACGACACTGCAACCTCTCCCAGATACTTTAGTTGGAGTGCAGGAATGAGCCCTGCTGCAAAGCATTGCATCAAAAATTGTAATTACATGCCCCTGTTAAACAGGGGCTGAAAAATTGGGCCTTAGCCACTGGTGGCGGCACCCAGAAACAAAAATGTTTTTCCAAGATATCATCATGAATCGGATCATTGAGGAGGAGGAGGATAGTCAGTCAACATAACAGGACAGTCACTCAGTCATCATCAGCATTAGTCTTGAAGGGATGTGACATTTGAAAATAAATTATTCTGTTATATCAGCTTCAGGTGCTTGGTAGCTGGTGGTGATCCAAGACTGGTTCATCTTTATGAAGGTCAGTTGATCAACCGAATCGATGGACAGGCGCACACTGTGATCCGTGACAAATCCTCCAGCAGCACTGAATGTGCGTTCCGAAAGAACGCTGGATGCAGGACAGGCCAGTAGCTCAATTGCATACTGTGCAAGCTCTGGCCAGTGATCCATCCTTAAGACCCAGTAAGCCAGAGGATTTTCGGTGGGAAAGGTGTCCAAATCTGACCTTGCCCCTAGGTATTCCTGCACCATGTATATCAGACGCTGGCGATGGTTGCTGGAACCGATCATACCTTGGGGCTGCGGACTAAAGAATTGTCTGAACGCATCGGTCAGATGGCCACCTTCCCCACCGCTCCTTCTTTGACTGACCGAAGCCTCAGCAACTCATTGTCCCAGACCAGAAGTTTGTAACCTCCCAGTCTCTGGGAACGCGTTGCACAGACCTTTCTGCAAGGCCTCCCGGAGTTGTCTCATCCACTGCTCCCTCTGCGACGGTAAGATAAGGTCCGCAACCTTAGCCTTTCCTTCCCTTGGATCAAGAAGAGTGGCCAGCCAGTAATGGTCCCTCTCCTTGATCCGAAGAATACAAGGATCCTTCCGCAGATTTTGCAGGATCAGGGAGGCCATGCAGCGTAGGTTAGCTGAGGCATTAGGTCCGGAGTCCTCTGGGTCACTAAGGACGACATGATCCGCAGCCACCTCCTCCCAGCCACGTACAAGTCCACGGGTTTCTTGGGACTGTAAATCATCCCTAAAAGACTGCTGCTGTTGATGCTGCTGAGTGCCAGGCTCCACCTCCATGCTGACACAATCCTCCTCCTCCTCCTCGTCCTCTTCCTGTGCGATGGGTGGGACAGAAGGAACACTGTCTGGGTAAAGGGGGCCTTGAGAGGCAAGGAAGTCCTCCTCTTCCTGCCTCTGTTCTGCCTCAAGTGCCCTGTCCATTATTCCACGCAGCGTGTGCTCCAAAAGGTGGACAAGAGGTACAGTGTCACTGATGCATGCACTGTCACTGCTCACCATTCTCGTGGCCTCCTCAAATGGTGCCAGGACAGTGCATGCATCCCTGATCATGCCCCACTGGCGTAGTGAAAAAAAACCAAGCTCCCCTGACCCTGTCCTGGTGCCGTAGTCGCACAGGTACTCATTGATGGCCCTCTGCTGCGTGTGCAGCCGCTGCAGCATGGCCAACGTTGAGTTCCACCTGGTGGGCATGTCACATATAAGGCGGTTCTTGGGCAGGTTCAACTCCTTTTGCAGCTCAGCCAGGCGAGCACTGGCATTATAAGATCTGCGGAAATGCACACAGATTTTCCTGGCCTGCCTCAGGACATCCTGTAAGCCCGGGTACCTGCCCAAGAACCGCTGCACCACCAGGTTAAGGACGTGAGCCACACAGGGCACATGGGTCAGTTGTCCCTGTTGGAGGGCGGAGAGGAGGTTGGTGCCATTGTCGCAAACCACCATTCCTGCCTTAAGCTGGTGTGGCGTCAACCACCTCTCGGCTTGACCCTGCAGAGCAGACAGAACCTCTGCCCCAGTGTTGCTCCTGTCCCCCAAACACACCAGCGCAAGCACGGCATGGCATCTTTTTGCCTGCGTACTTGCGTAGCCCCTTGAACGCCTACGGAGCACCGCTGGTTCCGAGGACAAAGCACAGGAAGAGGCCATGGAGGAAGAAGAAGAGGAGGGGGTGGAGGAGAGAGGTGTGTCACAACCAGTAGTAGCATTTTGGAGGAGTGGCAGCGGAACAACCTCCAACACTACTGCACCTTGTCCTCCATCCTTCCCAGCTGCCAAAAGAGTGACCCAATGGGCCGTGAAAGAAAGATAACGTCCCTGTCCATGCCTGCTGGACCATGAGTCAGCGGTAATATGCACCTTACCGCTGACCGCCCTGTCCAGCGAAGCCAAGACATTGCCTTTCACATGCCGGTAGAGAGCCGGAATCGCCTTCAGTGAGAAAAAGTGGCGTTTGGGAACCTGCCACTGAGGAACCGCACATTGCACAAACTCACGGAAGGGGACCGAGTCTACCAACTGAAAAGGCAAAAGACAAAAAGAAAGGAAAAAACAAATCCCTAAAGTGCATTTTCTCCAGTCCTAATTTAAATAATATAAGTCTAAATACCATTGGTCAGTAGTGGGACCATTGTTGTAGCAAAAGAGGCTAGGCAAAAAAGAAGGGGAACACCCCAAGATGTATAAAGGGGTGTAAGAGTTGCTACTTAATACAATCGTAGGTATAGACTGAGACTGGGGGAAATGATTAAATAATTTATTATTGTCAAAAAAGAATGCTCAGAAAATTTCAATTGGCATTAAAAATAACACAGATAACTGCTACCACAGACTACTGACGATCACCGATGGTGATCTCAGTAGGGGGGGTGGTCAAACAAGACAGGACAGGACTAACAGACATGACAAATAACAAAATAAGGGAACACACAACACAGAAAGTCCGGACATCGGCATGAAATTTGGAGTGCAGCTGAATAACGCTAATGATAGCCTGAGATGTCAATTCTAATGATTGGGAAACCCCAAATAAAACTACTAAGGCGTATCCAGCTCCACTGCGAATCACCCCGGGGTGATACCATCAAACAAATGCCAATCCTAACATCTAGACACTGGTCCCAAGGTAATGCTCAATATCAGAAAAAATTATTGATATATTGGCCAAAATTGCCAAAAACAGGGGACCTCAGTAAGCAAAAATGTCAGGGTTCATCCACAAAGGACTGCGGAACAATTTTCAAGATAATCAGTAGATAGTAGTGGTTATCCTATCCTTCTTTTTCCCACTATTTGGAGACCAGCGGGTGGCTGAAGATTTTAGTATCTACTTTGTAGCTGATTGAGCCGCCAGCTGCTGTATCTCAAAGTGGTACAGAATCAATGTTCATTCAGGGGAATAGAGCCACATTCAAAGATATCTGTGCATCAGCGAACTGTTCCTTAAGCATAGGTCTGTGGTAATCAAATTAGTTGAGCCCTGCAACTATATAGTGATGGCCTGTGGAGCCTGTTTCATACGTTACCATCCCGGGAGCGTTCATATATTGTAGTGGGCACCTGTGATGTTGCAGCTCTTCCCGGTACTGGTGAATGAGTAGTTTGGATTTACTCAGTCCGTTATCATCTGCTGCTATTTCAGGAGCCTTCTCCGCTCACCTGGGTGGATCACGTACTTGTGCTGACAGCGTCTGCGGAGATATCAATCTCTATGCTGAAGACGCCACTCTCGGCTTCACGGCTATGCTGGGCGGGGATTGCGTTGCCGACGTCACGTGACCGCTGTGACGTCAACGCGTTTCGCTATCTGGATAGCGTAGCTTCGTCTGGACTGGCAGCAGTTGAAGCGCTAGCAATTTAGCCAAGCTAGCATTCAACCGCTGGGCATGTGGATGGCTGGGAGTGAACTTCTTTAGACGGTCCAGCAGCTGGGGCAGGGAAATTTGTCTGCTAGAATCGGACGTCGGTGTACTGCTAGCAGAGTGCCCACGAGTACTTGGCTGTGACACACCTAATTCTACACCTTCATTCCTCTCAGTGCAGGTTTCAGAGAGGACTGAAGGTATAGTGGGGTTGGAGATCCCAGCTGATGCGGTGCAAGGAGAGGTCCGCTTTGTTCTTTGGTGTGGGTCTTTAAGGTAGGCTTGCCAACGAGCTGCATGGCAGGTCAACATATGTCTGGTCAAGCATGTGGTGCCCAAGCGGCTGATGTTTTGGCCACGTGATATACGCTTGAGACATATGTTGCAAACAGCAGCTGTGCGATCTGATGCACTCGACTCAAAAAAGGCCCACACCAAAGAACTTTTTGAATAACGGGCAGAGGCAGCGCCCTGCACAGGCGGAGCTCTGCGGTGTGATTCAGTCGGTGTGCTGCCCTTACGCTGGCCCCCCGAGGGCATCCTGCCTCGTTGGAGATGTGCCTCCTCCTCATCCTCCTCCTCCTCCTCTCTCCTATTAGGCACCCACGTGGAGTCAGTGACCTCATCATCCCCTCCCTCCTCATCACTGGAGCCAATCTGGCAGTATGCTGCAGCTGCTGGAACATGACTGCCAGATTGGTGTCCTTCTTGAGCATCCCCTCTCTCTGCTTTCACGCTACTGCCTTCCTCTAGCTGGGTATCATCATCAGACCCTTCGAAACGCTGGGCATCCTCCTGGAGAATGTACCCAACACTGTGCTCAAACAGTTCGGGGGACTCCTCAGGAGGACATGGTGGGTCTAGGGAAGGAGTGACTGATGATGACATTGATACCAGGGAAGAGGACGCTTTGGCAGCTGCTTTGCCAGTACCCTGAGCCTGGGTGAGAGAGGATGAGGAGGATGAGGAGGGCTTGGTCATCCACTCTACCAAGTCTTCGGCATGATGCGGCTCAACACGTCCAGCTGCCGAAAAGAAGGACAAGCGTGTCCCATGGCCACGTGCTGATGACGATGCACCGCGTCCACGACCAGCACTGTTGTCTCTAGACACAGAGCCTGCTTGCCCTCTTTTATTGGCTCCTGACTGTCTGCCTCTGCTTGTTTGCCTTCCAGACATTCTAATGGCCTGCAGGGAGATGGGAAAACCAGCAATAAGTGGAAGCTTCAGGTGTATATTTTGCAGGAAGCACACAACGCCCGCTGTAAGTGCTGCAGATGACTGCCTGTGTTACACAACAGGAAACAACAGCAATAAGGGCTAGCTTCAGGTGTTTATTTTGCAGGAAGCACACTACGCCCGCTGTAAGTGCTGCAAATGCCTGTTAGTGTAACACAAAAGAAAAAAAGCTCGAGCAATAAGGGCTAGCTTCAGGTGTATAATGTGCAGGAGGCACACTACGGCCGCTGTAAGTGCTGCAAATGCCTGTTAGTGTAACACACCAGGAAAACACAGCAATAAGGGCTAGCTTCAGGTTTATATTTAGCAGGAAGCACACTACGCCCGCTGTAAGTGCTGCAAATGGCTGTTGGTGTAACACACCAGAAAAACACAGCAATACGGGCTAGCTTCAGGTGTATAATGTGCAGGAGGCACACTACGCCCGCTGTAAGTGCTGCAAATGCCTGTTAGTGTAACACACCAGGAAAACACTGCAATACGGGCTAGCTTCGGGTGTATAATGTGCAGGAGGCACACTACGCCCACTGTAAGTGCTGCAAATGCCTGTTAGTGTAACACACCAGGAAAACACAGCAATACGGGCTAGCTTCGGGTGTATAATGTGCAGGAGGCACACTACGCCCGCTGTAAGTGCTGCAAATGCCTGTTAGTGTAACACACCAGGAAAACACTGCAATACGGGCTAGCTTCAGGTGTATAATGTGCAGGAGGCACACTACGCCCGCTGTAAGTGCTACAAATGCCTGTTAGTGTAACACACCAGGAAAACACAGCAATACGGGCTAGCTTCAGGTGTATAATGTGCAGGAGGCACACTACGCCCGCTGTAAGTGCTGCAAATGCCTGTTAGTGTAACACACCAGGAAAACACAGCAATAAGGGCTAGCTTCAGGTGTATACTGTTCAGGAGGCTTAGCAACAATGACACTGACACTGTCCCCTGCCTATCCTTCTCTCTCCCTGCACACAAGGTTTAGCAAAGAATATGACACTGACACTCTCCCTGCCTATCCTTCTCTCTCCCTGCACACAAGGTTTAGCAAAGAATATGACACTGACACTCTCCCTGCCTATCCTTCTCTCTCCCTACACACAAGGTTTAGCAAAGAATAGCACAATGACACTGTCCCTGCCTATCCTTCTCTTTCCCTGCTCCGGAACACACTACACAAGGCCGCCGCGCTGGCAGCCTTTTATAGTGTGGGGCGTGTGCTAAACCCCCTGAGCTATAATTGGCCACAGGCAACCTGCCTGTGGCCAATTATGGCTCTCCTAGCTGCCAGCGCTGTGATTGGCCAAGCATGCAGGGTCACAGTGCATGCTTGGCCAATCACAGCGCCGGTATTGCACTGCGATGGCGCAGTGTATTGTGGGCCGTTCGCGTCACTCGAATTTGGCACGAACGGCCCAAATCGTTCGATCTTCGTCGAACGATCGAACAGCCGATGTTCGAGTCGAACGTGTGTTCGACTCGAACACCGAGCTCATCCCTACTTGTGAGAGAGAAATTCTTTGTTTCTTAAGCATACTCTGTCTAGATTCTAGTTTCTATATTATGAATTATGCCCCGATTACGAATCTATGAAAACAATGTTACGAAAGTACGAATAAATGAGCCGGTCAATCTCACGAAAGTACGAATTACAAAATTACGACAAGTAGTGTTTTGAATAAACGGAAAATGTATTCTAACGAAAGTACGAATGTAATTAAATCTACAAAAGTACAATTTTCCAATCAACGGAAATTAGACACGGAAATACGAATCATTGCAAATCAACGAAAATATAGTTCTTATGAAAATACGAACGCGGCCGAATATAAAATATAATGAAAAATACGAATTTCGAATCAACGAAAAACGAATCAACGGAAAAATAACCCTTACGGAAATACGAAAGAGTCCGAATACGATAATTACCCTTACGAAATTTCTAATCGTTACGAATCAACGGAAACGAACAGAAACTAAACCAAACCAAACAAATTTTTATGTTGTGCACATGTCTAGTCAGCAACGTGCTGGCAGTGAGATACAAAATCATCAGGCAGAATCTTAGTGAAAACTCCAGACCAGAGTCAGTAATATGAATCAGTAGCGGACACAAGCAGACAAGGGGAGTTCAAAGATGGATTTGGATCAGTAACAGGATCAAGCAGGCTTTTAGGAACACAAGATAAAGCTGAAGACCATCCAGCAATGTAGGCGGACCTCTGGGTTAAGTAGGCCACCAAGTGCTATAATCTGTGGGTGTGCATGAGCATGCACGTTCTCATTTTTGCAAATCCAGTTATACATCTATGTACATTAGACATGTGCAGAACGAAAAAATGTGTTTTGTTTCGATTCGTTATTTACATAAATTCGTTAAGTTAAAATTCGTTTTTGGAATTTGTTTTGTTTATACAGTTCGAATCTATTCGAATTCGGATCGATTCAAAAAGTTTTCGAATGAATTTCGAATTTGAAAAGATTTCCAATTTCCAAAAAGAATAAAATATAAAATAAAGAAATAGAATAGAAATATAAAATAAAATATAGAGTATAAAAAAATATAGAGTATAAAAAAAAAGAAAAAATAGAATAGAATATAAAAGAATATAACAGAACATAAAAAAATCGAATATAATAGAGTAAAACAGAACCACATTTTTTTTTTTTTTTTTTTTTAGGCAAGGAGAAGGGAAGGAAGGGTCACCTCACACACTAAAGAAAGTAGACAATACACACACTAAATATAGTGATCGGACAGAAGGTCCGAACATATTATAGTCACATATTATAAACGTGGGGGAGGGTGGGGGGAGGCGAGGGGGAGGGGGGTTCCCCTGTTTTATTTTTTTGTAAGTTGAAGGAAGGGAATGGTCACTCCATACACTAAGGTAAATAGATATAAATACATACAACTAATATAGTACGGAGAGCACAGTAATCAGACCGAGCGGCACGAGCACATGATATTCACATATTATAGATATGAGGGCTGGGAGTTTGGGGCTGGGAGTTTTTTCTTTTTTTTTTTCTCGTCAGGCAAGAGGGAGGAGAACAAATGGCGGAGGGGAGGCATTTCCCCCTCTTTATGTTTTATGTGAGAATATGAACTGTAATATGTTTTGTTTAAATGTCATGAATATTATATGTAAAGAAAATTTCAAATAAAATCTGAATTATTTAAAAAAAAAATAAACAGAACAAAATAGGATAGAAAAGAATAGAATGGGATAGAATAGAAAGGAATTGAATATAATAATAAAAAAAAAAGACTATAATTAAATAGAAAGATTAGAACCATCTTCTGAAGTTCGAATAGAATAGAAAAGAATAAAATTAAAAAACAATAGCATAGAATAGAAATAATATAACCATTTTCCAAAATTTAAATAGATTCAATTTGAATAGAATAGAGTAGAATAGAATAGAATATAAAACAATAGTATAGAAAAAAGCAACAGAATAGAATGAATATAACCATCTTCCTATTCTTTTTCTATTCTATTCAAATTCAAGTTGATTCTATTTGAATTTTGGAAAATGGTTATATTCTTTCGATTCTATTCTATTCTATTGCTTTTTTTTATTATATTATTTTCTATTTGATTATTCTATTCTATTATTTTATTTCCTATTCTATTATTTTCTATTCTATTCTTTTCTTATGTATTCAAATTCAAATTTATTCTTTTTTGAAATTCGAATTTCAGAAGATGGTTATATATTTTTTTTATTCTATTCTATTTGTTTCTAATATATTCTAGTCTATTCTGTTCCTTTATTTTCTATTATATTTTGTTCTGCTTTACTCTATTATATTATATTCTTTTATTTTCTGTTATATTCTTTTCCATTTAATTATTTTTTTTTTCGATTCTATTCCTTTATTTTCTATTCTATTTTATTCTCTTTGGAAATTGGAAAACTATTCGAAAATTTTTGGAATTCAAATTTGAAAACTACTCGGAATTCGAAAAGTATTAGAAAACTATTTGATTTCGAATTTCGTCCAATTTTTTTTTCGTTATTTCGGATTCGTTTAAATTCGGTACTATTGTAATTCGGAAATTCGGATACATCCAAATTTCCAAAAAACGAAAATTTGTCCGAATTTCAATTTGGAAACGAAACGAACCGCACATGTCTAATGTCCATGAGTATGAGCATGCACATGAAAATGAACATTGCCGGCCTTAGGTTTTTGCCTAGAATTGCTCTTTAACCCGTTACCACTGTCTCCGCTGAAGGTGGGGTTGGTGGACTTCTGATTATGCATTCATTATGATTGGGTGTCACGTTGGTCACATGATTGGGAGCCCATCCTGCTGGTTCCTGATTGTAAACAGTGACCGGGTGCTGTTGAGCACCGGCTTGCAACCGTGAACATGTAAAACACTGAAAGGATTGGTCATGCCCAGACCCCACCTCTAAGTCTGTGATTTATGAGCCTTAGATGGGGTATGGAAGGGTTAGACCATTTGTCAAGTTTTTATTGCTGTTTCACCCCTCTATTTATCCTGAAGGCCGTCGTCATTGACCTATACACTCACCGGCCACTTTAATAGGTACACCTTGCTAGTACCGGGTCGGACCCCCTTTTGCCTTCAGAACTGATTTAATTCTTTGTGGCAAAAATTCAACAAGGTGTTGGAAATATTCCTCAGAGATTTTGCTCCATAGTGACAGGATAGCATTGCGCAGCTGCTGCAGATCTGTCGGCTGCACATCCATGATGCCAATCTCCCGTTCCACCACATCCCAAAGGTGCTCTATTGGATGAGATGTGGTGAGTGTGGAGTCCAGTGACCTCATTGTCCAGTGGTGAGATGATTGGAGCTTTGTGACATGGTGCATTATCCTGCTGGAAGGAGCCATCAGAAGATGGGGACACTGTAGTCATAAAGGGATGGACATGGTCAGCGACAATACTCAGGTAGGCCGTGGGGTTTAATGATGCTCAATTGGTACTATGGGGCCCAAAGTGTGCCAAGAAAATCTCCCCCCACACCATTACACCACCACCACCAGCCTGAACCGGTGATACAAGGCAGGGTGGATTCATGTTTTCATGTTGTTTACGCCAAATTCTGACCCGACCATCTGAATGTCGCAGCTGAAATCGAGACTCATCAGACCAGGCAATGTTTTTCTATTGTCCAATTTTGGTGATCCTGTGAGAATTGTAGCCTCAATTTCCTGTTCTTAGCTGACAGGAGTGGCACCCGGTGTGGTCTTCTGCTGCTGTAGCCTATCTGCTTCAAGGCTCGATGTGTTGTGCATTCAGAGATGGTATTCTGTATACCTTGGATGTAACGAGTGCTTATTTGAGTTACTGTTGCCTTTCTATCATCTGGAACCAGTCTGCCCATTCTCCTCTGACATCAACAAGGCATTTTTCTTCCACACAACTGCCGCTCACTGGATATTTTCTCTTATTCGGACCATTCTCTGTAAGCCTTATGCCCCGTACACACGATCGGGTTTCCCGACGGGAAAACTGCGAGGAGAGCTTTTGGCCAGGAATCCCGGCGTGTGTATGCTCCCTCGCAGTTTTTCCGATGTGAAAACTGCCAAAATTGGCCCGCTAAAAAATGAGAACCAGCTCTCTTTTTTCCCTACGGATTTCCCGACTGACTTTTTCCCATGAGAAAATCCGGCCATGTGTAGCAGAAAACGGCCATTTTTGGCCGTTTTCCTGTGGGGAAAAACTCAGATGGAGCAAACACAGGGTCGGGATTCCCGAGGAAAAGCTCTCATCTGAGTTTTTCCGACGGGAAAACCGATCATCTGTACGGGAGGGAAAAGTAGAGAGCAGGCTCACGGTTTTCCTTTTGGGATTTCCGACGGATCTTTTCCTGTCGGGAATCCCGGTCGCGTGTACAGGGCATTAGAGATGGTTGTGTGTGAAAATCCCAGTAGATCAGCAGTTTTTGAAATACTCAGATCAGCCCGCCTGGCACCAACAACCATGCCACCTTCAAAGTCACTTAAATCCCCTTTCGTCCCCATTCTGATGCTCGGTTTGAACTTCAGTAATGCCCCGAACACACGATCGGACCTTTTCCGACCAAACTCCCATCGGAATTCCGACTGAATTTCATTGGAACAAAATAGAACAGGTTCTATTTGAAAATTCCAATGGAATTCATCGGAATTTCACCGATGGGGCCCACACACGGTCGGAATTTCCGATGAAAGAACTCCAACGGACTCTGTCAGACTTTTTTCATCGGAAATTCCTAACGTGTGTACAGGGCATTAATCGTCTTTACCATGTCTAGATGCCTAAATGCATTGAGTTGCTGCCATGTGATTGGTTGATTAGCAAATTGTGTTACCAAGCATGAGGTGGGCACACTGCTGGGCTCTGATGAAGAAGCTTTGCGCTTTGAAACGCGTAAGTCAGGAAGTGGCCCTTATCACATCCTCTATGACTATTGGAGTGCGGTTTGGGTTCTACATGCTGCAGCCACCTATGGAAACAACCTTTTTACTGCAAATCTTTCTGCTACACTTGTGAGTAGTATTCTTACTTTCTTCTTAATAAAATGTATCCAAATGATAATACACTAGACTGGTGCGCCCTTCTTTCTTTTCTCTCGTTTGTTACTAGGATACTCTAGGGCCGCCATCAGGAATTTTGGCGCCCCTTACACAGCTTCAGGCATGGGCCCCCTGGAGCCGGGGGTGCCACGAACTGAGAAGCGGGAGGGGTGCTGCCACAGCAAATTGTTGAGGTCGGGGGTGCTTTGGGTGCTGACGAACAAAATAAAATAAAAAAAAGGGGGGTTGCCATCCGGGGCCCTGGGGACCTCCGGGCCTCTGGGGACCTCTGGGCCCCTTACAAAAAAATAAAAAATATATATATATATTATATAAAAAAGGGGGGGGGTTGCCACCTGGGGCCTTGGGGACCTCTGGGCCCCTTACAAAAAATAAATAAATAAAATAAAAACATTTTTTTAATAAAAAAATTAAAAAAAAGGTGGGCTGCCATCCGGGGCCCTGGGGACCTCTGGGCCCCTTACAAAAAAACAAAAATAAGAAATAAAAAAAGGGGGGTTGCCATCCGGGCCCCTGGGGACCTCCGGGCCCCTTACAGGTGTACTGCCTGTACCCCCCTGATGGTGGCCCTGCCCCTATCCATGAAGGGCAGCAAGGCCAGTGTCACCGTCACAATATTTTGACTGCTTGACAATCCACTCGTGCGCAGGAGTATTTGTTTTCGGTTATCAAAAGTACCTAATAAAGTGTCCGGTGAGTGTAAGTTTGGCTGATCTAGGAGGTTACAGAACTGTGGTACATTCTCACTTTGTGGTTGAGGGATAGCAGATGGTAATCATTTGCCTAAATAAGGTCAATTATAATTCACTTGTATTATCAAGCTGCAGAAAATGTTTCCATTGTGAAATAAGCATTGTCAGCTTGTGTTCTGTGGCTAGGGTCAGTCTATACAGCTGTGTTACTATGAAAGTGAAACGGAGAAGCTTAACATAAATAACAGGAAGGGAACCAGAAGTCACGAAAGAAGATACAGAATCCCAGGGCTTCCTTCATCTAAGTTCTGAGAATCGTGTCCATGAACGGAACAAGATTACTATAAATATCCCAGCAAAGTGACCAGATTCCACCAGAGAAGATACGGATCCCATTGCCTCCTCCTTGTAAGTGACAAGAATCACGTCTATGACACCAGAGAAGATACAGATCACCTTGTCTCCTCCAGGTAAGTGATGAGTATCACGTCTATGACACCAGAGAAGATACAGATCACCATGTCTCCTCCAGGTAAGTGATGAGTATCACGTCTATGACACCAGAGAAGATACAGATCACCATGTCTTCTCCAGGTAAGTGATGAGTATCACGTCTATGACACCAGAGAAGATACAGATCACCATGTCTCCTCCAGGTAAGTGATGAGTATCACGTCTATGACACCAGAGAAGATACAGATCACCATGTCTTCTCCAGGTAAGTGATGAGTATCACGTCTATGACACCAGAGAAGATACAGATCACCATGTCTCCTCCAGGTAAGTGATGAGTATCACGTCTATGACACCAGAGAAGATACAGATCACCATGTCTTCTCCAGGTAAGTGATGAGTATCACGTCTATGACACCAGAGAAGATACGGATCACCATGTCTCCTCCAGGTAAGTGATGAGTATCACGTCTATGACACCAGAGAAGATACAGATCACCATGTCTTCTCCAGGTAAGTGATGAGTATCACGTCTATGACACCAGAGAAGATACAGATCACCATGTCTTCTCCAGGTAAGTGATGAGTATCACGTCTATGACACCAGAGAAGATACAGATCACCATGTCTTCTCCAGGTAAGTGATGAGTATCACGTCTATGACACCAGAGAAGATACAGATCACCATGTCTTCTCCAGGTAAGTGATGAGTATCACGTCTATGACACCAGAGAAGATACAGATCACCATGTCTTCTCCAGGTAAGTGATGAGTATCACGTCTATGACACCAGAGAAGATACAGATCACCATGTCTTCTCCAGGTAAGTGATGAGTATCACGTCTATGACACCAGAGAAGATACAGATCACCATGTCTTCTCCAGGTAAGTGATGAGTATCACGTCTATGACACCAGAGAAGATACAGATCACCATGTCTCCCCCAGGTAAGTGACGAGTATCACGTCTATGACACCAGAGAAGATACGGATCACCATGTCTCCTCCAGGTAAGTGATGAGTATCACGTCTATGACACCAGAGAAGTAGGGATGAGCCGAACACCCCCGGGTTCGGTTCGCACCAGAACCTGCAAACGGACCGAAAGTTTGCAGAACTTTAGAACCCTATTAAATACAATGGATGCGAATGTTCGAAATCTAAAGTGCTAATTATAACGACTATTATGCATGTTATTGTCCTAAAAAGGGTTTGGGAACCCAGGTTCTGCACCAGGGGACATGTATCAATGCAAAAAGAAGTTTTAAAAACGGACGTTTTTCGGGAGCAGTTATTTTAATGATGCATAAAGTGAAAAAAAAAAGTCAAATATTCCTTTAAATATCGTACCTGGGGGGTGTCTAAAGTATGCCTGTGAAGTGCCACGTGTTTCCCGTGTTTAGAACTGTCCCTGCACAAAATGACATTTCTAAAGGAAAAAAAGCCATTTAAAACTGCTTGCGGCTTTAATGTAATGTCTGGTCCCGGTAATATGGATGAAAATCTTTGAGAAAAATGGCATAGCTACCCCATCACCCCCCATCCCCCCGACCCCAGCCCATTACCAGCCCCTTTGGGTCTTGTATGGAAATTAAGGGGAACCCCGCACACAAAATAAAAAAGGCCCTATATACTCTGAACAGCAGTATACAGGCGGTGCAAACAAGTCAGGGACTGTAGGTTTGTTCTTAAGTAGAATCTGTTTTTTAATTTTGAACAGGTACATTGTTTAAGTGTAGCTCCAGCCAAAAAATCTATTTTTAAGCTTTTTGGAAAACATAGGGAAGGGTTATCACCCCTGTAACATTTGTTTTGCTGTCTGTGCCCCTGTTCAGAACATTTCACCTCACTTTCCGTCCCAATGACAACTGTTTTTGAAAAGAGGGGTTTTTATTGAAACAAGGATTGGTGATAAAGCATCAGTAGAGAGGAGACACCTTTTTCCCATATTAACTCTTAAGCCCTGTACACAAGATCGGTTTAACTGATGAAAACCGTTAGATGGATTGTTTTCATCAGACAAACCGATCGTGTATGGGACCCATCTGTGTTTTTTCCATCGGTTTTAAAAAATAGAACATGTTTTAAATTTTTCCGATGGATCAAAAACCGATAGCAAATTCCGATCATCTATGGGCAAATCCATCGGTTAAAAAACCCACGCATGCTCATAATCAAGTTGACGCATGCTCAGAAGCATTGAACTTAATTTTTCTCGGCTCATCGGAGTGCTTTATGTCACCGCGTTTGGAACGGTCGGTTTTTTGACTGATGGTGTGTAGGCAAGACTGATGGAAGTCAGCTTCATCGGATTTCCGATGGACAAAACCATCGGATTAGAATCCATAGGATATCTGATTGTGTGTACGAGGCTTTACAGGAGAGAATTTCCCTTCCTAGGGGTAGATTTCCTCTCACTTCCTGTTGTCTCCTTCCATTTGCAAGTAGGAGTCGTTTGTAAGTTGGATGTTTGAAAGTAGGGGCCTGCCGTATATACTCTGCTGAAATTTGCCCCTTACATGTTGGTGTTGCCACAACACTGTGAGCCCTCACAGTTACTCTTGGTGGGCGCTGGAACGCCCTGCTGTGAACTATTATATCAGGAATTATATTTACATGCCATTGTTGAACAGTGGTAGGAAAAATTGGGCCTTTGGTGGTTTTGCTGGTGCCACAACACTGTAAGCCCTCACAGTTACTCTTGGTGGGCGCATGAATGGGCCCTGCTGTGAATTATTAGATCAAGAATTGTAATTGCATGCCCCTGTTGAACAGGGGCAGAAAAATTGGGCCTTTGGTGGTGGTGGTGGTGGTGGTGTTGCCACAACACTGTAAGCCCTCACAGTTACTCTTGGTGAGTGCAGGAATGGGCCCTGCTGTGAATTATTAGATCAATAATTGTAATTACACGCCCCTGTTAAACAGGGGCTGAAAAATTGGGCCTTTGCCACTGGTGCCACAACACTGCAACCCCTCACAGATACTGTACTTGGAGCACAGCAATGAGCCCTGTTGCAAAGTATTGCATCAAAAATTGTAATTACACGCCCCTGTTAAACAGGGGCAGAAAAATTGGGCCTTAGGCACTGGTGCTGGTGCCACGACACTGCAACCTCTCCCAGATACTCTAGTTGGAGTGCAGGAATGAGCCCTGCTGCAAAGCATTGCATCAAAAATTGTAATTACATGCCCCTGTTAAACAGGGGCTGAAAAATTGGGCCTTAGCCACTGGTGGCGGCACCCAGAAACAAAAATGTTTTTCCAAGATATCATCATGAATCGGATCATTGAGGAGCAGGAGGATAGTCAGTCAACATAACAGGAAAGTCACTCAGTCAGCATCAGCATCAGTCTTGAAGGGATGTGACATTTGAAAATAAATTATTCTGTTATATCAGCTTCAGGTGCTTGGTAGCTGGTGGTGATCCAAGACTGGTTTATCTTTATGAAGGTCAGTCGATCAACCGAATCGGTGGATAGGCGCACCCTGTGATCCGTGACAAATCCTCCAGCAGCACTGAATGTGCGTTCTGAAAGAACGCTGGATGCAGGACAGGCCAGTAGCTCAATTGCATACTGTGCAAGCTCTGGCCAGTGATCCATCCTTAAGACCCAGTAAGCCAGACTATTTTCGGTGGGAAAGGTGTCCAAATCTGACCTTGCCCCTAGGTATTCCTGCACCATGTATATCAGACGCTGGCGATGGTTGCTGGAACCGATCATACCTTGGGGCTGCGGACTAAAGAATTGTCTGAATGCATCGGTCAGACGGCCACCTTCCCCACCGCTCCTTCTTTGACTGACCGAAGCCTCAGCAACTCGTTGTCCCAGACCAGGAGTTTGTAACCTCCCAGTCTCTGGGAACGCGTTGCACAGACCTTTCTACAAGGCCTCCTGGAGTTGTCTCATCCTCTGCTCCCCCGACGGTAAGATAAGGTCCGCAACCTTAGCCTTGTACCGTGGATCAAGGAGAGTGGCCAGCCAGTAATGGTCCCTCTCCTTGATCCGAAGAATACGAGGATCCTTCCGCAGACTTTGCAGGATCAGGGAGGCCATGCAGCGTAGGTTAGCTGAGGCATTAGGTCCGGAGTCCTCTGGGTCACTAAGGACGACATGATCCGCAGCGACCTCCTCCCAGCCACGTACAAGTCCACGGGTTTCTTGGGACTGTAAATCATCCCTAAAAGACTGCTGCTGTTGATGCTGCTGAGTGCCAGGCTCCACCTCCATGCTGACACAATTCTCCTCCTCCTACTCCTCCTCCTCTTCCTGTGCGATGGGTGGGACAGAAGGAACACTGTCTGGGTAAAGGGGGCCTTGAGAGGCAAGGAAGTCCTCCTCTTCCTGCCTCTGTTCTGCCTCAAGTGCCCTGTCCATTATTCCACGCAGCGTGTGCACCAATAGGTGGACAAGAGGTACAGTGTCACTGATGCATGCACTGTCACTGCTCACCATCCTTGTGGCCTCCTCAAATGGTGCCAGGACAGTGCATGCATCCCTGATCATGCCCCACTGGCGTGGTGAAAAAAACCTGAGCTCCCCTGACCCTGTACTGGTGCCGTAGTCGCACAGGTACTCATTGATGGCCCTCTGCTGCATGTGCAGCCGCTGCAGCATGGCCAACGTTGAGTTCCACCTGGTGGGCATGTCACATATAAGGCGGTTCTTGGGCAGGTTCAACTCCTTTTGCAGCTCAGCCAGGCGAGCACTGGCATTATAAGATCTGCGGAAATGCGCACAGACTTTCCTGGCCTGCCTCAGGACATCCTGTAAGCCCGGGTACCTGCCCAAGAACCGCTGCACCACCAGGTTAAGGACGTGAGCCACACAGGGCACATGGGTCAGTTGTCCCTGTCGGAGGGCGGAGAGGAGATTGGTGCCATTGTCGCAAACCACCGTTCCTGCCTTAAGCTGGTGTGGCGTCAACCACCTCTCGGCCTGCCCCTGCAGAGCAGACAGAACCTCTGCCCCAGTGTGGCTCCTGTCCCCCAAACACACCAGCGCAAGCACGGCATGGCATCTTTTTGCCTGCGTACTTGCGTAGCCCCTTGAACGCCTACGGAGCACCGCTGGTTCCGAGGACAAAGCACAGGAAGAGGCCATGGAGGAAGAAGAAGAGGAGGGGGTGGAGGAGAGAGGTGTGTCACAGCCAGTAGTAGCATTTTGGAGGCGTGGCGGCGGAACAACCTCCAACACTACTGCACCTTGTCCTGCATCCTTCCCAGCTGCCAAAAGAGTGACCCAATGGGCCGTAAAAGAAAGGTAACGTCCCTGTCCATGCCTGCTGGACCATGAGTCAGAGGTAATATGCACCTTACCGCTGACCGCCCTGTCCAGCGAGGCCAAGACATTGCCTTCCACATGCCGGTAGAGAGCCGGAATCGCCTTCCGTGAGAAAAAGCGGCGTTTGGGAACCTGCCACTGAGGAACCGCACATTGCACAAACTCACGGAAGGGGGCCGAGTCTACTAACTGAAAAGGCTGCAGTTGAAGCGCTAGCAATTTAGCCAAGCTAGCATTCAACTGCTGGGCATGTGGATGGCTGGGAGTGAACTTCTTTCGACGGTCCAGCAGCTGGGGCAGGGAAATTTGCCTGCTAGAATCGGACGTCGGTGTACTGCTAGCAGAGTGCCCGCAAGTACTTGGCTGTGACACACCTAATTCTACACCTTTATTCCTCTCAGTGCAGGTTTCAGAGAGGACTGAAGGTATAGTGGGGTTGGAGATCCCAGCTGATGCGGTGCAAGGAGAGGTCCGCTTTGTTCTTTGGTGTGGGACTTTAAGGTAGGCTTGCCAACGAGCTGCATGGCAGGTCAACATATGTCTGGTCAAGCATGTGGTGCCCAAGCTGCTGATGTTTTGGCCACGCGATTTACGCCTGAGACATATGTTGCAAACAGCAGCTGTGCGATCTGATGCACTCGACTCAAAAAAGGCCCACACCAAAGAACTTTTTGAATAACGGGCAGAGGCAGTTCCCTGCACAGGCGGAGCTCTGCTGTGTCATTCAGTCGGTGTGCTGCCCTTACGCTGGCCCCCCGAGGGCATCCTGCCTCGTTCGAGATGTGCCTCCTCCTCCTCCTCCTCTCTCCTATTAGGCACCCACGTGGAGTCAGTGACCTCATCATCCCCTCCCTCCTCATCACTGGAGCCAATCTGGCAGTATGCTGCAGCTGCTGGAACATGACTGCCAGATTGGTGTCCTTCTTGAGCATCCCCTCTCTCTGCTCTCACGCTACTGCCTTTCTCTAGCTGGGTATCATCATCAGACCCTTCGAAACGCTGGGCATCCTCCTGGAGCATGTACCCAACACTGTGCTCAAACAGTTCGGGGGACTCCTCAGGAGGACATGGTGGGTCTAGGGAAGGAGTGACTGATGATGACATTGATACCAGGGAAGAGGACGCTTTGGCAGCTGCTTTGCCAGTACCCTGAGCCTGGGTGAGAGAGGATGAGGAGGATGAGGAGGGCTTGGTCATCCACTCTACCAAGTCTTCGGCATGATGCGGCTTAACACGTCCAGCTGCCGAAAAGAAGGACAAGCGTGTCCCATGGCCACGTGCTGATGACGATGCACCGCGTCCACGACCAGTACTGTTGTCTCTAGACACAGCGCCTGCTTGCCCTATTTTATTGGCTCCTGACTGTCTGCCTCTCCTTGTTTGCCTTTCAGACATTCTAATGGCCTGCAGGGAGATGGGAAAACCAGCAATAAGGGGTAGGTTCAGGTGTATATTTTGCAGGAAGCACACAACGCCCGCTGTAAGTGCTGCAAATGCCTGTTAGTGTAACACACTAGGAAAACACAGCAATAAGGCCTAGCTTCAGGAGTATATTTAGCAGGAAGCACACTACGCCCGCTGTAAGTGCTGCAAATGCCTGTTAGTGTAACACACCAGGAAAGCACAGCAATACGGGCTAGCTTCAGGTGTATATTTTGCAGGAATCACACTACGCCTGCTGTAAGTGCTGCAAATGCCTGTTAGTGTAACACACTAGGAAAACACAGCAATACGGGCTAGCTTCAGGTGTATAATGTTCAGGAGGCACACTAGCTTCAGGTGTATATTTTGCAGGAATCACACTACGCCTGCTTTAAGTGGTGCAGATGCCTGCCTGTGTTACGCAACAGAAAAACACAGCAATAAGGGCTAGCTTCGGTTGTATACTGTGCAGGAGGCTTAGCAAAAATATCACTGACACTGTCCCTACCTATCCTTCTCTCTCCCTGCACACAAGGTTTAGCAGAATATCACTGACACTGTCCCTACGAGGGATGAGCCGAACACCCCCCTGTTCGGTTCGCACCAGAACCTGCGAACAGACAGAATGTTTGCGTGAACTTTAGAACCCTATTAAATACAATGTACTCGAACGTTCGAAATCTAAAGTGCTAATTATAAAGGCTTATGTGCAAGTTATTGTCCTAAAAAGTGTTTGGGGACCCGGGTCCTGCCCCAGGGGACATGTATCAATGCAAAAAAAAGTTTTAAAAACGGACGTTTTTTCGGGAGCAGTGATTTTAATAATGCTTAAAATTAAAAAATAAAAGTGAAATATTCCTTTAAATTTCGTACCTGGGGGGTGTGTATGATATGCATGTAAAGTGGCGCATGTTTCCCGTGCTTAGAACTGTCCCTGCATAAAATGTCATTTTTGAAGGAAAAAAAGTAATTTAAAACTGACTCGCGGCTATTAATGAATTGTCGGCTCCCGGCAATACATACAAAAGTCATTAAAAAAAAATAAAAAAAGGCGTGGGGGTCCCCCAGAATTCAATTACTAGGCCCTTCAGGTCTGGAATGGATACTAAGGGGAACCCAGCCACAAATAAAAAAAAAAATGCGTGGGGTTCCCCCAAATATCCATACCAGGCCCTTCAGATCTGGCATGGATTTTAAGGGGAGCTCCACCCCAAATTAAAAAAAAAATGGCGTGGAGTCCCCCCAAAAATCCATACCAGACCCTTATCCGAGCACGCAACCTGGCCGGCCGCAGGAAAACAGGGGGGGACGAGAGAGCGCCCCCCCCTCCTAAACCGTACCAGGCCACATGTCCTCAACATGGGGAGGATGTCCCCATGTTGATGGGGACAAGGGCCTCATCCCCACAACCCTTGCCCGGTGGTTGTGGGGGTCTGCGGGCGGGGGGCTTATCGGAATCTGGAAGACCCCTTTAACAAAGGGGACCCCCAGATCCCGCCCCCCCTATGTGAATTGGTAAGGGGTACATTGTACCCCTACCATTTCATGAAGAAATTGTCAAAAAAATTTAAAAAAACACACAAACACCGTGAAAAAGTCCTTTATTAAAAAAAAAAAACATTCCAGCGGTGAAATCCAGTGTCCCACGGCGATCCGATGTCCAGCGCTGTCCGTCATTGGCTGAGCCTGAGCGGACCTGATGGGGAACTTCCTCTGCAGTCTATTACATGTATAGACTGCTCCTTCTAAAGTTCCCCATCAGGTCCGCTCAGCCAATGACTCGGTGTAAGGCTGAGGACCTGATGCGGAACATGAGAAGGGGCGGGTCTATACATGTATTACAAAGTGAGAGAAGTTCCCCATCAGGTCCGCCCCCTCGGTATGTCAGACCCCGCCTACGTCATTGGCCTGAGCGGGAAACTTCCTTCACTGTGTAAAATTACATTACATTGGCTGAGCGGACCTGATGGGGAACTTTAGAAGGGGCGGGGTCTATACATGTAATAGACTGCAGAGGAAGTTCCCCATCAGGTCCGCTCAGGCTCAACCAATGACGGACAGCGCTGGACATCGGATCGCCGCAGGACACTGGATTTCACCGCTGGAATGTTTTTTTTTTTTTTAATAAAGGACTTTTTCAAGGTGTTTATGTGTTTTTTTTTGTTTGTTTTTTACACTTTCTTCGTGAAATGGTAGGGGTACAATGTACCCCTTACCAATTCACATGGGGGGGCGGGATCTAGGGGTCCCCTTTGTTAAATGGATCTTCCAGATTCCGATAAGCCCCCCGCCCGCAGACCCCCACAACCACCGGGCAAGGGTTGTGGGGATGAGGCCCTTGTCCCCATCAACATGGGGACATCCTCCCCATGTTGAGGGCATGTGGCCTGGTACGGTTCAGGAGGGAGGGGGGGCCGCTCTCTCATCCCCCCTCTTCCCCTGCGGCCGGCCAGGTTGCGTGCTCGGATAAGGGTCTGGTATGGATTTTTGGGGGGACTCCACGCCATTTTTTTTTTATTTGGGGTGGAGTTCCCCTTAAAATCCATGCCAGATCTGAAGGGCCTGGTATGGATATTTGGGGGAACCCCACGCATTTTTAAAAAAAAATTTGCGGCGGGGTTCCCCTTAATATCCATTCCAGACCTGAAGGGCCTGATAATTGAACTCTGGGGGACCCCCACGCTTTTTTTTTTTATCAATGGCTTTTCTATGTATTAATAAAAGCCGACAATTCATTAATAGCCGCGAGTGAGTTTTAAATGTCTTTTTTTCCTTCAAAAATTACACTTTGTGCAGGGACAGTTCTAAGCACGGGAAACATGCGCAAATTTACATGCATATCATACACACCCCCTAGGTACGTAATTTAAAGGAATATTTCACTTTTATTGTTTCACTTTAAGCATTATTAAAATCACTGCTCCCCAAAAAACGGGCGTTTAAAAAAAAAAAAATTTGCATTGATATATGTCCCCTGGGGCAGGACCCGGGTCCCCAAACACTTTTTATGACAATAACTTGCATATAAGTCTTTATAATTAGCACTTTAGATTTCTCCCATAGACTTTTCGAATTTTCCGCGAACACCCCAAATTGTTCGCTGTTCGGCGAACGGGCGAACAGGCAATGTTCGACTCGAACATGAGTTCGACTCGAACTCGAAGCTCATCCCTAGTCCCTACGTATTCTTCTCTCTCCCTACACAAAATATCACTGACACTGTCCCTACCTATCCTTCTCTCTCCCTACACACAATTTCTCTAACACTGTCCCTGCCTATGTACGTCTTTCCCTGCGCCGGAACACACTACACAAGGCCGCCGCGCTGGCGGCCTTTTATAGTGTGGGGCGTGTACTAAACCCCCCTGAGCTATAATTGGCCACAGGCATCCTGCCTGTGGCCAATTATGGCTCTCCTCGCTGCCGGCGCTGTGATTGGCCAAGCATGCGGGGTCACAGTGCATGCTTGGCCAATCACAGCACCGGAATTTTGGGCCGTTCGCGTCACTCGAATTTGGCGCGAATGACCCAAAACGTTCGATCTTCGTCGATTGATCGAACACATGAGAAGATACAGATCACCATGTCTCCTCCAGGTAAGTGATGAGTATCACGTCTATGAAAGGGCTACGTTTCAGATGGAACTTCAGTAATTTTTTTCATCTTTTCATCTATCTAGTAACATAAAAAAAAAAATACTAGAGGGCATGATCTAAGTGCAGTATGATATGTATTTTATTGATTAAAAAAGATAATTGGCCACTCACATGTAGTAGAATAAAAAGTACCTTGGAGCTGGCGGATGCTTCTATTTCTCAGGCTGGAATCTTATTGCACAGCACAGGATCGCCATCTGATAACAACCTCAGTGCAGGTGCTTTTTATTCTACTACATACTGTATGAGTGGCCAATTATCTTTTTTTTTTTTTTTTTATTAATAAAATACATATACAGTGTAACCTCGGATTACGAGCATAATGCGTTCCAGGAGAATGCTCGTAATCCAAAGTACTCGCATATCAAAGCGAGTTTCCCCATTGAAGTCAATGGAAACGAAAATAATTTGCTTCCGCATTGACTTCAATGGCATGCAATACTGCATGCGGTCAGAGGCGGGGGGGGGGCGCCGGAGAGCCTCATAAACACTTGGAAAGGGCCGAGGACACCTTGGCTGAACTCGGAAAACCTCAGAAAGGCTCGGGAACTGAGTATTTCCGTGATTTTCCGAGCATTTCCAAACGGTGCCGTTCGGCTTTGCTCGGCTCCGGCGCCCCCCCCTCCTCAGGCCAAATGCGGTATTGCACACCGCTTTGGCTTGAATCCTGCTCGTTTTGCGAGACAACACTCGCAAACCGAGTCAGGTTTTTTAAAAATACAGTGCTCGTATTGTGAAACGCTCATTAACCGCGTTACTCGCAATCCGAGGTTCCACTGTACTGCACTTAGATCACGCCCTCTTGTGTGTCTTTAGAGCGGAACTTCAGTAATTTTTTCAATGTAACATCTATTAAATCTTCTGCCCTTTTTGTTTCGACTTTGGATAGTAATTTTTTATTTATTTTTTTGCCAGTAAATACGTTATACAGCCCACGTCCTGTTTCTTGTCTGGTAAAAAGCTTAGGCTTATGACATCATGCACAGCTCTCTTTGTCGCTCTTGTGAGAGTTTGACAGGAAAGGAGGGGGTGAGTCATAAGAGGGCTAATGAGAGCTGCAGGGCTGGAGGTGTGCCTCTGTGTGTCTATGTAAATCCAGGAAGTGAACAGGCAGCAGCTTCAGCTGCCCACAGTTAAAATTAGGGTTGTCCCGATACCACTTTTTTAAGACCGAGTACAAGTACCGATACTTTTTTTCAAGTACTCGCCGATACCGATTACCGATACTTTTTTTTAATGTCAGGTGACAGTTTTCAAGCACAATACAGATTAGGTGGCACTGATATGCAGCACTGATAGGTGGCACAGATTAAGCAGCACTGATGAGCACTGATATGATTAGGTGGCACGGATATGCAGCACTGATGAGTACTGACAGGTGGCGGGCACTGATGACTGGCACTGACAGGTGGCACTGATAGCTGGCACTGACAGGTGGCACTGATGGCTGGCACCAACAGATGGCTGGCACTGACAGGTGGCTGGCACTGACAGGGGGCTGGCACTGATAGATGGCACTGGCACTAATAGATGGCAGGTGGCTGGCACTGATAGCATTGACAGGTGGTAGTGATAGATGGTACTGACAGGTGGCTGGCACTAATAGGTGACACTGAGTAAGCAGCACTAATGAGAACTGACAGATAGCGGGCACTGACAGGTAGTGGGCACTTATAGGCACGAGAGGATTTATTTTTCTATGCTGCCTCTGCGACGCCCATCTTAGTACACCCTGCACTCGGCCTCATAAAAGCAGCAGCGGACATCTTGTTACACCCAGCTCGAACTACATGGGCTGGGTGTAACAAGATGTCCGCTGCTGCTTTATTGAGGCCGAATGCAGGGTGTACCAAGATGGGCGTCGCATTTTTCAAGCACTGACAGTGTAACACGGAGCGTCACTTCCTTTAATGTGACGGCTCCGGTCGACGATGGATCATGATGCGGCTGCAAGCTTACCCGCCTGAGGACTCTCCGCTCCACTCTGCTCTCCGCTCCGCCCCTCCCGCCCTCCGCTTGCCGACTCCGCCCGCCGACTCCGCCCGCTGACTTCTCCTCTCCACTCTGCTCTCCGCTCCGCCCTCCGCTTGCCGACTCCGCCCGCCGACTCCGCCCGCTGACTTCTCCTCTCCACTATGCTCTCTGCTCCGCCCTCCGCTTGCCGACTCCGCCCGCCGACTCCGCCCGCTGACTTCTCCTCTCCACTCTGCTCTCCGCTCCGCCCTCCGCTTGCCGACTCCGCCCGCTGACTTCTCCCATCCCAGGTATCGGCAAAGGCATCGGGAGCATTTGCGCGAGTACAAGTACTCACGCAAATGCTCGGTATCGGTCCCGATACCGATACTAGTATCGGTATCGGGACAACCCTAGTTAAAATAGATGCAGCCAGACTCAGTGGAGGGAGATTTCTGCAGCATATTTGGCAAGTGCAGAATCACAGTACAGTGGAACCTTGGTTTATGAGTAACATGGTTAACAAGCATTTTGAATAACTAGCAACTTTTAAAAAACAATTCTGACTCGGTTTGCCAGTGTTGTCTCGCAAAACGAGCAGAATTCAAGCTAATGGGGTGTGCAGTACCGCATTTGGCCAGAGGTGTGGGGGCGCCGGTGACACTCGGAACATTCCGAGCCGTTTGGAAATACTCGGAATCACGTGGAAATACTCAGAAATACTCAGTTCCTGAGTGTTTCCGAACCTTTCCGAGGGTTTCCGAGATCATCTGAGCTGTTCCCGAATATTTCCGAGGCTCTACGGCGCCTCCCCCACCTCTGGCCACATGCGGTATTGCATGCCATAGAAGTCAATGCGGAACAAATTATCTTTGTTTCCATTGACTTCTATAGGGGAACTCGCATTGATATGAGAGTGCTTTCGATTACAAGCATTCTCCTGGAACGGATTATGCTGGTAATCCAAGGTTCCACTGTATATATAAAATAATATGCAAAGTGGTTGAAGGGAAGCTTCAGAATGGCAAAGATGTTTTTATTACAAATTATGTGTGCAGACTGCAGTTCCTCTGTAAGCCTAAATATCGCAGCAAAGTGACCAGAGGCAACCAGAGAAGAGGTAGCTCTCCGGGCTTTCTCCAGGTTACTGATGAGAAGCTTAGCATTTTATAGAACGGGGATCAGGGGACACAAGACAAGATACAGATGATTACGTCGCCTCCAGGTCAGTGATGAGAGTCTTGTTTATGAAAGGGATACATTTAATCATTAGACATGTGTGCACTGAAATATTTCTTTTCGGAATTTCGATTTCGTCTGAAAATAAAATTATTTAGTTACTTCCGAAATTCGTTTTTATTTATTTCATTTAGTTAAAAAATGTATTCGTCCAAAAATCTGAATTGATTAAGGTCGAATCTGTCATTGAAGGCTCATGGTGTCTGTCGAATGTTCTAAGAATATTCGACAAAGCAGCTAAACTGTACGACGCCGCGATATTACATTTCTGGTCAAATGCTCCGCCCACAAGCTATATTCTAATGTTGTGTGACACTAGTAATAATTATATTTATTAATTATTATTACTAGTCAATCAACATTAGAATTCTTCTATAGCCTATTTCACCATATTTGACCTATTTATTTGACCATAAATGTCCGCTCGCGGCGATCGTAAGTTTTTACATGCTTCGTCGAATCTTCACGTCTCTATAATGTCAAATCTTTTCTCTCTATGTCGAATCTTCATGTCTCTATAATGTCGAATATTTTCTCTCTATGTCGAATCTTCATGTCTCTATAATGTCGAATCTTTTCTCTCTATGTCGAATCTTCATGTCTCTATAATGTCGAATATTTTCTCTCTATGTCGAATCTTCATGTCTCTATAATGTTGAATCTTTTCTCTCTATGTCGAATCTTCATGTCTCTATAATGTCAAATATTTTCTCTCTATGTCGAATCTTCATGTCTCTATAATGTCGAATCTTTTCTCTCTATGTCGAATCTTCATGTCTCTATAATGTCGAATATTTTCTCTCTATGTCGAATCTTCATGTCTCTATAATGTCGAATCTTTTCTCTCTATGTCGAATCTTCATGTCTCTATAATGTCGAATATTTTCTCTCTATGTCGAATCTTCATGTCTCTATAATGTTGAATCTTTTCTCTCTATGTCGAATCTTCATGTCTCTATAATGTCAAATATTTTCTCTCTATGTCGAATCTTCATGTCTCTATAATGTCGAATCTTTTCTCTCTATGTCGAATCTTCATGTCTCTATAATGTCGAATATTTTCTCTCTATGTCGAATCTTCATGTCTCTATAATGTCAAATCTTTTCTCTCTATGTCGAATCTTCATGTCTCTATAATGTCAAATCTTTTCTCTCTATGTCGAATCTTCATGTCTCTATAATGTCGAATCTTTTCTCTCTATGTCGAATCTTCATGTCTCTATAATGTCGAATCTTTTCTCTCTATGTCGAATCTTCATGTCTCTATAATGTCGAATCTTTTCTCTCTATGTCGAATCTTCATGTCTCTATAATGTCGAATATTTTCTCTCTATGTCGAATCTTCATGTCTCTATAATGTCAAATCTTTTCTCTCTATGTCGAATCTTCATGTCTCTATAATGTCAAATCTTTTCTCTCTATGTCGAATCTTCATGTCTCTATAATGTTGAATCTTTTCTCTCTATGTCGAATCTTCATGTCTCTATAATGTTGAATCTTTTCTCTCTATGTCGAATCTTCATGTCTCTATAATGTCAAATATTTTCTCTCTATGTCGAATCTTCATGTCTCTATAATGTCAAATATTTTCTCTCTATGTCGAATCTTCATGTCTCTATAATGTTGAATCTTTTCTCTCTATGTTGAATCTTCATGTCTCTATAATGTCAAATCTTTTCTCTCTATGTCGAATCTTCATGTCTCTATAATGTCAAATCTTTTCTCTCTATGTCGAATCTTCATGTCTCTATAATGTTGAATCTTTTCTCTCTATGTTGAATCTTCATGTCTCTATAATGTTGAATCTTTCCTCTCTATGTCGAATCTTCATGTCTCTATATTGTCAAATCTTTTCTCTCTATGTCGAATCTTCATGTCTCTATAATGTCGAATCTTTTCTCTCTATGTTGAATCTTCATGTCTCTATAATGTCAAATATTTTCTCTCTATGTCGAATCTTCATGTCTCTATAATGTCGAATCTTTTCTCTCTATGTCGAATCTTCATGTCTCTATAATGTCAAATCTTTTCTCTCTATGTCGAATCTTCATGTCTCTATAATGTTGAATCTTTTCTCTCTATGTCGAATCTTCATGTCTCTATAATGTCGAATCTTTTCTCTCTATGTCGAATCTTCATGTCTCTATAATGTTGAATCTTTTCTCTCTATGTCGAATCTTCATGTCTCTATAATGTTGAATCTTTTCTCTCTATGCCGAATCTTCATGTCTCTATAATGTCGAATCTTTTCTCTCTATGTCGAATGTTCATGTCTCTATAATGTTGAATCTTTTCTCTCTATGTCGAATCTTCATGTCTCTATAATGTCGAATCTTTTCTCTCTATGTCGAATCTTCATGTCTCTATAATGTTGAATCTTTTCTCTCTATGCCGAATCTTCATGTCTCTATAATGTTGAATCTTTTCTCTCTATGCCGAATCTTCATGTCTCTATAATGTCGAATCTTTTCTCTCTATGTTGAATCTTCATGTCTCTATAATGTTGAATCTTTTCTCTCTATGTCGAATCTTCATGTCTCTATAATGTTGAATCTTTTCTCTCTATGTCGAATCTTCATGTCTCTGAAATGTCGAATCTTTTCTCTCTATGTCGAATCTTCATGTCTCTATAATGTTGAATCTTTTCTCTCTATGTCGAATCTTCATGTCTCTATAATGTTGAATCTTTTCTCTCTATGCCGAATCTTCATGTCTCTATAATGTCGAATTTTTTCTCTCTATGTCGAATGTTCATGTCTCTATAACAGCCTTTCTCAACCTTTTCAACACAGAGGAACCCTTGAAATAGTTCTCCATTCTCGGGGAACCCCTGCTAAAATTGAGAAATCTACAACTCATGATACATTAGTGTGACGGTCAGTGGGAAGAATGGTCCTTACACTTGTGGCAATTGGGAAGAATTACCTCCTTACAGATAGCTAAAAAGATCAATGGGGTCAGTGTGAACTTATCTGAGAGGCAGAAATTGCCCAATGCTGAAGGAACCCCTAGCAACCTCTGGAGGAACCCTGGGATTCCACGGAACCCTGGTTGAGAATCACTGCTCTATAATGTCGAATCTTTTCTCTCTATGTTGAATCTTCATGTCTCTATAATGTCAAATATTTTCTCTCTATGTCGAATCTTCATGTCTCTATAATGTCAAATCTTTTCTCTCTATGTCGAATCTTCATGTCTCTATAATGTCAAATCTTTTCTCTCTATGTCGAATCTTCATGTCTCTATAATGTTGAATCTTTTCTCTCTATGTCGAATCTTCATGTCTCTATAATGTTGAATCTTTTCTCTCTATGTCGAATCTTCATGTCTCTATAATGTTGAATCTTTCCTCTCTATGTCGAATCTTCATGTCTCTATATTGTCAAATCTTTTCTCTCTATGTCGAATCTTCATGTCTCTATAATGTCGAATCTTTTCTCTCTATGTTGAATCTTCATGTCTCTATAATGTCAAATATTTTCTCTCTATGTCGAATCTTCATGTCTCTATAATGTCAAATCTTTTCTCTCTATGTCGAATCTTCATGTCTCTATAATGTCAAATCTTTTCTCTCTATGTCGAATCTTCATGTCTCTATAATGTTGAATCTTTTCTCTCTATGTCGAATCTTCATGTCTCTATAATGTCGAATCTTTTCTCTCTATGTCGAATCTTCATGTCTCTATAATGTTGAATCTTTTCTCTCTATGTCGAATCTTCATGTCTCTATAATGTTGAATCTTTTCTCTCTATGCCGAATCTTCATGTCTCTATAATGTCGAATCTTTTCTCTCTATGTCGAATGTTCATGTCTCTATAATGTTGAATCTTTTCTCTCTATGTCGAATCTTCATGTCTCTATAATGTCGAATCTTTTCTCTCTATGTCGAATCTTCATGTCTCTATAATGTTGAATCTTTTCTCTCTATGCCGAATCTTCATGTCTCTATAATGTCAAATCTTTTCTCTCTATGCCGAATCTTCATGTCTCTATAATGTCGAATCTTTTCTCTCTATGTTGAATCTTCATGTCTCTATAATGTTGAATCTTTTCTCTCTATGTCGAATCTTCATGTCTCTATAATGTTGAATCTTTTCTCTCTATGTCGAATCTTCATGTCTCTGAAATGTCGAATCTTTTCTCTCTATGTCGAATCTTCATGTCTCTATAATGTTGAATCTTTTCTCTCTATGTCGAATCTTCATGTCTCTATAATGTTGAATCTTTTCTCTCTATGCCGAATCTTCATGTCTCTATAATGTCGAATTTTTTCTCTCTATGTCGAATGTTCATGTCTCTATAACAGCCTTTCTCAACCTTTTCAACACAGAGGAACCCTTGAAATAGTTCTCCATTCTCGGGGAACCCCTGCTAAAATTGAGAAATCTACAACTCATGATACATTAGTGTGACGGTCAGTGGGAAGAATGGTCCTTACACTTGTGGCAATTGGGAAGAATTACCTCCTTACAGATAGCTAAAAAGATCAATGGGGTCAGTGTGAACTTATCTGAGAGGCAGAAATTGCCCAATGCTGAAGGAACCCCTAGCAACCTCTGGAGGAACCCTGGGATTCCACGGAACCCTGGTTGAGAATCACTGCTCTATAATGTTGAATCTTTTCTCTCTATGTCGAATCTTCATGTCTCTATAATGTCAAATCTTTTCTCTCTATGTCGAATCTTCACGTCTCTATAATGTCAAATCTTTTCTCTCTATGTCGAATCTTCATGTCTCTATAATGTTGAATCTTTCCTCTCTATGTCGAATCTTCATGTCTCTATAATGTCGAATCTTTTCTCTCTATGTTGAATCTTCACGTCTCTATAATGTCGAATCTTTTCTCTCTATGTCGAATCTTCATGTCTCTATAATGTCGAATCTTTTCTCTCTATGTCAAATCTTCATGTCTCTATAATTGGCGAATCTTTTCTCTCTATGTCGAATCTTCATGTCTCTATAATGTCGAATCTTTTCTCTCTATGTCGAATCTTCATGTCTCTATAATGTCGAATCTTTTCTCTCTATGTCGAATAATCTTGAACTAATAGAGTTAGGTTAGGCACATTCAACTGCAGGTTCGATAGACACAGATCGCTATTGTCACTGTCATGTCGAATCTTCTATCTATATCGAGTTGTTGTGGCAACAAATCAAAAATAAAGCATTTTTTATGTCGGATCTTTCGGATTTTGGATTCTGCACGTTCGTTCTCGTTTGTAAAAACTAATGTGAAAATCCCCGAAATTCGGACCAAAATACATTCGGACGAAAGCGAATGCACATATCTATTAAGCATAAATATTGCAGCAAAGTGAACAGAGGCCACCAGAGAAGATACGGACCACCGCCCTTCCTCCAGGTCAGTGATGAGAATTGTGTCCATAAATGGGACAAGCTTAGCATTTGGTAGAAAAGGGATCAGAGGCCACCAAAGAAGATACAGATCTCTGTGTCTCCTCCTGGTAAGTGATGCAAATTAAAATCATAAAAGGGACAAGCCTAGCATAAATATCTCATCAAAGTGACCAGAGGCCACCAGAGAAGATACATATCCCATTGTCTCCTTTAGGTAAGTGATGAGAATTGTGTCCATGAATGGGACAAGCCTAGTATAAATATTGCAGAAAAGAGACCAGAGGCCACCAGAGTAGATGTAGCTCTCCAGGCTTCCTCCAGGTAAGTGATGAGAATTGTGTCCATGAATGGGACAAGCTTAGCACTTTGTAGAACAGGGATCAGGGGACACGAGGGAAGATACAGATGATTGTGTCTCCTCCGGGTCAGTGTTGAGAATCTTGTCTATGAAAGGGATACGTTTAGTATACATATCGCAGGAAAGTGACCAGAGGCCACCAGAGAAGATACAGATCTCTGGGCTTCCTCCTTAGGGGTGTCCAAACTTTTTTCAAAGAGGGCCAGATTTCATGAAGTGAACATGCGTGAGGGGCGACCATTTTGCCTGACTTTTTTTTGAACCATTAAAATTAAATGCAAATTAAATATTTTATGCAAAGTTTATTGCAAACGGCATACTATTCATTTCATAACATTGATGACAATATATGATGATATATAGTATATATATCTTCTCTTCTCCGCTCAGGGTAACGATGAGCTCAGATATGTTATGTTTAAAAAAATATATATAAATCTCTATCTCTCTAACTCTCTCTCTCTATCTCTATCTCTCTATCTCTCTCTATCTATCTATCTTTCTATATATCTCTTGCAAAAGGAAAGGAACCGCTTTCCGGTTTGATGTGGCCCCCCAAGTATATCCATCTGTGGCCCCCAAAGCTCGAGCGTGTTATGTTTTTTTTGCTGTTAATATATCTAACTTCTTTAGCCTGACAAATTCCCGAGCGCCGCGCTCATTCTTAGGATGAGCCGGGGCATGTTCACATGTCTATGTGCCCGAGCCCGCAAGGAAGCTGACAGCGCGCAGCGCCACTGCCCATCACAGGCACTGTGACATGTCCCCAATCTCTGCATCTGCAGTCCACATGCCCCGGCTCATACTAACAATGAGCGTGGCGATTGAGATTTGTCAGGCCAAAATAAGATAGATATATTAACAGCATAAAAAACATAACACGCTTGAGCTTTGGGGGCCACAGATGGATATACTTGGCGGGGCACTGATTTATATATATGCAAATTCCAAGTGGGGGCCACATCAAACCGGAACGCGGGCCGCAACTGGCCCACGGGCCAGACTTTGGACATGTCTGCTCTAAGGCCTCTGCTTTAACCACTTCAGCCCTGGAGGATTTGGCTGCCAAATGACCGGGCCACTTTTTGCAATTCGGCACTGCGCCGCTTTAACTGACAATTGCGCGATCGTGCAACGTGGCTCCCAAACAAACTTGACGTCCTTTTTCCCCACAAATAGAGCTTTCTTTTGGTGGTATATGATAACCTCTGTGGTTTTTATTTTTTGCGCTATAAACAAAAATAGAGCGACAGCGACTTTCCTCAGTTCAGGCCGATACGTATTCTTCTAAATATTTTTGCTAAAAAAAAATCGCAATAAGCGTTTATTGATTGGTTTGTGCAAAAGTTATAGCGTCTACAAAATAGGGGATAGTTTTATGGCATTTTTATTAATATTTTTTATTTTTTACTAGTAATGGCGGCGATCAGCGATTTTTATCGTGACTGCGACATTATGGCGGACAAATCTGAAACTTTTGACGCTATTTTGGGACCATTGTCATTTATACAGCGATCAGTGCTATAAAAATGCACTGATTGCTGTGTAAATGACACTGGCAGTGAAGGGGTTAACCACTAGGGGGCAAGGAAGGGGTTAAGTGTGTCCTAGGGAGTGATTCTAACTGTGTGGGGGCGGGGCTTACTGTGACACGACACTAATCGCTGCTCCCGATCAGGCCCGGATTTACTCCCTTTGCCGCCCCAAGGCCGGGTCCTTCAATGCCGCCCCCCCCCCCCACCATCACATAGGGGGGGGCGGGGGGCGACGCGCGAGGGGGGGTAATCGATTTTTCGCAGACAATGACTGGTGTTGGTGCTTCAATCATTCCGGCACCATGGTTGTTATGGTGTCAGGATGAAATGCATTGTTTCTATCATTACATTGTAATATAAAAAGAAATAGTTCAACTCACCATAAAGCAGAATGAGTGGGAGCCCTGAGCGTGTCACTTGCCACCGTCGCTTGTCACCAGATGGGAATGTCACTTACCATGCTGCCTGCCACTACATGGGAATGTCACTTGCACTCTCTGCCCCCGTCTCTCACTCTCCATCTGCCTCTGTCTCTCTCTGCCTCTCTCTTTGCCTCTGTCTATTTCTCTCTCTCTTTGCCTCTGTCTATTTCTCTCTCTCTTTGCCTCTGTCTCTCTCTCTCTTTGCCTCTGTCTCTCTCTCTCTCTTTGCCTCTGTCTCTCTCTCTCTCTCTTTGCCTCTGTCTCTCTCTCTCTTTGCCTCTGTCTCTCTCTCTCTCTCTTTGCCTCTGTCTCTCTCTCTTTGCCTCTGTCTCTCTCTCTCTCTCTTTGCCTGTCTCTCTCTCTCTTTGCCTGTCTCTCTCTCTCTTTGCCTCTCTCTGCCTCTGTCTCTCTCTGCCTCTCTCTCGCTCTTTGCCTCTCTCTCGCTCTTTGCCTCTCTCTCGCTCTCTCTTTGCCTCTCTCTCGCTCTCTCTTTGCCTCTCTCTCGCTCTCTCTTTGCCTCTCTCGCTCTCTCTTTGCCTCTCTCGCTCTCTCTTTGCCTCTCTCGCTCTCTCTTTGCCTCTGTCTCTCGCTCTCTCTTTGCCTCTGTCTCTCGCTCTCTCTTTGCATCTGTCTCTCGCTCTCTCTTTGCCTATGTCTCTCGCTCTCTCTTTGCCTCTGTCTCTCGCTCTCTCAGTGCCTCTCTCTCTCAGTGCCTGTCTCTCTCAGTGCCTGTCTCTCTCTCAGTGCCTCTGTCTCTCTGCCTCACTCTCTCTTTGCCTCTGCCGCTCTGTCTCTGCCTCCGTCTCTCTCCCCAGTCTGTGTTCCTCCTCACCTGCTCGTCCTGCATCATGGACATAGGTCCGGAGGATAGGAGGAGGCGGCCGCCATGTTTGTTCAGTGTCCTGGGCACTGCGATTGGGCGTATGGAGGTCATGTGCAGAGGGGGGAGTTCAGGATCATGGACAGGCCAGGCCCACACCGCGCATGACCCCCATGGCCCAATCACAGTGCACCGGACTTTGAAAAATGGCGGCCGGAGCTTCAGGCGGCCGGGGACACAGTAAATTTATTTTAGGAGGACTTGTCTCCTCCGCGGCGCGGCCCTTTCACACAGTGCCGCCCCGAGGCCTGGCCTTGTTGGCCTTGTGGGAAATCCGGCCCTGCTCCCGATGACAGGGAGCAGAAGATAAGTATCCTGTCACGAGGCAGAACAGGGAGATGCCTTGTTTACACTGACATCTCCCCGTTCTGCAGCTCCGTGACACGATCGTGGGACACGGGCGGACATCAAGTCCGCGGGGCACGGCCGCACGGTGGCAAATTTGAAGGGACGTACATGTACGAGCATTTGCCTGTCCATGCCATTCTGCCGACGGAAAAGTGCATGTGCTGGTCGGCAAGTGGTTAAAATAATATATGTTTGGGGGTTCTAAGTAATTTTCTAGCAGAAAATACTGATTGTTAACCTGTGAACAAAAAGTGCCAGAAAAGGCCCAGACTGGAGGTGGTTAAAGCAAATAAAAATAAAGTCAGCGCTCGGTTTACTTAGGTAAGGACAGCCCACAGTAATGGTATTCAGATGTTGAGTGCTTAAAAACAGGAAACCACTGAGAGGTTGCAGACGCATATAGCGTGACCTCCTCCCACCACAGTTCTCACAGGTATGACTCACCAGAGCTATTGCCCCCCAAATATTAGGTCATTATGTCCTTATGTTGTTTATCTTCAGAAAATAGGGCAGGAAGCCCCTCGGCTTGTTCGGCTATCAGGTCCACCTAGCTAGCAGGATCCCGCTTACTCCAGGAAGCCCCTCGGATGCAGCAAAAAGCACCAGTATTATCATCATAAAGGAGAAAAGTGCCAGATGGTGCAATCAGGGACGGATCTAGCCTATCTGATCTGGGGGTGCAGTAAAAAAGTCACGGGGGGGGGCATAATGTCAACACTGTGTGAGCCAGAACTAGAAGTACGGTAATATCTGACATGTTTCGTTTCGATTTGGTATTTACATAAATTTGTTTAGTTAAATTCATTTAATTTGTTTAATTCGTTTTCAGAATTTGTTTAGTTTATTCAAATCGATTCAAATTCAATTCAAATTTATTTTATTCAAAATTAGAATTTTAGAAGATGGTTATATTCTTTCTATTCCATTCTATTCTATTGACTTTTTCTATTATTTTATTTTCTATTCTATTATATTCCATTCTTTTCTATTCTATTCAAATTCAAATTTATTCTATTCAAAATTCAAATTTATTCTATTCGAATTTCAGAAAACAGTTATATTGGTAAAATATTTCTATTGTTTATTCTATTCTATTCAAAATTAGAATTTTAGAAGATGATTATATTCTTTCTATTCAATTTTTTTTATTCTATTCTTTTCTATTCTAGTCTATTCTATTATTTTATTTTTTATTCTATTCTTATCTATTCTATTATAGTCTATTCAAATTTATTCTATTCGAATTTTGGAAAATGGTTATATTCTTTCTATTCTATTCTATTGTTTTTTTTATTCTATTCTTTTCTATTCCATTTGAATTTGAATTTATTCTATTCAAAAATGTAATTTCGGAAGAAGGCTACATTCTTTCTATTTTATTCTATTCATTTTTTCTATTCTATTCTTTTTTTCTATTCTATTCTTTATTATTCTATTAAAATGTATTCTATTTGAATTTAGAATTTCAGAAGATGTTTATATTCTTTCTATTGTATTTTGTATTCTATTGTATTTTGTATTCTATTGTATTCCTTTCTATTTTATTCTGTTCTTTTATTTTCTATTCTATTTTGTTCTGTTTTACTATATTATTTTCTATATTATTTTGTATTCTATTCTTTTATTTTCTATTCTATCCCTTTATTTTCTATTCTATTTTTTTTCTATCCTTTTATTTTCTATTCTGTTCTGTTTTACTCTATTATATTATATTCTTTTATTTTCTGTTCTATTATTTTCTATTCTGTTATTTTCTATTGTATTCCTTTATTTTCTATTTTATTTTCTTCGGAAATTCGAATTTGAATTTGATTTGAAAACAATTTGAATTCGAAAGTGGTTCGAATTCGAAAACTATTTGAATTATATTCTAAAACTATTCAAATTTGATTAGAAAACTTTTCAAATTCAAATTTCGTCCGAAATTTTGTTTTGTTCTTTCGGATTTGTTTAATAACGTTACTAAAATGTGCCTGAATTTAAATTCAGAACAAAACAAACTGCACATGTTTAATGTCTGACAGGTAGTGCAGAGACAATGCAGGAGTGGTCAGGGAACACCAGTATGTATTAGGCTGTCATTGGATTAGGATGATTAAACAGAACCTGTGCCTCCTTATATTCCTATCAGAGTCCTTACATCAGGAGTCCAAGTCAAAAAAAGCAGCCTAGTGTGACAATGCTGTTCTTCCATGCAGTACAGTGAGTAAGCAATGTCACCCTGGGATAGGAAGTGTGTTACTGGCAAGATCACCAGATGATTTTTTATTTTATTTTTTAAAGTCATAAAAAAGAAAACGAATGCAGCCACCACATCGAAGGACTAGTGGGGCTGGAATATATTCAATGTTTGTTTTTGGTTTTGGATACACTTTAGGGGTTAACTTTTTGGGGGTTTTTAAGTGTACGGTTATTTTATTGTCTTTCCAAAAATGATTTTCTTTACTTAATTCTTTTCATGTATAACTTGAGTAAAAAAAAAAGTAAAAATGTTAATAAAAAATAAAAATACAATATAATATGAGAAATTTATATTTCTCTCATCAGCTTTCAACAAGAATGTTAGTGGGGCCCCTTTTGCTGGTTCGCTCCCAGCTAATGATTTTGATTTCATAAGCCAGAACACATTTCATACATCCAAACATCTTAGTATGAGGGCCACATTGTATATTTTACAAACTTTTGCAAGCCCAAAAAAAAGGGCGTTATGAAAGAATGAATAAATCAGTCCAAGATATAACTTCAGAAGCGCCCCGCCCGCCCAATACCATCAGAAGTCTCCCCTTCTCATCAGAAGCCTCCCATCTCAGCAGAAGTCCCCCTTTTCATCAGAGCCCCCCCCCCCCATTAAATCAGAAGCTTCCCATTTTATCAGAAGCCCCATATCATTAGAAGATCCCCATCTCATCAGAAGTCCCCCCTTCACCTCAGAAGCCCCACATCTCATCAGAATTCCCCTTCACATCAGAAGCCCTCCATCACACCATAAGTCCTCTCTTTAAATCAGAAGCTTCCCAACTCACTAGAAGCTCCCCATCTCATCAGAAGTCCCCCCTTCACCTCAGAATCCCCTCTTCACACCAGAAGCCCTCCATCACACCATAAGTCCTCTCTTCAAATCAGAAGCTTATCTCATCAGAAGCCCCTATCTCATAAGAAGCTCCCCATCTCATCAGAAGTCCCCCCTTCACCTCAGAAGTCCCCCCTTCTCACCAGAAGTCCCCCTTCACATCAGAAGCCCTCCAACACACCATAAGTCCTCTCCTCAAATCAGAAGTCCCCCCTTTTGCATCAGAAGCCCCCCCATCTCATCAGACATCCCCCTTCTCATCAGTAGCCCCATCTCATCATAAGTCCCCCCTTCACATCAGAAGCCCTCCAACCCACCATAAGTCCTCTCCTCAAATCAGAAGTCCCCCGTTCCCATCAGACATCCCCCCTTCTCATCAGTAGCCCCATCTCATCATAAGTCCCCCCTTCACATCAGAAGCCCTCCATCCCACCATAAGTCCTCTCCTCAAATCAGAAGTCCCCCGTTCCCATCAGACATCCCCCCTTCTCATCAGTAGCCCCATCTCATCATAAGTCCCCCCTTCACATCAGAAGCCCTCCATCCCACCATAAGTCCTCTCTTCAAATCAAAAGTCATCCCTTCTCATCAGAAGCCCCCATCTCATCAGAAGTCCCCCCCCCCTTCTCATCAGAAGCTCCCATCTCATCAGAAGTCCCCCCTTCTCATTAGTAGCCCCTATCTTATTAGAAGTCCCCCCTTCCCATCAGAAGCCCTCAATCACACCATAAGTCCTCTCTTTAAATCAAAAGTCATTCCTTCTCATCAGAAGCCCACATCTCATAAGAAGTCCTCCCCTTCTCATCAGAAGCCCCCACCTCATCATAAGTCCCACCCCTTCACATCAGAAGCCCTCCATCCCACCATAAGTCCTCTCTTTAAATCAAAAGTCATCCCTTCTCATCAGAAGCCCCCATCTCATCAGAAGTCCTCCCCTTCTCATCAGAAGTCCCCCTTCACATCAAAAGCCCTTCATCACACCATTAGCCCTCTCTTCAAATCAGAAGTTCCCCCTTCACATTAGAAGTCCTCATCAGAAGTCCTCCTTTCACACCAGAAGCATCCCCGCGTACAGACGATCGGAAATTCCGACAAAAAAAACGTGGATTTTTTTCCGTCGGATGTTGGCTCAAGCTTGTTTTGCATACACACGGTCGCACAAATGTTGTCGGAAATTCCGAACGCCAAGATTGCACTCACGTGCAAGACGTACAAGGGAAGTTCAATACCAGTCGTGTTAGTAGAAGTTTGGTGAGAGACGATTCGCCTCGCTCTTTTCAGTCCGTTACAGCGTGACGAATGTGCTATCTCCATTACAAACGCTAGTTTTACCAGACTCGTCTCGTACTTGATTCAGAGCATGCGTGGAATTTTGTGCGTCGGAATTGTCCACACACGATGGGAATTTACAAGAATGGATTTTGTTGTCGGAAAATTTGAGAACCAACTCTCAAATTTTTGTTGTCTGAGATTCCGACAGCAAATGTTCGATGGAGCCTACACACGGTCGGAATTTCCGACAAAAAGCTCCCATCGAACATTTGTTGTCGGAAATTCCGACCGTGTGTACGCGGCATTAGAAGTCCTCCATCACATCATCAGTCTTCCCTTCACATCAGATGCCCCTCATCTCATCAGAAGTCAT
The DNA here is from genome assembly GCA_029206835.1 of Rana muscosa. Lineage (NCBI taxonomy): Eukaryota > Metazoa > Chordata > Amphibia > Anura > Ranidae > Rana > Rana muscosa. Next base: position 1,084,598,854 of record CM055117.1, on the reverse strand, counting down.
CCCTTCACATCAGAAGTCCTCTCTTCACATAAGCCCCCTATCTCACCTAAAGTTCTCCCTTCACATCAGAAGCCCTCTATATTATAAGAAGTCCTCTCTTCATCTTAGAAGCCCCCCTTCCATCACATCATAAGTCTCAAATCTTTATAAGTCTCATCAGAAGTCCTGTCTTTACATTAGAATCCTCCCATCACATCATAAGTCATCTTTTTACATTAAAAGACACCCATCTCATCAAAGTTCTTCCCTTCGCATCAGAAACCCCCATATCATCAGAAGTTCTCCCTTAAATTCAGAAGCCCCCCATATCATCATATCATTAGAACTCCTCTCTTCACGTCTGAAGTTCCTCTCCCATCACATCAGAAGTCCTGCCTTCATATCAGAAGCCCCATCACATCATAAGGCCTCCCTTCACATTAAAAGATCTCCATCTCATCAAAAGTCTATCCTTCACATCAGAATCCCTCCATCACATCATAAGGCCCCCCTTCACATTAAAAGACCTCCATCTCATAAAAAGTCTTCCCTTTGCTTCAGAAGCCCCCCATCACATCATAAGGCCTCCCTTCACATTAAATGGCACCCATGTCATCAGATGTTCCCCCTTCACATCAGAAGCCCTCCATCACATCAGAAGTTCTCACTTCACACCAGAAGTACCCATCACATCATACTTGCCCCTTCACATCAGATGCCCCCCCCCCCATCTCATCAAAAGCTCTGCCTTCACATCAGAAGTACCCATCACATCATAGGTGCCCCTTCACATCAGATGCCAGACTTCCCCCCCATCTCATCTGATCAGAAGCTCTGCCTTCTCATCAGAAGCCTCTCCATCACATCAGAGCCTGTCTCACATCAGATCCCCTCTTACATATCAGAGTACCTCTTTAAATAAGGGCCCCATCAGAGCCTCCTACCACCTTACATCAGAGCCCCCCTTACATTAGGTTTCCCATCAGAAGCAGAGACCAACTGATTTGAATCCTCAGTCTGTGCAGTGATCTAAGGAAATACCACTGACCCTAGTTACAAAAAACATCTTGTAGTGAGCCGGAGGTGGCCTGTGGGCAGTAGTTTGGAGACCTCTAATCTACAGAACTGTTACTTGTAACCAGGCCCGCCATCAGGAATTTTGGGGCCCCTACACCGCTTTAGGCATGGGCCCCCTGGAGCAGAGGAGAGCCGGGGGTGCTGCCACCCGCGAATTGAGAAGCGGGGGGGCTGCCACGAATTGAGAAGCGGGGGGTGCCACGAATTTAAAAGTGGGGGGTGCTGCCGCCACGAATTGTTGAGGTCGAGGGGGCTTTGGGTGCTGACGAACAAGAAAAAAGGGGGGTTGCCATCTGGGGCCCCGGGGACCTCCGGACCTCTGGGGACCTCTGGGCCCCTTACAAAAAAAAATTTTAAAAAAATTAATAAAAAAAAAAGGGATGGGGGTTGCCATCCAGGGCCCTGGGGACCTCTGGGCCCCTTACAAAAAAAAAGAAATAAAAAAAAAGTAAAAAAAAAAGGGACCTCTGGGCCCCTTACAAAAAAAAAGAATAAAAAAAGGGGGGTTGCCATCCGGGCCCCTGGGGACCTCTGGGCCCCTTACAGGTGTACTGCCTGTCCCCCCCTGATGGTGGCCCTGCTTGTAACTTAAGGAGACAAGTGCAACCATTAACCACTTACCGCCCGGCCTATAGCAAAATGACGGCCGGGCGGTGGTTCAGTTATCCTGACTGGACGTCATATGATGTTCGGCAGGATAACAGCCGCCGTGCGCCCATGGGGGTGCGCATAGCGGCGTTTGGTGGTGCGATGTGTCAGTCTGACACACTGATCTCAGTAAAGAGCCTGCGACAGAGGCTCTTTACCACGTGATCACTTATGTCTAATCATGGCTGATCACAATGTAAACAGGAAGAGCCGTTGATCGGCTTTTCCTCACTCGCGTCTGACAGACGCGAGTAGAGGAGAGCCGATCGGCGGCTCTCCTGACAGGGGGGTCTGTGCTGATTGTTTATCAGCGAACCCCCCCCCCTCGGATGCCCACACTGGACCACCAGGATGCTGCCCAGGACCACCAGGGAAGCACCTAACATGTAGATGGCCAGGTACATCCCCCATGGCCATACACATGTCCCAACATAAACCCAATATATGCCAATCAGTGCCCACAAATGGGCACTGACTGGCACCATTATGAAAAAAAATCAGTGATGCCCAGCAATGCCACCCATCAGTGTCATCAGAGCCACCCATCAGTGTCCATCAATGCCTATCCGTGCCCACCTATCAGTGACCATCAGTGCCCATCCGTGCCACCTATCAGTGCCACCCATAAGTACCCATCAGTGCCCCCTATGAGTGCCCATCAGTGCCACCTATGAGTGCCCATCAGTGCCGCATACCAGTGCCACCTATCAGTGCCCATCAGTGCCACCTATCAGTGCCACCTCATCAGTGCCACCTCATTGGTGCCACCTCATCAGTGCCCATCGGTGCCGCCTTATCAATGCCCGTCAGTGCAGCCATATCAGTGCCCGTCATTGAAGAAGAAAACATACTTATTTACAAAAAAAATAACAGAAACAAAGAAAAACTATTTTTTTTTCAAAATGTTCGGTATTTTTTTATTTGTTGCACAAAAAATAAAAATCACAGAGGTGATCAAATACCGCCAAAATAAAGCTCTATTTGTGGGAACAAAATGATAAAAAAATTGGTTTGGGTACAGTGTAGCAAGACCGCGCAATTGTCATTCAAATTGCGACAGCGCTGAAAGCTGAAAATTGGCATGTGCAGGAAGGTGTATAAGTGCCTGGTATTGAAGTGGTTAACGTAGAATAATATTATATAACTTATTCTTTTCTTTGTTCCTGCAGATTATTGCAGAATGAGATTCCCTGCAGGTATACTGTTTACTCTCTGGCTGATATGTGGGATTCATCGGACACAAGCGGTATGTAGACTGAAGTAATAGGTCATCAAATACTTAAAAGTGTAATTTACCATAATTGCTTTTGATTAAGCAGTTAGTTTTCTGATAAAAATGTATGTAAGATATATTTATCATATATAATATAATATCTTTTTACACAAGCCTTATTGTAAATTAAGAATTGATATAAATGACCTTCTAGCCAGAGGCGTAACTAGAAACTTCAGGGCCCCGGTGCAAGAAATAATGAAGGCCCCCCCCCCCCCCCCCCGAAAAGCATTATTTTGATCCTTTTTTTTTTTCTAAACTCTACAACAAAGTAAAACATTTATTGATCATTGAAGGAGAGCACACAGATTTACCAGTCTAACTAGAGTACTGATCATGCTGTGCGCTCCTGCCTAGTGTGGTAAGTTTTTAATAGGAAAGCAGAGGGACTGGCCATATCACCAGGGATTTCACATAAATGAAGCAATACATTGGTTGCTGATTCTATGAAGCAATCATAGGATCAATTAAATCTGACCTGGGGAATGGGATCAGTAACAGTGCTGGTGGGGAGGAGGGGTGGGATCAGTGGAAGTGCTGGTGTTGAGGGGGGGTGGCAGCGGTTGTACTTGAGGGGGGGTGGCTGCGGTGGCAGTGGTGGTGCCATCCTCTCCCACCACCACCTGTGCCTCTTACTAATCCCATCCCCCCACCATTGATCTCATTCCTATCCCCCTCCCATCACCTTTGTTGTAGAAGTAATGGGGGGGGGGTAAGGATGAGATTAGTGGTGGGGGGGATAGGGATCAGTAAGGAGGCACAGGTGGTGGTGGGAGAGGATGGCACCACGGTTCTAGCTCTGTGTGCAATTGGCTGTTTTATACAAGCAAAAGTTAAGACAGCGTTACACCAAACAAAAGGTCTTCGAAGTCTTACAGTGCATTTTATTTATAAAGCAGCCACAGCATGTGTAGAGAAACCTGTCCCCTGCCAGCATACTGTAGAGATATACTCCTTTTCTCTTTGTGGAAGCAGTAGCCTCTCTGCAGAGGTTAGGCACACCATCTGTTAGGTCAGAATGGCGCAATCAGCAAAGCTAATGCTCTCTGCTGATTGGAGAGCTCTAGCTCTCACTCAACAGGAGGCGTGTCCGACTTCTACAGAGAGACCACTGCTTCCACACAGTGGTTCTTCTCTGCAGCATGCTGGAATGGGAAAGGCTTTTTACCCTAAAGAAAACCAACTGCAAGGCTTCAGACACCTTGTTTTGGTGCACCTGGAATGTAGTTAGCTGATTTAAAGTAAATGTTCAGTTGGGCTTTAAAACTATTGTAACTGAGCAAGGAACAGTGGCATCTGAAGTGAAGGGGAGTAGCCAATGTGTAAATTTCAGCTTGAGTAACTGAGCTCAGCAACCAACAGGGGAGCCTGAAAAATGCACAAAGGAGCAAAGGGCTCTATTTGCTTCCTGCATTTGAGAATACAAACTATTTTGCCGCATACACACGATCGGACATTCCGACAACAAAACTGTGGATTTTTTTCCGACGGATGTTCGCTCAAACTTGTCTTGCATACACACGGTTACACAAATGTTGCTCAGAAATTCCGAACGTCAAGAACGCGGAGACGTAAAACACTACGACGAGCCGAGAAAAATGAAGTTCAATGATTCCGAGCATGCGCAAATTGATTCCGAGCATGCGTAGGATTTTTGTTTGTCGGAATTGGATACACATTTCCGACAAGAAGTTTTGTTGTCGTAAAAATTGAGAACCAGCTCTTAAACATTTGTTGTTGGAAATTCCGACAGCAAATGTCCGATGGAGCCTACACACGGTCGGAATATCCGACCAAAAGCTCACATCGAACATTTGTTGTCGGAAATTCCGAACTTGTGTACGCGGCATTAGTATGCACTATTGCAGATTGACTTATAAAGAAAAAAAAATAATTAAAGCTGTATTATTAAATTTAGACCATAAGTAAGGAAACACAGTATGTACAGAAACGGTATATTCCCTTTAATAAGGGAGGGTGGCAGCCCAAAGGCCAGTGCTGACACTGACGGGCTTCAGACTTGTGTTAATTGCATCAGTTTGAGATGCTTCTGAAATCTTCGGACCTGCATTTGACCTGATTGCATCCCCATAGACTTGTATGGGAAGCGAACATCTCCCACACCGATATGTAAAAGTAGAAGCCAATTAGTCATCAGGTTATTGGACAATGGGAGGGAAGCTGAGAACATGGGAAAAATTTACAGAGATACAAGAAGAACATACAAATTCCATGCAGTTAACATTCTTGGTAGAAATGGAACCCAGAACATCACTGCAAACCCACCATGCCATCTACGAATGTGCCATGATGAAGTTTGAATATTCTCCCGTATTTATGGAGGTTCTTCATCTGTACTTTGATTACTTTCTATATTCCAAAAAACATTCTGGTGGGTCAACTGACTTCTGACTAATATGACCTAAAATTCTGCATGTACATGTATGACCCTAGTATGACCATAATAGAGTTCTTCTGATCACTGCAGGATTACACTCTGAATATGAATGACCAGGCGTTTGATGATCAGTACGAAGGCTGCACAGAACAGATGGAATGTAACATAAATTCCCTACTTGCTAAAGAAAAAAATGCTGACCCAGAATTTAGTAGCACTTGGGATGCAGCGGAAAAGAAATGGAACACCGAGAAGCCAAGTGTACCGAGCGGCTTTCGGGATGAGTACGGCATTGCCATCATGGCTTATTCCAACAAAACCAGCAACCTTTATTCTAGATTCAACAGCGCAGTGAGAAATTATAGCGGCAACGGCACATTCCATTACCATTCTCTGCATTTCTTGATGACACGAGCGGTAGTTCTCCTCAGGTCAAGCTGTCGGTGCTCACTGTGGTCGGTATACAGAGGGATAAAAGGCATACATTTTAAACCTAAAAAAATTGGGGGAGAAGTCAGATTTGGCCAGTTTTCCTCTTCATCCACCAGCCAGAAAGTAGCGGAGGGCTTTGGAGGTGACACGTTCTTCACCTTCACGAGCTGCTTCGGCGTCCAGGTCAAAAAATATTCCTATTACCCAGAGGAAGAGGAGGTTCTGATACCAGTAGATGAGGTTTTCGAAGTAACCAACTTTACAACGCAGGAAGGTAAAAACAGATTTGTCCTGAAATTGACAAAAAGAAGATGTCACTACTACAACTGTGACTACCTAAACAAAGGTTAGTAAACTTTACTCATTTGACAGTGTGCCTGGGCTTCCATGTGAAAAAAAAAAAAGGATGAGGGTCCAAACTTATGGGCAATTCAAATTAAACATGATAAAAAAACATTTGAGTTACATTGCTACATAGGTTGAAATAAAAAAACACAAATCCATTGAGTTCAACCAATAGGAATTTGTAAATAAATTGTAAAGCAGCAACCACAAAACTATAAATCCACAGTTGATCTAGAGCAGTGGTTACCAACCTTTGGGACCTCATTGACCATTAAACTCAAAATTTTGAATCCAGCAGATCACTGACATGAATTTTTCATGCCCTATACACACAATGCTTTGTCTCTCTGCCCCCCCCCTCCCCCTGGATCACACTGCTGCCTTATACACACAATGCTCCAGCTCTCCACCCCCCGGATCAAACTGCTGCCATATACACATGTAGCGATACCTTCACTTAAGAAGGCCGCAAGTTTAGTTTGGGCCCTGAAAGCAGTTCCGCCAACCCCCGGCAATGTACTCGACCCCCTACTGGCACAGTTAGTATTAGCAGCAATAAATAATCTTATACTGTATGAGTAAGCCCAGACACCAAGACAGTAATGATAAAAAAAGGCATAAGATTTACTTAAGCTTTTGATAGGAAAGGTTAACAGTGGTAAACAGTTCACAGATAATAAATTTGCAGAGCCCTACAGATTAACACACTATGCATATAAAATGAACAGTAAAAGTGCGCCACATGGGCGACTGTTAACTAGGCGTCCTGTGACGCAGTAACCAAATGAACTAACTAGCTGACCAGGAGTGGCTCAGATATCTACAACTTAGTCTATAGGGGATGATGGTTTTCTTCACCGGCAGGTCTTTAACGGTGGTGCACATTAACAGAATACCCTTTTTGTAATCCAATAGTAAGGTAGAGATGAAATAAACACTTTGCTATGTAAAGTGTGAGTTCAGCTCCGATGAGGTTCTCTAGTGAGAGTATCAGAAACAACTTATGGGCCACGGCAGTCTATAGGCCCATTAGTAACAACAGTACATGGACTGGGCATACACCCTCTCACCCATCCGGACGCGGTCCCAGTCCGGGGAAAACTTCCACCGACTGTGTCACACACACACAGTGTCTCCAGCGATCGGGTCCCCGATCCAACCAAGGCTGTAGGTAAGCGATGTCAGGTGCCACCCAGGCTCGCAGTGGGGTGGAAGGCTCTTTGGTGCTGCGCAAGGCTGCAGGCTTCAGGCCTTGCACTCCGGTACATCCGCACAGGAGGATCAGTCACAGAAGTCTCGTGTCCCAAAGAGGCCGAGCGCAGCCGCGCCTCCTCCTTATATAGCCCCTCCCATGAGTCTCTGCGGTGAAACACTCCGAATGGGGTTCTGGGTAATGTAGTCTCTCTGCATTAAAGGGGAACACCCCGCTACACACTCCCCCCACTTGAACTCTTTGGTCCCCAAAGATAAACCTTACCAAAGACTATGTACAACTCTAGACAATTCTGTAAACAAAGTTGGCATAGGGAATTCCCACCAAAACTGAGGGGTAGAACTCCCTTGCCCACAGGTCACATTATCATGGGTGGCCTGCCTAACTGTACCAGAGAGTGAGTTGGGGTTGCCCTCCACCAAATGGACAGTGGAGGGATCTGGATTTTCAGCACTTCTCCTAGCAGTAACTACAGAGTCCTCCGAACTATTCCCCATTTGTGGGTAGGTCAGCTTCTTAGGAGGCCGGATGACTCTTCGAGCCCTTTGCTCTCTTGGGACTTCTGGCTCTGGCGCCACAGGCTCCTCTTCCTCTGAGTAACTATCACGGGCATCTTCCCAGCGATCTGATGAAGGACTAGATGGGATGAACTCTGTGGCCTCTGGGTTCAGTGTTCCATCTGGAGTGCTTTCAGCGGGTGGAAGATCTATAGTAGAAGTTCCTGGAGTTGGGGAAGGCCACAGCCAATCAAGTTCTCTTTCTTCATCTTCACTAAGTTGAGAGGCCTCTCCATTTTCAGCCCGAGAGGTCTGAGACCGAGTATTTGGCCTGGGAGTATCCAGAATAGAGACTGGTTCAGGGGAGTCCCTTACTGGAGGTATCCTGACTGCCTCAGCAAGTGGGAGCAGGTGGTTTCAATGCCACGTCTTCAGTGGGCCTACCTTTCCTTCTGGCTTCAACTTGTAGACAGGTAGGCCCGGCAACTTCCTACAGATGACATAGGGTTCAGATCTCCATCTGTCTGCAAGTTTGTGTTTCCCAGGGACCCCCAGATTGTGTAACAGTACTCTATCCCCGGGCTGTAAGTCTTGTACCCGGACCTTCAAGTCGAAGTTTCTTTTGTTTCGAGCTCCTCTTTGATCTGAGGCCGCTTGAGCTTGTTCATAGGCCACTTTCAGGCTGTGTCTGAGCCTGTCCACATATCCTTTGTGGGATGTGGCTGAGGAATGGTCCAGAGAGGTGCCAAAGGCCAAGTCCACAGGTAGTCTCGCTTCTCTCCCAAACATGAGTCGATATGGGGAGTAGCCTGTAGCATCACTGGTGGTGCAGTTGTAAGCATGTACTATGGCTGCTATGTGTTTGCTCCAATGTTGCTTTTTCTCACTTTCCAGAGTCCCCAACATGTTGAGCAAGGTTCGGTTAAACCTCTCCGGCTGAGCATCTCCATGTGGGTGGTAAGGTGTAGTTCGAGTCTTCTTAATTCCCAATGAATCTAAGAGCTTCCGGATCAGTCGACTTTCAAAGTCCCTTCCTTGATCTGAATGAAGTCGCTGGGGCAGCCCATAATGGACAAAATACTTCTCCATAAGTATCTTGGCTACAGTGGAAGCCTTCTGTTCTTTGGTTGGAAAAGCTTGGGCATACCGGGTGAAATGATCGGTTATGACCAGAACATTTCCCAGTCCACTCAGGTCAGGTTCGAGGCAGAGGAAATCAATGCATACCAGATCCATTGGGCCTTGAGTTTGTAGATGGCCCATTGGGGCAGCTTGATGTGGTAAAGTTTTCCTCTGGATACAACGTGCACATGAGTGGCAGTACTCTTCTACTTCTGCCCTCATGCAGGGCCAATAGAACCGACTTCTGACAAGTTGAAAGGTCCTCTCTGCCCCTAGATGGCCGTGGTTGTCATGTAGGGCAATCAGAACAGTCTCTCAATGTTTTTCCGGAAGAAACAATTGCCATTTATCTTCGAGGTCATCAGAGGGGCCCCTTCGGTAGACCACTCCCTGATGTACCTGTAACCTGTCCCACTCTTTCCTCAACAGGCGGGCTTCCTTTGAGGAGTGACTCAGGAGTTTGTTTGATTCTCCAGGGCTTCCAGAACCAATTTCCCCATTGGATCTTCTAATTGGTCACACCTTAGTTCCTTCTTGGACAACTTTGGCAGATGGTCTTCTTCCAGCTGAGTTACCCCACAGTATTGTTTGGGGACTCCTACCATGGTAACTCCTATCTCTTCCGCCCTTGAGCCTCCTCTGGCTTGCAATTCAGCCCCTTGACAAAGGGCCCGCACCCCATCAGGTGCCACTTGAGTCCAGTCTTCCATGTCACTGTTGGGACCATGAGATCTCCTGGACAGAGCATCTGCATCTCGATTCCCAATCCCTGGCCTGTACTTTTAGGCTGAAATTGAATCCAGACAATGCGGCCAGCCACCTGTGTCCAGTGGCATCCAGCTTTGCTGTAGTGAATAGGTAGGTCAGGGGGTTGTTGTCGGTCTTCACAGTGAACTCCGCCCCATACAGGTAGTCTTTGAGCTTGTCTACTACCGCCCACTTAAGGGCCAGGAACTCCAGCTTGTGAGTGGGGTCGTTTTTCTCAGAGGGGGTTAGGCTCCTGCTCACGTAGGCAACAGGCCGTAGTTGCCCCTCGTGTTCTTGATAAAGTACTCCTCCCAGACCGTCATGACTAGCATCTACGTGTAGTTCATAGGGTTTGGTTGGGTCTGCGTAGGCCAAGACTGGAGCAGTGGTTAGGCTCTTCTTCAATGCCTGGAAGCCCTCTTCACATTTCTGGTTCCACTGATCTTTGACTGACTCTCCCGGCTTCCTGGGTCCTGAGTCGTCCTCTTCTCCCTCAGTCTTGAGCAGTTCATTCAATGGTCTAGCAATTCGGGCGAATCCTTGCACAAACCTCCTGTAATAGGAGCAGAACCCTAAGAAGGACCTGAGTTCTGTTACTGTGGTGGGTCGTGGCCAGGAGGTAACTGCCTCCAATTTCTCAGGGTCTGTGGCCACCCCTTCTTCAGACACTATGTGCCCCAGATAATTCACCGAAGATTGGTAGAACCGACACTACTCAAGCGAAAGCTTGAGTCCCTCCTCACTGAGTCTCCTCAAGACTTTTTCCAGCCTCTCCTCGTGTTCCTCCAGGGTTCTTCCAAAGACAATGACATCGTCCAGGTATACAAGGACTTCAATAAGGTTCATGTCTCCTACAGTCTTCTCCATTAGACGTTGAAAAGTAGCTTGGGCTCCAGACAGACCTTGGGGCATTCGGTCGAATTCAAAGAATCCCACTGGGGTTATGAAAGCTGTCTTCTCCTTGTCTTCTGGGTGCATAGGGATCTGATAGTACCCACTCTTGAGATCCATGACGCTGAACCATTTGGCTCCAGACAAGCTCTGTAGGGCATCCTCTATCCTCGGAGTGGTGTACTGGTCGGGTATGGGTTTCCTGTTAAGAGTCCTGTAGTCGATACAGAGCCTCAACGATCCATTCTTCTTCCTGACCACCACTATCGGGGAGGCATAGGGGCTTCTTGACTCCCGTATCACACCAGTCCTTTTTAGTTCTGCAAGTTGTTCCCTTAGATCCTCCAGATCCGCTAGTGGGACCCGCCTGACCCTCTCTCTGAAGGGCTTATCTTCTTGGAGGCGGATCCGATGGGTGGCACTCCTTGCACACCCCACATCGAACTCATCTCTGGAGAAGATCTTCTCCCATCTGGTCAACTGGGCCTTGGCTCTCTCCTTCCAAGCCCTGGGCAAGTTCGGGTTTTCCATGGATAGCTTCTCCCAAGCATCTCCTCCTTCACCCGCCTCCTTTACTTCCGACAAGTTGACCGGGGCAGCAGGGCTCACCTGGCCAAGCAGCATCCTGGCTGGGATTTCCATGGGGCCATCTGTATTGTTCCTAACACCCACTGGAAATCTGCAATGGGCCTTCTTCAGGGCCTTCAGCGGAATCACTTTTGGTATCACTTCCAGGCCGGGGAACTCTTCCCTTGGGTCAGACTCCAACATGACAAAGGGTCCAGGCTGCTCCCAAGTAAGCTTCACAGTGGCTCTGAGACAGGTTACTTCACCGGGCTGCAACACTATCCCTTCTCTTCCAAGTCTCCACACCTTCCCTATCCCCTCTCCAGGGGTCTTCTGCTCTAGGACCAGCCGTTGATAAGCTGTCTTCAGCATGGGGTGGATCTTGGTGGCCGCTGACCCCTTCTCTTTCACTAGAGGGGTCAGAAGTCTTCGGACCAGGTCCGTGTTCGTCCCTATTATAAGGGAACTCTTGCTGGCTCCTGGCGGCCGAGGGCACACAACCGCCAGAGTGTCAAACACTTCGGCTTTTCCAGCCACGGATGGGTCAAAGATCATCCTGACAGGCAAATAGCCATCGTAGGGGAAATTCTGGGTCCCAATCCCACATATCTCTAGTCCCTCTATCTTCTGGATGGGCAGGTGACTCAAGTGCCTCTCGTAGAAATCTCGGTATAACAGGGTCACTTGTGCCCCAGTATCCAAGATGGCTCTGGTGTAGACTCCCTCCACTTGAATGGACACTATAGGAGATGGGCCTACTAGCCTCTCCGGATATGGCCTGGCAGGGGTCGCCTTCTTCTGGCCCTTTCCCTTCGGACTCTCTCTCATCCGGTTCCCTTTGGACTTTAATCTTTCTTGAGCCTGGTATGCATTAATTTCCCTCCTCTCGATGGGTGTACAGACCCGCTGAGGGATTCTATTATTTTTCTTAGGTGTACACCCCCTCTGGGGAGTGCTGTGCCTCTTCTGAGGGGTCTTGCCCCCTTTCTCTGGGGTGTATCTCTGTTGAGGAATGTCGTGTTTCCTCTGAGGTGTTTTATCTCCTCTTTCCTTCTGCTTCGCTTTCAGCTTGGAGCTCACTGAAGGTGATGGGCACCCGGTTGACTCCTTCACCGGGGCCCTCTGGAGCTTCCCGCTGGCTTGCGGTTGTCTAGCTTCTTCTTCTTGGGACTGGAACATGTAGCTGCAATATGGCCAATTCCTCCACAGTTAAAGCAGACTATATCTCCCCATTCTTGTAAAGATGCGGGTGCTGAGGCAATTGGGAATAATTCCTTCCTTGGTACTTCTCTCTTGGGACCCTCTGTGTCTTTTGCCATCAGAGAGGTCAACATTTCTAACACCTTGGACATTTGTGCTTTTAAAGTGTCTACCTCTGAGTCTCTTTCAGGGGTCATCACTGGATTGACTAGCACCTGTGCGGGGACAACATTTGCCTTAGTCATTTGCTGGTCCTGTTGTAGCGCCTCCTCATCTCTGATGATTTTTATCAAGTCAGCATATATCAGCAACGTTCCTCCTCCTGAGGTTTTCAGGTGCAGCCAGACTGGATCCGAGCGTAACGCTCCCTTTAAGACCTGCTTCATTCTTGCCGCATCTGTATCTTGGGGCTTCATTCCCTTCTTCAACACAATCTTGCACAGCAACCTGTTTAGTCTCCTGACATATTCTGACAGTTTCTCCCTTGGCTGTTGGAAAGTATGTTCAAATTGGTATACCATCTCTGTCACCTTCTCCAATTGGCCAAACTCTTCCTGTAACATGGCTAGACAGTCTTGAGCTGTGCAATCTGCATTCCCAAACCGAAAACTTTTCACTGCTTCTGCTGCTGCGCCTTTAAGGCTTTCTATCACTCGTTGCCTCTTCTGCGCTTCAGGCACCTCCCATGCCTCTACTGCCTGCAATGCCTGCTCCACCCAGGTATCAAAATCTTCTTCCCCTGCAGGGACAGGGAGCTTCCCTGAGAATGTCTTAAGTCTCCGGTAGCTAGTCTCTACATGCACCGTACTTGTCTTCTGACATTTGATTAGCAGATCCCCTATCGCATTTATCAATTCTGGTGATAAAGCAGTGGCAGGTGCGGGTGTCCCCGGGGGCGTCACCCCGTCTCCTTTTACTGGTGAGGCGCGGGCCGCAGCCTGCGGTGATCCCATTGGTGATGGTTCCTTCTTTACAGTTACTGCGTGCACCAACCTATAGGTTCTGTTGTCTGGCGTCTTCACACACTTGCGCTTCCAAGCCTCTGGTATCCCGTCTCCGTATTCCACCAGTGCATACTGATATGAAGTGTCTGGGTCTGCCTTTATATCTATCACCCACGGTGTGTGATCTGGGGACACTGACTTCATCAACTCCTCTACCGCCTCAGTCTTCCATTCCTCCCCTGGGAGGCTGATGACTATAGAGTTGTTTGGCTCTGCCCTAACGGCTTTGCACCATTCTTCTATCGCTTGTGGATCCATGGGGTCCATGCCGGCACTTCTGGTGTTCACCTGCTGTATCAGGATCCCGGACGAGCCCCCACGTGTAGCGATACCTTCACTTACGAAGGCCGCAAGTTTAGTTTGGGCCCTGAAAGCAGTTCCACCAACCCCCGGCAATGTACTCGACCCCCTACTGGCACAGTTAGTATTAGCAGCAATAAATAATCTTATACTGTATGAGTAAGCCCAGACACCAAGACAGTAATGATAAAAAAAGGCATAAGATTTACTTAAGCTTTTGATAGGAAAGGTTAACAGTGGTAAACAGTTCACAGATAATAAATTTGCAGAGCCCTACAGATTAACACACTATGCATATAAAATGAACAGTAAAAGTGCGCCACATGGGCGACTGTTAACTAGGCGTCCTGTGACGCAGTAACCAAATGAACTAACTAGCTGACCAGGCCTGGCTCAGATATCTACAACTTAGTCTATAGGGGATGATGGTTTTCTTCACCGGCAGGTCTTTAACGGTGGTGCACATTAACAGAATACCCTTTTTGTAATCCAATAGTAAGGTAGAGATGAAATAAACACTTTGCTATGTAAAGTGTGAGTTCAGCTCCGATGAGGTTCTCTAGTGAGAGTATCAGAAACAACTTGTGGGCCACGGCAGCCTATGGGCCCATTAGTAACAACAGTACATGGACTGGGCATACACCCTCTCACCCATCCGGACGCGGTCCCAGTCCGGGGAAAACTTCCACCGACTGTGTCACACACACAGTGTCTCCAGCGATCGGGTCCCCGATCCAACTAAGGCTGTAGGTAAGCGAAGTCAGGTGCCACCCAGGCTCGCAGTGGGGTGGAAGGCTCTTTGGTGCTGCGCAAGGCTGCAGGCTTCAGGCCTTGCACTCCGGTACATCCGCACAGGAGGATCAGTCACAGAAGTCTCGTGTCCCAAAGAGGCCGAGCGCAGCCGCGCCTCCTCCTTATATAGCCCCTCCCATGAGTCTCTGCGGTGAAACACTCCGAATGGGGTTCTGGGTAATGTAGTCTCTCTGCATTAAAGGGGAACACCCCGCTACACACTCCCCCCACTTGAACTCTTTGGTCCCCAAAGATAAACCTTACCAAAGACTATGTACAACTCTAGACAATTCTGTAAACAAAGCCCAGCGATCTGATGAAGGACTAGATGGGATGAACTCTGTGGCCTCTGGGTTCAGTGTTCCATCTGGAGTGCTTTCAGCGGGTGGAAGATCTATAGTAGAAGTTCCTGGAGTTGGGGAAGGCCACAGCCAATCAAGTTCTCTTTCTTCATCTTCACTAAGTTGAGAGGCCTCTCCATTTTCAGCCCGAGAGGTCTGAGACCGAGTATTTGGCCTGGGAGTATCCAGAATAGAGACTGGTTCAGGGGAGTCCCTTACTGGAGGTATCCTGACTGCCTCAGCAAGTGGGAGCAGGTGGTTTCAATGCCACGTCTTCAGTGGGCCTACCTTTCCTTCTGGCTTCAACTTGTAGACAGGTAGGCCCGGCAACTTCCTACAGATGACATAGGGTTCAGATCTCCATCTGTCTGCAAGTTTGTGTTTCCCAGGGACCCCCAGATTGTGTAACAGTACTCTATCCCCGGGCTGTAAGTCTTGTACCCGGACCTTCAAGTCGAAGTTTCTTTTGTTTCGAGCTCCTCTTTGATCTGAGGCCGCTTGAGCTTGTTCATAGGCCACTTTCAGGCTGTGTCTGAGCCTGTCCACATATCCTTTGTGGGATGTGGCTGAGGAATGGTCCAGAGAGGTGCCAAAGGCCAAGTCCACAGGTAGTCTCGCTTCTCTCCCAAACATGAGTCGATATGGGGAGTAGCCTGTAGCATCACTGGTGGTGCAGTTGTAAGCATGTACTATGGCTGCTATGTGTTTGCTCCAATGTTGCTTTTTCTCACTTTCCAGAGTCCCCAACATGTTGAGCAAGGTTCGGTTAAACCTCTCCGGCTGAGCATCTCCATGTGGGTGGTAAGGTGTAGTTCGAGTCTTCTTAATTCCCAATGAATCTAAGAGCTTCCGGATCAGTCGACTTTCAAAGTCCCTTCCTTGATCTGAATGAAGTCGCTGGGGCAGCCCATAATTTACAAAATACTTCTCCATAAGTATCTTGGCTACAGTGGAAGCCTTCTGTTCTTTGGTTGGAAAAGCTTGGGCATACCGGGTGAAATGATCGGTTATGACCAGAACATTTCCCAGTCCACTCAGGTCAGGTTCGAGGCAGAGGAAATCAATGCATACCAGATCCATTGGGCCTTGAGTTTGTAGATGACCCATTGGGGCAGCTTGATGTGGTAAAGTCTTCCTCTGGATACAACGTGCACATGAGTGGCAGTACTCTTCTACTTCTGCCCTCATGCAGGGCCAATAGAACCGACTTCTGACAAGTTGAAAGGTCCTCTCTGCCCCTAGATGGCCGTGGTTGTCATGTAGGGCAATCAGAACAGTCTCTCAATGTTTTTCCGGAAGAAACAATTGCCATTTATCTTCGAGGTCATCAGAGGGGCCCCTTCGGTAGACCACTCCCTGATGTACCTGTAACCTGTCCCACTCTTTCCTCAACAGGCGGGCTTCCTTTGAGGAGTGACTCAGGAGTTTGTTTGATTCTCCAGGGCTTCCAGAACCAATTTCCCCATTGGATCTTCTAATTGGTCACACCTTAGTTCCTTCTTGGACAACTTTGGCAGATGGTCTTCTTCCAGCTGAGTTACCCCACAGTATTGTTTGGGGACTCCTACCATGGTAACTCCTATCTCTTCCGCCCTTGAGCCTCCTCTGGCTTGCAATTCAGCCCCTTGACAAAGGGCCCGCACCCCATCAGGTGCCACTTGAGTCCAGTCTTCCATGTCACTGTTGGGACCATGAGATCTCCTGGACAGAGCATCTGCATCTCGATTCCCAATCCCTGGCCTGTACTTTAGGCTGAAATTGAATCCAGACAATGCGGCCAGCCACCTGTGTCCAGTGGCATCCAGCTTTGCTGTAGTGAATAGGTAGGTCAGGGGGTTGTTGTCGGTCTTCACAGTGAACTCCGCCCCATACAGGTAGTCTTTGAGCTTGTCTACTACCGCCCACTTAAGGGCCAGGAACTCCAGCTTGTGAGTGGGGTAGTTTTTCTCAGAGGGGGTTAGGCTCCTGCTCACGTAGGCAACAGGCCGTAGTTGCCCCTCGTGTTCTTGATAAAGTACTCCTCCCAGACCGTCATGACTAGCATCTACGTGTAGTTCATAGGGTTTGGTTGGGTCTGCGTAGGCCAAGACTGGAGCAGTGGTTAGGCTCTTCTTCAATGCCTGGAAGGCCTCTTCACATTTCTGGTTCCACTGATCTTTGACTGACTCTCCCAGCTTCCTGGGTCCTGAGTCGTCCTCTTCTCCCTCAGTCTTGAGCAGTTCATTCAATGGTCTAGCAATTCGGGCAAATCCTTGCACAAACCTCCTGTAATAGGAGCAGAACCCTAAGAAGGACCTGAGTTCTGTTACTGTGGTGGGTCGTGGCCAGGAGGTAACTGCCTCCAATTTCTCAGGGTCTGTGGCCACCCCTTCTTCAGACACTATGTGCCCCAGATAATTCACCGAAGATTGGTAGAACCGACACTTCTCAGGCGAAAGCTTGAGTCCCTCCTCACTGAGTCTCCTCAAGACTTTTTCCAGCCTCTCCTCGTGTTCCTCCAGGGTTCTTCCAAAGACAATGACATCGTCCAGGTATACAAGGACTTCAATAAGGTTCATGTCTCCTACAGTCTTCTCCATTAGACGTTGGAAAGTAGCTTGGGCTCCAGACAGACCTTGGGGCATTCGGTCGAATTCAAAGAATCCCACTGGGGTTATGAAAGCTGTCTTCTCCTTGTCTTCTGGGTGCATAGGGATCTGATAGTACCCACTCTTGAGATCCATGACGCTGAACCATTTGGCTCCAGACAAGCTCTGTAGGGCATCCTCTATCCTCGGAGTGGTGTACTGGTCGGGTATGGGTTTCCTGTTAAGAGTCCTGTAGTCGATACAGAGCCTCAACGATCCATTCTTCTTCCTGACCACCACTATCGGGGAGGCATAGGGGCTTCTGGACTCCCGTATCACACCAGTCCTTTTTAGTTCTGCAAGTTGTTCCCTTAGATCCTCCAGATCCGCTAGTGGGACCCGCCTGACCCTCTCTCTGAAGGGCTTATCTTCTTGGAGGCGGATCCGATGGGTGGCACTCCTTGCACACCCCACATCAAACTCATCTCTGGAGAAGATCTTCTCCCATCTGGTCAACTGGGCCTTGGCTCTCTCCTTCCAAGCCCTGGGCAAGTTCGGGTTTTCCATGGATAGCTTCTCCCAAGCATCTCCTCCTTCACCCGCCTCCTTTACTTCCGACAAGTTGACCGGGGCAGCAGGGCTCACCTGGCCAAGCAGCATCCTGGCTGGGATTTCCATGGGGCCATCTGTATTGTTCCTAACACCCACTGGAAATCTGCAATGGGCCTTCTTCAGGGCCTTCAGCGGAATCACTTCTGGTATCACTTCCAGGCCGGAGAACTCTTCCCTTGGGTCAGACTCCAACATGACAAAGGGTCCAGGCTGCTCCCAAGTAAGCTTCACAGTGGCTCTGAGAAAGGTTACTTCACCGGGCTGCAACACTATCCCTTCTCTTCCAAGTCTCCACACCTTCCCTATCCCCTCTCCAGGGGTCTTCTGCTCTAGGACCAGCCGTTGATAAGCTGTCTTCAGCATGGGGTGGATCTTGGTGGCCGCTGACCCCTTCTCTTTCACTAGAGGGGTCAGAAGTCTTCGGACCAGGTCCGTGTTCGTCCCTATTATAAGGGAACTCTTGCTGGCTCCTGGCGGCCGAGGGCACACAACCGCCAGAGTGTCAAACACTTTGGCTTTTCTAGCCACGGATGGGTCAAAGATCATCCTGACAGGCAAATAGCCATCGTAGGGGAAATTCTGGGTCCCAATCCCACATATCTCTAGTCCCTCTATCTTCTGGATGGGCAGGTGACTCAAGTGCCTCTCGTAGAAATCTCGGTATAACAGGGTCACTTGTGCCCCAGTATCCAAGATGGCTCTGGTGTAGACTCCCTCCACTTGAATGGACACTATAGGAGATGGGCCTACTAGCCTCTCCGTATATGGCCTGGCAGGGGTCGCCTTCTTCTGGCCCTTTCCCTTCGGACTCTCTCTCATCCGGTTCCCTTTGGACTTTAATCTTTCTTGAGCCTGGTATGCATTAATTTCCCTCCTCTCGATGGGTGTACAGACCCGCTGAGGGATTCTATTATTTTTCTTAGGTGTACACCCCCTCTGGGGAGTGCTGTGCCTCTTCTGAGGGGTCTTGCCCCCTTTCTCTGGGGTGTATCTCTGTTGAGGAATGTCGTGTTTCCTCCGAGGTGTTTTATCTCCTCTTTCCTTCTGCTTCGCTTTCAGCTTGGAGCTCACTGAAGGTGATGGGCACCCGGTTGACTCCTTCACCGGGGCCCTCTGGAGCTTCCCGCTGGCTTGCGGTTGTCTAGCTTCTTCTTCTTGGGACTGGAACATGTAGCTGCAATATGGCCAATTCCTCCACAGTTAAAGCAGACTATATCTCCCCATTCTTGTAAAGATGCGGGTGCTGAGGCAATTGGGAATAATTCCTTCCTTGGTACTTCTCTCTTGGGACCCTCTGTGTCTTTTGCCATCAGAGAGGTCAACATTTCTAA
The DNA here is from genome assembly GCA_029206835.1 of Rana muscosa. Taxonomy (NCBI): domain Eukaryota; kingdom Metazoa; phylum Chordata; class Amphibia; order Anura; family Ranidae; genus Rana; species Rana muscosa. The sequence continues at coordinate 1,084,579,518 of CM055117.1, read as the reverse complement.
CACCTTGGACATTTGTGCTTTTAAAGTGTCTACCTCTGAGTCTCTTTCAGGGGTCATCACTGGATTGACTAGCACCTGTGCGGGGACAACATTTGCCTTAGTCATTTGCTGGTCCTGTTGTAGCGCCTCCTCATCTCTGATGATTTTTATCAAGTCAGCATATATCAGCAACGTTCCTCCTCCTGAGGTTTTCAGGTGCAGCCAGACTGGATCCGAGCGTAACGCTCCCTTTAAGACCTGCTTCATTCTTGCCGCATCTGTATCTTGGGGCTTCATTCCCTTCTTCAACACAATCTTGCACAGCAACCTGTTTAGTCTCCTGACATATTCTGACAGTTTCTCCCTTGGCTGTTGGAAAGTATGTTCAAATTGGTATACCATCTCTGTCACCTTCTCCAATTGGCCAAACTCTTCCTGTAACATGGCTAGACAGTCTTGAGCTGTGCAATCTGCATTCCCAAACCGAAAACTTTTCACTGCTTCTGCTGCTGCGCCTTTAAGGCTTTCTATCACTCGTTGCCTCTTCTGCGCTTCAGGCACCTCCCATGCCTCTACTGCCTGCAATGCCTGCTCCACCCAGGTATCAAAATCTTCTTCCCCTGCAGGGACAGGGAGCTTCCCTGAGAATGTCTTAAGTCTCCGGTAGCTAGTCTCTACATGCACCGTGCTTGTCTTCTGACATTTGATTAGCAGATCCCCTATCGCATTTATCAATTCTGGTGATAAAGCAGTGGCAGGTGCGGGTGTCCCCGGGGGCGTCACCCCGTCTCCTTTTACTGGTGAGGCGCGGGCCGCAGCCTGCGGTGATCCCATTGGTGATGGTTCCTTCTTTACAGTTACTGCGTGCACCAACCTATAGGTTCTGTTGTCTGGCGTCTTCACACACTTGCGCTTCCAAGCCTCTGGTATCCCGTCTCCGTATTCCACCAGTGCATACTGATATGAAGTGTCTGGGTCTGCCTTTATATCTATCACCCACGGTGTGTGATCTGGGGACACTGACTTCATCAACTCCTCTACCGCCTCAGTCTTCCATTCCTCCCCTGGGAGGCTGATGACTATAGAGTTGTTTGGCTCTGCCCTAACGGCTTTGCACCATTCTTCTATCGCTTGTGGATCCATGGGGTCCATGCCGGCACTTCTGGTGTTCACCTGCTGTATCAGGATCCCGGACGAGCCCCCACGTGTAGCGATACCTTCACTTACGAAGGCTGCAAGTTTAGTTTGGGCCCTGAAAGCAGTTCCGCCAACCCCCGGCAATGTACTCGACCCCCTACTGGCACAGTTAGTATTAGCAGCAATAAATAATCTTATACTGTATGAGTAAGCCCAGACACCAAGACAGTAATGATAAAAAAAGGTATAAGATTTACTTAAGCTTTTGATAAGAAAGGTTAACAGTGGTAAACAGTTCACAGATAATAAATTTGCAGAGCCCTACAGATTAACACACTATGCATATAAAATAACAAGTAAAAGTGCGCCACATGGGCGACTGTTAACTAGGCGTCCTGTGACGCAGTAACCAAATGAACTAACTAGCTGACCAGGCCTGGCTCAGATATCTACAACTTAGTCTATAGGGGATGATGGTTTTCTTCACCGGCAGGTCTTTAACGGTGGTGCACATTAACAGAATACCCTTTTTGTAATCCAATAGTAAGGTAGAGATGAAATAAACACTTTGCTATGTAAAGTGTGAGTTCAGCTCCGATGAGGTTCTCTAGTGAGAGTATCAGAAACAACTTGTGGGCCACGGCAGTCTATAGGCCCATTAGTAACAACAGTACATGGACTGGGCATACACCCTCTCACCCATCCGGACGCGGTCCCAGTCCGGGGAAAACTTTCACCGACTATGTCACACACACACACAGTGTCTCCAGCGATCGGGTCCCCGATCCAACCAAGGCTGTAGGTAAGCGATGTCAGGTGCCACCCAGGCTCGCAGTGGGGTGGAAGGCTCCTTGCACTCCGGTACATCCGCACAGGAGGATCAGTCACAGAAGTCTTGTGTCCCAAAGAGGCCGAGCGCAGCCGCTCCTCCTCCTTATATAGCCCCTCCCATGAGTCTCTGCGGTGAAACACTCCGAATGGGGTTCTGGGTAAAGTAGTCTCTCTGCATTAAAGGGGAACACCCCGCTACACACACAATGCTTTGGCTCTTTGTCCCCCTCCCCCTGGATCACACTGCTGCTTTATACACACAATGCTCCGACTCTCTTCCCCCACCCCTCCCCCCCCACTCTTCATCACACTGCTGCCTTACACAGACTCATCATGTGCTCAAGCTCCATGCTCCCCCCCATAATCTGTGATTAGCGCTGCCATTGGAAGTCTCCTCCTTCTTCACCTTCCGCTCTCTGCACTACTGTCAGGAAGGTCATGCAAGTAGACAACATGGTTCCTCTCGACAGACTTTTGTGCCTCTTCATAGGCTAATTCATGTTCCCTCTCCTACTCATATGCATTTGGCTTAAACCTATGCGCATGCGTGAATGCACATCGGCACACACGTGTGCATACATGTGCACATCAGCGTGCTCACATACACAGCTGACAGATGTTGGCGCCAAATGGGCTATTTAACCACTTCAGCCACAAATCGCAATAAGCGTATATTGATTGGTTTGTGCAAAAGTTATAGCGTCTACAAAATAGGTGCTATATTTATGGCATTTTTATTATAATTTTTTTTTACTCGTGTAGCGACACAAACCTTTTTCTCACCTGGCTCACTTGTGAGACAAGGCACACCATACTACATGCCCATACCCTCTTGTTTGAAGAGGTTAAGCGGTGTTCACAATTGTTGGGTCCTGCAGCGAGTTACCTCCCTTCAGCTGGTTCTCACCCCTAGAGTGTAGGGAAGAGTCTATTGTAGGTGCACCAATAAGGCCAATGTCCAGACAAGGTTAAACCTTAATGCAGGAAGGTTTATTTTTCTTTATGCTGGAAACTGGATAGGAAAGTTGAAGTAGAAGAATAAAGGAACAGGGAGGCAGGTTCAGGCACGCGGCACTTAATCTCACCACTCAATCCCCAGTGACTCTGCTTATCCGGATAGTCTCCTCTCACGGTCCTAGCAACCGGAATGACACTCAGGCGTTTACTTAAGTTTTCTTTGAAGATCCGATCGGGAGATCCTCTGCCACAGAATCTCTGAGCCCCGAACTTATCAGCGCTTGTAACTCAAGAACAGATGCAAGTTGCTGCACATTACAAGGCTTTAGATGAATGGTTGAATCCCTCCAGAAAGTTACCGGGCCTATCTTTCACCGTGAACTCTCACCGGTCCATCAGAAAGGTCCTCCCCCGGCCTCCTCTTCTTAGAGCGGGTCCCCTCTCAGGGGCACCCTGGGATTCCTCCTCTTAGAAATGAGCCCCAGCCAAAGGTGCTGGGCTCAATGGCGAAGCTGCAGCCCCAGGCTAAAGGTGCCTGAGACCGGTGCACACGCGCACTAGTGATGAGCCGAACACCCTCGGGTTCGGTTCGCACCAGAACCCGCGAACGGACTGAAAGTTCGCACGAACTTTAGAACCCTATTAAATACAATGGATGCGAACGTTCGAAATCTAAAGTGCTAATTATAACGACTATTATGCATGTTATTGTCCTAAAAAGGGTTTGGGAACCCGGGTTCTGCACCAGGGGACATGTATCAATGCAAAAAGAAGTTTTAAAAACGGCCGTTTTTCGGGAGCAGTCATTTTAATGATGCATAAAGTGAAAAAAAAGTGAAATATTCCTTTAAATATCGTACCTGGGGGGTGTCTAAAGTATGCCTGTGAAGTGCCACGTGTTTCCCGTGTTTAGAACTGTCCCTGCACAAAATTACATTTCTAAAGGAAAAAAAGCCATTTAAAACTGCTTGCGGCTTTAATGTAATGTCTGGTCCCGGTAATATGGATGAAAATCTTTAAGAAAAATGGCATAGCTACCCCATCACCTCCCCCCCTACCCCAGCCCATTACCCCCCTTTGGGTCTTGTACGGAAATTAAGGGGAACCCCGCACACAAAATAAAAAAGGCCCTATATACTCTGAACAGCCGTATACAGGCGGTGCATACAAGACAGGGACTGTAGGTTTGTTCTTATGTAGAATCTGTTTGTAATTTTGAACAGGTACATTGTTGAAGTGTAGCTCCAGCCCAAAAAATCTATTTTTAAGCTTTTTGGAAAGCATAGGGAAGGGTTATCACCCCTGTAACATTTGTTTTGCTGTCTGTGCAGTGTGCGCCTGTTCAGAACAGTTCACCTCACTTTCCGTCCTAATGACAAATGTTTTTCTGAAAATTTGGGGTTTTTATTGAAACAAGAATTGGGGATAAAGCATCAGTGGAGAGGAGACACTTTTTTTCCCATATTAACTCTTACAGGAGAGAATTTGCCTTCCTAGGGGTAGATTTCCTCTCACTTCCTGTTGTATCCTTCCGTTTGCAAGGAGGAGTCGTTTGTAAGTTGGATGTTTGAAAGTAGGGGCCTGCCGTATATACTCAGCTGAAATTTGCCCCTTACATGTTGGTGTTGCCACAACACTGTGAGCCCTCACAGTTACTCTTGGTGGGCGCATGAATGGGCCCTGCTGTGAATTATTAGATCAAGAATTGTAATTGCATGCCCCTGTTGAACAGGGGCTGAAAATTTGGGCCTTTGGTGGTGGTGGTGGTGGTGTTGACACAACACTGTAAGGCCTCACAGTTACTCTTGGTGGGCGCAGGAATGGGCCCTGCTGTGAATTATTAGATCAAGAATTGTAATTACATGCCCCTGTTAAACAGGGGCAGAAAAATTGGGCCTTAGGCACTGGTGCCCCAACACTGCAACCCCTCACAGATACTGTACTTGGAGCACAGCAATGAGCACTGTTGCAAAGTATTGCATCAAAAATTGTAATTACACGCCCCTGTTAAACAGGGGCTGAAAAATTGGGCCTTAGGCACTGGTGCTGGTGCCACGACACTGCAACCTCTCCCAGATACTCTAGTTGGAGTGCAGGAATGAGCCATGCTGCAAAGCATTGCATAAAAAATTGTAATAACACGCCCCTGTTAAACAGGGGCTGAAAAATTGGGCCTTAGCCACTGGTGGCGGCACCCAGAAACAAAAATGTTCTTCCAAGCTATCATCATCAATCGGATCATTGAGGAGGATAGTCAGTCAACATAACAGGACAGTCTCTCAGCATCAGCATCAGTCTTGAAGGGATGTGACATTTGAAAATAAATTAGTCTGTTATATCAGCTTCAGGTGTTTGGTAGCTGGTGGTGATCCAAGACTGGTTCATCTTTATGAAGGTCAGTCGATCAACCGAGTCGGTGGACAGGCGCACCCTGTGATCCATGACAAATTCTCCAGCAGCACTGAATGTGCGTTCTGAAAGAACGCTGGATGCAGGACAGGCCAGTAGCTCAATTGCATACTGTGCAAGCTCTGACCAGTGATCCATCCTCAAGACCCAGTAAACCAGAGGATTTTCGGTGGGGAAGGTGTCCAAGTCTGACCTTGCCCCTAGGTATTCCTGCACCATGTATATCAGACGCTGGCGATGGTTGCTGGAACCGATCATACCTTGGGGCTGCGGACTAAAGAATTGTCTGAACGCATAGGTCAGACGGCCACCTTCCCCACCGCTCTTTCTTTGACTGACCGAAGCCTCAGCAACTCGTTGTCCAGGACCAGGAGTTTGTAACCTCCCAGTCTCTGGGAACGCGTTGCACAGACCTTTCTGCAAGGCCTCCCGGAGTTGTCTCATCCTCTGCTCCCTCTGCGACGGTAAGATAAGGTCCGCAACCTTACCCTTGTACCATGGATCAAGGAGAGTGGCCAGCCAGTAATGGTCCCTCTCCTTGATCCGAAGAATACGAGGATCCTTCCGCAGACTTTGCAGGATCAGGGAGGCCATGCAGCGTAGGTTAGCTGAGGCATTCGGTCCGGAGTCCTCTCGGTCACTAAGGACGACATGATCCGCAGCCACCTCCTCCCAGCCACGTACAAGTCTACTGGTTTCTTGGGACTGTAAATCATCCCTAAAAGACTGCTGCTGATGATGCTGAGTGCTAGGCTCCACCTCCATGCTGACACAATCCTCCTCCTCCTCCTCCTCCTCTTCCTGTGCGATGGGTGGGACAGAAGGAACACTGTCTGGGTAAAGGGGGCCTTGAGAGGCAAGGAAGTCCTCCTCTTCCTGCCTCTGTTCTGCCTCAAGTGCCCTGTCCATTATTCCACGCAGCGTATGTTCCAACAGGTGGACAAGAGGTACAGTGTCACTGATGCATGCACTGTCACTGCTCACCATGCTCGTGACCTCCTCAAATGGTGCCAGGACAGTGCATGCATCCCTGATCATGCCCCACTGGCGTGGTGAAAAAAAACCCGAGCTCCCCTGACCCTGTCCTGGTGCCGTAGTCGCACAGGTACTCATTAATGGCCCTCTGCTGCGTGTGCAGCCACTGCAGCATGGCTAACGCTGAGTTCCACCTGGTGGGCATGTCACATATAAGGCGGTTCTTGGGCAGGTTCAACTCCTTTTGCAGCTCAGCCAGGCGAGCACTGGCATTATAAGATCTACGGAAATGCACACAGACTTTCCTGGCCTGCCTCAGGACATCCTGTAAGCCCGGGTACCTGCCCAAGAACCGCTGCACCACCAGGTTAAGGACGTGAGCCACACAGGGCACATGGGTCAGTTGTCCCTGTCGGAGTGCGGAGAGGAGGTTGGTGCCATTGTCGCAAACCACCATTCCTGGCTTAAGCTGGCGTGGCGTCAACCACCTCTCCGCCTGCCCCTGCAGAGCAGACAAAACCTCTGCCCCAGTGTGGCTCCTGTCCCCCAAACATACCAGCGCAAGCACGGCATGGCATCTTTTTGCCTGCGTACTTGCGTAGCCCCTTGAACGCCTACGGAGCACCGCTGGTTCCGAGGACAAAGCACAGGAAGAGGCCATGGAGGAAGAAGAAGAGGAGGGGGTGGAGGAGAGAGGTGTGTCACAACCAGTAGTAGCATTTTGGAGGCGTGGCAGCGGAACAACCTCCAACACTACTGCACCTTGTCCTGCATCCTTCCCAGCTGCCAAAAGAGTGACCCAATGGGCCGTGAAAGAAAGGTAACGTCCCTGTCCATACCTGCTGGACCATGAGTCAGCGGTAATATGCACCTTACCACTGATCGCCCTGTCCAGCGAGGCCAAGACATTGCCTTCCACATGCCAGTAGAGAGCCGGAATCGCCTTCCGTGAGAAAAAGTGGCGTTTGGGAACCTGCCACTGAGGAACGGCACATTGCACAAACTCACGGAAGGGGGCCGAGTCTACCAACTGAAAAGGCAGCAGTTGAAGCGCTAGCAATTTAGCCAAGCTAGCATTCCACCGCTGGGCATGTGGATGGCTGGGAGTGAGCTTCTTTCGACGGTCCAGCAGCTGTGGCAGGGAAATTTGCCTGCTAGAATCGGACTTCGGTGTACTGCTAGCAGAGAGCCCGCAAGTACTTGGCTGTGACACACCTAATTCTACACCGTCATACCTCTCAGTGCAGGTTTCAGAGAGGACTGAAGGTATAGTGGGGTTGGAGATCCCAGCTGATGCGGTGCAAGAAGAGGTCCGCTTTGTTCTTTGGTGTGGGTCTTTAAGGTAGGCTTGCCAATGAGCTGCATGGCAGGTCAACATATGTCTGGACAAGCATGTGGTGCCCAAGCGGGTGATGTTTTGGCCACGCGATATACGCTTGAGACATATGTTGCAAACAGCAGCTGTGCGATCTGATGCACTCGACTCAAAAAAGGCCCACACCAAAGAACTTTTTGAATAACGGGCAGAGGCAGCGCCCTGCACAGGTGGAGCTCTGCGGTGTGATTCCGTCGGTGTGCTGCCCTTATGCTGGCCCCCCGAGGCCATCCTGCCTCGTTGGAGATGTGTCTCCTCCTCATCCTCCTCCTCCTCCTCTCTCCTATTAGGCACCCACGTGGAGTCAGTGACCTCATCATCCCCTCCCTCCTCATCACTGGAGACAATCTGGCAGTATGCTGCAGCTGCTGGAACATGACTGCCAGATTGGTGTCCTTCTTGAGCATCCCCTCTGTCTGCTCTCACCCTACTGCCTTCCTGTAGCTGGGTTTCATCATCAGACCCTTTGAAACGCTGGGCATCCTCCTGGAGCATGTACCCAACACTGTGCTCAAACAGTTCGGGGGACTCCTCAGGAGGACATGGTTGGTCTAGGGAAGGAGTGACTGATGATGACATTGATACCAGGGAAGAGGACACTTTGGCAGCTGCTTTGCCAGTACCCTGAGCCTGGGTGAGAGAGGATGAGGAGGATGAGGAGGGCTTGGTCATCCACTCTACCAAGTGTTCGGCATGATGCGGCTCATCACGTCCAGCTGCCAAAAAGAAGGACAAGCGTGTCCCATGGCCACGTGCTGATGGCGATGCACCGCGTCCACGACCAGCACTGTTGTCTCTAGACACAGAGCCTGCTTGCCATTTTTTATTGGCTCCTGACTGTCTGCCTCTCCTTGTTTGCCTTCCAGACATTCTAATGGCCTGCAGGGAGATGGGAAAACCAGCAATAAGGCCTAGCTTCAGGAGTATATTTTGCAGGAATCACACTACGCCCGCTGTAAGTGCTGCAAATGCCTGTTGGTGTAACACACCAGGAAAACACAGCAATACAGGCTAACTTCAGGTGTAGAATGTGCAGGAGGCACACGCCGCCCGCTGCAAGTGCTGCAAATGCCTGTTGGTGTAACACACCAGGAAAACACAGCAATACGGGCTAACGTCAGGTGTAATATGATCAGGAGGCACACTCCGCCTGCTGTAAGTGCTGCAAATGCCTGTTGGTGTAACACACCAGGAAAACACAGCAATACAGGCTAACTTCAGGTGTATAATGTGCAGGAGGCACACTCCGCCCGCTGTAAGTGCTGCAAATGCCTGTTGGTGTAACACACCAGGAAAACACAGCAATACGGGCTAACTTCAGGTGTATAATGTGCAGGAGGCACACTCCGCCCGCTGTAAGTGCTGCAAATGCCTGTTGGTGTAACACACCAGGAAAACACAGCAATACGGGCTAACTTCAGGTGTATAATGTGCAGGAGGCACACTCCGCCCGCTGTAATGCCGCGTACACACGATCATTATTCACGGCGGTTAAAAAACCGCCGTGAATAATGTCATTTAAAACGGGGGAACAGCTTGTTCCCCACACACGGTCGTTTTTCACGTCGTTTTTTCTCTTGTCGAGAAAAACGACCGTCTGTGGGCTTCGCGGCAGTGTTTCCCTATGGGAAACACTGCTGCGGAAAAAATGTAGGAAAAAACAACGAGAAAAATTAGAACATGTTCTAATTTTTCTCGTCGTGTTTAATGCAGTTTTTCTCGTCGAGAAAAACGACAGAAAGCCCACAGACTATCGTTTTTCTCGTCGAATGGGAAAAATGTTGTTTTTCCAGACGAGAAAAATGGCCGTGTGTACGCGGCATAAGTGCTGCAAATGCCTGTTGGTGTAACACACCAGGAAAACACAGCAATACGGGCTAACTTCAGGTGTATAATGTGCAGGAGGCTTAGCAACAATGACACTGACACTGTCCCCTGCCTATCCTTCTCTCTCCCTGCACACAAGGTTTAGCAAAGAATATGACACTGACACTGTCCCCTGCCTATCCTTCTCTCTCCCTGCACACAAGGTTTAGCAAAGAATATGACACTGATACTCTCCCTGCCTATCCTTCTCTCTCCCTGCACACAAGAATAGCACAAAGAATATCAACACTGTCCCTGCCTATCCTTCTCTTTCCCTGCGCCGGAACACACTACACAAGGCCGCCGCGCTGGTGGCCTTTTATAGTGTGGGGTGTGTGCTAAACCCCCTGAGCTATAATTGGCAACCTGCCTGTGGCCAATTATGGCTCTCCTAGCTGCCGGCGCTGTGATTGGCCAAGCATGCGGGGTCACAGTGCATGCTTGGCCAATCACAGCGCCGGGATTGCACTGCGATGGCGCAGTGTATTGTGGGCCGTTCACGTCACTCGAATTTGGCGCGAACGCCCCAAATCGTTCGATGTTCGCCGAACAGCCGATGTTCGAGTCGAACGTATGTTCGACTCGAACACCGAGCTCATCCCTAACGCGCACCCCTGGCCAGGAGGGCCAGGTCACGTGACCCGAACTCCACCCGGAACCCCCTGGAACTCTCCTGGACTCCCTGGACTCCCTCTCCCGGCATGCACAGCAGGTTGACCACACCCACTGTACTACTGCCGAGAGAGGACACCATAAGGCGCAGTACTGTTACCAGTGGTTCAACCCTGACCTGTCATGGCAGTGCCACCTACAGGCCACAGGGAACTGCACACCAGTACACCACCTGCAGAAACAAAGTAACAGAACCTATCAATAAAAGCGGTCTGAGCCTGGCTACTAGCTCAGACCAACCCCTAAATTTAGGCACATAGAACCCCTCAAAGCAGAGGGGCGCTACACTAGTAATGGCGGTGATCGGCAACTTTTAGCTGGACTGCGACATTGCGGCGGACAGATTTGACACTTTTGACACTTTTTTGGGACCATTGAGATTTATACAGCGATCGGTGCTAAAAATAACCACTGACTACTGTATAAATGTCACTGGCAGGGAAGGGGTTAACAGTAGGGGGCGATCAATGGGTTAAATGTGTGTCCTAGGGAGTGTTTCTAACTGTGGGGGGATGGGACTGCCTGGAGGAGGAGACCAATCTCTGTTTATACTTAGTATAAACAGCAGATCTGTCTCCTCTCTCCTGACAGAATGGAGATCTGTCTGTTTACATTGACAGATCCCCATTCTGTCTCTATCAGGAGCTATCGCGGGTGGTCAGCGGACATCGCGGCCGCCGGGTACACGTATCGGCTCCGTCGTCGCGCCGCAAGCACATGTGCGTGCCCCCTAGTGGTCTTAAAGCGGCCAACGTACAGCTACGGCGATTTGCCCAGGGGAGCTAACCTGCCACAATATAACTGCGTTGGCTGACCCTTTAGTGGTTAAACTGTGTCAGTGCTCTGGCTCAGTGCTGCTTTGTCTTTCAGCCCCCTGTCACCCTGTGATTCTGTATTCTGATCCCAATTGCTGACCCGGCTTGCCTGACCACTCTCTGAACTCCATCTGCATCGACCCAAGCTTGTCCTTGACCTCAGCTTCTGTCTGCTCCTTTGGCCTCTCTTCCACTGATTGGCTCCTGATCCAGCTTGCACCTGGCCAGACCACACTCCTACCGTCTCCTCTGTACCTGATTTGTCCTGCCAGTGTATGACACGGCTTACCTGACTCTGCTTCCTGACACATCCTGCTGTGCCTGCTGTCCTACAGTCTGCTACCAATGCATGCCTCACCTGCCCACTGTCGCCAGTGCCAGCCTGCATCAGTCTGCCATCCACCAGCTGTCTACCAGCCTGCCTGCTTCTCTGAAGACTACTGACGACTCCCCTGCCTGGCATGAATAACTGCTCTGCTACTTGCAAGACTTACAGGCACTCGTGCCACTCTGCACTCCTCAGATTTTGAGTTTGCGTTACCAGGTGTCCCGAGTCAGAAGAGGCCTTCCTCATCATTTCAGGCTCTGCTACCAGGTACGTGATAACTACTCCCGGCGTCTCCCTCTGAGTTCACAGGAGCTGGAACTACAAAGGAGGCATTAGGTATCAATGTGTGCTGACAGTATTGACTGTCAATGGGCACTGAGAACAACACCGGAAACAACATTGGGCGGTATACATCTGCCACAATGTTGATTTGCGGCAGAACCTCTGGGGACCATCAAAATTTTCTCGCTAACCATCAGTGGTTCACGGACCGCCGGTTGGTGACCGCTGATCTAGAGGAAAGTAAAATCCTTATAAATCATGGTCCACTTTGCTCCAAAAGGGGGGGGGAATCCCTCCTAATACCTAAAAAATGCAATATTTCGGGGTCACTTAGATCCTTTTTTCAGGCTTCAATTGCATTAAATTTAAGTCATTCAGAAAGCTTAATCTAGTAAATTAAGTTAACCAATAAAGGGTATAACTACGGGGTAAGTTAAATGTTTCATGAAAATGGAAAAGGCTAACTAAATCCTCTCCTGGCAAACCTTCTGGACCCCAATGCACCTAGCGGCCATGATTCCCCTTTGCCACCAGTGCAGCATGACCATGTAACTGCGCTGACCAATGAGAAGCACTTTTTTATTTTGGAACACCTTGCTGGAAAAATAAACTTCAGATGTGCTTCTCATTGGTCAGTGTGGTCACATAGCTTGCCATTGCTCGATCATGAACGCTTACCATTGTGAGCATTATGATTTAAACTCATTGAGGGGCTCTTTATTTTGGTATGGAGAAGTACAATAGCAGAACGGGATATCATGGCAGCTATGTGCAACTGGGAACAGAGGGGGCGGGATATTTAGAATTAGTTCATCTTTTCATTTTTCATGAAAAGTTGAAATTACCTTTCAAACTCCAAACTTTCTGCATTATTCAAATGCTCACTATCACGTACCTGGTGACAACTGGAATGTTGTGGAGGCCTCGCTTGCACCTTCTGCCCAACACTCCTGAAGGTAGAGACAGAGAGTGAGGGCATGGAGTGGCACGAGTGCCGGAGTAGCTGGCTGGTGAAATCTGCACTTAGATGGATGAAGCTGGGGGATGCAGACCTAGGAACAGGATGCTATAGCAGCTTGGCACCAGTTTTATAGTTTTTTGAGGGACACCTAAAGCTCCTTATGCAATGTTGTATCCAAACTTTCTGCACACTCTAACGTTCTAACAATACAGAACAAGTCCCATTACTGTTAACTAATAAAAGCACAAATGTTATTTCATTTTCAAGTTTTTTTTACTGCAAAGGTCAACTCAAAAAAATATTACATGGGTTATTTTCCGTTAAAATACCACAAGCTTCATGTTGGTGATAACTGTGAAGCCTCGTACACACGACCGAGTTTCTCTGCAAGAACCAGCAAGAAACTTGCTGGCAGAGCTTTCTTGCCGAGTAAATCGGTCGTGTGTACGCAGCTATCATGTTTCTCGTCAAGAAAACCGACAAGAATCTCGACGAGAAAAATAGAGAACCTGCTCTCTATTTTCTCGTCGAGATTCTTGTCAGCCTGTTTCTCGACGAGAAAAGTGTGTGTGTGTACACTTACCTGTCCTCCGGGAAGCCCGCGCATGCTCAAAATGACTTTGACGCATGCGTGGTAGCTTCCTAGGCATAGGCAGGGTGTAGCAAGATGGCGGCAACGGCATCGAATGTGACGAGCGCACGCTCGTCGTAGTCGATGACGTCACCGCGTTCGCTCCATTCAAAGAACCGCGGGTTCTTTGAATGGATCGTGTGTACACTCGGCCGGGACAAGTTTCTTGTCCAAGAATCTCGTCAAGAAAAACGTGTTTTTTCCTGACGAGATTCTCGGCCGTGTGTACGAGGCTTTAGTCTTGATTAGAGTAGGACCAAGAACCATTTCAGATGGTGATTAAAAAGATTTAAAATATACTTCATTGTTTCATAATAAAGTTAGGCTTACAGTAGATAGATTAAAAAAAAAAATCAATGTCTGAATTTGATTTGTTACCTGAATTTGTCTTGTTTGTGAGCTGATCATTTTAATAGAAATTTATCAGATTAAAAAAAAAACAACATCAAATGGAGTTAATATATTTGATCCATCATGATTTAATGTTTCATTAAAAATTTAGGCTTACATTAGGTGATTAAAAAAAAAAAAAAAAAAAGAAGAAAATTGCAAACCTAAATTATTTTTATTATCTGAAATTATTTTATTTTTAAGCTGATAATTTTAGGAGAAATTTACCAGATTAAAAAAAAAAAGTTAAAGAACGAATCTGTCATAAATTGAAATACTTTAATGTTTCATTAGAAAACTAGGCTTACAGGAGGTAATTACAAAAAAAAATGAAAAAATTCCACAAATAAATTATATATATTTATTACCTGAAATTGCTTTATTTTTGAGTTGATAATTTTAGGAGAAATTTATCAGATAAAAAAAACCCAATGGAGTTAAACTAACTCTCCATCAAAAATTGAGATATTAGCCTTCAATAAATAGATTCAATAAATCCATGCCCAATCAATAATCACCTTTTACCCCTGCCACTTTTTGTTTCCTGTCTGCAAAAAGTGGATGAAGCTTTGGGCCCCATCAAGAAATCAATAATAATGACCTTTGTATGTGTTGGGTATGGAGCCACCCCCATACACCAAATTACTTGATTAAAAAAATGGTGGGTGCCTGCTGGGAAAATATTTTTTACTCTAGTACAGGCACAGCCATACTTCATGAAAATTTTTAAAGAATTGCCAAGTGTCCATAAACTCATATCATCACTGTAATGATTATCAACTTTGAGTAAAATATAAAAAAAAAAGTATTTCAGATTAGTAGTTAATGATATTGCTCCCTGTGCTGGTCATATTCCCTGTTGGGAGCTTCTGTGTTCTTGTTGTGATGTGACATTTCTGGTCAATATTTTTACAGGAGGAAAATCCAGTTCATGTGTGTCCAGCAGAGGTAAGCATGAAACCCTCTCTTAAAGCGGAGGTTCCGCGGCCAATCGTTTTTTTTTTTTTGTTTTTTTTTGAGCATTCAATGTGTTTTTACTAGGTTTGTCCTGATACCACTTTTTTAAGACCGAGTACAAGTACCAATACTTTTTTTCAAGTACTCGCCGATACCGATTACCGATACTTTTTTTTAATGTCATGTGACAGTGGCACATGTGTCAGTATTTTTTTTTTTTACTATTTTTTGTTATGTTTTTTTTTTTACAATGCTTTCTTTTTGTGGGTGGGGCAGGGGGAGTGGATGGTGTCAGTGTGTTTTTTATTTAAAAAAATTTTTTTTACACTTCATTTTTTTTTTTATCATTTATTGCAATGTTTTTTATTATTTTTTTAGCCCTGTTGGGGGGCTTTGGTGAAATATCAGGGGTCTTAACAGACCTCTGATATCTCACCTTTGAGACAGAGAAAGGGACTAGGGACACAGATTCCCCGGTCTCTTTCTCAGCAGCCTCCGCTGCACTGAAAATTAATGGACAGGAGACAGAAGCTCCTCTCCATTCATAAACTGAAGCATCTTAAATACCATTTACGATGTTTCAGTTATGTGAATGGACAGAGTCAGTGAGCACTGACTCTGTTCAATCGGAAAAGAAGGAGCCGGGTTTACCGGCTCCTACCTCTGCTCTCCATCCTGACAGATCGAGGACAGAGGGGGCAGAGGAAGACATGGACGGAGATACGGAGCACGGAGGGGGAGAGCAGCACAATGGAGGGGGACACGCAGTGGAGCGCGGACAGGGAGAGCAGCACAATGGAGGTGGACATGGAGCCCGGAGGGGGGACACGGAGTGGAGCACGGACAGGGAGAGCAGCACAATGAAAGAGGACACGGAGCACGGAGGGGGGACACGGAGTGGAGCGCAGACGGGGAGAGCAGCACAATGAAGGGGGGCACGGAGGGGGGACACGGAGTGAAGCGTGGACAGGTAGAGCAGCACAATGAAGGGGGACACAGAGCACGGAGGAGGGACTGCAGGAGGATACAGTCAGCGGTGATCGGTGCGGCTTCGGGGGGAGTTGCAAGCACCGATCACCGCTGTAAAAGATTTCACTAAAGCAGCTGAAAAGGGGGGGGGGGGCTCCGGGGAGAAGCGGTCAGGCTTTATAGAAATCTTTACAGGGAGATCGGTGTTTGTAACTCCTCTGGCCGCACCGATCATCCCTGACTGTACAAGTATCGGGTGAAGCATCGGAGCATTTGCCCGAGTACAAGTACTCGGGCAAATGCTCGGTATCGGGTAAAACTCACTTGTTTGGTGTCTTCAATTATCGTCTGTCCTTTTTCTTTCAAAAGAAGAACTTTAAAAAAGTGATATAGGTGTAGCGATACCCTCACTTAAGAAGGCCACAGATTTAGTTTGGGCCCTGAAGACAGCTCCGCCAACCCCCGGCAATATACTCGACCCCCTACTGGCACAGCTAGTTCTGACAGCAATATGTATGTCTTATACTGTATGAGTAATTAAACATCAAGACAATAATAGTATAAAACGGGTATAAGATTTACTTAAGCTTTTGATAAAAATCAGGGGTTAACATTTCTCACAGTTCACAAAATATATATATAATGCAGAGCCCTGCAACACTAACACACTATGAATATGGAGTTAACAGCAACAAGTGCGCCACGTGGGCGACCGTTAGCTAGGCGTCCTGTGGCGCAGTAACCAAACAACTTAGAAAACTGACCAGGCCTGGTTCTGATATCTACAACTTAGTCTATAGGGGATGATGTTCTTTTCTTCACCGGCAAGTCTTTAACGGTGGTGCACATTAACAGAGTATGATTTGTAATCCAATGGAAAAGGTAAAGATGGGGTAAACACTTTGCTATGCGAACTGAGTTCAGCTCTGATAAGGTTCTTCAGTGAAAGTATCAGGAACAACTTGTGGGCCACGGCAGTCTATAGGCCTATTAGCAGTAACAGTATATGGTTTGGGCATACGCCCTCTCACCCGCCCGGACTGCGGTCCCAGTCTGAGAACTTCCACCAACTGTGTCACACACACACACAGTGTCTCCAGCGATCGGGCCCCCGATCCAACGAATGCAGTAGTTAAGCGAAGTCAGATGCCACCCCGGCTCGCAGAGGGGTGGAAGGCTCTTTGGTGCTGCGCAAGACCTCAGGCTTCAGGCCTTGCACTCCGACACATCCGCACAGGAGGATCAGTCTCTGAAGTCTCGTGTCCCAAAGAGACCGAGCCCAGCCTCGCCTCCTCCTCTTATAACCCCTTCCATGAGTCTCTGTGGCGGAAACACTGCCGAACGGGGTTCTGGGTAATGTAGTCTCTCTCTGCGTTAAAGGGGAACACCCGGCTACACACTCCCCCCACTTAAACTCTTTGGTCCCCAAAGATAAACCTTAACAAAGACTATGTACAACTCTAGTTAATTCTGCAAACGATGTTGGCATAGGGAATTCCCACCAAAACTGAGGGGTAGAATTCCCTTGCCCACAGGTCACATTATCATGGGTGGCCTGCCTAACTGTGCCAGAGAGTGAGTTGGGGTTGCCCTCCACTAAATGGACAGTGGAGGGATCCGGATTTTCAGCATTCCTCCTAGCAGTAACTACAGAGTCCTCTGAGCTATTCCCCATTTGTGGGTAGGTCAGCTTCCTAGGAGGCCGGATGACTCTTTGAGCCCTTTGCTCTCTTGGGATTTCTGGCTCTGGTGCCACAGGCTCCTCTTCCTCTGAGCAACTATCATGGGCATCTTCCCAGTAATCTGTTGAAGGACTATATGGGATGAACTCTGTGGCTTTTGGGTTCAGTGTTCCATCTGGAGTGTCTTCAGTGGTTGGAAGATCTATAGTGGAAGTTCCCGGAGTTGGGGAAGGCCACAGCCAATCAAGTTCTCTTTCTTCACTTTCACTAAGTTGAGAGGCCTCTCCATCTTCGGTTCGGGAGGTCTGCGAACGAGTGTTCGGCCTAGGAGTATCCAGGATAGAGACCGGTTCAGGGGAGTCTCTCACGGGAGGTATCCTAACTGCCTCAGCAAGTGGGAGCAGGTGATTTCGATGCCACGTCTTCAGTGGTCCTACCTTTCCTTCTGGCTTCAACTTGTAGACAGGTAGGCCCGGCAGCTTCCTGCAGATGACATAGGGTTCAGATCTCCATCTGTCTGCAAGTTTGTGTTTTCTAGGGACCCCCAGATTGCGTAGCAGTACTCGGTCCCCGGGCTGTAAGTCCTGCACCCGGACCTTCAAGTCGAAGTTTCTTTTGTTTCGAGCTCCCCTTTGGTCTGAGGCCGCTTGAGCTTGTTCATAGGCTACTTTCAGGCTGTGTCTGAGCCTGTCCACATATCCTTTGTGAGATGTGGCTGAGGAATGGTCCAGAGAGGTGCCAAAGGCCAAGTCTACAGGTAGTCTCGCCTCTCTCCCAAACATGAGTCGATATGGGGAGTAGCCTGTTGCATCACTAATGGTGCAGTTGTAAGCATGTACTAGGGCTGCTATGTGTTTGCTCCAATGTTGCTTTTTCTCACTTTCCAGAGTCCCCAACATGTTAAGCAAGGTTCGGTTAAACCTTTCCAGCTGAGCATCTCCCTGTCGGTGGTAAGGTGTAGTTCGAGTCTTCTTGATTCCCAACGAATCCAGGAGTTTTCGGATCAGTTTACTCTCAAAGTCCCTTCCTTGATCTGAATGAAGTCCCTGCGGCAGCCCATATCGGACAAAGTACTTCTCCATAAGTACCTTGGCTACGGTGGAGGCCTTCTGATCTTTGGTTGGGAAAGCTTGGGCATACCGGGTGAAATGGTCGGTTATCACCAGAACATTTCCTAGTCCACTCAGGTCGGGTTCGAGGCAGAGAAAATCAATGCATACCAGATCCATTGGGCCTTGACTTTGTAGATGGCCCATTGGGGCAGCTTGATGGGGTAAAGTCTTCCTCTGGATGCATCGTGCACATGAGTGGCAGTACTCTTGTACCTCTGCCCTCATGCAGGGCCATTAGAACCGACTTCTGACAAGTTGAAAGGTCCTTTCAGCCCCTAGGTGGCCATGATTGTCATGCAGGGCAACCAGAACAGTCTCTCGATGCTTCTCTGGGAGGAACAGTTGCCACATATCTTCTGAGTCATCAGAGGGGCCCCTTCGGTAGACCACTCCCTGATGTACCTGCCACCTGTCCCATTCTTTCCTCAACAGGCGAGCTTCCTTTGAGGGATGACGCAGGAGTCTGTTTGGATCCTGATTCTCCAGGGCCTCCAGGACCAATCTCCCCATGGGGTCTTCCAATTGGTCACACCTCAACTCCTTCTTGGACAGTCTCGGCAGGTTGTCTTCTTCCAGTTGAGTCACTCCACAGTAGTGTTTGGGGACTCCCACCATGGTAACTCCTATTTCCTCTGCTCTGGAGCCTCCTCTGGCTTGGAATTCAGCTCCTTGACAAAGGGCCCGAACCCCGTCCGGTGCCACTTGGGTCCAATCTTCTGCGTCACTGGTGGGGGCATGAGACCTCCTGGACAGAGCGTCTGCGTCTCGATTCCCAGCCCCTGGCCTGTACTTTAGGCTGAAGTTGAACCCAGACAGTGCAGCCAGCCACCTGTGTCCAGTGGCATCCAGTTTGGCCGTGGTGAAAAGGTAGGTAAGGGGGTTATTGTCAGTCTTCACAGTGAACTCCGCCCCATACAGGTAGTCTTTGAGCTTGTCCACTACCGCCCACTTGAGGGCCAGGAACTCCAGCTTGTGGGTGGGGTAGTTCTTCTCAGAGGGGGTCAGGCTCCTACTCACGTAGGCAACAGGCCGCAGTTGTCCCTCGTGCTCCTGATAAAGCACTCCTCCCAGACCGTCATGACTAGCATCTACGTGTAGTTCATAGGGCTTGGTTGGGTCTGCGTAGGCCAAGACTGGAGCAGTGGTCAGGCTCTTCTTCAACGCCTGGAAGGCCTCTTCACACTTCTGATTCCACTGATCTCTGATGGACTCTCCCGGCTTCCTGGGCCCTGAGTCATCCTCTTCTCCCTCAGTCTTGAGCAGTTCATTCAATGGTCTAGCAATTCGGGCGAATCCCTCCACACACCTCCTGTAATAGGAGCAGAACCCCAAGAAGGATCTGAGTTCTGTTACTGTGGTGGGTCGTGGCCAGGAGGTAACTGCCTCCAATTTCTCAGGGTCGGTGGCCACCCCTTCTTCAGACACTATGTGCCCCAGGTAGTTCACAGAAGACTGGTAGAACAGACACTTCTCAGGCGAAAGTTTGAGTCCCTCCTCACTGAGTCTCCTCAAGACTTTTTCCAGCCTCTCCTCGTGCTCCTCCAGGGTTCTTCCAAAGACAATGACATCGTCCAGGTATACAAGGACTTCAATAAGGTTCATGTCTCCTACAGTCTTCTCCATGAGACGTTGGAAGGTAGCTGGGGCTCCAGACAGACCTTGAGGCATCCGGTCGAATTCAAAGAACCCCACTGGGGTTATGAAAGCTGTCTTCTCCTTGTCTTCTGGGTGCACAGGGATCTGATAGTACCCGCTTTTGAGATCCATAACGCTGAACCACTTGGCTCCAGACAAACTCTGTAAGGCATCCTCTATCCTTGGAGTGGTATACTGGTCGGGTATGGTTCTCCTGTTTAGAGTCCTGTAGTCGATACAGAGCCTCAATGACCCATTCTTCTTCCTGACCACCACTATCGGAGAGGCATAGGGGCTTCTAGACTCCCGTTTCACACCAGTCCTCTTGAGTTCTGAAAGTTGTTCCCTTAGATCCTCCAGATCTGCTAGTGGGACCCGCCTGACCCTCTCTCTGAAAGGCTTATCTTCCTGGAGGCAGATTCGATGGGTGGCACTCCTTGCACACCCCACATCGAACTCATCTTTAGAGAAGATCTTCTCCCATCTGTTCAACTGGGCCTTGGCTCTCTCTTTCCAAGCCCTGGGCAGATTCGGGTTTTCCATGG
The DNA here is from genome assembly GCA_029206835.1 of Rana muscosa. Lineage (NCBI taxonomy): Eukaryota > Metazoa > Chordata > Amphibia > Anura > Ranidae > Rana > Rana muscosa. Next base: position 1,084,559,010 of record CM055117.1, on the reverse strand, counting down.
ATATCTTCTCCCAAGCATCTCCTCCTTCGCCCATCTCTGACAGGTTGACAGGGGCAGCAGGGCTCACCTGGCCCAGCAGCATCCTGGCTGGGATTTCCATGGGGCCATCTGTATTGTTCCTAACACTCACTGGGACTCTACAATGGGCCTTCTTTAGGGCCTTCAGCAGAATCACTTCTAGTATCACTTCCAGACCGTGGGACCCTTCCCTTGGGTCAGATTCCAACATGACAAAGGGTCCGGGCTGCTCCCAAGTAAGCTTCACAGTGGCTCTGAGACAGGTTACTTCACCGGGCTGCAACACTATCCCTCCTCTTCCAAGTCTCCACACCTTCCCTATCCCCTCTCCTGGGGTCTTCTGCTCCAAGACCAACCGTTGGTAAGCCGTCTTCAGCATGGGGTGGATCTTGGTGGCCGCTTCCCTTTCTTCTTTCACTATAGAGGTCAGAAGTCTTCGGACCAGATCCGTGTTCGTCCCTATTATAAGGGAACTCGTGTTGGCTCCCAGCAGCCAAGGGCACACAACCGCCAGGGTGTCAAACACTTCGGCTTTTCCAGCCACAGATGGGTCAAAGATCATCCTGACAGGCAGATAGCCATCGTAGGGGAAGTTCTGGGTTCCAATCCCACATATCTCTAGTCCCTCTATCTTCCGGATGGGTAGGTGACTCAAGTGCTTATCGTAGAAATCTCTGTATAGCAGGGTCACTTGCGCCCCAGTATCCAAGATTGCTCTGGTGTAAACTCCCTCCACTTGAATGGATACTATAGGAGATGGGCCTACCAGCTTCTCCGGATATGGCCCAGCAGGGGTCGCCTTCTTCAGACTTTTTCTCTTTGAACCTTCTCTCGTCCAATCCCCTTTGGACTTCAGTCTTTCTTGAGTCTGGTATGCATTGACTTCCCTCCTTTTACTGGGTGTAGGGACCCGCTGAGGGATACTATTATTTTTCTTAGGTGTGCACCCCCTCTGGGGAGTGCTGTGCCTCTTCTGAGGGGTCTTGCCCCCTTTCTCTGGGGTGTATCTCTGTTGAGGAATGTTGTGTTTTCCCCGAGGCGTTTTATCTCCTGTTATTTTCTGCTTTGCTTTCAGTTTGGAGCTCACTGAAGGTAATGGGCACCCGGTTGACTCCTTCACCGGGGCCCTCTGAAGTTTCCCGCCGGCTTGCGGTTGTCTATTTTCTTCTTCTTGGGACTGGAGCATGTAGCCGCAATATGTCCAATTCCTCCACAGTTAAAGCAGACTATATCTCCCCATTCTTGTAAAGATGCGGGTGCTGAGGCAATTGGGAATAATTCCTTCCTTGGTACTTCTCTCTTGGGACCCTCTCTCTCTTTTTCCATCAGAGAGGTCAACATCTCTAACACCTTGGACATTTGAACTTTTAGGGTGTCTATCTCCGAATCTCTTTCAGGGGTCATCTGTGCGGGTACAACATTTGTCTTAATCATCTGCTGGTCCTGTTGCAGCGCCTCCACATCTCTGATGATTTTTATCAAGTCAGCATAAGTCAGCAACGTTCCTCCTCCTGAGGTTTTCAGGTGCAGCCAGACTGGATCCGAGCGTAGCGCTCCCTTTAAGACTTGCTTCATTCTTGCCGCATCTGTATCTTGGGGCTTCATCCCCTTCTTCAACACAATCTTGCACAACAACCTGTTCAGTCTTCTAACATACTCGGAAAGTTTCTCCTCTGGTTGTTGGAAAGTATGTTCAAATTGGTAGACCATCTCTGTCACCTTTTCCAATTGACCAAACTCTTCTTGCAGCATGGCTAGACAGTCTTGAGCCGTGCAATCTGCATTCCCAAACCGAAAATTTTTCACTGCTTCTGCTGCTGCGCCTTTAAGGCTTTCCATCACTCGTTGCCTCTTCTGTGTTTCAGGCACCTCCCATGCCTCTACTGCCTGCAATGCCTGCTCCACCCAGGTGTCAAAATCTTCTTCCCCTGCGGGGACAGGGAGCTTCCCTGAGAATGTCTTTAGTCTCCGGTAGCTAGTCTCTACATGCACCGTGCTTGCCTTCTGACACTTGGTTAGCAGATCCCCTATCGCACCTATCAGTTCTGGTGATATAGCAGTGACAGGTGCAGGCGCCACCGGAGGCGTCGCCCTGTCTCCTTTTTCCGGTGGGATACGGGCCGCAGCCTGCGGGGATCCCGTTGGTGATGGTTCCTTTTTTTCAGTTACTGCGTGCGCCCACCTATAGGTTCTGTTGTCTGGCGTCCGCACACACTTGCGCTTACAGGCCTCTGGCATCCCGTCCCAGTACTCCACTAATGCATACTGATATGAGATGTCTGGGTCTGACTTTATCTCCGTCACCCACGGTGTGTGATCTGGGGACACTGACTTCATTAACTCCTCTACCGTCTCAGTCGACCATTCCTCCCCAGGGAGGCTGATGACTATCGACTGGTTTGGCTCTGCGTTAGAGGCTTTGCACCATGCTTCTACTGTTTGTGGGTCCATGCCGGCACTTCTGGCGTTCACCTGCTGCATCAGGATCCCGGACGAGCCCCCATGTGTAGCGATACCCTCACTTAAGAAGGCAGCAGATTTAGTTTGTGCCCTGAAGACAGGTCCGCCAACCCCCGGCAATATACTCGACCCCCTACTGGCACAGCTAGTTCTGACAGCAATATGTATGTCTTATACTGTATGAGTAATTAAACATCAAGACAAAAATAGTATAAAACAGGTATAAGATTTACTTAAGCTTTTGATAAAAATCAGGGGTTAACATTTCTCACAGTTCACAAAATATATATATAATGCAGAGCCCTGCAACACTAACACACTATGAATATGGAGTTAACAGCAACAAGTGCGCCACGTGGGCGACCGTTAGCTAGGCGTCCTGTGGCGCAGTAACCAAACAACTTAGAAAACTGACCAGGCCTGGTTCTGATATCTACAACTTAGTCTATAGGGGATGATGTTCTTTTCTTCACCGGCAAGTCTTTAACGGTGGTGCACATTAACAGAGTATGATTTGTAATCCAATGGGAAAGGTAAAGATGGGGTAAACACTTTGCTATGCGAACTGAGTTCAGCTCTGATAAGGTTCTTCAGTGAAAGTATCAGGAACAACTTGTGGGCCACGGTAGTCTATAGGCCTATTAGCAGTAACAGTATATGGTTTGGGCATACGCCCTCTCACCCGCCCAGACTGCGGTCCCAGTCTGGGAACTTCCACCAACTGTGTCACACACACACACAGTGTCTCCAGCGATCGGGCCCCCGATCCAACGAATGCAGTAGTTAAGCGAAGTCAGATGCCACCCCGGCTCGCAGAGGGGTGGAAGGCTCTTTGGTGCTGCGCAAGACCTCAGGCTTCAGGCCTTGCACTCCGACACATCCGCACAGGAGGATCAGTCTCTGAAGTCTCGTGTCCCAAAGAGACCGAGCCCAGCCTCGCCTCCTCCTCTTATAACCCCTCCCATGAGTCTCTGCGGTGGAAACATTGCCGAACGGGGTTCTGGGTAATGTAGTCTCTCTGCGTTAAAGGGGAACACCCCGCTACATAGGGATTTTCCATTTTGCTTGTGGGCATTGTGAAGCCCACAAGCACTGATTTCCGGGTAGCGGTGAATGCTCATCTCCCAGCATTCACCGATCTTTCTCGGGCATGCGCAGTGTTTACGGCGAGTAGCGCCGTAAACTTTCTGGTTGCCATCACAACGGGCGGCGTCATTGAAATTTCACGCCCCGTTGTGATGGCATTCACAACAGTAGAATTAGAATTAGATATGCCCTCGTCACGTGACCGGCGTCATGAGTCACTTCAGCTGTAAAATCTCGAGAGATTTCACAAGACGGCGTTCCGCATTGTCTCTTGGGAAGCATGACACTGTGCTCCCAGGAGACATTGCAGCAAGCTCCCACATTACATTGCGGTGCCGGGGAAAGCATTAGAAACGCCTACTCCCGCAGGAGTGAAATCCCGTAAGTCGCACTTCACCTGTATATACTACGGTATTTACACCATAATTTTTTTTTTGACGAGGCTATTGAAATTGTTAATAGTGTTAAGAATGTGATCTGATATAGTTGTTGTTTTTGGGTAGAACTCTGCTTCAAATGAGTGAGTGAGTATCTTGTATAGCGCTGCAAATGCAAACTAAATCGCCTCAAGGCACTTTGTATCCAGTGTTGTCCTGATCCTTCAGAAGAGGTGGGTCTTCAGTTTTTTCCTGAAGGCCCGATGGTTTTCTTCCATGCGGATGTTTGTTGGTAGTGCGTTCCATAGCCGTGGTCCTTGGACTGTGAATCTACGTTCTCCTTTAGATTTGTAGCGGGACTTAGGAATGTGAAGAAGGTTCTGGTTAGTTGATCGGAGAACACGATTGGGAGTGTAGTGTTTTATTTTCTCGCAAAGGTATTGAGGAGCGTTTCCTTGTGTGCATTTGTGAGTGAGGCAGAGGGTCTTGAATGTGATCCGATCCTTTACGGCTAGCCAATGGAGGGTCCTCAACGATGGGGTAATTGATTCCCAGGGTTTTTTCCCCATTACCAGTCTGGCTGCTGTGTTCTGGACTACTTGTAGATGAGAGATCTGGTATTTGGGTAGTCCTAGATAGAGGAAGTCTGCGTAGTCGAGTCGGGAGATGATGATTGTTCCAACTACTACTGCTGTATCCTCTTCCGGGATGAATGAGATGAGTCTTCGTAGCAGGCGGAGAAGATGGTGAGATCCGCTGACTACTGATCCTATTTGGGCATCCATGGTCATGTCTGAGTCAAAGGTGACCCCGAGACTTTTGACTTTGGTGCTGGGGGTGATGGCTTGTCCAAGGATGGTGGGTGGTGTCCATGTCATCCTTGAATTTGTTTTTCGGTTTGCGTGGATCATGGATACTAATATTTATAATAATATTTATGATATCACAAGAAAGATAGAATTATATTTTATGTGTTTCTTAATAGAAAACCAAAAACATCAAAGAGAACATACCCCCATACTTCTTATGCCGCGTAAACACGGTCAGAATTTCCGATGGAAAAAGTCAGATGGGAGCTTTCCAACGGACATTCCGACCGTGTGTATGCCCCATCTGGCTTTTTCCGTCGGAATTTTCGATGGACTTAGATAGAGAGCAGGTTCTCAATTTTTCAGAAGGAATAAATTCCTATTGGAAAATCCGTTCGTCTGTATGGAATCCCGACGGGAAAAAAAACATGCATGCTTGGAAACAATTTGACGCATGCTCGGAAGCATTGAACTTCTTTTTCTCGCCTTGTCATACGTGTTGTACGTCACCCCGTTCTTGGCGGTCGGAATTTGGTGTGACTGTGTGTATGCAAGCCAAGCTTGAGCGGAATTCCGTCAGAAAAACCATCCGATTTTTTTCCAACGGAAAATCTGTTTGTGTGTACGCGGCATTAGTTCCTAAGTATTTTCTACCTTATGGAGGGTCAGGTTGAAGGGTCTAATATCCCAGTGGTGGGTGAAACCAGAAAGGTAGAGAGAAGGTCAGAAACAAAGTATTTTTCTACCTTCGGAACGGTCATGTTGGAGGGTGTGATATCCCAGTGGAGCAGTAATCGTAAAAGTAAGGGGAGAAGGTCAGAAGTAGAGTAGTAAGTGTAATCAAAATGGCAGAGAGATAGTCCAGAGTAGAGTATTTTCTACCTTATGCAGGGTCATGTTGGGCTGTGATATCTTGGTGGTAAGTGTAATCAGAAAGGTAGAGAGAATGTCAAGAGCAGATTATTCTCTACCTTGTGGAGGGTCATGTTGGAGGGTGTGATAATGCAGTGGAGCAGTAGACAAAAAAGTAGGGAGAAGTTTAAAAGTAGAGTATTTTCTACCGTATGGGAGGTCATGTTGGAGAGTGTGATATCCCAGTGGTGGGTGTAATCAGAAATGTAGAGAGAAGGTCAGAAGCAGAGTATTGTCTACCCTGTGGAGGTTCATATTAAAGGGTGTGCTACCCGGAGATGAGTGTATTCAGAAAGGTATAGAGAAGGTCAGAAGTAGTGTATTTTCTGTTTTATGGAGGGTTATGTTAGAGGGTGTGATATTCCGGTTGTGAGTGTAATCCGAAAGGTAGAGAGAATATTGGGAACAGACTATTTTCTACCTTTTGGATGGTCATGTTGTAGATTTGATATCCTAATGTTGGATGTATTAAGAAAGGTAGACAGAAGGTCAGGAATCAGGATCAGATTAATTCCTATCTCATGGAAGGTCATGTTGGAGTTTATGATATTCCTGTGGTGAGTGCAATCAGGAAAGTAGTGAGGACAGGAGAAGAGTATTCTCTATCTTATGGAGGGTCATGTTGGAGGTTATGATATTCCTGTGGTGAGTGCAATCAGGAAAGTAGAGAGGACAGGAGAAGAGTATTTTATCTTATGGAGGGTCATGTTGGAAGCTGTGATATCCCATTGTTGGATGTGTGGCGCCACTCCCAAAGGAGCCGCTGATAATAACTAGATTTTCCACAACAGCACAGAGGCTGCCAGTCAACCAAGCACCAGTCCAAACACTCCAGCTCAAATGAATTTGTCTAGCAGTTGCTTTTTTAAGGTTTATTGCTTTAGGAACTTTATCAGAAGCAGAGATCAGGGTATGGGATGCTTCAAAACACTCAGCACTTAGTGATCAGAGGACAACCATTTTCTTGAGCAATAGTGGGTGTTGAACAGTTTAAGTGTCAAACTTGCAACTCAAATAATTCTTGTGAAGAAAGGATGCTGTGAAAACCGCCACCAAGAGTGAGTTGAAGAAGGCTTACAGGAAATCTCGGACTTGGAGGGACATATGCCACCCAAGTCAAGATAAGCTTGGGGGTTAGTTGAACCCAATACAGATGGTCTTAGATCTGGGGGGTTGATCCACCTCGATCGAACAGGACATCAGATATGTTGGTCACGTATTCATAAGTGTAAACAGAGGTCCGGTATCCATGAATCATGCATATGGAGGTGAAAAAAACTCACATAGAGTGATACCGTATGGAAAGGTTTTAATGATATTTAAAATAACAATGGAACACTCACATTTAAGATGGTCTTATAAGCATAGATACAGGTACAGGAGCGATGTGTGCAGACAGATCCACCCGACTAGTTTCGACTAAAGAGTCATCATCTGGGGTATGGACCCTGTCCCACACACACCGCAATTAAATAAACATAATGACCTCCATGACACCGGAAATGAACTACCGTTACATCACTTCCGGTTTTGCCATCATATATAGATAGCAGTATTTGAAGGATATATACATATAAATTATGTTTAATATTACATATATATATATATATATATATAATAGGCTGAAAAAAGCAATTAGAATCGCCACATTTTAGGCCTAAACGTAGCGGCGCTAACCTTAAAACAGCCGCGCTATACTGGTGTATAACCAAGCCTCGCGCTGACCATATGGAGACTGCAGCATCACTTCCGCTGTAAGGTCCTGTTTTCTTTTTCTGGACTTTATCCTATCAGAAGTTTTTAAAGTCAATTTACATTATTTTTATAACTATCATTGTATAACTTTCCCACATGTATAATCACATGACAGATTTAGCACTGGTTTTTGGTTTAGCACATGCTTAACCACCCACCATTTATATTCTTGTTTATGGTTTATCACTATATACAGTTTCACAAAGATAGCGCTACACTTTTATCTACACTTATTTTTCGCTTTTTATCTACGGCAGTGTTGGCGGCTGTTTTTGCTTCACAATTTTCTCAGTGCAGTATATACCCATTTTTTTACATTTTTTTGTTGAACAGTTTAACCACTTCAATACCCAGCCATAGTAATATGACGCCCACAGATGGGATCTCCCATCCTGGGTGGGCGTCATATGACGTCCTGGGTTTGAGGGGGGATATCTGAATGATTCCTGCAGCTAGAGGCATCATTCAGATATCCTTTTGTTGTGCCAGCGATTCTGTGCACCATAAGAATGATCATAGCGGCAGTTCCGCCGCTTGATCGTTCTTATAGGCGGCGGGAGGGGACATCCCCCCCTCCCGCCGCCATCCAGGGCTTCTCTGGGTTCTCCCGTGCCATTGAGGACCCGGAGAGAATCGTCCGGCGCCGGTGGTGGGTCACGTGACGAGCATAGAGATGACTGGTGACCAGATGGTCACCAGTCATCTCTATGACCGTCGGAGTCCCGGGCGCGATGTGATGACGTCACGCCCAGGTCCTCAGATGTAAACAAAGCCGCCATTGCGGCTAGTAAACATGAGATCAGTGAATTTTTTTTTCACGATCTCATGCTTTCCAGCCTGGAGGAGAGATGTGGGGTCTTATTGACCCCGCATCTCTCAATAAAGAGGACCTGTCACACACATTCCTATTACAAGGGATGTTTACATTCCTTGTAATAGGAATAAAAGTGATCAAAAAAATAATAAAGTAAAATAAGTGTAAAAATAAACAAAAATAAGTAAAAAAACGTAATAAATAATAAATAAAAAAAATTAAAACGCCCCTGTCCCCGGTAGCTCGCGACCAGAAGCCAACGCACACGTAAGTCCCGCCCACATATGTAAACACCGTTCAAACCACATATGTGAGGTATCGCCACGTGCGTTAGAGCGCGTGCAACAATTCTAGCACTAGACCTCCTCTGTAACTCAAACCTGGTAACCTGTAAAAAAAATTTAAGCGTCGCCTATGGAGATTTTTAAGTACCGAACTTTGGCGCCATTCCATGAGTGACATGTTAGGTATCTGTTTACTCTGTGTAACATCATCTTTCATATTTTCCCAAAAAATTGGGCTAACTTTACTGTTTTGTTATTTTTTAATTCATGAAACCATTTTTTTCCCCAAAAAAGGCGTTTGAAAAATTATTGCGCAAATACCGTGCAAGAAAAAAAGTTGCAATGACCGTCATTTTATTCCCTAGGGTGTCTGCTAAAAAAAATATATAATGTTTGGGGGTTCTGAGTAATTTTCTAGATAAAGAATGATGATTTGTACATGTAGGAGAGAAGTGCCAGAATAGGCCCGGTATGGAAGTGGTATAAAAAGCCCTGTATTGAAGTGGTTAAGGACTCATACCTGAAGACCATGGGGAAAGTCTTTTTGTCATCTGGTTACCTTGCGCTGATGATTAACTGTTGGTACCCAGTGCAGTTCCAGAACACGACACAGTCACAGGGCTTAGCTTAAGGTTAAGGTCATTACTCACAAGATCCCAGGACAGATGCCACCTTCCACCTTCCTCCAGACTAGTGAGCAAGACCAGACCAGATCCCTTGTGGTGTTCTGCAATCAGCTTCTCCAAGGCCATCAGCCCTGTCACCCCTGAAGCCTCTAAAGCAGCTGTACACTCCTTGAGATGACTGAGGGCATTAGTCGCTCTGTCTCTGGAACCCTCCTGGGGAGAAGGAACCCTGCTCACATGTGTCTCAGACTATTTATCACCATTCCAGCCCCCCTTTTGGACAATCCTGTCCAGGAATTGTCCGGAACCTAATATTCGGGTTGGTTGTTTTGACTCTTTCACCCTTAGCTCTGTAAGCTTCCTCCAGAGGCAGGGGGAAGCAATCAAACTCCCACGCTGAGCAGACTAGGCCAAATAATTACTGCTTCATTGATTACAGAGGGAGCCAACAACTAAATGATTCCTAACATCTTATGCTAGGGTGCTGCAGATCTAATCAGAAAGGTAGAGAGATAGTCAGGAGCAGAGTATGTTTTACTATATGAAGGTCTCACATTAAGGGTCATGATTCTTCTATCCATTAATTAAGGATCTTTTCTCTAAATCAGTTTGTTATTGTTTAGTAATTATTTAATTTATTTTTTGTCTTTTCTAGGGACCCGGATGTTTTCATCCCTAATTGTGACAGCTCTTCTGCTCTGCCAATGCATCCTCTTTAAATGAAATGAAATGTGTGTTGAAGAGCTCATAAACGGACTGACCATCTTGCTATTGGCTATGAACTGATTTTGGGGCCTGACATATCTGTCATCCAGGAAATACACTTTGTAATTCACCTGCTCATATGTGATAAAGTAGAACCTTACAAATTTGGATGGAGTGGGGAATGGTTACTTCAGTCAGGGTTTTATCTCTTTCTTTCCCTTTTACTTCTGTTGTGGAGGCCTGAGACAAAGTACGTACAGTTTGGGCACAGACAGCAAGTACAATGTGAGAGTAAATTGAACCTCTCTCCACTCTATACAAAATAAACATTTTGTAAAAAGTTGTTCTTGACGTTCCATTAAAAAACTCATATTGGAGCCTTAGTATGATTCTGGCCATCTGCAAAGCTTCTCCAATAATTTTTCACATTTTGTGTTTAAAGCCTCAGCCTGGTATAGAGAACCTGCCATATTTAAGATTTTATATATAGATTGTATGCAATGGCGTGCGCACAGGGTGTGCCGGGTGTGGCTGGGCACACCCTAATCACCCCATGTGAATAAGCATTATCCAGGGGCACCACCAGGTGGGTGGTTAGGGGATGCCAGTGGCCAGTGTACGTTCCCCCATCATATTAAAGGCTAGGTTCAACCTTGGGAACACATTAAACTCGTATTTAATATGCACCCAATCAACTGTCTCCCACCACCAGAGCCTCCTCTGTGTGACAGTGGGTGGCATTCATGTGTGTTTGAGCTTTGGGGTGCACATCCTAATGCAATAGGCTGTGCACACCTATGATTGTATGGCCAAGAGCATAGGGACATCTGACCATCACACCCACCTCTATGGCCAAAAAAGTACTGGGGTGCCCCTCCCAAGGGAGGTCAGGTGTTTTTAGTGAAGGGCACTGTTACCCAGTAAAAGGTACTGCTACATCACACAAAGACATTGTAGACTAGACAATTGTATTGTTACAACCTTGTGATAACAGCTTGGTGAAGGTTTGTTTCTGTTCCACCGTGACTGAGGCTCTATATGCAAAGCCAGCTCCATAACTACTTCAATACCAGGCAATTTCAGCATTTTTTCCCCCCGCAAATAGAGCTTTCTTTTGGTGGTTTTTAATCACCACTGGATTTTTTATTTCTTGCTTAATATATGAAAAAAGTCTGAAATTGTTTAAATAAAAATGTGTTTTTCTATGTTTGTGTTAAAAAAAATTGCAAATAATGAATCTTTCTTCATAAATTTAGGCCAAAATGTATTCTGCTACATTTTTTTTCTGAAAATAGCCCAAATCAGTGTATATTATTTAGTGTGTAGGAAATGTTATTTATATCTGAAAATCGATCAGTCCTGATGTACTGACGGCCTATTTCATTTCTTGAAGCCCAAAAAATGCCAGAACAGTACAAATATCCCCTAAATCACCCCTTTTTGGAAAGTAGACAGCCCAAGGTATTTAGTAAGAGGCATTTTGAAGTTGTAATTTTTTTTGTCCAAATTATTTGGAAAATTAGGAAATTTTAAAATATTTTCTTTTTCAATTCTTTAAATTTTATTTTTAATTACTTTATTTTTTCCTCATTTTATTTTATGATTTATTTTTGTGACCAGAGCAATAGTGTTACCATAGTCAAATCATTATTAGGAAACTCTATAAACATTTTATATGTAATATATTAAGGAAATATGGTACGGAAAGCCAGATGCAAAAAAGAAATAAAAAATTCACTAGAAAGAAGCCTCCCTGCTCAAAGCCTCTTGGGGGATACTGACATTACACATCAAAGGATGCTTTGGCATAATCTCTACCACATGGCGCCTCATCTGGGGTCTGTTCAAGAAACAGGAAGAGATAGTCAGCCACCAAATGACATCTGTAGAGAAGATGGCAGCGGCTTAGAGCAGACAATGCTGGATTTTCTGGGTGGGGAGTAGGATTTTTGTGGACAACCCAACAGGCAAGGTAACATAAAAAAAATTAAAGGGGTGAATGAAGTTCCCTTTTAAAGTGTGTCTAAAGCCAAAGCATTTTTTTAAAATTTTTTGGATAAAGTAGGCAATAGTTACAACCCCTTTCAGTTTTTTTTTGCTGTCCATGTCCCATTGAGGAAATTTCCCTAGACTTCCTGTCCTGTAAACACAACAACAGGAAGTGAGAAAAGTTATCTCCAAAGGGAGGGAACCCCCTTTTTGGGTACTTTGTCAAGTGTTCCCCTCTATTGCTTTTAAATAGGCATCTTACTTTCAGTTCTCGTAACTCCATTCACCATGAGAAATAGAGAGGGTGAATCTCCCCCAAAGTTTTGGCTACAGACACACTGCTGCCAGCAAGAGCCTAAATAAAATCTCATCTGTATACTGTATGCATTTACTTTTTGTGCTAATTATTACAGTACAAATGTTCCCTATTGACCTATTGGTTTCTATGTAACATGCCACCTAGCATCCTTGGTTGCCAGGATGCAAGTGTCTCCTACCACCCAGCATCCTTGGTTGCTAGGATTCAGGTGGCTGCTGCGGGCCAGTGTTCTTTCTTCCTAGGATGCAGGCAGCTCCACCACCTAGCATTCATAGTTGTTAGCATGCAGGCAGCTCATGCTGCCTAGCATCCTTGGTTGCTAGGATGTAGGCATTTTTTGCCACCTAGTGTCTTTGGTTGCTAGGATGAGAATGGCTCATGCCATCTAGAGTAGCAACCAAATGCTACAGCCTAGCATTGTTAATTGCTGAGATGCAGGTGGCTCTTACCACCTAGTGTCCTTGGTTGCTGGGATACAGCAGCTCCTGTCATCTAGAGTTCTTGGTCGCTAGGATGCAGGTGGCTCCTACTACTCAGTGTTCTTGGTTGCTAGAATGCTGGTGGCCCCTACTACGCAGTGTTCTTGGTAGCTAAAATGCAGGCAACTCCCCCCACCTAGTGTACTTGGTTTTTGAACGTAGGTGACTCCTGACATCTAGCATGCTTGATTGGTAGGATGCAAGTAGCTCCTACCACTTGCTGTGTTTTTGTGCTAATGTTTACAGTGCAAATGTACCCTACTGACCTAATTGTTGATAGGTAGCAGGCTACCGCCCAGCTACCTTTGTTGCTACTATGCAGGAGGCTCCTACCACCTATCGTTCTTGGTTGCTACGATGCAGGCAGCTGATACCACCTAGCATCCTTGGTTGCTAGAATGCACATGGCTCCTGTCGCCTAGTGTCCTTCGTTGCTAAGATGCAGGTGGCTCCTACCATCTAGTGTCATTAGTTGCTGGGATGTAGGTGCCTCCTATCACCTAGCATCCTTGGTTGCTAGGATGCAGGCAGCTCCTGACATCTAGAGTCCTTGGTTGCTAGGATGGCAGTGGCTCCTCCTGCCCAACAGTCTTGGTTGCTAGAAAGCAGGTGGCTCCTTCCACCCTGTGTCATTGGTTGCTAGGATGCAGGTGGTTCCTGCCACATAGCATCCTTGGTTGCTAGGATGCAGGCTGCTCCTGCCACCTACTTCCCTTGGTTGCTAGGATGCAGGTGCCTCCAATACGGTATGTTTGTGCTTTACAAATGTAAATATTAGCACAAATGTTTATATATATCTTAAAATACACTCCGTACACAGGTCCTCAAATGCAGATCTTTCCATTTTTGGTTTACACAGCTTTTTGCTGCAGACAAATATAGAGCAGTATGCACGGACCCATAGAATACAATACTGCTGCATTCAGATATCTATAAATGATGGGTTCAAATGAGTATTGTACACCTGTGAGCACCATTTTGATTCTCATTAAATTTCTGGCTCTTCTATTTTCCTGGTTATACAGTCGTTGTCCTCTAGGGCTGGTTGCAGGAAATGAGCCACCCCTAAGGGGACTGTGAGCAGGCCGTGGGATTGTAGCCTTTCATTTTTTAATTGTATTCCTTACTTAATGGTATCATCCCGATGGTTTAAAAGTTATCTAGCATTGGTTGTTATGATTGTAATCTTTCTTGCTTGTCTTGTATTACCTGATCGTTCTTGAGCCCCTGCATGGGCAAAGTTTTTGCTTGCCTTTGATATTCTTAAAAACCAATAAATACAATGAAACAGAAAAATTCACATTAAAATATGTACTTGCTGAAAATCCACTATTTTGAATATTTTTTCTGAACAAATAATGGGAAGTATGTAGCAGTCATTGAAAAAAAAAAATATTCAGATTTATTCAATGTAACCTAATTCACAGTGATGTACAATCATACTCCAGAATAGTAAAACAGTATTGTGTTTGTATCCATTCTGGAGAAGGACGGTTCACAATCTTTGGATACATTGGAACATTACTGTGAATTATGTTACATTGCCTTGAAAAAGTATTCATACCCCTTGAAATTTTCCACATTTTGTCATGTTACAACCAAAAACGTAAATGCATTTTATTGGGATTTTATGTGATAGACCAACATAAAGGATGACATAATTGTGACGTGGAAGGAAAATTATAAATGGTTTTCAACATTTTTTACAAATAAATATGTGAAAAGTGTGGTGTATATTTGTATGGCGCCCCCCTCAGTCAATACTTTGTAGAACCTCCTTTCACTGCAATTACAGCTGCATGTCTTTTTGTGGATGTCTCTACCAGCTTTGCACATCTAGAGAGTGACATTTTTGCCCATTCTTCTTTGAAAAATAGCTTAAGCTCTGTCAGATTGGATGGAGAGCGTCTGTGAACAGCAATTTTCAAGTCTTGCCACAGATTCTCAATTGGATTTAGGTCTGGAGTTTGGGCCATTCTAACACATGAATAGGGATGAGCTTCGTGTTCGAGTCGAACATACGTTCGACTCGAACATCGGCTGTTCGATCGTTCGACGAAGATCGAACGATTTGGGCCGTTCGTGCCAAATTCGAGTGACGCGAACGGCCCACAATGCACTACGCCATCGCAGTGTCATCCAGGCGCTGTGATTGGCCAAGCATGCACTGTGACCCCGCATGCTTGGCCAATCACAGCGCCGGCAGCGAGGAGAGCAATGATTGGCCACAGGCAGGATGCCTGTGGCCAATTATTGCTGAGGGTGTTTAGTACACGCCCCACACTATAAAAGGCCGCCAGCACGGCGGCCTAGTGTAGTGTGTTCCGGAGCAGGGAAAGAGAAGCATAGGCAGGGACAGTGACATTTATTTTTTCTTGCTTAACCTGGATTCCTTTAGTTTAGGGAAAGAGAAGGATAGGTAGGGAGAGTGTCAGTGTGTTTTACTGTGCGAATCCTTGTTTCTAGGGACAGGGAAGGACAGTGAGGGAATTCTCCTTGTGCTATAGTGTGCTTTAAAAAAACATTTTTTCTAGGGACAGAAAACTATAGGTAGGGAGAGTGTCAGTGTGTTTTACTGTGCGAATCCTTGTTTCTAGGGACAGGGAAGGACAGTGAGGGAATTCTCCTTGTGCTATAGTGTGCTTTAAAAAAACATTTTTTCTAGGGACAGAAAACTATAGGTAGGGAGAGTGTCAGTGTGTTTTACTATGCGAATCCTTGTTTCTAGGGACAGGGAAGGACAGTGAGGGAAATTCTCCTTGTGCTATAGTGTGCTTTAAAAAAACATTTTTCTAGGGACAGAAAACTATAGGTAGGGAGAGTGTCAGTGTGTTTTACTGTGCGAATCCTTGTTTCTAGGGACAGGGAAGGACAGTGAGGGAAATTCTCCTTGTGCTATAGTGTGCTTTAAAAAAACATTTTTCTAGGGACAGAAAACTATAGGTAGGGAGAGGGTCAGTGTGTTTTACTGTGCGAATCCTTGTTTCTAGGGACAGGGAAGGACAGTGAGGGAAATTCTCCTTGTGCTATAGTGTGCTTTAAAAAAACATTTTTTCTAGGGACAGAAAACTATAGGTAGGGAGAGTGTCAGTGTGTTTTACTGTGCGAATCCTTGTTTCTAGGGACAGGGAAGGACAGTGAGGGAAATTCTCCTTGTGCTATAGTGTGCTTTAAAAAAACATTTTTCTAGGGACAGAAAACTATAGGTAGGGAGAGTGTCAGTGTGTTTTACTGTGCGAATCCTTGTTTCTAGGGACAGGGAAGGACAGTGAGGGAAATTCTCCTTGTGCTATAGTGTGCTTTAAAAAAACATTTTTCTAGGGACAGAAAACTATAGGTAGGGAGAGTGTCAGTGTGTTTTACTGTGCGAATCCTTGTTTCTAGGGACAGGGAAGGACAGTGAGGGAAATTCTCCTTGTGCTATAGTGTGCTTTAAAAAAACATTTTTCTAGGGACAGAAAACTATAGGTAGGGTGAGTGTCAGTGTGTTTTACTGTGCGAATCCTTGTTTCTAGGGACAGGGAAGGACAGTGAGGGAAATTCTCCTTGTGCTATAGTGTGCTTTAAAAAAACATTTTTCTAGGGACAGAAAACTATAGGTAGGGAGAGTGTCAGTGTGTTTTACTGTGCGAATCCTTGTTTCTAGGGACAGGGAAGGACAGTGAGGGAAATTCTCCTTGTGCTATAGTGTGCTTTAAAAAAACATTTTTCTAGGGACAGAAAACTATAGGTAGGGAGAGTGTCAGTGTGTTTTACTGTGCGAATCCTTGTTTCTAGGGACAGGGAAGGACAGTGAGGGAAATTCTCCTTGTGCTATAGTGTGCTTTAAAAAAACATTTTTCTAGGGACAGAAAACTATAGGTAGGGAGAGTGTCAGTGTGTTTTACTGTGCGAATCCTTGTTTCTAGGGACAGGGAAGGACAGTGAGGGAATTCTCCTTGTGCTATAGTGTGCTTTAAAAAAACATTTTTTCTAGGGACAGAAAAGTATAGGTAGGGAGAGTGTCAGTGTGTTTTACTGTGCGAATCCTTGTTTCTAGGGACAGGGAAGGACAGTGAGGGAAATTCTCCTTGTGCTATAGTGTGCTTTAAAAAAACATTTTTTCTAGGGACAGAAAACTATAGGTAGGGAGAGTGTCAGTGTGTTTTACTGTGCGAATCCTTGTTTCTAGGGACAGGGAAGGACAGTGAGGGAAATTCTCCTTGTGCTATAGTGTGCTTTAAAAAAACATTTTTCTAGGGACAGAAAACTATAGGTAGGGAGAGTGTCAGTGTGTTTTACTGTGCGAATCCTTGTTTCTAGGGACAGGGAAGGACAGTGAGGGAAATTCTCCTTGTGCTATAGTGTGCTTTAAAAAAACATTTTTCTAGGGACAGAAAACTATAGGTAGGGAGAGGGTCAGTGTGTTTTACTGTGCGAATCCTTGTTTCTAGGGACAGGGAAGGACAGTGAGGGAAATTCTCCTTGTGCTATAGTGTGCTTTAAAAAAACATTTTTTCTAGGGACAGAAAACTATAGGTAGGGAGAGTGTCAGTGTGTTTTACTGTGCGAATCCTTGTTTCTAGGGACAGGGAAGGACAGTGAGGGAAATTCTCCTTGTGCTATAGTGTGCTTTAAAAAAACATTTTTCTAGGGACAGAAAACTATAGGTAGGGAGAGTGTCAGTGTGTTTTACTGTGCGAATCCTTGTTTCTAGGGACAGGGAAGGACAGTGAGGGAAATTCTCCTTGTGCTATAGTGTGCTTTAAAAAAACATTTTTCTAGGGACAGAAAACTATAGGTAGGGAGAGTGTCAGTGTGTTTTACTGTGCGAATCCTTGTTTCTAGGGACAGGGAAGGACAGTGAGGGAAATTCTCCTTGTGCTATAGTGTGCTTTAAAAAAACATTTTTCTAGGGACAGAAAACTATAGGTAGGGCGAGTGTCAGTGTGTTTTACTGTGCGAATCCTTGTTTCTAGGGACAGGGAAGGACAGTGAGGGAAATTCTCCTTGTGCTATAGTGTGCTTTAAAAAAACATTTTTCTAGGGACAGAAAACTATAGGTAGGGAGAGTGTCAGTGTGTTTTACTGTGCGAATCCTTGTTTCTAGGGACAGGGAAGGACAGTGAGGGAAATTCTCCTTGTGCTATAGTGTGCTTTAAAAAAACATTTTTCTAGGGACAGAAAACTATAGGTAGGGAGAGTGTCAGTGTGTTTTACTGTGCGAATCCTTGTTTCTAGGGACAGGGAAGGACAGTGAGGGAAATTCTCCTTGTGCTATAGTGTGCTTTAAAAAAACATTTTTCTAGGGACAGAAAACTATAGGTAGGGAGAGTGTCAGTGTGTTTTACTGTGCGAATCCTTGTTTCTAGGGACAGGGAAGGACAGTGAGGGAAATTCTCCTTGTGCTATAGTGTGCTTTAAAAAAACATTTTTCTAGGGACAGAAAACTATAGGTAGGGAGAGTGTCATTGTGTTTTACTGTGCGAATCCTTGTTTCTAGGGACAGGGAAGGACAGTGAGGGAAATTCTCCTTGTGCTATAGTGTGCTTTAAAAAAACATTTTTCTAGGGACAGAAAACTATAGGTAGGGAGAGTGTCAGTGTGTTTTACTGTGCGAATCCTTGTTTCTAGGGACAGGGAAGGACAGTGAGGGAAATTCTCCTTGTGCTATAGTGTGCTTTAAAAAAACATTTTTCTAGGGACAGAAAACTATAGGTAGGGAGAGTGTCAGTGTGTTTTACTGTGCGAATCCTTGTTTCTAGGGACAGGGAAGGACAGTGAGGGAAATTCTCCTTGTGCTATAGTGTGCTTTAAAAAAACATTTTTCTAGGGACAGAAAACTATAGGTAGGGAGAGTGTCAGTGTGTTTTACTGTGCGAATCCTTGTTTCTAGGGACAGGGAAGGACAGTGAGGGAAATTCTCCTTGTGCTATAGTGTGCTTTAAAAAAACATTTTTCTAGGGACAGAAAACTATAGGTAGGGAGAGTGTCAGTGTGTTTTACTGTGCGAATCCTTGTTTCTAGGGACAGGGAAGGACAGTGAGGGAAATTCTCCTTGTGCTATAGTGTGCTTTAAAAAAACATTTTTTCTAGGGACAGAAAACTATAGGTAGGGAGAGTGTCAGTGTGTTTTACTGTGCGAATCCTTGTTTCTAGGGACAGGGAAGGACAGTGAGGGAAATTCTCCTTGTGCTATAGTGTGCTTTAAAAAAACATTTTTCTAGGGACAGAAAACTATAGGTAGGAAGAGTGTCAGTTTCTTTCACTCTGATAATCCTTGTTTCTAGGGACAGGGAAGGACAGTGAGGGAAATTCTCCTTGTGCTATAGTGTGCTAAAGCATTCCTCATCAACCATCTTTGAAATCCTTGTTTTTTGGACAGTCAGGGAAATTGTCGTTGTGCTATTCTGTGCAAAAGCAATCATCCTCAACCATATTTAGAAATCCTTAAGTAAAGGGTCAGAGAAGGACACCTGAAGGTAGCCCTTATTGCTTTTTTCCCATCTCCCTGCAGGCCATCCATTAGAATGTCTGGAAGGCAAACAAGGAGAGGCAGACAGTCAGGAGGCAATAAAAGAGGGCAAGCAGGCTCTGTGTCTGGGGGCAACAGTGCTGGTCGTGGACGCGGTGCATTGTCATCAGCACATGGCCATGGGACACGCTTGTCCTTCTTTTCGGCAGCTGGACATGTTGAGCCACATCATGCCGAAGACTTGGTAGAGTGGATGACCAAGCCCTCCTCCTCCTTCTCATCCTCTCTCACCCAGGCTCAGGGTACTGGCAAAGCAGCTGCCAAAGCGTCCTCTTCCCTGGTATCAATGTCAGACTCATCATCAGTCACTCCTTCCCTAGACCCACCATGTCCTCCTCCTGAGGAGTCCCCCGAACTGTTTGAGCACAGTGTTGGGTACATGCTCCAGGAGGATGCCCAGCGTTTCGAAGGGTCTGATGATGAAACCCAGCTACAGGAAGGCAGTAGCGTGAGAGCAGACAGAGGGGATGCTCAAGAAGGACACCAATCTGGCAGTCATGTTCCAGCAGCTGCAGCATACTGCCAGATTGGCTCCAGTGATGAGGAGGGAGGGGATGATGAGGTCACTGACTCCACGTGGGTGCCTAATAGGAGAGAGGAGGAGGAGGAGGATGAGGAGGAGGCACATCTCCAACGAGGCAGGATGCCCTTTGGTGGCCAGCGTAAGGGCAGTACACCTACGGAATCACACCGCAGAGCTCCGCCTGTGCAGGGCGCTGCCTCTGCCCGTCATTCAAAAAGTTCTTTGGTGTGGGCCTTTTTTGAGGCTAGTGCATCAGATCGCACAGCTGCTGTTTGCAACATATGTCTCAAGCGTATATCGCGTGGCCAAAACATCAGCCGCTTGGGTACCACATGCCTGACCAGACATATGTTGACCTGCCATGCAGCTCGTTGGCAAGCCTACCTCAAAGACCCACACCAAAGAACAAAGCGGACCTCTCCTTGCACCGCATCAGCTGGGATCTCCAACCCCACTATAACTTCAGTCCTCTCTGAAACATGCACTGAGAGGAATGAAGGTGTAGAATTAGGTGTGTCACAGCCAAGTACTTGCGGCCACTCTGCTAGCAGTACACCGACGTCCGATTCTAGCAGGCAAATTTCCCTGCCCCAGCTGCTGGACCGTCGAAAGAAGTTCACTCCCAGCCATCCACATGCCCAGCGGTTGAATGCTAGCTTGGCTAAATTGCTAGCGCTTCAACTGCTGCCTTTTCAGTTGGTAGACTCGGCCCCCTTCCGTGAGTTTGTGCAATGTGCGGTTCCTCAGTGGCAGGTTCCCAAACGCCACTTTTTCTCACGGAAGGCTATTCCGGCTCTCTACCGGCATGTGGAAGGCAATGTCTTGGCCTCGCTGGACAGGGCGGTCAGCGGTAAGGTGCATATTACCGCTGACTCATGGTCCAGCAGGCATGGACAGGGACGTTACCTTTCTTTCACGGCCCATTGGGTCACTCTTTTGGCAGCTGGGAAGGATGCAGGACAAGGTGCAGTAGTGTTGGAGGTTGTTCCACCGCCACGCCTCCAAAATGCTACTACTGGTTGTGACACACCTCTCTCCTCCACCCCCTCCTCTTCTTCTTCCTCCATGGCCTCTTCCTGTGGTTTGTCCTATGAACCAGCGGTGCTCCGTAGCCGTTCAAGGGGCTACGCAAGTACGCAGGCAAAAAGATGCCATGCCGTGCTTGCGCTGGTGTGTTTGGGGGACAGAAGCCACACTGGGGCAGAGGTCCTGTCTGCTCTGCAGGGGCAGGCCGAGAGGTGGTTGACACCACGCCAGCTTAAGCCAGGAATGGTGGTTTGCGACAATGGCACCAACCTCCTCTCCGCCCTCCGACAGGGACAACTGACCCATGTGCCCTGTGTGGCTCACGTCCTTAACCTGGTGGTGCAGCTGTTCTTGGGCAGGTACCCGGGCTTACAGGATGTCCTGAGGCAGGCCAGGAAAGTCTGTGTGCATTTCCGCAGATCTTATAATGCCAGTGCTCGCCTGGCTGAGCTGCAAAAGGAGTTGAACCTGCCCAAGAACCGCCTTATATGTGACATGCCCACCAGGTGGAACTCAACGTTGGCCATGCTGCAGCGGCTGCACACGCAGCAGAGGGCCATCAATGAGTACCTGTGCGACTACGGCACCAGGACAGGGTCAGGGGAGCTTGGTTTTTTTTCTCCACGCCAGTGGGGCATGATCAGGGATGCATGCACTGTCCTGGCACCATTTGAGGAGGCCACGAGGATGGTGAGCAGTGACAGTGCATGCATCAGTGACACTGTACCTCTTGTCCACCTGTTGGAGCACACGCTGCGTGGAATAATGGACAGGGCACTTGAGGCAGAACAGAGGCAGGAAGAGGAGGACTTCCTTGCCTCTCAAGGCCCCCTTTACCCAGACAGTGTTCCTTCTGTCCCACCCATCGCACAGGAAGAGGAGGAGGAGGAGGAGGAGGAGGAGGATTGTGTCAGCATGGAGGTGGAGGCTGGCACTCAGCATCATCAGCAGCAGTCTTTTAGGGATGATTTACAGTCCCAAGAAACCAGTGGACTTGTACGTGGCTGGGAGGAGGTGGCTGCGGATCATGTCGTCCTTAGTGACCCAGAGGACTCCGGAGCGAATGCCTCAGCAAACCTACGCTGCATGGCCTCCCTGATCCTGCAAAGTCTGCGGAAGGATCCTCGTATTCTTCGGATCAAGGAGAGGGACCATTACTGGCTGGCCACTCTCCTTGATCCACGGTACAAGGGTAAGGTTGCGGACCTTATGTTACCGTCGCAGAGGGAGCAGAGGATGAGACAACTCCGGGAGGCCTTGCAGAAAGGTCTGTGCAACGCGTTCCCAGAGACTGGGAGGTTACAAACTCCTGGTCCTGGACAACGAGTTGCTGAGGCTTCGGCCAGTCAAAGAAGGAGCGGTGGGGAAGGTGGCCGTCTGACCGATGCGTTCAGACAATTCTTTAGTCCGCAGCCCCAAAGTATGATCGGTTCCAGCAACCATCGCCAGCGTCTGATAAACATGGTGCAGGAATATCTAGGGGCAAGGTCAGACTTGGACACCTTCCCCACCGAAAATCCTCTGGCTTACTGGATCTTGAGGATGGATCACTGGCCAGAGCTTGCACAGTATGCAATTGAGCTACTGGCCTGTCCTGCATCCAGCGTTCTTTCGGAACGCACATTCAGTGCTGCTGGAGGATTTGTCACGGATCACAGGGTGCGCCTGTCCACCGACTCGGTTGATCGACTGACTTTCATCAAGATGAACCAGTCTTGGATCACCACCAGCTACCACACACCTGATGCTGATATAACAGACTAATTGATTTTAACATGTCACATCCCTTCAAGACTGATGCTGATGCTGAGTGCCTGTGCTGTTATGTTGACTGGCTATCCTCCTCCTCCGAGTCCTCAATGATACGATTGATGATGATAGCTTGGAAGATCATTTTTGTTTATGGGTGCCGCCACCGGTGGCTAAGGCCCAATTTTTCAGCCCCTGTTTTACAGGGGCGTGTAATTACAATTTTTTTAGCAATAATTTGCCATAGGGCTCATTGCTGTGCTCCAAGTACAGTATCTGTGAGGGGTTGGAGTGTTGTGGCACCAGTGCCTAAGGCCCAATTTTTCAGCCCCTGTTTAACAGGGGCGTGTCATTACAATTTTTGAAGCAATACTTTGCAACAGGGCTCATTGCTGTGCTCCAAGTACAGTATCTGTGAGGGGTTGTAGTGTTGTGCCACCAGTGCCTAAGGCCCAATTTTTCAGCCCCTGTTCAACAGGGGCATGCAATTACAATTCTTGATCTAATAATTCACAGCAGGGCCCATTGCTGCACCCACCAAGAGTAACTCTGAGGGCTTACAGTGTTGTGGCAACGCCACCACCACCACCACCACGAAAGGCCCAATTTTTCAGCCCCTGTTCAAAAGGGGCATGTAATTACAATTCTTGATCTAATAATTCACAGCAGGGCCCATTCCTGCACCCACCAAGAGTAACTCTGAGGGCTTACAGTGTTGTGGCAACGCCGCCACCACCACCACCACCACGAAAGGCCCAATTTTTCAGCCCCTGTTCAAAAGGGGCATGTAATTACAATTCTTGATCTAATAATTCACAGCAGGGCCCATTCCTGCACCCACCAAGAGTAACTCTGAGGGCTTACAGTGTTGTGGCAACACCACCACCACCACCACCACCACCACCACGAAAGGCCCAATTTTTCAGCCCCTGTTCAACAGGGGCATGCAATTACAATTCTTGATCTAATAATTCACAGCAGGGCCCATTGCTGCACCCACCAAGAGTAACTGTCAGGGCTTACAGTGTTGTGCCACCAGCACCACCATCAAAGGCCCAATTTTTACTACCACTGTTCAACAATTATATGTAATTAAAATTCCTGATATAATAGTTGACAGCAGGGCGTTCCAGCACCAACCAAGAGTAACTGTGAGTGCTTACAGTGTTGTGCCAACACCAACAACTAAGGGGCCTATTTCTGCAGAGTATATACGGCAGGTCCCTACTTTCAAACATCCAACTTACAAACGACTCCTACTTGCAAACGCAAGAAGACAACAGGAAGTGAGAGGAAATCTACCCCTTGGAAGGAAAATTCTCTCCTGTAAGAATTAATATGGGAGAAAGGTGTCTCCTCTGTACTGATGCTTTATCACCAATCCTTGTTTCAAGAAAAACACCACATTTCAAAAACAGTTGTCATTGGGACGGAAAGTGAGGTGAAATGTTCTGAACAGGGGCACAGACAGCAAAACAAATGTTACAGGGGTGATAACCCTTACCTATGTTTTCCAAAAAGTTTAAAAATAGATTTTTGGGCTGGAGCTACACTTAAACAATGTACCTGTTCAAAATTACAAACAGATTCTACATAAGAACAAACCTACAGTCCCTGTCTTGTATGCACCGCCTGTATACGGCTGTTCAGAGTATATAGGGCCTTTTTTAGTTTATGTGCGGGGTTCCCCTTAATATCCATACAAGACCCAAAGGGGCTGGTAATGGGCTGGGGTAGGGGGGGGGGTCATGGGGTAGCTATGCCATTTTTCTTAAAGATTTTCATCCATATTACCGGGACCAGACATTACATTAAAGCCGCAAGCAGTTTTAAATGGCTTTTTTTTCCTTTAGAAGTGTCATTTTGTGCAGGGACAGTTCTAAACACGGGAAACACGTGGCACTTCACAGGCATACTTTAGACACCCCCCAGGTACGATATTTAAAGGAATATTTGACTTTTTTTTTTTCACTTTATGCATCATTAAAATTACTGCTCCCGAAAAACGACCGTTTTTAAAACTTCTTTTTGCATTGATACATGTCCCCTGGTGCACAACCCGGGTTCCCAAACACTTTTTAGGACAATAACATGCATAATAGTCGTTATAATTAGCACTTTAGAATTCGAACGTTCGCATCCATTGTATTTAATAGGGTTCTAATGTTCGTACGAACTTTCGGTCCGTTCGCGGGTTCTGGTGCGAACCGAACCCGGGGGTGTTCGGCTCATCACTACACATGAATATGCTTTGATGTAAACCATTCCATTGTAGCTCTGGCTGTATGTTTAAGGTCGTTGTCCTGCTGGAAGTCTCAAGTCTTTTGTAGACTCTAATGCCGCGTACACACGATCGGACATTCCGACAACAAAACCGTGGATTTTTTTCCGGCGGATGTTCGCTCAAACTTGTCTTGCATACACACGGTCACACAAATGTTGTCGGAAATTCCGAATGTCAAGAACGCGGTGACGTACAACACTACAACGAGCCGAGAAAATTGAAGTTCAATGATTCCGAGCATGCGTCAAATTGATTCCAAGCATGCTTAGGATTTTTGTGCGTTGAGTTGTGTACACACGGTCAGAATTTCCAACAAGAACTTTTGTTGTCGGAAAAATTGAGAACCAGCTCTCAGACCGGGTTCACACCTATGCGAATTGGTTGCGGTTTACGCCGCATCCAATTCGCATAACATTTTAAAATACATTGATTTCAATGAGGCTGGTTCACATATGTGCGATGCATTCGCACTGCGCATTGCTCAAAAAACGTGTGCGTTTTCGACGCATTGTGGTGCGAATTGTCTGCCCATTATGTTCTATGGGAACGCATCTGATTTGCAGATGTGTTGCGTTTTGAACTCAGTACGTATGAATCATGAGGGGGAACTCCACGCCAAATTTTAAATAAAAAAACGGCATGGGTACCCCTCCAGGAGTATACCAGGCCCTTAGGTCTGGTAGGGATTTTAAGGGAAATCCCCTACGCCAAAAAAGCGGCGTGGGGGTCCCCCCAAAATCCATACCAGACCCTTATCCGAGCACGCAGCCCGGCCGGTCAGGAAAGGGGGTGGGGACGAGCGAGCGCCCCCCCTCCTAAACCGTACCGGGCCGCATGCCCTCAACATGGGGGGTGTGGGTGCTTTGGGGCAGGGGGGCGCCCTGCAGCCCCCCCACCTCAAAGCACCCTGCCCCCATGTTGATGGGGACAAGGGCCTCTTCCCGACAACCCTGGCCGTTGGTTGTCGGGGTCTGCGGGCGGGGGGCTTATTGGAATCCGGGAGCCCCCTTTAATAAGGGGGCCCCCAGATCCCGGCCCCCCACCCTATGTGAATGAGTATGGGGTACATCGTACCCCTACCCATTCACCTGGTGGAAAAAAATGTCAATAAAAAAACACTACACAGGTTTTTAAAGTAATTTACTAGGCAGTTCCGGGGGTCTTCTTCCATCTTCAGGGGTCTCTTCCGACTTCGGGGTCTCTTCTTCTGCTCTCCGGTGTCGTCTCCACGCTCTCCGGTTCTTCCCTCGCTCTCTGGTTCTTTCTGCCTTCTGCCGGGCGCCCCGCTATCTTCATCCAGTTCTTTTGCTACCGGGGGCCCGGTCTTCTTCGTCGCCTTCTTCCCTCTTCTCTCCTGGAGATGTTGACTCGTCGCTGTCTCCCGCTGTAATGCTGTGTGCGCGAAGCGCAACGACTTATATAGGCATGGGGCGTGGTTACCGGGTGATGCCATCCGGTGACCCCGTCCCCGTATGACGTCACAGTCCCATCATTCCCCGGGACTGTCACGTCCAGCAGGTGTTCACCAGAGCCTCTAAGGGTGAGGATGGACTGGGCTGCAACTGGATCCAGGTCGCGGCCTCCAGAGGCCCCCCAGCTCACGCTCATAGTAGGCTATAGAGGAAAGAGGGGAAGCAGCAGGTCAGGATACAAGAGATAGTGAGGGGATAAGCCAAAGGTCCGGGCGTCTAGCAGACAAGGATAAACAAAGGACACGCCAAAGGTCAAGGTCACAAGCAGACAGGGATAGTCGAGAACAAGCCAAGATCGGTAAAACAGAGACAGACGTAGCACATGGCAAGCAGGAACCAAAACACACAATAGCTTAACAAACAACGTTGATCAGCACGGCTTGCTTGCAGTGCACAGGTTAATATATAGTGTTCCCTGATAGGGCCTGGGGTGGAGCCATGCTTAGAGGAGAAATTACTTAAGCAGCCAGGTGAGAGTGGCTGGCCTCTTAATCTGAGCACATGGAGAGGTAAGCTGAGAGACAAACATTACTGCATAACCATGACAATAACTCATCATCCCCGTCAAACTTGGGTGATGGAATGCTTGCTGTGACTTTGGCGTGCTGCACCGGTCCATGCCCGCTTCATCAGGAAGATAACAGTCAAGCTCTATAATAGTAAAAATATACAATCATCAAGACCACAGTACAATGAGAAATATCCGATACAGGTTTGTCCTCCCTGTTGGGGAGAAAATAATGTTACATACCTGTACTTTGCATATAAAACCATCATAAACAGAGTGATACACACAACCACCAATTGTAAGCTTTCTGGAACAGATAGTCCACTACGAGTCCAGAGAGTTAAGAGGAAAAACCTACAGTAGGACTAATGTTGTGTCATGTTTAGGAATACTGAAAAGAAAAAAGATTATAATGGTAGTAATTGTACGACTCAACATAACTAGGATACCTACTATTCAAAAAGAGCCGTGGCCTATCATTGCCATATTCTAAATATCTACAGCACTATGTCAATTGTAATAATAATAAATAATAATATTTTGAGCCCAGATTTTCCAAACTACAACCCTACTCCCCAAATTGAGAGTGTTACCTCTAAGGGCTTCGATAGTCAGAGCCCCCTGATAGGGTTGAACCAATTGTTATGCGGGTTGTATTAAGGGTCAATGTCATAGAAAAGCTGCCGACATTACATATGGATGAACTCCCCTTATCCAGGAGTGGCCAAAGGTCCCAACTAAAATAAATACATAATCATCCATCCTTAGTATACATGATGCTGAAATTTGAATATCAAACAAGGGAATTTGTAAATACATTTTATGCACACTGGTGCGCAGTCATGTTGGAACAGGAAGGGGCCATCCCCAAACTGTTCCAACAAAGTGTCTTGGTATGCTGACGCCTTAAGATTTCCCTTCACTGGAACTAAGGGGCCAAGCCCAACCCCTGAAAAATAATCCCACACCGTAATCCCCCCTCCACCAAATGATTTGGACCAGTGCACAAAGCAAGATCCATAAAGACATGGATGAGTGAGTTTGGGGTGGAGGAACTTGACTGGCCTGCACAGAGTCCTGACCTCAATCTGATAGAACACCTTTGGGATGAATTACAGCGGAGACTGTGAGCCAGGCCTTCTCGTCCAACATCAGTGCCTGACCTTACAAATGTACTTCTGGAAGAATGGTCAAAAATTCCCATAGACACACTCCTAAACCTTGTGGACAGCCTTTCCAGAAGAGTTGAAGCTGTTATAGCTGCAAAGGGTGGGCCAACTCAATATTGAACACTATGAACTAAAACTGGAATGCCATTAAAGTTCATGTGCGTGTAAATGCAGGTGTCCCAATACCTTTGGTTATATAGTGTAGCGGGGTGCTATATTTAAGGGAAGTATCTGAGTGGTAATAAGGCTCAGATACACAAATTGTTAGGATTCATGGACCATTTTTGTCCCTGGGAGATAGTACTGATGTGCAGTTCCCTGGGGCCTATAGGTGGCGCTGTTGCCGTAGGCCCGGGTTGAACCACAGTACAGGGTTGTGCCTTTTCTTGTCCCCTCTTGACAGTGGTGCGGCGTGGCGGGGAACCTGCTGTGCCTGTCGGGAGAGGGTATAAAAAGGAGCGGCCATCTTCCAGAGGGGGTCGTCGTTCCGCACCCAGGCCCGGAGGCCTGGGTGTGTTGCCTCCGGGTGCCCTAGGCCTGGAGGTGGAGTTGCTGTTCCATCCCAGACACCTTCAGTCTGGGGTGAGGTACTAAATAGGAGGCCCGGGGCCCAGAAACCTTCGGCTGGGGTCCGCTAAGGATCGAGAACTCCCAGGGTACCGCCTTGCGAGGGGACCCGTATCTTAGATCGAGGAGGCCAGGGAGGTGACCCTTTATGAAGACCCAGCGCTAGGGTGACCACATTTCCAAACTACCATTCAGGGACACCCTCCCTTCCCAAAAATCAGCTTGTGCTGTAACAAATCACAGCACAGTGATTGGACACAAGAGGCGGGATTTATGATTTCTCCAATCACAAGCAGGGGGCGGGATTGTGCTCCTCCAGGCATTCCTGGCCAGGACAAGTACAGTCAGTGAGTAAAGCGGTGATGTGGCAGCCTTTTTTGGGGGCATCAGATTGGCCCGGGGGGTGGCTGTGTCAGTTTAATTCCGGGACACTGTATTGTCCTGGAATGAATGTGCCTGGGACAGACCTGCAAAATGCGGGACTGTCCCGGGCAACCTGGGACATGTGGTCACCCTACCCAGCGCAGAGTCGGGGTGACAGTGAGGGCCTCTGGTAACTCTCCGGAGGGATGTTTTTCTCCTTGACGTGGGCTAAGATGTTCGGGAAGTCAGTGCATGTTCTGTAGGTCATAGTGGCAATGACACTACGCACACTAGGTCACTGGCAGTGACCAAATAGGGCAAGGCCCTATTCCCCCGGTCAGTGGCAGTGACCATCTTCAACAAGTCAGTGGCAGTGACTTTCATATTCATTAGGTCTGTGATAAAGATCGCACGCCAAACCTGTTTGTGCATATCAGAACAGTAAGAGAACCAAGATTTGAGTTTGTGCCTGGACCTCTCTCCCACCTTATCTGACCTGTGTCTCGTCTCAACCTGTCTGCTCTTAAAAGGGACTATTTATTATCCATGTGAAATAAATACAGAAGTTGGACTTTCAGTTGGTGTGGACAGTGGCTTTACTGGGGAGAATTAAGGACTTGTTTCTCGCCAAGCCAGAAGTGAGATCAGCTCAGGAGGATTCTAACACCAGCCGCAGGCAGGCCCGAGAAAACTAACACCGCTCAACCTCCCCATCCAGGAGGGTACGGGCATGTAGTGCGGTGTGCCTCAGTCTTTCCTGCGGAGGAGCCAAATTAAGAAAAGCAGGTAAAGTCTGGGGTGGGTGCGCTATATAGTGTAAGTGCATCATGAAATTTCTGCAGGCTTGTCAGTTACACATCCATGCTTTGTATGTCCCGTTCTACCACATCCCCAAGCGATTCTATTGGATTGAATTCAGACTGGCCTACTATCCTGGTGCCTCAGCAGAAATGGAGATTCATCAGACCAGGCTATATATTTTCCTGAAAAAAAGCAAGAAAATTGGAACAAAAGAATTTCCAATGAAAGGCCAATGAAGTGAATCAACTATACCTGTTGGGTTGTATCAAAAAAGGAGACTTTATTGGTGAAAGTAACACAAAAGTGAAGATTCAAACAGCTTCCAGCAGGGGGCTACGCCTCCAGATAATCTGAATCCAAATATATACAGTAAAAAAGTACAACGTTGTAATTTAAAAATACAGGTATAGCGGACATGTTGCTGTGCTAACCAAAAAATTAAAGCTCATTATTCCTAGACTTATCAGTATATCACTGGTGTGGACTGGAGGATAAATCCCATTTGTTGGTGCAAGAAGTATGACAGTTCATGTATGCCCTGGTCCACCAAAATGACGTGAACAAAGGATTTAAATGATAATAGAAAAAAGGACAATTGGTCGCACAACTTCAAACAGGTGAAACAGCACCAAAACCTGTTTGTAATGAATCACATAGGCAGTCCAGCAAATTAAAGGTGGTGATCCAATACAGGTAGCTTTATATTGGTGCTGAAAGGCTGTTATAATAATTTCGGTCTTGTCACAAAAGATTTAAAAAGAAGTCAATTCACTTGCGCCAAAAAATTTAACTTGACATTGATTGTGATCACATATCACAAGCTCCACACATGATTTATTCAATAGATAGGAATAAATAGCCACCTAGCAAAGTCAATGGGTGAATCTGCTTACCATCCTCTAGCTCCGCTGTCCACATGTTCCATGGTAGGGGTCTGCTTGGAAAGTACGTCTCTTACCTCACAAGCGCAATGCTTATACTCACAGTGGAGGGAGATATATCTTCCTGTCTTTGCCTGTCCAACTCCCACTTCAGCCACAGTTTTCTGTTCTTGGCTGACAGCAGTGGAACTTGTTGTTGCTTTTCGGTTTACCGCAGTTGTAAAGAGCAGTCATTTGAGTTGGTGAAGACTTTCTGTCAGCTCCAGCCAAGTACCGTGGAACCTCGGATTGCGAGTAACGCAGTTAACAAGCGTTTCGCAATACGAGCACTGTATCTTAAAATATCCTAACTCGGATTGCGAGTGTTGTCTCGCAAAACGAGCAGGATTCAGGCCAAAGCGGTGTGCAGTACCACGTTTGGCCTGAGGTGGGGGGCGCCAGAACCGAACGGCTCCGATCGCAGCTGATCTGCGCCGTTCGGAAATTCACGGAAAGGCCCGAGGACCCCGGCAAACCTCGGAAAGGCTCGGGAACTGAGTCTTTCCGAGGTTTGCTGAGGTCAGCCGAACAGTCCTCTGGCCTTTCCAGGCGTTTCCGAGGCTCTCCGGCGTCCCCCGCCTCTGGCTGCATGCGGTATTGCATGCCATTGAAGTCAATACGGAACAAATAATTTTCGTTTCCATTGACTTCAATGGGGAAACTCGCTTTGATATGCGAGTACTTTGGATTACGAGCATTCTCCTGGAACGGATTATTCTCGTAATCCGAGGTCCCACTGTATAGACATTCTCCCATGACCTCTCCCATCCCTATGACATTTCTGTCTGACTTCTTGCATCATTCTGAGTAAACACTAGACCAGCCTTTCTCAACTTTATGACATGGAGGAACCCTCGAAATAACTTTGAGATCACGGAGAACCCCTGCTAATAATCACTATATCCATAGCTCATTGTACATTGGTGTGGTGGTCAATGAGTAGACTGTTTTTTGGTGGTCAGTGAGAAGAATCCCCCCTTCTTATGGATACCCTACACCAGTGTTTCTCTATCTTTTTTAATTCAATGCACAATCTCAAGTCACCCTATTCTAAAATGTTATCTTTAATTTATATACTCGAGTATAAGCCGTGTTTTTCAGCCCTTTTTTTGGGCTGAAAATGACCCCCTCGGCTTATACTCGAGTCAGTGTACCTGAGTCCATTGCCGCCTGACCTCACCGTGCCCATTGCAGAATCCGATCTGTGTACCCGAGTCCGTGACATATTCAGACGGTGGCCGTGCAGCTTTAAAAACTCGCGCTCCTCCTTGTGCTGTTCCGTGATAGGCGGAACACTCGGTTTCCCAGAAAACACTGTGTTCAGTGTTCCGCCTATCACGATCGCCCTCTCGTCCTCTCGTCTATCACGAACGAGAGGGCGATCGTGAAAAAAGGAAACCGAGTGTTCCGCCTATCACGGAACAGCACAAGGAGGAGCGCGAGTTTTAAAAACTGCACGGCCGCCGTCTGAATATGTCACGGACTCGGGTATACAGATCGGATTCTGCAATGTGCAAGGTGAGGTCAGGCTGCAAAGGTAACGGGGCCTGCAGTAGAAAGAATGTAGGTGAGAGGATGGTCGAGTCGAAGAGCTGCAATGGGCACAGTGAGGTCAGGCTGAGAATGGGCACAGTGAGGTCAGGCTGAGAATGGGCACAGTGAGGTCAGGCTCCAAATAGGCACAGTGAGGTCAGGCTGCAAATGGGCACAGTGAAGCTGCAAATGGGCATTGTTGACCCTCTTTTCCGCTTACAGTAGCTGCTGCATTCTCACCCTAGGCTTATACTCGAGTCAATACGTTTTCCCATTTTTGGGGGTAAATTAGGTGCCTCGGCTTATACTCGGGTCAGCTTATACTCGAGAATATACAGTAAATAAATAGTTTTACATAATACAGCCACATCCACACACGTAGGACACCCAACGTTAGAGGTAATTTATTCATCCAAAGCAAATACACCTTTGCACACTGGTGTTCTGTGACTGGGATTGGTCTATGCAGCTGTATTATAATGAAAGTGAAACGGACAAGCTCAGCATAAATATTGGAGAAAATGGATCAGAGGGCACCAGAGAAGGTACAGATCATTGTGCTCCCTACAATTGAGAGATGAGAATCGTGTCAGTGAAAGGAACCATAAATATGACAGCAAAGTGACCAGAGACCACTAGAGAAGATACAGATCCCCGTGTCTCCTCCAGGTAAGTGATCAGATTTGTTTACATGAAAGGGGAAAGCTTAGCATATCGTAGAAAGAGAACCAGAGACCACCAGCGAAGATAGAGACCTCCATGTCTCCTATAGATAAGTGATAAGATTTGTGTACATGAAAGGGGAATGCTTATCTGGTTTACTTTGAACTATTCTGTGTCTGTATCCATATTTCTTGACTGAAATGTCTGAACCCAGGGTGTCAGAGGTGCCAGGAGACTTTCAAGGTCAGGGCAACCATTGGGGTACAGTATCTTTAAGCGGCCCTCACGGGGGTAGCACTACACATGCACATAAGTAACCAGTAATTGCAACTAGGGTTACCACCTGTCCAGGATGGTCAGGGTTTTAAATCATGTGCTCGGGTTTCAGTCTGCATGAAACCCGGACACATTTTTCAGACCGGGCTGTGGCTCTCCAAGTAACAGACATAGTCACACACAAATCTGTTGCCGTCCGGGAGCTGTGAGTGACTGTATGGGGGCAGGTTCGCCATCACTGGGGGGGGGGCAGGGCGATGATTTCAGCCGCAGCGTGCCCCATTACTACTCTCCTTCTGTTTATTACAGAAAAAAAATGTGCCTTGTACGGCTAAAGTGTTCGGGTTTGGCTTATCAAATTTAAATTTGATAAAAGGCTATACTAATATTGTGTGACATTAAATGTAGCCCGGCCCCCTAGCCTAGAGGACTGCTTAGAATAACCTGCTCATCTGCACAGCCATGACCTGGTGAACATTCCAACCCACTTGACACTCTGGGTTCAGACATCCTTGTATCACTGTAAAAGTAATAAATCAGACAACTCCATCGGAATTTAAATATAGAACCTGTTCTATTTTTTTTCTGATGGAATGCCGTCGGAATTCCGATGTGAGTTTGGTCGGAAAAAGGTCCGATCGTGTGTACGCGGCATAAGACTAAAACTAAATTGAAATTTGACTTCAAAATTACCATTGGTCTGTAGTGCATGTTCATACCTCAATACCATAAATAATAACATATGAGATTTTCACTCCAGCAGTATATAATGAGTTTGGAAATTGTAGAGAAATGTTAACTAATGCATTACAATTTAATTACACCCATTAGATTGAAGACGACTAAAATTAGTTTTAACTATAAAAGAAGCAAAAAGCCTGCGCGGAGCTCTCTTCCTCTTGGGCCTGACACAAGATGGACCTCTCTGTGCCTGGAGGCTGGAGAGAGAGAGGTTGCCGCCTACCACGTGGAGTACCACCTTCCAATTTATAACCTGAGGGGCCTCGCTTTGCCGCTAGCTGTCGGACATCCTTCCAGCACCACTCCGGTCGCCTGCCAGTCGGTGTGTTAAGCTTCACATCAGGAGATCGAGACAGCGGATCCGCTGCAACAGTGTCGCTACACGAATTACTGTCCAGTAGACATCGTAACAGTCTGGTCGTTGGTGAGAGGGCTAATTGCCAAACCTTTATCCATCCTTTGTCACAGTTACATTGGGACAATTTGCATAGCCATCTGGACTCTAGGAATACTTTACTGAATTTATTTGAACACTGTGCTTAGACATTTTTAGCCTTTCTCACTACAAGAAACCTACTGTTTGCCATTACACCTAATTGGATTACAGTTAACAAGCTCCTACGTATCCGTGAAGAATATCAGATCTGCAACATGGATTTTATTGCCATTACTGATAGGAAAGGCCCCTATATTATCATTTCTATATCTACTCTCTCGCCTTAGAATAGCAGCATCAAAATCAGATAGATGCTGGAGATGCAAACTAGATAGAGGGACGTTACTTCATATTTTTTGGGCATGCCCGAAATTGGAATTGGAATTTCTCAGATGGGGCCCACACACGGT
Organism: Rana muscosa; assembly: GCA_029206835.1. NCBI lineage: Eukaryota > Metazoa > Chordata > Amphibia > Anura > Ranidae > Rana > Rana muscosa. The sequence continues at coordinate 1,084,524,422 of CM055117.1, read as the reverse complement.
TGGAATTTCCAATGAAAAAACACAGTCGGACTCCGACTAAAATAGTATTCATTTAGTCGATAAAATTAACGCTGCATACAACATTGGTATATAATATAATAATATAATCTAATATGAAAAAATAATATTTCTCACATCAGCTATCACCACAAATCAACAAGGATGTTAGTGGGGCCCCTTTTAATGGTTAGCCCCAAACAAAGGATTCCAGATTTCATATGCCAGAACCCATTTCTTGCATCTACTTAAATCTTACAATTAATGTAGAATAATCATATACCGTATATACTTGAGTATAAGCCGACCCGTATATAAGCCGAGGCACCTAATTTCGCCACAAAAAACTGGGAAAACGTATTGACTCGAGTATAAGCCTAGGGTGTCCATCTGCATGCCTCACTTTGTCTCACTGTGCCTCACTTTGCCTCACTGTGCCCATGCCTCACTGTGCCCATGCCTCACTGTGCCCATGACCAGACTGACGTTTAACATGGGAGTCTATGGATGGGGTGCCCGGCTTTGAAAAATCGTTGCTCCCCGGCCGTAGGTCCCCCAGACATCAAACTTTGCAAACTTGTAGAGGAGAAATGGGGTTACCTGTGTGCCAAGGTCTGGGTCCAGGGGACCTACGACCGGCCAGTACCGGGTCCCCAAATTCACCAGAGAAATTACTGTTTAACATGGGAGTCTATGGAAGGGGTGCCGGGCTTTGAAAAATCTGTGCTCCCCGGCCGTAGGTCCCCTGGACAACAAACTTTGCACACTGGTAGAGGAAGAGTGGGGCTACATGTGCGCCAAGTTTGGGGTACCGGGTCCCCAAAGTCCGGGAGATCAGGTGCAAAAAGTTGACTCTAGTATAAGCCGAGGGGGGCATTTTCAGCACAAAAAAATGTGCTGAAAAACTCAGCTTATACTCGAGTATATATGATAACTAATTTTCTTTGTTCCTGCAGATTATTACAGAATGAGATTCCTTGCGTGTATACTTTTTTCTCTCTGGCTGATATTTGGGATTCATCGGACACAAGCGGTATGTAGACTGAAGTAAACGGTAATCGAATATTAAAAAATTTACCATAATGGCTTGTTATTTGCTTTCTGATAAAAAATTAACATAATATATATTATCTTTAGTTCTCTCTGCAACTGGCTTTATTTATACCAGAAGAAAAGTTAAGACAGTGTTGCACCAAACAAAAGGTACTCAAAGTCTTACAATGCATTTTCTTTATAAAGCAGTCTCAGTCATAGGGGCAGAGAAGCCTGCCCCCTGCCAGCAAGCTGCAGAGAAGTACTTTTACACCCTTTGCGGAAGCAGTGGTCTCTCTGCAGAGATTAGACACACACCCCCCTCGATATGACCCAGAGCTGTGCAAAGTAATGATCCCTGCTGATTGGAGATTGTAACGGGAGGGCCCGTGGAACCCAGAATCTCTTAGAAAGTATGAGATACCCTTGCTTCAGCTCCCCATGCACCTCTTATGTCTAAATCACCCTATGTCCATTAGGGGCATAGGGTGAGCAAGAAAATAATGAACATTAAGAATATGTTTTGGATTGCTGTAAAATGGGACAGTAATAATAATCCACAATATTCCCCAGGATATCTGTAAAGGACTATTTACTGGTTGTTTGATTCTGAACTCAACAGATTAATTGAGAGATGCTGATGTGTTCAACTCTAGCCACCTGTCTGCCTGTGTAATGTAAATTGAGTCCAGGCTAACTTTTAAGGATCTTTTCATTGTAGCTTGTGGTAATTAACTCTGCTATTGTATGAAGGGGTCCTGTGATAATGTTGATTGTGTCTTCTGAGCTCCCAGACGGCAGGTTTGGCCTAAAGGTCCCTGAGTCATCAGCTGCTTAAAAGGATTAGGTAATTAGCATGTTAAGTAGGTCTGGTCACAGGTGTAATTCCAGAGAAATATGATGCACCTCCTCTTTTAACTGTGTATAAAACTTGTGGTCTTTTCAATAAAGATTGTCAGTCCTGCTTAAACCTCAAGACAGAGCGTTTTTCTCGTACTGGGGGGAGAATTATTCTTATGGGTCTTATTCGGCTGGTTGGAGTGTCGGTAGCTGCCTTGTGTTCGGAAAGGGAATACCCTAAACGGCGTTAACCCCTTTCATACTTGGGGTGTCGTTACAGAGATCTCTGGCTCTGACTCCTCACGGGCGTGTCAGACCTCAGCTCCCACACAGTGAGCAAGGTTCCTTCTCTGCAACATGCTGGCAGGGGACAGGCTTTTTGACCCTGGCTGTGGCTGCTTTCTAAAGAAAGCTAACTGATTGGCTCTGTTCACACCTAGGTGTTTTTAGGTGTTTTTCTGCTGTAGGCCTAAAAACGCCCAACAAAACAAATCCCATTCATTTTAATAGCCCGTGTTCACATCTGAGCATTTTGCCATCTGAAGCCAAATGCCTGAAGCTCAAAAAAGTACAAGAGCTTATTTTTTGGCAGATTACAGGTGTTTCCTGATTTTTTACATTGGTGACCATTTGACCTGTACAAAATCGTTGCAAAATGGCCAAAAAAATTGTGCTCCATGTCGCCTGAAGCTCAAAAAGGTCCTGGAGCTTTTTTTGTAGCTCAATTCGGGCAGATTTGGGCGTCTTTCTGCTTTTTACATTGGTGACCTTTGACCTGTACAAAATCGCGGTAAAAACTCCTGAAAACAATACGCTCAGGTGTGAATGCAGCCTAATTAAAATCGTTTTAAGTCAGAGGCTGCATTCACACCTGAGCGTATCGTTTTCAGGCAGAAATTTGCGCATTTTTACCACGATTTTGACACGATTTTTACAGAGTTTTTGCCGCGATTTTGCACAGGTCAAAAGGTCACCAATGTAAAAAGCAGAAAAAACGCCTATAATCTGCCCAAAAAAAACGCTCATGTACTTTTTTGAGCTTTCAGACATTTTGCTTCAGGCTACAAAATGCTCAGATGTCAACAGGGGCCATTTAAATGAATGGGATTTTACGAGCTGAAAATGTTTAGGTGTGAATGCAGCCTGAGTGCACCAGGAATGTAGTTAGCTCATTAAGTAAGGCTCTGTTCACACCTAGGCGTTTTTGGACATTTTTCTGCTCTAAAGCCTGGTACACATGATCAGATTTTCACGGACAAAGCGTAGGACTTTTGTCCGAAGGGCGTTGGCCGTGAACTTGTATTGCATACAAACAGCAAAGAATTGTCAGCCAACAAACACGAAACAATGTGGTTTTTAAGCTTTTTAGCGTCTCCCTTTGGGCAACTTCTGCTAATGTTGTGTTATGGTTAGCATTGCTTCTGAGCATGCGTGTATGTACTTTGGAGTTTTGTCTGAAGGACTTCTGTACACACAATCGGATAATTTGACAACAATTGTCCGATGGAGCATACAAGTGGTCGGATTTTCCGACAACATCCTGCCATCACACAATTCCCGTCGGAAAATCTGATCGTGTGTATGGGCTTTAAGCCTCAGCTCTAAAAACTCCCAACAAGACAAATCCCATTCATTTCAATGGCCCCTGTTCACATCTGAGTGTTCTGTCACCTAAAGCAAAACTCCCATGGCTCAACAAAGTACAGGAGCTTTTTTTTTTGGCAGATTACATGCGTTTTTGATTTTTTTACATTGATGACCGTTTGACCTGTACAAAATCGCGGTAAAATCATAGAGCCTAAAGGTTTTCTTGGGCTTTATAACTAAGTGGGCAGGGAACAGAGACATCTGACCAGAAGGGGAGGAGACACCATGTAAATTTCACCTTGAGCTATTGAGCTCAGCAACCAACAGGGGAGCCTGAAAAATGTGAAAATGAACTGAGAGCTCAATTTGCTTTCTACATTTGAAATGACAAACTATGTGTATGTGTGTATGCAATATTTCAGATTACCCTCACTAAATAAAAAATGTAAATTGTATTTTTAAGTTCTGACCATAAGTAAGGAAACCAAATATGTAAAATATATATATATATATATATATATATATATATATAGCCTTTAATAAGGGAGGGTGGAGCAAGGCTGGCAGCCTAAAGTAGGGTGACCAGACATCCCTGGTTCCCGGGGACAGTCCCCGGATTGAGGACCAAGTCTGTCACCGGTGTTGTCCCCGGATTAGATTTGAACAGGGGCTGGGGCAATTTCATAGACAGTCACTGCAGAATTAAAAAAAAAATCTGAATTACACACAACCGCTCTGCCGCTCCTACTAGCTTAGGGGGGGGGGGGGTGTATTTTTTTCCATTATCTGTGCCCCTTTCTGATGATCATGTGCTGGTCGGCGCGGAGGGAATATTTCTTCAGTTTTGGGTGCATGCCCATTTAGCTCCGCTCACATGTTCTTCTGCCTTGGCTCAAGTCCCGGCCAGCCGCCTGCCTGCTTATCTCCTTGCCTTCCCTGGCGGAGTGATCTTCCTCCGCTCCCCACCCAGTAGTAGCAGGGGCCCGGAGAGTAAGACTTGACAGGCAGTGAGGCGGGCAGCGGCGGTGACGGGCAGAGAGTTACTGATTGCCGCCATTACTAGTAAAAAAAAATATGTCCCCGGAATTCATTTTAAAAATCTGGTCACCTTAGCCTAAAGGCCAGTGTTGAAGGGCTTCAGGCTTGTGTTGATGGCATCAGTTTCAGATGCTTCTGAGATCTTCTGACCTGCATTTGACCTGCTTCAAGTGGGTTTTGTTTCCCATAGACTTGTATCCCTTATATCTCAATCACTGATATGCAAAAACAGAAGTCAATTAATTAGCATGTTACTGGGCAGGGGGAGGGAAGCTGAGAAAATGGGAAAAATTTACATCGATAAAGGAGAACATACAGGTGAAACTTGAAAAATTTGTGCAAAAGTTCATTTATTTCACTAATGCAACTTAAAAAGTGAAAGTATTATATGAGATAGTTCAAGCTGTGGTTTGTCATAATTGTGATGATTATGGCTTACAGCTTATAAAAAAAAACAAATCCACAATCTCAGAAAATTTGAATATTGTGAAAAGGTGCAATATTCTAGGCTCAAAGTGTCCCACTCTAATCAGCTAATTAAGCCATAACACCTGCAAAGGGTTACTGAGCCTTTAAATGGTCTCTCAGTCTAGTTCAGTAGGAATCACAATCATGGAAAAGACTGCTGACCTGACAGTTGTGAAGAAAACCATCATTGACACCCTCCATAAAGGAGGGAAAGCCTCAAAAGGTAATTGCAAAAGAAGTTGGATGTTCCCAAAGTGCTGTATCAAAGCACATTAATAGAAAGTTATGTGAAAGGGAAAAGTGTGGAAGAAAAAGGTGCACAAGCAGCAGGGATGAGCGCAGCCTGGAGAGGATTGTCAGGAAAAGGCCATTCAAAAGTGTTGGGGACTTTCACAAGGAGTGGACTGAGGCTGGAGTCAGTGCATCAAGAGTCACCACACAGGCAGATCCTGGACATGGGCTTCAAATGTCGTATTCCTCTTGTCAAGCCTCTCCTGAACAACAAACAACGTCAGAAGTGTCTTACCTGGGCTAAAGAAAAACACACCTGGTCTGTTGCTCAGTGGTCCAAAGTCCTCTTTTCTGATGAGAGCAAATTTTGCATCTCATTTGGAAACCAAGGAGCCGGATTTTGGAGGAAGAATGGAGAGGCACACACTGCAAGATGCTTAAAGTCCAGTGTGAAGTTTCCACACTCTGTGTTGATTTGGGGAGCCGTGTCATCTGCTGGTGTTGGTCCACTGTGCTTCATTAAGTCCGGGGTCACTGCAGCTGTCTACTAGGAGATTTTGGAGCACTTCATGCTTCCTTCCACAGACAAGCTCTATGGGGATGCTGACTTCATTTTCCAGCAGGACATGGCACCTGCCCACACTGCCAAAAGCACCAAAACCTGGTCACATGACCGTGGGATTACTGTGCTTGATTGGCCGGCAAACTCCCCTGACCTGAACCCCATAGAGAATCTATGGACATTGCCAAGAGAAAGATGAGACATGAGACCGAACAATGCCGAAGAGCTGAAGGCCGCTATTGAAGCATCCTGGTCTTCCATAACACCTCAGCAGAGCCACAGGCTGATCGCTTCCATGCCAAACTGCATTGAGGCAGTAATTTCTGCAAAAGGGGCCCAAACCAAGTACTGAGTACATATGCATGCTTATACTTTTCAGAGGTCCGATATTGTTCTATGTACAATCCTTGTTTTATTGATTGCATGTAATATTCTAATTTTCTGAGATTGTGGATTTGGGGTTTTCATGAGCTGTAAGCCATAGTCATCACAATTATGACAAATCACGGCTTGAACTATATTGCTTTGCATGTGATGAGTCTATCTCATATATTAGTTTCACCTTTTAAGTTGCATTCGTGAAATAAATGAACTTTTGCACGATATTCTAATTTTTCGAGTTTCACTGGTACAGACCAGACCACATACAGTACATTCCTGGTGGAAAAAGAACCCAGGACAACATTGCTGTAAACCCACAATGCCATAATTCACCGTGATAGAGTTTGTATGCTCTCCTGTATTTGTTTAGGTTCACTGCAGGTACTTTGATTACTTCCCGCTGACCAAAATATATTCAGATGGGTCAACCCACTTTTGACTAAACTGACCAAAAATTCTGCATGTACATGTATGACCATAGTATGACCACAGCAACGTTTTTCTGACCACTGCAGGATTACACTCTGAATATGAATGACCAGGCGTTTGATGATCAGTATGAAGGCTGCACTGAAGAGATGGACAGTGAAATAAAGTCTCTACTCAATAAAGAAAAAAAAGCTGACCCAGAATTCAGTAGCACTTGGGATGCAGCTGAAAAGAAATGGAACACTGAGAACCCGAGTGTACCAAGTGGCTTTCGGGATGAGTACGGCATTGCCATCATGGCTTATTCCAACAACAAGAGCGATCTTTATTCTACATTCAACAGAGCAGTGAGAGAGTATAGAGGCAGGGACACATTCCGTTACCATTCTCTGCATTTTTTGATGACGCAAGCCCTACGCCTCCTTAGGTCGAGTTGTTGTTGGTCCACATTGTCGGTGTACAGAGGGATGAAAGGCATACATTTTGAGCCTGAAAAAATAGGAGGAGAAGTCAGATTAGGCCAGTTTTCCTCTTCATCCACCAGCAGAAGAGTAGCTTTGGGTGACTTTGGAGGTGACACGTTCTTCACCTTCACCAGCTGCTTCGGTGCGAAAATCAAAACATTTTCCTATTTTCCAAAGCAAGAGGAGGTTCTGATACCAGTAGACGAGGTTTTCATAGTGACCAACTTTACAAAGCAGGAAGGCAAAAACAGCTTTATCCTTAAAACGACAAAAAGAAGATGTCACTACTACAACTGTGACTACCTAAGGAAAGGTTAGTAAACTTTTTACTTTTTTAACAGTTTGCTCTGAGCTTCAATGTGAAAATAATGTAGGTAAAATCAGGGCTGTTGTTAGAAATCACGGGGGCCCCACACAGCCTACCTGACAGAGTCCCCCACCCACAGCCGAAAGTGACTGAGGACATAGATTTATCAGTCCCTTTCTCTGCAGCCTCAGCTGCACAGGTGAATGAATAGGAAGCACTTTAGGCTTCCTGCTCATTCACAAACTGAAGCATAGTAAACAGTTTACTTTAAGAAAAAAAAATACATGTTTACATGGCCCGAGAACCGGATGTGACGTCATGACGTTGCTCCGGTCCTCCAAGGGCATAGAGATGAGCGGTGGTCATCTTGCCATCGCTCATCTCTATGGGAAATGACTGCCAACGCCGGATGGTTCCTGGGCTCACTGATCAGCAACGTAAGCCCGGGAACATCCGGGAAGTGCCAGGAGAAGGAGGGGGCACCCCTCGCTGGGATCACTTTTATCATAAAGCTGGCCGCTTGAGGGGGAAACAATACCAGGGTTATGACATCTAGCTGCAGCTAAAAACCCCCAGTATTTAACGTCAAAATCATGACGTAAATTTCCATCTAGGCGGTCGTCAAGTGGTTAAGTTAGCCAATAAGTATGTCACTTAACCACTTCAGCTCCAGAAGGTTTACACCCCTTCAGTGTGTGACGCTGTATCCAAATTAAATTGATGTCCTTTTTTCCCCACAAATAGAGCTTTCTCTATTTCTCTAAAAAAAGACTGACAGTTTTTAAAAAAAAAAACTATATTTTTTACTTTCTGTTATAAAACGTACCCAACAAAAAAAATGTAAAAAACCTAATATCTTCATCAGTTTAGGCCAATATGTATTCTGCTACATATTTTTGGTAAAAAAAAAATCCCAATAAGTGTATATTGATTGGTTTGCGCAAAAGAGTGCCTACAAACTATGGGATATTTGTATTTGTATTTGTATTTTTTTACAAGTAACGGTGGTGATCAGCGTCTTATATAGTAGGACTGCAATAATGCGGCGGAGAAATCGGACACTAACTGACACTTTTGACACGTTTTGGAGACCAGTGTCACTAATACAGTGCTAAAAAATAGTCGCTTGATTGTTTTTCCAGGCGCTTCTACTGGCTCGCCGTGTGATTGGTGAGCCAGTGAAGGAATCCGCCACCGGCAGAAGTTGACAATAGAGAATACCGTGGATCAGATGGTCCCCGGCAGTCTCTATGACGTTCGGAGGCCCGGTGTGACATTATGACTTTACGTCCGGCCGCGGCAGTTGTAAACACTGCCGTGTATTTGGTCTAGAAAGGCTAAGATGTGTTTTTTTTTTATCTCAGTCTTTCCAGGCTAGAGGAGAGATGAGGGGTCTTATATCTCTCTGTAAAGAGGACCTGTCATGCACTATTCCTATTACAAGGGCTTTTTACATTCCTTGTAAAAGAAATAAAAGTTATCAAAAATAAAATTTAAAGGTAAAGTGTAAAAAAAAAAAAATATATGTAGCGCTACCCCCAGTTAAGAGAGCCGCTGGATTTTTGTTTCGGGCCCTGTATACAGCACCACCAACACCCGGCAATCTACTCGACCCACCTGGCACAGTTAGTCTAGGGAATGTTACCTGGTGACGGTCTATACCTGATTATACACAATCTGGCAGTAGTTACTATAAAAAACAAAGGTATGCAGCGCTGAAATAGGATCTCCAAAATTAAATATAGAGAGCACAAAGTGAGTTGGTAATCAACTGGTATAATAATTAAAACACAAAAATTATTGAATGAATAATAAATTGGTGCAATAGTGAACCAAAGAGAAAATTATTAGAATCCTAAATTATGACAGTGTGAATAATATTAAAGTATAATCCGTGAAAAAGTTCATAAATAAAGTCCATCAAACAGAAGACCTCCTTAGTGCAAAAAATCAAACACAATCCAATGTGAAGTGAAGTGTTCCAAAAAAATAAACTTGCTCCCAAACGTGAAGTAATGGATACAATGGTGACACCCGGGTGAGAAAGATGTATATCCTGCTTACCAGATGCCCATGACTGCATACAACAGTCTCACCCAGCACAGGGAAATTAGGCTTCCCCACAGCCTTTAGATTTCAATGGTGTGGATACCTTGAAAAGAAAATTCCATAGTGTAGTATATCAAACCAGCTTGGTTTATTTAAAAAGTATTGCACTTACAATATCGAAGATCGTTAGAAGCAGTGATCGCAATACAACGATATGGCAGTAATAGCTCTGGCGTTAGTCTGTGTCTCTCGTTCGTTCCTGTTTGTTCCGCAGCACTCCCTCGTAATCGGAAAATGCGTGATGACGTCACTGGCCCCCTACGCGTTTCGTCATGATAGGACTTCAACTGGGGATTGGCCGAAGCGAATGTCAGCACGCTGAAGATATTTATACATAACAGTGCCATTTTGAATATTGGCAAACCGTTAGAATGCAGCGGAGAAGAAAGGGCAAATCATTGACTGGCTAATAGTACACAGGAAACAAAAGACTATAGACAGGAATTTATTGCGCCATCTTGTGGCTAATCAGAAAAAGTGCAGCAGTGCATAACAGGAATGGGAGATGAACACAGACCCACGCTCACAGCTTATATTACATGTAAAATAAATAAACCAAATTAATAAAAAACGCTGGTGATCAAAATTAAGATACATACAAAGATAAATCAAAATATATAGATCCTACATACAACTATAGGGAATAAATTAATAATGGGTACATCAACATTTAGACTAAAAAATATATGTTTAATAGTTAAAAACAATTAAAAAGAATTTAAGAATTATTAATAAAACAATTAATATCCCAATCCACATTGAGGCCAAAGGGTCTAAAAGATTTCATGAGAAATATCCATCTCGTCTCGGATCTAGAAATGGCTCTCACCATATTGGTCCCTCTCCAATGTGGACTGAGAGACTGGATAGCTAAAAATTTGGTTCCCTATATCTGACGATTGTGATACTTATCATAATGTTTAGATAGGTTATGCTTTGGAAAACCTCTCAAGATATTGCCTACATGTTCATTTAAGCGTATGTGCAACTCTCTTTTCGTTCGTCCTATATATTGTTTGGAGCAAGGGCATTGGATCAAGTACACTACATACTTTGTGGAACAGGTAATGAATGAATCAATCTCATAGGTTTTATTAGTCACAGTGGATGAAAAAATTTCCTGCTTACGGCCTATAGATGAATTGATCTTACATATGCTACATTTACGGCAGGGGAAGTGACCCTTCATGTTATGAAAGAAGGACAGTCTCTTGGGTGGATCAATAACATTAGGAGCCAGAGTCAATCTAAGAGCTGGTGCACCTCTATAGATCATCACTGGTTGTTCAGGAATGACAGGACCCAAGATTCTGTCACTCCGCAACACATCCCAATGTTTTTTAAAGATTTTTTTAATAGAAAAATGTTGATCAGAAAATCTCGTGATCATTGACCACCCAAATCTTTCCACAGAAGAATCTTCTTTTATTTTTCTTAATAACAGAGAATCTCTATCCATCCCAGCAACGTTACTGATAGTTTCATCAATTACAGACATCTGATAACCCTTGCTAAGGAATCTTTGTTTTAGTACATCAGCCTGTACATAAAACTCAGAAATATCTGTACAATTACGTCTAATTCTTTGGAATTGGCCTTTGGGAACAGCCGCAAGCCAAGATTTATGATGACAGCTGTGGGTGGGAATAAAAGCATTGCGATCTGTTTCTTTAAAAAACGTGCTAGTGGTGAGACGCCCCTCCTTGACAACAATATTAAGGTCTAAAAAGTGTATCTGAGTATCACTCACTGTATGTTCTAAAAAGATACCTCTGTTGTTTTCATTCAATTGCAAAAATAAATTATCTAGAGATGGAATATCACCCTCCCAGATAAGGATCACATCATCGATGTATCTTTTCCAGAACAGCAGTTCTTTTGGGGGATTGGCGTAAATAGCTTCTAGTTCCCAATAGGCCATAAAGAGATTTGCCAGACTAGGGGCAAACTTGGCCCCCATCGCAACACCCCTAGTTTGTAGAAAGAAATTTCCACCGAACCAGAAATAATTGTGGCTCGTGGCGAACCGTAATAGCTCCATAATAAAATCTCTCTGTAAGCAGGGAAGAGAGGAATCACGTTGAAGATAAAATTCCACAGCTTCGAAACCGTGTTGGTGAGAGATGATAGTATAAAGGGAGGCTACGTCTGCCGTAGCCAAGACGCAACCTTCCCTCCATTGGAAATCGCCCAACAAATTGAGAACTTGTGTGGTATCTCGCAAATATGCTGGAGTGGTAACCACCAAAGGCTGTAAAAAGTGGTCCACATACCTACTAATCCTAGACGTAACGGAATCTATGCCGCTTATTATAGGGCGGCCAGGTGGATTAATAGAGTTTTTATGTAACTTGGGCAAGTAATACATTACCAGCACTCTAGGGGTGATGGGAATCAGATGCATACATTCGTTTTTATTAAGGATCTCCCTTTCAAATCCATATTCAATAAGGGTGGATAACTCTTTTCTATATTTGACAGTAGGATTAGAGGACAAGGGAGTATATGTGGATTCGTCTGACAATAATCTATGCATCTCTTCAACATATTGAGATTTATCTAAAACCACTATGCCCCCTCCTTTATCTGCTGGACGTATCAGGATATCTTTATGTTCACAGATCTGCTTAATATACTGTTGATGTACATCCCTACCTCTCTTATTGGGAACCTTTAGTGCTAAAAGGTCATGAAGAACTAATTCTTTAAAAACTTGTACTGGGGGCGCTATAAAACCAGGTGGGTTAAAAAGTGAGGCATTCCTCAATTCAGTATGCCGAATAGAGGGATTGTCTGATATGCTGATCGTCTGATTATTATTTGAACAGGTAAGGGCTCTCTGGGCAATCTGACTCCGATTACCAATGGGATTCAGCATAAAATGCCTCATAATGTTAATTTTTCTGATAAATTTGTGAACATCGATAAATGTCTCGAATTTATTCAGCTTCCGTGAAGGAGCGAATTTCAAACCATGACTTAAAACTCTTTGTTCACCCTCAGAAAGTGTCGCCGTGCTCAAATTAAAAATAACACCAATGTCTAATTTTTCCTTTTTTTTGGCCCTGACTCGCCTCCCCCCTCTGGTGCCTCTCTGTCTAAGTATCCCCGTTTGCCCCTGTGATTGGCCATGGGAAAAAAAGACAAGTTCTCAATTTGTTGGGCGATTTCCAATGGAGGGAAGGTTGCGTCTTGGCTACGGCAGATGTAGCCTCCCTTTATACTATCATTTCTCACCAACACGGTTTCGAAGCTGTGGAATTTTATCTTCAACGTGATTCCTCTCTTCCCTGCTTACAGAGAGATTTTATTATGGAGCTATTACGGTTCGCCACAAGCCACAATTATTTCTGGTTCGGTGGAAATTTCTTTCTACAAACTAGGGGTGTTGCGATGGGGGCCAAGTTTGCCCCCAGTCTGGCAAATCTCTTTATAGCCTATTGGGAACTAGAAGCTATTTACGCCAATCCCCCAAAAGAACTGCTGTTCTGGAAAAGATACATTGATGATATGATCCTTATCTGGGAGGGTGATATCCCATCTCTAGATAATTTATTTTTGCAATTGAATGAAAACAACAGGAGGTATCTTTTTAGAACATACAGTGAGTGATACTCAGATACACTTTTTAGACCTTAATATTGTTGTCAAGGAGGGGCGTCTCACCACTAGCACGTTTTTTAAAGAAACAGATCGCAATGCTTTTATTCCCACCCACAGCTGTCATCATAAATCTTGGCTTGCGGCTGTTCCCAAAGGCCAATTCCAAAGAATTTGACATAATTGTACAGATATTTCTGAGTTTTATGTACAGGCTGATGTACTAAAACAAAGATTCCTTAGCAAGGGTTATCAGATGTCTGTAATTGATGAAACTATCAGTAACGTTGCTGGGATGGATAGAGATTCTCTGTTATTAAGAAAAATAAAAGAAGATTCTTCTGTGGAAAGATTTGGGTGGTCAATGATCACGAGATTTTCTGATCAACATTTTTCTATTAAAAAAATCTTTAAAAAACATTGGGATGTGTTGCGGAGTGACAGAATCTTGGGTCCTGTCATTCCTGAACAACCAGTGATGATCTATAGAGGTGCACCAGCTCTTAGATTGACTCTGGCTCCTAATGTTATTGATCCACCCAAGAGACTGTCCTTCTTTCATAACATGAAGGGTTACTTCCCCTGCCGTAAATGTAGCATATGTAAGATCAATTCATCTATAGGCCGTAAGCAGGAAAGTTTTTCATCCACTGTGACTAATAAAACCTATGAGATTGATTCATTCATTACCTGTTCCACAAAGTATGTAGTGTACTTGATCCAATGCCCTTGCTCCAAACAATATATAGGACGAACGAAAAGAGAGTTGCACATACGCTTAAATGAACATGTAGGCAATATCTTGAGAGGTTTTCCAAAGCATAACCTATCTAAACATTATGATAAGTATCACAATCGTCAGATAAAGGGAACCAAATTTTTAGCTATCCAGTCTCTCAGTCCACATTGGAGAGGGACCAATATGGTGAGAGCCATTTCTAGATCCGAGACGAGATGGATATTTCTCATGAAATCTTTTAGACCCTTTGGCCTCAATGTGGATTGGGATATTAATTGTTTTATTAATAATTCTTAAATTCTTTTTAATTGTTTTTAACTATTAAACATATATTTTTTAGTCTAAATGTTGATGTACCCCATTATTAATTTATTCCCTATAGTTGTATGTAGGATCTATATATTTTGATTTATCTTTGCATGTATCTTAATTTTGATCACCAGCGTTTTTTATTAATTTGGTTTATTTATTTTACATGTAATATAAGCTGTGAGTCTGTGTTCATCTCCCATTCCTGTTATGCACTGCTGCACTTTTTCTGATTAGCCACGAGATGGCGCAATGAATTCCTGTCTATAGTCTTTTGTTTCCTGAGTACTATTAGCCATTCAATGGTTTGCCCTTTCTTCTCCGCTGCATTCTAACGGTTTGCCAATATTCAAAATGGCGCTGTTATGTATATATATCTTCAGCGTGCTGACGTTCGCTTCGGCCAATCCCCAGTTGAAGTCCTATCGTGATGAAACGCGTAGGGGGCCAGTGACGTCATCACACATTTTCCGATTACGAGGGAGTGCTGCGGAACAAACAGGAACGAACGAGAGACACAGACTAACGCCGGAGCTGTTACTGCCATATCGTTGTATTGCGATCACTGCTTCTAACGATCTTCGATATTGTAAGTGCAATACTTTTTAAATAAACCAAGCTGGTTTGATATACTACACTATGGAATTTTCTTTTCAAGGTATCCACACCATTGAAATCTAAAGGCTGTGGGGAAGCCTAATTTCCCTGTGCTGGGTGAGACTGTTGTATGCAGTCATGGGCATCTGGTAAGCAGGATATACATCTTTCTCACCCGGGTGTCACCATTGTATTCATTACTTCACGTTTGGGAGCAAGTTTCTTTTTTTGGAACACTTCACTTCACATTGGATTGTGTTTGATTTTTTGCACTAAGGAGGTCTTCTGTTTGATGGACTTTATTTATGAACTTTTTCACGGATTATACATTATTATTATTCACACTGTCATAATTTAGGATTCTAATCATTTTCTCTATGGTTCACTATTGCACCAATTTATTATTCATTCAATAATTTTTGTGTTTTAATTATTATACCAGTTGATTACCAACTCACTTTGTGCTCTCTATATTTAATCTTGGAGATCCTATTTCAGCGCTGCATACCTTTGTTTTTTTATGTTTTGTATAGTTCTAGTATATAGCTATTTATGCCAGCTGCTGTCTTTTGACCACTGATCACTTTATTTAACCTTAATTTCTTTTATCTAGCGCAACGTTAGCCTTAGGGCTTCCTCCCTTTTTAGTAGTTACTATATGCAAGAATAAACACTGATACCAATGTGATAAAATATAACTGGATTTACTTAGGATTAAAGGTCAAGGTAAAACACATCACATAGCATATATGCAGAGCCCTGCAGCAATAACCATATTCCTCAGTGATGGCGCAGAGTGATCAGACGCCACGTGCACTATCACCTCCTGATGCGCAATGCGGCGCACCAAACACAGTTCTAACTCCCCCTGGTCAGGCCTGACTCAGATTTAACTCAGTCTCTGTGAGAACAATTTCTTCGCATGCAACTTGAATGGTGGTGCACTTACAGGAACAATATTTGTAATCCAACGGTTGGTTAATAACAGAAGAACACTTCACCGGAGACTAAACAACTCAGTTCCCCTACTAGTCTCCGGTGGGCTGGTGAACGTATAAAGAAAAAGAAACCCAAGGCAGTCACTAGGCCCAATAAAGTACAGGCTAATGAAGTGAGCAAGTGCTCGCTCACCCCTCCGGACGCGATCCCAGTCCGGGACTTCCACCACTGTGTATCCGAACACAGTGTCTGCAACGACCAGGTCTCCAGTCCAGCTGATGTCCGTGACACGAACAGAATCAGGTGCCACCCAGGCTCCGCAGCGGGGTGGAAGGCTCTTTGGAAGGTATGCAAGGTCCAGGCTTCAGGCCTTACACCGCAATAGATCCGCACAGGGAGTCCGATTGCTTGCAGTGCGGTGTCCAAAAAGAGCGAGCTTGACCTCGCCCTCCCTTTATATAGCCCCACCCATGAGTCTCTGCGGTGGCTAAATGCACCCTGGGTGCCAAACGGGGTTCTGGGTAACGTAGTCCCGGGGCTTAAAGGAGACCCCGCTACATATACATACATATATTCTATTTTCTGAAAAATCCTCAATAAAAACATGGTAAAGAAAATAAATAAAATAAACAATTAAAATAAAAAAAGTAAAGCGCCCCCATCCCAGGCACAAGCAAACGCATACGTACGTCATGCCCACATGTGTAAACGGCATTTAAGCCACACATGTGAAGTAATGCCGCGAACGTTAGAGCGAGAGCAACAATTCTTTCCCAAGACCTCCTCTGTAACTCAAAACAGGTAACCTGTAAAAATGTTTAAAGCGTCGCCTATGAAGATTTTTAAGTACTGAATTTTGGCGCCATTCCACAAGTGTGTGCAATTTTAAATCTTTACATGTTAGGTATCTAGTTACTTGGCATAACATCATCTTTCATATTATGTTTTTTTTTAATTCATGAAACAGTTTTTTTCACAAAAATACGTGTTTGAAAGATTGCTGTGCAAATCACGTGTGACATAAAAAGTTGCGACAAACCATCATTTCATTCTTTAGGGTCTCTGGTAAAAAAACATATATAATTTTTGGGGTTCTGAGTAATTATCTAGCGAAAAAATTATGATTTTTAAATGTAGGAGCGAAGTGTCAGAATTGGCTTAGGAGGCAAGCGGTTAAAAACCATGGACAGAAAGTTGTCATATACAGTAGCAGTAGACATACCACATACTTGATGTTTTGACTCCCGCTACATGAGAAAAAAGTTGATTGTTTTGTCGAAAACTTGTACAGGAAACATTTAAAACCTAGCTCAATCCTAGTGCTAACTATGAGTCTGGTGTAGAGCAGAACAAGAAACCATTTCCGATGGTGATACTTTCATTTAATTTCAATTGTTTAATTAGAAAAAAGTATTAAAGTAGGCAAATAAAATAAATAAATAGATTCCGCACTTGAATTAGATTTATTTCCCGAGTTTGGTTTGTTTGTGAGTTGATAATTTTTAGGAGAAATGAATGGATTTAAATAAATTCATCTGTCATTAATTGAGCTTCTTCCATTTAATTTTTTTTTAAATCTAATGTTGTTTCCTGAATTACATTTAGTTAAATTACATATTAATTCAAGCTAATTTCGTTTAATTCCTCAATTTAAAACATTTAACAAATCCACATGCATTCAATAATATAATTTTTAACCCTATCACTTGTTTCTTGGCTGCATTGTCTGGAAGATCAAGTAAAAAATAATAATGACCTTTTACTTTACTTGAATTTACTTAATTGGAAACATGAAGTTGCCATAACAAATGCACATAATATTTATATAATGTAATTGCTATAATGATTTTATTCTGTATTAAGGTTCTTTACAAACAGTAAAATAAATAAAAAATTCAAAAAGTATTTCTGACCAGTAACTGTGTCGGTCATATTCCCTTTTGGGAGCTTCTGTGTTCTTGTTGTGATGTGACATTTCTGGTCATTATTTTTACAGGAGGAAAATCCAGAACATGTGTGTAAAACGGAGGTGAGCATGAAACCCTCTCCCAAATTAATCATGGATACTATAATTAATGATATCACAAGACAGATAGAATTTTATGTATTACTTAATATGAACGCCAAAATATCCAAGAAAACATACCTCCATACTTCCCAGTACCTTATGAAGGTGCTTGTTATTCCAGAGGGTAGTCTACTAGATAAGGTAGAGAAGGTCAGAAGCAGAGTACAAGGAAGATGAGATATCTCAGTGGTGAGTGGTATCAGAACTGAAGATAGAAGGTCAGGAAAGGAGTATTTTCTGCCCTATGGAGGGTGAGATATCCTGGTTATGAATGTAATCAGAAAGGTAGAGGAGAAAGGTAGAGAGAAGCTCAGGAGCAGGTTATAGTTTTAGAAAAGATAGAAAAAAGAGAGGGCGCACCAGCCTAGTGCATTATCCCAATTACATATATTTATTGATAAAAACAAGGTAAAAAAACTACTAACAAACACGTGAAGAAATATTGCTTGTAAAAGCCACCTATTTGTGGCAATCAGTCCTGAAACCAACAGTCACAGAGGGGAGGACATCAGGACCACTACTGGCTCACATGTTTTCGAAGGAGTACCTTCTTCTTCAGAGCCTAGGTTATAGTTTTCTCTATAGAAGGACAAGTTGGAGGGTTTGATATCCTGGTGGGGAAGTAATCAAAAAGGTAGGTAGAAGGATAATATTTTCTACCTTATGGAGGGCCATTTTGGAGGGTGTGATGTCTCAGTGATGGATGTAAGCAGAAAAAAAGGTCAGGAGCAAAGTATTTTTTGCCTTATGGAAGGCCATGTTGGAAGATGTGGTATATTAATAGTAAGTTAAATCAGAGAGGTGGAGAGAAGGTCAGGAGCAGAGTATTTTTTTTTTATGTATGGAAGTCTCACATGGAAGTAAACCCTCCTATTGTTTTCAGGCAAGGAAGCTGCCATTTTGGCCTCTGTTTATTCTTCAACTGCCATGATACTGCATATGTGATCAGTTATGACAGCAGCCATTAGATGGTTTGACAGTTTGGTTGAGGACACAACCAATGTGATAATTACATTGACGGCATGTGCCGGGATTGTAACTATTTTTTTTTTTAACAAAAGGTTTTTTATTTTCCATAGAAACAAAAAGGTACAAACAGTAGGCAGTGGGTACGGTCACAATGTGTAGATATCAAAGTAGATGGTACATAATGATCAATATTCCCTTCAAGCAGGAGAGGAGAAGGGAGGAGGGGAGGAAGAGGGTGAATACAACGTTATACATACAACATTACACTTTTATCATATACCTAAAGTTGTCACTTGCTCCGTTTAGAGGAGCACACATATATATGAGACATTATGAACAGCGAACATTGGGTTGTGGGAGTGCAAGCACTCACTTCCGATGAGGAGTCATCAGTGGCCCAAAAGTGGGCTAGGAGATATCAGGCACGGGGATCTGGGGGGGGGGTTATTCCTACCCCGGGCGTCGGGGAGGACAGCATAAGTTCCATGTATAGGCATCTCGTTGTATATGGCCGAGCAATTCTGTAGTCGTTGTTAGAGACTCCAATCCCTACTCCAGGGGTAGCTGCTCCTCACGAACCCATGGGTCCCATATTTTAGCAAATGTTTTGGGGCAGTTGCGGCCTAGGTAAGTCAATTTGTACAATGGGAGGGCCTTGTTTATGAGGGTTCTACATTGCTGTATTGTCGGCGGGGTGGTCCCCTTCCATTGTAGCAGAATCACCTTTTTAGCGTAGAAGGCCGTGTAGAATACAAATAGTTTCTTGGATTGGGATGCTTCCAATGTGTCCACTATCCCGAGCAACAGTGGTATCGGGTCACATGGATCTTTCAATTTGCTGACAGAGTTAATAACATTGACTACACCCCCCAGAAAGTCTGTATATGCTGGCAGGACCAAACAACATGGAAGAAGGAACCCTCCTCCGAGGTACATTTGGAGCAAACCGGGCTGCTATTCGGATATATTCTAGCTAGGCTAGGTTACGGGGAGAAATATGCTCTGTGCAAACATTTCAGCTGAATAAATCTGTCTCTGGCGGATATCACCAGAGAGATATTGCTGGATGCCCTCTTCCCAATGATTGTAACTGTTTTTTGAAACAGTTAAATCCATGGGTTTACTTCTGCTTTAAGGGTCATGACCCTTTCTCTCCTTTAATTACGGATATTTTCTCTGAATCAATTTGTTACTGTTTATTAATTACCACATTCTGTGGTTTTCCTTTTCCAGGGACCCGAATGTTTTCATCTCTGGTTGTGATAGCTCTTCTGCTCTTCCAATGTATTATCTTTAACTAAAAGCCCACCACAGTGTGTTGAGGAGCTTGTATGCTGATTGACCATCTTACTATTGGCTGTGAACTGATTCTGAGTAAATTACTTATCTGTCATCCAGGAAATACACTTTGTGATTCTCTCACTTATATCTGTAAAAGTGGAAACCAAGCCACCGCTTTTCCTTCCAGTTTTGGATGAAGTGGGGAATGGTTAGAACTTCTGTCAGATTTTTATCTCTTTCTGTGTCTCCTTTGGGGCCATTTCCCTGGAGACCTCAGACAAAGTAAGGACAAATATTTCCAGTTTGGGTGCAGACAGCAAACACAATGTGACAGCAAATCAACCCTTTCTCTGTTATATAAAAAATAAATTATTCTTGGAGTTCCACTTAAAAACAAAACTCAGATTGGAACCTTATGATGATTCTGCCTCTTTGCAAAGCTCCAACAATCATTTTTCACATTTTGTGTTTTAAAATTCCAGCTTGGTATAGAGAACCTGCCATATTTAAAATGTATATACTGCATAGATTATATGGCCAAAGTATGGGGACACCTACCTCAATGGCCAAAAGTATTGGGGTGCCCCTTCCGAATGAGCGAGTTCAATAAAGGGTACTGCCAATGCTACATTATACAAAGACAATGTAGACAATTGTGCTCTTCCAAACTCGTGGTAACAGTTTGGTGAAGGCCCTTTCCTGTTCCACCATGACTGTTCCCCTTGTGTAAAAAGCCAGCCCTATGAAGACATGGTTTGACCAGTTTGGGGTGGAGTAACTTGAATGTCCCACACAGAGCCCTGACCGCAACTCTCCTGAACACATTTGGGATGAACTGGAATGCCAATTGTGAGTCAGGTCTTCTCATCCAACATCAGTACCTGATCTCACAAATGCGCTTCTGGAAGAATGGTCAAACATTCCCATAGACACACTCCTAAACCTTGTGGACAGCCTTCCCAGAAGAGTTGAAGCTGTTATAGCTGCAAAGGGTGGGCCAACTCAATATTGAACCCTACGGACTAAGACTGGGATGTCATTAAAGTTCATGTGCGTGTAAAGGCAGGTGTCCCAATACTTTTGGTAATATAGTGTATATAATTAAAAAAATGAACACACACTGGTATGGTTAGTACATCTGGCTGAATACTTTTACATGCATATAGAAAATAATGAATTTAATTCAGCCAAACTGTTACAATAAACATAATGCCCTCTTCCCATTTCCTGGCTTGTATAGGGCAAGCCCAGTGTTTGCACCCGGGGTCTATAGAATACAATACTGCTGCGTTCAGATCTCTATAAATTACAAATCTGAATGTAGAGTATTGTATAGCTGGGTGCACGAGCCTTAAAAATTTACAATACAAATAAAAATATATTTTTGACTAAAAAATAAGTAATAATACAGTGGGGAAAAAAAGTATTTAGTCCCCCACCAATTGTGCAAGTTCTCCCACTTAAAAAGATGAGAGAGGCCTGTAATTGTCATCATAGGTAAACCTCAACTATGAGAGACAAAATGTGGAAACAAATCCAGACAATCACATTGTCTGATTTGGAAAGAATTTATTTATTTATTATGGTGGAAAATACGTATTTGGTCACCTACAAACAAGCAACATTTCTGGCTCTCACAGACCTGTATCTTCTTCTTTAAGAGGCTCCTCTGTCCTCCACTCATTACCTGTATTAATGGCACCTGTTTGAACTTGTTATCAGTATAAAAGACACCTGTCCACAACCTCAAACAGTCACACTCCAAACTCCACTATGGTGAAGACCAAAGAGCTGTCAAAGGACACCAGAAACAAAATTGTAGACCTGCACCAGGCTGAGAAGACTGAATCTGCAATAGGCAAGCAGCTTGTTGTGAAGGAATCAACTGTGGGAGCAATAATTAGAAAATGGAAGACATACAAGACCACTGATAATCTCCCTCGATCTGGGGCTCCACGCAAGATCTCACCCCGTGGGGTCAAAATGATCACAAGAACGGTGAGCAAAAATCCCAGAACTACACGGGGGGACCTAGTGAATGACCCGCAGAGAGCTGGGACCAACGTAACAAAGGCTACCATCAGTAACACACTACGCCGCCAGGGACTCAGATTCCGCAGTGCCAGACGTGTCCCCCTGCTTAAGCCAGTACATGTCCGGGCCCGTCTGAGGTTTGGATGATCCAGAAGAGGATTGGGAGAATGTCATATGGTCAGATGAAACCAAAGTAGAACTGTTTGGTAGAAACACAACTTGTCGTGTTTGGAGGAAAGAGAATGCTGAGCTGCAACCAAAGAACACCATACCTACTGTGAAGCATGGGGGTGGCAACATCATGCTTTGGGGCTGTTTCTCTGCAAAGGGAACAGGACGACTGATCCGTGTACATGAAAGAATGAATGGGGCCATGTATCGTGAGATTTTGAGTGCAAACCTCCTCACATCAGCAAGGGCATTGAAGATGAAACGTGGCTGGGTCTTTCAGCATGACAATGATCCCAAACACACCGCCCGGGCAACGAAGGAGTGGCTTCGTAAGAAGCATTCCAAGGTCCTGGAGTGGCCTAGCCAGTCTCCAGATCTCAACCCCATAGAAAACCTTTGAAGGGAGCTGAAAGTCCGTGTTGCCCACCGACAGCCCCAAAACATCAATCACTGCTCTAGAGGAGATCTGCATGGAGGAGGGGCCAACATACCAGCAACAGTGTGTGACAACCTTGTGAAGACTTACAGAAAACGTTTGACCTCTGTCATTGCCAACAAAGGATATATAACAAAGTATTAAGATGAACTTTTGATATTAACCAAATACGTATTTTCCACCATAATTTGCAAAAAAAAATATTTCCAAATCAGAGAATGTGATTGTCTGGATTTGTTTCCACATTTTGTCTCTCATAGTTGAGATTTACCTATGATGACAATTACAGGCCTCTCTCATCTTTTTAAGTGGGAGAACTTGTACAATTGGTGGCTGACTAAATATTTTTTGACCCACTGTATGTACTTACTGAAAATCCACTATTTTATATATTCTTTCTGAAAAAATAATGGGAAGTATGTAGCACTCATATAAATAAAAAATATGCCGATTTATACAATGTAACATAATTCATAGTGATGTTCCAATGTATCCAAACATCTGTGTCCCATCATTGTCCAAAATCTATCTTCATATCTTCATGTTTGTATCCATTCTGGAGAAGGACGGTTCACGATATTTGGATATATTGGAACATTACTGTGAATTATGTTACATTGTATACGTTTTTCACTAGCATGTTTAGTTATATACACTCTTCTCATTATTTGTTCAATATTAATCACATTGTCTTGAAGATTATTGCGCATCAGCCAATTCAGTTCTTTCACAAATACAGGAGAAAGTTCAGAGCGTAGAAATCGTATGATGATAATTTTTGTAGGGTCATAATTGTCACAGAAATTTCATTGTGATAACAAAAATAAGTAAAAAAAAAGTTTTGAGGCCGTTGGAGAACGCACTTTTGTAAAAATTGTATTTTGTCGCCAATTGGGCATTGTTTTATTCATTATATACTCCAATAATATTCTGTATTTGATTTTACATGGTAATATTTTCCTATGAAATGTATTTATATCTCCATCTATAAAAATTGTTTCTTCAGACATTTTTCATAATGAATTTAATAAAGCAGGATTATTCCTAAACTCAGTGTGTTGTCAATTCTTTCATGCTTTCATGGGGGTCAGGGGGGTTTCATAGGCCATTATATATGGAGGATTATGGGTGACATAGGGACGCTTTACAGATAATATAGTGGGTGACATTGTATTTATACAAAATTCTTTGAAAAACTAAGCTTAGCATATACTGTATATACACTACAGTATACACTATATTACCAAAAGCATAGCCCCCAACTGTCCCTGATTTTGAGGGACTGTCCCCGATTTGGAACAAAGTCTCTTTGTCCCTCTTTCCTCCTCATTTGTCCCTCATTTTGGTCTGATCCATATAGTTGTATATAAAATGCACTTTTTACCTTTCAAAAAGTGTTCCCCAGTGCTAAATATTTCATCCAAATTCTAAATTGCTGCATTTGTCAATTTTTAAAGCCAATATAAAGGAATAGTAGTGGTTAAAAAAAAAAAGCTCTTGTGGATTTAATTAACCTTTTTTTTGGTTAATTCTTCTTTAAGGGGGTTTGGCAGAGGGCGTGTCCTATGCCTACATACGTTTGCTAGTAGGTGTCTCTCGTACCATTTTAAAATGTTGGAAGGTATGCCAAAAGTATTGGGACGCCTGCCTATACACCAGGGATGCCCAACCGCTGGCCCATGGGCCACATCTCTCTGATGTGGCCCACCACCTCCTGCTCTGGGATGGCGGGTCGGCAAGCCTAGATCGCGGGTTCCTGAAGCAAAGCCAATGCTTCCTGTATAGCGCTGGCTCCTGTCACAGGCAGAGAGATACCAAACGTACTCCGCCTTTGACAGGAGTGATACAGGAAGCATCGGCTCTGCTCTCTACTGCAGCCGCATGCTTCCTCGAGCGCCGGCTCCTGTCACATTGATGCTCGGGGATGGTGGGTCAGGAACCAGGCAGCAATACCCACCAGCAGTACCAACCAGCAATACCAACCAGCCGTACCGACCAGCAGTACCAGCCAGCAGTACTAACCAGCAGTACCCACCAGCAGTACCCGCCAGCCGTACTCCCCAGCAGTACCAACCAGCAGTACCCGCCAACAGTACCAACCAGCAGTACCTTCCATCAGTACCAACCAGCAGTACCCGCCAACTGTACCAGCCAGCAGTACCAACCAGCAGTACCCACCAACTGTACCAGCCAGCAGTACCAACCAGCAGTACCCGCCAACTGTACCAGCCAGCAGTACCAACCAGCAGTACTCACCAGCAGTACAACAGCAGCAGCCAGCGATATCTGCAGGAATCCAGAGGAAGAAGTGAAGATTGAGATTAGTTGAGGTGCAAGTAAACCGCAGTGCCTCAGTGTAAAACCAGCCTTAGGCCCCTTTCACACGATTGGTCTGATCGGGTCTGCCTGTCTGTTTTTTAGGTGGACCCAATCATACCCTCCATTCACCTCTATAGAGCGGCAGATGTAAATGGACTTGTGTCCATTTACACCCATCTATCTCCAATCCGATCCACTTAAAAAAACAGAAGGGGGTCCATCTCCTTCTGTCTGGGTGGATCGGATCGGAGGGCCCATAGATTAGAGTGTGCTGTGTCTGCTCTGCATATGCAGAGTGGAAACTGACCTGTCATCTGTCCTCTCTGCTCATTGTGGCCCGCGACTGGTTACCAAGTCCCTAAAGTAGCCCTCGCTCCTCTAAAGGTTTGGGCACCCCTGCTTTACACGCACATGAAATTTAATGGCATCCCAGTCTTAGTCCGTAGGGTTCAATATTGAGTTGGCCCACCCTTTGCAGCTATAACAGCTTCAACTCTTCTGGGAAGGCTGTCCACAAGGTTTAGGAGTGTGTCTATGGGAATGTTTGACCATT
Organism: Rana muscosa; assembly: GCA_029206835.1. NCBI lineage: Eukaryota > Metazoa > Chordata > Amphibia > Anura > Ranidae > Rana > Rana muscosa. The sequence goes on along the minus strand of CM055117.1, from coordinate 1,084,498,962 downwards.
CTTCCAGAAGTGCATTTGTGAGGTCAGGCACTGATGTTGGACGAGAAGGCCTGGCTCTCAGTCTCCACTCTAATTCATCCCAAAGGTGTTCTATTAGGTTGAGGTCAGCAGGGCCAGATTAAGAACATCATGGGCCTGGTGCTGAGGATTTTGGTGGGGCCTTTTATAATAAATAAATAAAAATGCAAAAAAATTTTGTTATAACAAATTAAAGAGAGAGAGGGAGGACGAGAGAGAGAGAGAGAGAGAGAGAGAGAGAGAGAGAGAGAAAGGGGATGAGAGAGGGGTGAGGGGTAAGGGAGGGAGGATGAGAGAGAAAGGGGGTGAGAGAGAGAGGATGCGCATGAGCATGCGTGGGAATGACATCAATGCAGCCCGGCCAAGGCAAGTGACCGAAGGCACAGAACCCAGAAGGAAGACCGGGTGAAGATGGAAGCGCCCGGGCCCTGCCAGATTGATCACAGCGCAGCACTGGAGGGCTTAAGTGTACCCTAATGTGCTAATATGATGTGCACACTTGCACATTGTGGCATAAGCTACAAAATGTAGTAATGTTAGCAAAGTTTACTACCGCTTTAATATCACAGGATCCCAGGATGCTGGTTTGAAGCCAAAGTGTGGTCACAGCAAATATTGATTTGATTTGATTTAGATTTTTCTTTTGCTTGCATAATTTTGATTTTGAAAATTGATAAAAAAAAAAAAAAAATCTAATATTTAATTTTGAAAGTATTCATAGTTTATAGCGTTTCTTCACATCTGTCTAAAACTTTTGCACAGTGCTGCCTATGTGAAAAATTTGACTCAAAGAGATATTATAGGTGGTGCCTGAGTCAGCCCCTGGCTTCTTGTATGTTTTCGATACGCCAACACTACAACTGTCACATTCTCCATGATATACTATAAATAAAAATCTAGCAGGGATGGTGGGAACCCCTCATAATGGGTACAGCAGGTGTACAGACCCGGGAACTCAGCACAGGGATGGTGGGAACCCCTGATAATGAGCACAGCAGGTGTACAGATCCCGGAACTCAGCACAGGGATAGTGGGAACCCCTGATAATGAGCACAGCAGGTGTACAGATCCGGGAACTCAGCACAGGGATGGTGGTAACCCCTCATAATGGGCACAGCAGGTGTACAGACCCGGGAACTCAGCACAGGGATGGTGGGAACCCCTCATAATGGGTACAGCAGGTGTACAGACCCGGGAACTCGGCACAGGGATGGTGGGAACCCCTTATAGTAAGCACAGCAGGTGTACAGACCTGGGAACTCAGCACAGGGCTGGTGGGAACCCCTCATAATGGGTACAGCAGGTGTACAGACCCAGGAACTCAGCACAGGGATGGTGGGAACCCCTTATAGTAAGCACAGCAGGTGTACAGACCTGGGAACTCAGCACAGGGATGGTGGGAACCCCTCATAGTAAGCACAGCAGGTGTACAGACCTGGGAACTCAGCACAGGGATGGTGGGAACCCCTCATAATGGGCACAGCAAGTGTACAGGCTTGAAGAAGGAGCACATGCTCCGCAAATGCATCACCTTCACATCCACACGCTGCTACCGGGAAGTGATGTCATCTCCATCTTGCCAGTGCGTTTCACGGACCTGGAAGCACTGGAATCCACCCACGCTAACCGCCGGCCTCCTCTGACAGATGACAGCGTCCCTTGTGGACCCCCCCGGAGAGAGTTGCCAAGGACAATTCCCTGCTCAGTGCCTTTGAGGGTGTAAATGCTTGTACAGCAACTACCCTTTTGAGTAGTTCTGTTGTTTAAATTTATTAAAAGTCTTACAGCTACACTTAGAAGGCGCCTGTGTCTCTTCTCGTTTTCCCTTTTAGAGCTGCTTATTGCTTTTCCATCAAGCTGCCTCAGTGAGGATAAAATGGACTGCAATCTATCATGGACTCTAGTATAGGAGCCATTTGCTTTTTTTAACCATTGCATATTATAATATTTTTTTATGAGTTGGTTCCCTCACATCTCAATATGTTGTTTGTACGTACAGTGCCCATATTTGTGCCAATAATTATCTCCTCTTGTACAGATCTGAGAACTCAGCACAGGGATGGTGGCAACCCCTCATAATAGACACAACAGGTGTACAGACCTGGGGACTCAGCACAGGGATGGTGGGAACCCCTCATAATAGACACAACAGGTGTACAGACCTGGGGACTCAGCACAGGGATGGTGGGAACCCCTCATAATAGACACAGCAGGTGTACAGATCTGAGAACTCAGCACAGGGATGGTGGGAACCCCTCATAATAGACACAACAGGTGTACAGACCTGGGGACTCAGCACAGGGATGGTGGGAACCCCTCATAATAGACACAGCAGGTGTACAGACCTGGGAACTCAGCACAGGGATGGTGGGAACTCAGCACAGGGATGTGGGAACCCCTCATAATAGACACAGCAGATGTACAGACCTGGAAACTCAGCACAGGGATGGTGGGAACCCCTCATAATAGACACAACAGGTGTACAGACCTGGGAACTCAGCACAGGGATGGTGGGAACCCCTCATAATAGACACAGCAGGTGTACAGACCTGGGGACTCAGCACAGGGATGGTGGGAACCCCTCATAATAGACACAGCAGGTGTACAGACCTGGAAACTCAGCACAGGGATGGTGGGAACTCAGCACAGGGATGTGGGAACCCCTCATAATAGACACAGCAGATGTACAGACCTGGGAACTCAGCACAGGGATGGTGGGAACTCAGCACAGGGATGGTGGGAACCCCTCATAATAGACACAGCAGATGTACAGACCTGGGAACTCAGCACAGGGATGTGGGAAACCCTCATAATAGACACAGCAGATGTACAGACCCGGGAACTCAGCACAGGGATGGTGGGAACTCAGCACAGGGATGGTGGGAACCCCTCATAATAGACACAGCAGGTGTACAGACCCGGGAACTCAGCACAGGGATGGTGGGAACCCCTCATAATAGACACAACAGGTGTACAGACCTGGGAACTCAGCACAGGGATGGTGGGAACTCAGCACAGGGATGGTGGGAACCCCTCATAATAGACACAGCAGGTGTACAGACCTGGGAACTCAGCACAGGGATGGTGGGAACTCAGCACAGGGATGGTGGGAACTCCTCATAATAGACACAGCAGGTGTACAGACCTGGGAACTCAGCACAGGGATGGTGGGGACCCCTCATAATGGGCACAGCAGGTGTACAGACCTGGGGACAGATATCCCACAATAGATTCCCTGAGAGAAGAATAAAATATCAGTTTCAGGTGGACGGACTCCTTCAAGGACTTGAATGCTGAGTACAAGAAACCCAAGATTTGTCTACATTATCACCTTATCAGCAATTCATTCCAGCAGCTTATCTTCACTGTAGCTGAAGATTTATTGCAGCCTTTTATGATGCCCTCGTTTCTGTGTGTACGTGTGAAAATTAAACTTTGAGCTTTCATTCCGTGTGGTGTTGTGACACCAGGACAGTAAAACCTCCTGTGGTTTCTGACAGTTTCCTCATTCTGGGTTATAACCGCGAAGTTGTGCTTAAAGCGGAACTTCAGTCATTTTTTCATCTTTCCATCTATTAAATCTTCTGCCCCTGTTGTTTTAGCTTTGGATAGTAAAACATTTTTTTCTGCCAGTAAATACCTTATACAGCCCACTTCCTGGTTCTTGTCTGGTCATTAGCTTAGGCTTATGACATCATGCACAGCGCTCTGTCTCACTCTCGTGACAGTTTACGTAGAAAAGGTATATTGATTGCCTAGATTAACCGTTAATTATTATGTAGCGGGGTCTTTAAATTTAGTTGGGGTACACCTGGGAGTAGTGTGACCCAGGTGTGTAATTATGAGAGGTTCTGGACCCCTTGTGTAATTCGTGGAGGATTGGGTGGTGTATTATTCTCCTTGGCCTGTGGGTGGCGGGGTACCTACAGGCTCAAGGTGGAATCGCTGCAGCAGTGCTACCCTTTTTGTTCCATTTCCGGAGATGGTACGGCTGGGGCGGGGAACCCGCCGTGGCGTTGAAGGGAGGAGATAAAAGGGGGAGACGCCCTTGCCACGAGGTCTTGGAGGATCTTCTCTTCACACACCCAGGCACCTTAGGCCTGGGTGCGGGCGGTTCGGAGTTCTGGCCCAGGCGCCCTAGGCCTGGCCGGAATGGAGTTGGGGTCCATCCCAGGCACCTTCAGCCTGGGGTGAGGTACTATATCGTAGGCCTGGGGCCCAGTAACTTCGACTGGGTCCCGCGAGGGCGAAGTGATCCGAGGGTGCCGCCTTGCGAGGGGACCCGCATCTGAGGTGAGGAGGCCGGGGAGGTCACCCGTCCGGAGACCCGAAGCAGCATCAACCCGGTGACAGATGGGCCTCCGGTAACTCCCTCAGAGGGACATCTTCCCCTGATAGGGGCCGCAACGCAGCGAAGGTACTCCCATCCAAGTTCTATGGAGTTGCTGGTAGAGACTCACAAGTTCTATGTTCTGTGCTAAGCAAAGCTGCTACAACCCCTGGTGAAACCACAGGGGTTTAGATTGAAATCAGGATAGTGCCTCGGCCTGCTCATCCCACCGTTTGCATGTTATGGGTCGCAACCAGTCGGCTGTGAAAGAACTGTTTGTTGTGGAGATATAATAAACAAGTGTTGGACCCTGCATCGGTGTATGGACTCTGGTTAATGGGAGCAAGGGAGGTACCAGCATAGCAAGATTGAGTTTCATAACTAACACACATTGGCCCGAGGAAGATACTGGTGCTGGCCTTCAACTCACCCACAGCAATGTGGAGGACATGGGCCGTAGCGCATCTCACCCTGTCATGTGACATACCCCTAGCAAAAGGAGATGGGGTGAGGCCGCTACACGTGGGGGCTCGTGAGTCCGGGACGAAATGTGTATTGACTTTGGAATTTAAGAAGGCTGTGTCTGGACTTTGCTGCCCGGAGGAGGTCAGAGCAGCTCGGCCATGTGATTGGCCAAAGTGCGTCCCTGTGCTCGAAGTCGTGGAAATGACCCCAAGACGGGAAAGGCCCATGCAGAAAGAGCAGGAAGAGGGAAAAGCCCAGCCGTGTGGCGTACTACATGTGGGGGTGTTTAATGCACTGCACCACGAGGCACCCCATGACTGCGCAATTCGTGGGCGGGGACTGTGGGAAACCCGCGAAAACGTGCAAGTCGTGGGAGGAGTCTGGCCATATGTGGAGATACATGTGGAGACTCCGGCGCGTGGTCAGCGCGTGATGGAGCAGCAGGTGGTCGGGATGGCCTCAAGCTCCCCGTGGATGCCAGTATCATACCCCACGAAGATGACTGCTTTTGCTGCTCCCCTTACAGACACGGGGATAAGACTCAGGCCCCGAGGACAGTTGGCTTTGTACTCATGCAGAGACATGGAGGCCCTCGGTGTGATCTGTCCCGGATGCTCGGGACTGGTGGTCCAACTGAAGCCATTCGGGCGTTGTGAAGCGTGTAAAGAATTTCTGTTTGAGGTTGAACCATCCACAGTAAGGCCCCGGGCCCTTCGCCTCAATTGCATCACAGGTACCGCCACTCCGGAAGGGGAGATCCAGGCCTTTGCGGAGGTCCCCGTACGCGCTGACCAGGGCGATGGGACTGCCCAACCAGAGACTGAGAGAGAAAAATCAGAGGATGCTGCTTCGGTCACCACAGATTCCCTGCTGCCACCTCCGAAGAGGAAGATAGGCCTGGTGCAGGCCTCCTGTGGTCGTGGTCGAGCTTTACCCCGTTGCTTGCCGGACCTGGATGGATCCGGTTGGAAGAGTCCTGGACATCCCAGTGTTGAAAAAGGTCCAGGTGAGCCAGGGGCTGGGACTGTGGTGGTGGTTGGAGGTGTCGGGGATCCACTGGAGGTGGAGCCCGCAAGGGAGGGTAGTTCTCTGTCTACTAAAGACTACCTTCCCGCCGAGATGTATGACACCTCCGACCTGGAATCGCTGTCGGACTGTGGGGATGATGGGGAAATAGATGAACTGTTTCACTGAAAGGGCTGGGACAAACGCCCGCTACCTGTGCTATGTAAACCGCAGGATTCCCCTATGTCTATAGAAGACAGCACGCCCCGGGCGCAGGCCCCGGAGCTCAGGAGGGAGCCTAGTCCTCTGACTGACTTTCCACATTCCACAACGTCACCTGCTTTGGTTGTGGGGATGCAGCGCGCTTCATTGCGGGCGCCAAGGGCAAAGCCACCCGAGGTAGTGAAGGTACCTCGGCACCCGGAGGCCATCGTGCAGCCAGGAGAAGGTGAGCGGGATGTCATGCCTCCTTTGGCCAGATTGCAACGACTTTTCTCCCAGAGGGTTGCCCGTGAGTACGGATGGGAATATCCTTACTTGCCTCGGGACTTACTTTACGAAGTTGAGGTCCTGCGACAGAGATGGTACGACAAATTTCTCTGGGAGAAGCTCAAAGTGCCTCAGGCCCGGCGATACTTGTCCTGTTCGCCGCCTGTGTCCAAGAAATTCAAGGACTGCAGAGCGGATTGGAAGTTGGGGCGCCATATTCATGCTGATAAAGTGCTTATCTGCAGAAAGGAGGTAGAGGATGTTGAATATTCAATCGAAGTGTTTGATAAGCATCTGAAACCATTGTTTTTGCCAGACCCAAGATTCTATTTGTAGGAGAAGGGAACTCCTATTTGTTTGCTCATCGAACTCTCTGGAAGGAACATTCCCAGACACTCAGAACTGTGCCCTAGTTTTTGTTTTGATTTGGGCTTTTCTTTTACTCACTGGAGACTTGGGAGCTGTTTGTTTTTTTTTGTTCTCCCTTTTCTTCATGTGCCAGAGACAAAGACTTTGGGAGTAGAAGCAGAGTAGGGACACAGAAAGAAGTTGCCGGAAGAAGCACCAAGTGTTGTTGCCGCGGCGCTGTCACCAGGTGGCAGTGTTGTGCAACGGCTGTTTGTTTTTTTCACTCACATTGGTTTACTCGTTGGAGCGAATGGGTCTCTCGGCTGATGGACCCATTCATTCCAAATTTTCACATGATGTTAGGATGTTGTCTGTTTGTTTTTTTTCCCTTCTGCAGGAGATTCGTCCATCAAGACTACTGAGTATGGGGTGGTTCTTAGACAGTGACGGGAGGGATTGTATATGTGTACATGATAAATGGTTATTACAAAAGTTTTATTGTTTTATAGTCCCCCTTCCCCTTGAGCAGGTCTTGGCACACAGGGTTCAAATTTTTAGGGATAGCCTCTGGGGCCCACTTCATGTCACCACTCCTTGGGAGACATGGGTGTGCACCTGACGCTGGGGACCAGCGTCAAATCACAGGGGGGAGTGTGTAGCGGGGTCTTTAAATTTAGTTGGGGTACACCTGGGAGTAGTGTGACCCAGGTGTGTAATTATGAGAGGTTACGGACCCCTTGTGTAATTCGTGAAGGATTGGGTGGTGTATTATTCTCCTTGGCCTGTGGGTGGCGGGGTACCTACAGGCTCAAGGTGGAATCGCTGCCGCAGTGCTACCCTTTTTGTCCCTTCCCGGAGATGGTACGGCTGGGGCGGGGAACCCGCCGTGGCGTTGAAAGGAGGAGATAAAAGGGGGAGACGCCCTTGCCACGAGGTCTTGGAGGATCTTCTCTTCACGCTCCAGGCACCTTAGGCCTGGGTGCGGGCGGTTCGGAGTTCTGGCCCAGGCGCCCTAGGCCTGGCCGGAATGGAGTTGGGGTCCATCCCAGGCAACTTCAGCCTGGGGTGAGGTACTATATCGTAGGCCTGGGGCCCAGTAACTTCGACTGGGTCCCGCGAGGGCGAAGTGATCCGAGGGTGCCGCCTTGCGAGGGGACTCGCATCTGAGGTGAGGAGGCCGGGGAGGTCACCCATCCGGAGACCCGGAGCAGAATCAACCCGGTGACGGATGGGCCTCCGGTAACTCCCTCAGAGGGACATCTTCCCCTGATAGGGGCTGCAATGCAGCGAAGGTACTCCCATCCAAGTTCTATGGAGTTGCTGGTAGAGACTCACAAGTTCTATGTTCTGTGCTAAGCAAAGCTGCTACAACCCCTGGTGAAACCACAGGGGTTTAGATTGAAATCAGGATAGTGCCTCGGCCTGCTCATCCCACCATTTGCACTATGTTATGGGTCGCAACCAGTCGGCTGTGAAAGAACTGTTTGTTGTGGAGATATAATAAACAAGTGTTGGACCCTGCATCGGTGTATGGACTCTGGTTAATGGGAGCAAGGGAGGTACCAGCATAGCAAGATTGAGTTTCATAACTAACACACATTGGCCCGAGGAAGATACTGGTGCTGGCCTTCACCTCACCCACAGCTATGGGGAGGACATGGGCCGTAGCGCATCTCACCCTGACATGTGACATACCCCTAGCAAAAGGAGATGGGGTGAGGCCGCTACAATTATTTAAAGTAGGAAAAAAATATATATATAGTTTATCAATCTTTCATCTAGATGGTATAACCAAAAAGACGCAGTCCTAGCGACCCCAAGACGCATATAACAAAAAAGAGAGAATATAGGGATATATAACTCGTGAGAGTTTGGCAGGAAGGGAGGGGAGATGAGCTATAAGAGGGCCAATGAGAGCTGCAGAGCTGGAGGTGTGTGTCTGTGTAAATCCAGGAAGTGAACAGGCAGCAGCTTCAGCTGCCCACAGTTAAAATGGATTCAGCCAGACTCAGTGGAGGGAGATTTCTGCAGCATATTTGGAAAGTACAGAATCACAGTATATATAAAATAATATGCAAAGTGGTTGGAGCTTCATAATGACAAAGATGTTTTTAACATAGGTTGGACTCACACACATAGGTTGGACTTGTTTCTTTTTTCAACCTCACCTACTATGTAGCTATTACATGTTTGTGAGCAGACTGCAGTTCCTCTTTAACCACTAGAGGCCCGCGCTATAGCCGAATGGCGGCTACAGCGAGGACCTAGAATGCCGGGAGGATGTCTGTTGACGTCCTCCCCTTTCCTCATTCCCCGCGCGCGCATCGGGGAACTTCTGTGCCCGCCGCGTCACGCGGGTGCTGATGCGCGTGCCTGGCGGCCGCAATGTCCGCCAGGTACCCACGATCGGCATTTACAGAGACAGGGACGTGGATCTCTGTGTGTAAACACTAGAGATCCACGGTAAATGTGAAAGGTGTAAATTATAGTGCGCTGTCTATGTGAGATTTGATCACACAATAAACGTGAATCAATCTCCAAAAAATGCTGCAACTTAAATGTGAGACACACACAATGGATAAATAATAGAGTAATAAAGCTGCACAACTCTTGAATGTATACCACCATAAAATGATCAAACAGATGGTATACACAGGATGCAATCTCTAATGCTATATGTTGACAACTGAATGGAGTCCCGACTGATGCCAGACATTCAAATATAAAACAAAAAAAAGGAGTGCAATCCTGTATAAAAAATAATAATAAAAAAACGTATAGAGCTATAAAGTCCTGAAATCCAAGATGACAGTATGGTGTAGATGCAAATCTTCACATTTGACCACTGGTGACTTCAAACACAAACACCCTTTGAAAAGTGCCAGATATTCGATAGAAAGGGTTCCACCACCACTAGTTCTCACTGCCGCTTACCAGAACGAAAGATCCGTTCACGGATCAATGCAAACATATGGCTAATCCCCTGCCAGGGTCTCTATATCGCTATCAGCTTCCTCCAGGATCCAACGGCAATTCTCTCCATGTATCACAGATATTAAAGTGCGAAGGGAAAGAAAGCCACCATAGCGTAAATCCAGTAAAACAATATTTAATAAAAAATGTAATGCACTTACAAACATTCGTGATTCTGAGGCATGTGGTATAAAAATAGCCGGCCGACTAAGACAACCCGTTCGCTCCGGGACTCGTTGGTATGTCGGTGACGTCAGCACGTCACTCCTCCCTACGCCGTTTCGTCACATATGATGTCGTCCAGGGGCACGGGCGACGTGCTGACCCACCGCCATAAATACTCATGTGTGCAATAGGAACGCCCAGATCTGATCGCCCAGCGTCCCGGCCTTGTAAGTCGCCATTTTGGACAAGGGCAAACACTGTCCGTATCCCCAACAGCAATCTTGCTGGAATTACAAAACCTGGCTAAACATAATAAGTCCCAGTAATGAAGCATTGATTCAAACACTATGACTATATTGCGAGTTACATAGAGGAAAATCCAGGTTGATGCTCATATGCATTGCTGGCTGGTGGTGCCAAGCGCAGCATAAGGCAAAACATAACCCGAATACCCTCCTATAATATATAAATACTACGCTAACTCGCTTCTGCATTTGTTCATAGACTAGAACCTACCCGTACATTAATAATTAAATAACGTGATTCTACTCCTGGATTCTAAATTGCAAGCGAAAAATGCAAGAGCCATCTACTGGTCATTTGCCATATTTATTCAACTCAATTTAAGATTGGACTCTATCAATAGATATGTCCAAAATAATACATAAAAACCAATTAAATTTATGCAACTGAAAGACAATATATCTCAATCCCCTAAAACAATTAAGTGCTTAATAAGGGATATAATATCTCTGTCTATTGTAGCAAATGCAACTAAAAGGAAGATGGGGACATATATTACACGATGATTCAATATATCATTTGATGATGTTGATATAGATCTCATGATCAATCTAAATATAATTTAAATATTCAGACACAAATAATTAGTTCACCAAAAATGAAACTGGATCCCTATATTAGGGCACAATATTTGGAAGGCTATTATTCCATAAACAGTGGGCTTTTGGGGAATCAGATCTGGTTCACACCAAGACAAATTAATTATAGGCAGTCTAAAACAACTAGCATAAATAACTGAACTGTTGCCCTACACATTATCAATAAATGCGTTCACATCCACATCTATGTTTAAGCCGTACGGGGTGTAACAACGGACCCTATATATCCAAGACATTTCCATCCTGGATATTTCTCTCACTAGGGAACCTCCCCTCCAATGTGGACTGTACCTGTCTATACCCAAAAAGGTAGTTCCTGCTGGGTTACGTTGGTAATGCAGATCATAGTGTTTTGAAACTGAGTGGTCTTTAAATCCACTCTTAATGTTTGCAATGTGCTCACCCAACCGTACCTGCATAGATCTTTTAGTCCTACCTATATATTGTTTCCCGCAGGGACATTCCAATAGGTAGACAATACCCGTGGAGCTACAAGTCACAAAAGCCTCTATTTTATGTTCTCTAGAGGTACTAGTTGATTTAAACGACATTGTCTTCTTAGATCTTACTTTATTCAATGCGCATACTTGACACCTGCGACACTGGTGATAGCCAGAAATGTTCTGAAAGAACGAAACTTTTTTTGGAGGTGGGTCAACCACATTTGGCGCTATTCTATCCCTCAGCGAAGGAACTCCCTTAAAGATCATTTGTGGAGTAGCTGGCAAGAATGAATTAATAATTTGATCACTTCTTAGAACATGCCAATGCTTTCTTAGAATCTTCTTCACCAAATAACGTTGGGTAGAATATGTGGTGATCAGTGGTATCAGTGGCCCTTCACGCTTTTTTTTCCATTTAGTATCCAACAAGGCTGATCTTTCAATTTTTCCAACTTCCTTTATCGTTTTTTCTAAAAGGTTTTTATCATAACCTTTATCTATCAGTCTCTTTTTTAGAATATCCGCTTGGAAAACGTAATCAGATACATCCGAACAGTTCCGTCTCAGTCTTAGGAACTGGCTTTTAGGTACTGATTGTAACCATGATTCTTTATGGCAACTTTCCACAGGTATGTACGTGTAACGAGCCCCTTTGCTCGCTCGGCTCCCCTCTCCCGACACTCCTCTGCTCTATTGGATTATCCGGTGCTCCAGGATTCCAACTACCGCTATGTGCCATTCGAATCCATTTGTGGTTGGTCAGAACAAACACCAGGCAGGCTGTATGTAAGTTCAACCAAGAGAGCTCAGAACAAACACCAGGCAGGCTGTATGTAAGTTCCAACAGGAGAGACTTTATTAGCACCAAAATCAAGTCTTATATACAGTAACAGAGGAAGTAACCAGAACATAAATTAACATGCTAATTAACTAAATCCTTTAGCCAGCCAAGGTGACTCATAGATATGACCGTTCAGGGTAGACATCCCATCTCCGGTCTTCACCTGCTATACCAGGGGTCTCCAACCCCCGGGCCACAGCCCACTGCCGGGCCGTAGCTTGTTTGCAGCCGGGCCGTGAAGGCTGCACTTTCGGAGGTTCGGCAGGTAGCGGGCTAACAGAGAGATGAGATGACCTCTAGCGGCCCGCCCCGCATCACAGCTGTTCCGCCCACACAGCCGGCCGTGAGCACAACACTGCATGAGGTGTGTGAGAGCAGAGAGATGACATGACCTCTAGCGGCCCGCCCCGCATCACAGCTGTTCCGCCCACACAGCCGGCCGTGAACACAACACTGCATGAGGTGTGTGAGAGCAGAGAGATGATGTCATCTCTCACCGCCCGCCCTGCCCCACCACCGTCCAGTCCTCACAGCCGGCGCGAACACTACACTGAAGTGCGGCGGGCGAGAGATGAAATCTCTCATTGCCGATCCGCATTGCCGCATGTTCCACCCTCACTTGGCTAGTGACAGTCCGCAACTGACAGGTGACAGTCCGCATCTGGCAAGTGACAGTCCGCATCTGGCAAGTGACAGTCCCCATCTGACAAGTGACAGTCCGCAACTGACAAGTGACAGTCCGCAACTGACAAGTGACAGTCCGCAACTGACAAGTGACAGTCCCCATCTGGCAAATGACAGTCCCCATCTGGCAAATGACAGTCCCCATCTGGCAAGTGACAATCCGCATCTGGCAAGTGACAGTCCGCATCTGGCAAGTGACAGTCCGCATCTGGCAAGTGACAGTCCACAATTGGCAAGTGACAGTCCACAATTGGCAAGTGACAGTCCACATTTTGCAGCAAGTGAGAGTCTGCATCTGATGGCAAGTAACACTCCCCATCTGGCAAGTGACAGTCCACATTTGGCAAGTGACAGTCCACAATTGGCAAGTGACAGTCCACATTTTGCAGCAAGTAACAGTCTGCATCTGATGGCAAATAACACTCCCCATCTGGCAAGTGACAAGCTACATCTGGTGGTAGGCGATGGTGGCAAGTGACACACTCAGGGTCCCCACTGATTCTGCATTATGGTGAGTTGAACTATTTCTTTTTTTATTACGATGTAATAATAGAAATGATGCGTTTCAATCATCCTGACACCATATCAGCCATGGTGTTGTGATGATTGAAGCGCCAACACAAGCCATTTCCCCAACAAATCGCCCAGGAAAAAACGCACCCCCCCCCCCCCCGGGCCTTAGCATAATTTTCTTCCACGCAGCCGTTCCCCAGTGTCAAAAAGGTTGGGGACCACTGTGCTATACAATACCCATTATCATAAGTGTAAACATCACACATTTTAGCACAGAGGACAGACAGATGGCTGGAGGTGATTGTATTCGCATATCCTTAGTGTGAAGGTGTGAACGTCCCAACAGTATGACCTAGTCACTCTAATATGGCATATACAGGGTCCCCAGAGTCTGTGTGTCTTGGGGGGACATGGACCTGAATCCAAAGTAACACCCCCCCCCCCCCCAAGGGTCCCCAGGCATACAGCTCACAAAGAGCACCGTTCCCCCAAATGCCAGGGCCCACGGTCGCAAGGCAGGAGGCCCGCACCCAGTCCCCTCCAAAAGCCTCTGTCCCGGCCAGGTCCGTCACACATCTCCCCTTTCGGCAGGAAACTAACATAGGAGGAGACCCCAAACGGGTTGACTCCGAAGTTAGTCCATAGTTCCATCCCCCCAATGCCGGCATCCACACAGTACCCCAAACAAATTGCTCCAAACAGAGAATCACTTACCCAGCCAACCTCTGCCTCTCTCAGAGAACACACCCGCCGCTGGGGAGAGGCCTGGACTGGCCCTTCTCCCTGGAGTCCTTCCTGCTGCTGGAGAGAAGACAGGGTGACTGGGCTCAGTCCGTCATGCTGTTGGGGATCTGGGTCGACTGCCCGGCCTCCCTGGGGTATACAAGTGGAGACTGAAGTCCCATCCACTTGTGGTAGGTGAAAATCTCCCAGTGCTTGCAAAGCAAGGCTGACATCCTCCTGTCTCAGTGTCACACCATTTTCTGGGGTTGTGTCAGTGAGGACTGAAGTCCCATCCAATACCACAGGACCTCCCTCTTCTGTTATTTGAGAGCAGAGGCCCGCGGCACTCTGCTCTGTTGCCAGCTCTTCTGCTGGGTTGCTGTGAGTGGAGACCGCAGTCCCATCCACCGATATCCGCTCCTGTGGCCATTGTGTGCCGATGCCAGTAGCATTCTGCCCTGCTGCCAGTGATTCAGCTGGGAGTAAAAGCTTTACTGCCTCAGCTTGTTGCTGGGGAGAGGGGCCAACTGCCCCGGCTCCCTGAAACTCCACAGTGGTTTCCGGTGCTGGGCAGAGGTGGGTATCACTCTGCCCTGTTGCCAGCACTTCTGCTGGGGACTCCACACCATCTGCTCTGGTTAACTGTTGGGGGGGGAGATGGCCTGCTTCTCCTCCCTGCATCTCTCGCAACCTCCTTCCGAATTCCTCTTCCATGGCGGCTGGTTCTTTAGGCGTTGTCTCCGATTGCCGTATTACCGCCATTCTCCACTCATGTTGCTGTTCTAGTTCTCTCTTTTGTCGCTCTCGTTCTCTCTCTTGTCGCTCTCGTTCTCTCTCTCGTCGGGCATCCTGCAGCTGGATGTCTTTAATGGCTTCCTGTATGGCGGTCTCTGATGGGTTAGCCCCATATAATGCCAACCGCTGCCGCACTCGTTGCTGAAACAAATCTTCAACTGACCGGGGTCCTGCATCACCCTTCTTCTGGTCCATCTCGGCTCTCAAGTAGGTCTTTCAGGGGGACTTTCCTGCAGGCTGCATAGCTGGTCCTTCACTGTGGTGGTTTGGAGTGTCCCAGTAACTGGAGAGCAAATCCCACCGCTGCCAACCAATGTAACGAGCCCCTTTGCTCGCTCGACTCCCCTCTCCCGACACTCCTCTGCTCTATTGGATTATCCGGTGCTCCAGGATTCCAACTACCGCTATGTGCCATTCGAATCCATTTGTGGTCGGTCAGAACAAACACCAGGCAGGCTGTATGTAAGTTCAACCAAGAGAGCTCAGAACAAACACTAGGCAGGCTGTATGTAAGTTCCAACAGGAGAGACTTTATTAGCACCAAAATCAAGTCTTATATACAGTAACAGAGGAAGTAACCAGAACATAAATTAACATGCTAATTAACTAAATCCTTTAGCCAGCCAAGGTGACTCATAGATATGACCGATCAGCATAGACATCCCGTCTCCGGTCTTCACCTGCTATACAATACCCATTATCATAAGTGTAAACATCACACATTTTAGCACAGAGGACAGACAGATGGCTGGAGGTGATTGTATTCGCATATCCTTAGTGTGAAGGTGTGAACGTCCCAACAGTATGACTTAGTCACTCTAATATGGCATATACAGGGTCCCCAGAGTCTGTGTGTCTTGGGGGGACATGGACCTGAATCCAAAGTAACACCCCCCCCAAGGGTCCCCAGGCATACAGCTCACAAAGAGCACCGTTCCCCCAAATGCCAGGGCCCACGGTCGCAAGGCAGGAGGCCCGCACCCAGTCCCCTCCAAAAGCCTCTGTCCCGGCCAGGTCCGTCACAGTACGCATTCCGATCTGTCTGTTTGAAATAGGTAATCGTTTTGAAGCCTGTCCCCTCCTTGCTTATTGTAAGATCAAGGAAGTGTATCATCTCCTTACTGGCCTCATAGATAAAGCGTATACCCCTATCATTGGTATTGATCATCCCAAAAAATTCTTCCAACTGGGAGGCCGTCCCTTCCCATAGGAGGAGGACGTCATCAATATACCTTGCCCAAAAGGAAAGGCAAGGATTACGATCCTTATAGATGACGTCCTCCTCCCATTTGGCCATAAAAAGATTGGCCAAACTGGGGGCATACTTAGTCCCCATGGCAACACCTCTTTTTTGTTTGTAAAAATTCTGGCAAAAAAACAAAAATAGTTATGATTGGCCGCATATTCCAAAAGTTCCATAACAAAGGCTTGTTGTTCTTGTGGGATTTTGGAAAACAAATCCAAATAATATTTTACAGCAAATAATCCCATGGAATGGGGAATCACTGTGTACAATGATGTTACATCAGCCGTAACCATCCACGTATCTACTGTTGACTTCTGATTCGCCAACAAGTTGATCACGTGTCGAGTATCTCTCAGATACGACGGCATTTGCTGTACCAATGGCTGCAAAAAATGGTCCACATACTTGCCCACCCGGGACGTAATGGAATCGATCCCACTTACGATGGGACGACCCGGGGGGCAAGTGAGGCTCTTATGGATTTTCGGTAGACAATAAAGAATAGGTACCCTTGGGGCTTTAGGTATCAAAAAAAGTTGTTCTTTCTCATTCAGGATGCCGAGTTTCGCACCTTTCTGAATTATTACTTCCAGAGTTTTTCTGTATTGAACTATTGGATTCCCCAATAAAGGTACATATGTATCTCAGTCATCAACAATTCTAGATAATTCCTGAAGGTAACTCTTCCGATCCAGAACAACTATCCCACCCCCCTTATCTGCAGGGCGGATAACCAGCTCTTTGTTGTTGCACAAAGAGTCTAAACCTTTTCTCAAATTGTTTTCCATTTCCTTATTGGTAACTTTTACTGATTCAAGATCCCTCAATACTACATCTCGGAATACTCTTAAAGACGGGGCCAGAGTACCAGGAGGGTTAAACGTAGAGGCATTTGACAATCCTGAATAATGGTATTTGGAAGCCATACTTCCTCCCTGAAAGGGTGGCATACTAGTAAAGTGTCTTTTAATATTGATTCTTCTTATATACTTGTGTATGTCCATGTAGGTCTCAAATTTATTGAGTTTTTTCGGGGGGGCATATTTAAGACCTTTATTCAACAAAGCAGTTTCTGAGGGTGACAAAATCTGTGAACTCAGGTTAAATATGCCTTCTCCCATCACTTCCTTGGCTTTTTTTGATTGTGCTCTCCTCCCCCCTCTAGTTCCTCTTTGCTTTCTATTGGTCTCTTTGTCCCTTGATTGGGTCTGGGAAAACCCCAATGGTGTTGCTCATAGCTATTATCATCTGGCCCATTAGAGTGATCCCTAGGGGTCCAGGAGTCTTCCTGATCTCGATAGTCATATTCCGGATAGTCCGATTGTCTCGGGCCATCCCAATCCCTTAGAGGAAAGGAACGATTTCGGGAATCACCTTCACCGTTATATTCCCAATCATCCCTACTTCTCTCTGGGCGTGTCCACTCCTCATGGTGCAGGTCCAGATGGGACGATCTTTCTTGGCCATGATGATTGTAGGGAGCTCGTCCAGAGCCCCCCTTTACTCTAGGGGCTTCCCTATAGGATTGATACTGAGGTTTATTATGTTGAATATAATGGCCTCTATCCCCATTTCCTCCTGGCCCATATTGATAATTCCAATTATTGTTTTTGTTATATTGGGTTCCCTTACTCTGACCCTGAGGTCTGAATGGGGATTGGTAGGATACTCTTCTACCCTTCTTCCCAGTTTTATTATGGGATTTCTTAGGTGTTTTTTGGGACCCCTCCCTAATTGGTAAATGTTGTATTTGTTCCGAGGATGTTGTAGGCACATTATCTCCCTGAGTTATGGCCTCCATCCTAGATTCTTGCTTATCGCATTCTTCAGTGGCTAGTTTTTTTTGCCATTCAAAAACGCTATTAGCTTGATAGTCCCCATAGTCCCTATTATACTTCTTCCTTTTTTTAATTTTTTGTTCTTTCTCTTCCTTATCTAAAACTTTTAAAAGGTTGGCTGATCTATCTTTATATTCCTCTCCTTCCTTGAAGGAGACTATCTTTAAGGGATTTTACCTCTGTATCTAATCTGGTAAGTTTATAATTTTTTCTCTGTACCAAAAAGCGTAGAAAATTGACTCCAGCTTCATTAAAATAACGAAACCAGCTCTCCAAATCTATTTCTCCTTTTTGTGGGCATACTTCCCATCGTAGGCTCCTAGGTACCATATTCAGCTTGATGTAAGTTTCCAAAAAAGCCACATCCCACTGAGTATGTATCTCAGAAATAGTTACATTTTTTAGGCGGACAAAAAGACCTCCCATATCGCTATCCTAGGTGTTATAGGTCTCAAATACACCATCAGTGTTCACCACCTTGGATGCTCTATATTCAAATATATCCATTGGGCTTGTACTTAAATATTATTTAGATCTATATATTAAAATGAATATATATGATAGCTGTATAAACCCAAATAAATAAAATGAATTATATATAGTGATTAAATAAATCCAACAGTGCTATTATAACAATTAATAATTGGAATTGTACATAACACGTGAATCAAAAAAACACTCTGAAGTGCCAGACTGCTGCAATATTGTGTATCTATGGTAAATGTGAAAGGTGTAAATTATACTGCGCTGTCTATGTGAGATTTGATCACACAATAAACGTGAATCAATCTCCAAAAAATGCTGCAACTTAAATGTGAGACACACACAATGGATAAATAATAAGAGTAATAAAGCTGCGCAACTCTTGAATGTATACCACCATAAAATGATCAAACAGATGGTATACACAGGATGCAATCTCTAATGCTATATGTTGACAACTGAATGGAGTCCCGACTGATGCCAGACATTCAAATATAAAACAAAAAAAAGGAGTGCAATCCTGTATAAAAAATAATAATAAAAAACGTATAGAGCTATAAAGTCCTGAAATCCAAGATGACAGTATGGTGTAGATGCAAATCTTCACATTTGACCACTGGTGACTTCAAACACAAAGACCCTTTGAAAAGTGCCAGATATTCGATAGAAAGGGTTCCACCACCACTAGTTCTCACTGCCGCTTACCCGAACGAAAGATCCGTTCACGGATCAATGCAAACATATGGCTAATCCCCTGCCAGGGTCTCTATATCGCTATAAGCTTCCTCCAGGATCCAACGCCAATTCTCTCTCAGTAAAACAATATTTAATAAAAAATGTAATGCACTTACAAACATTCGTGATTCTGAGGCAACTTACAAGGCGACTTACAAGGCCGGGACGCTGGGCGATCAGATCTGGGCGTTCCTATTGCACACATGAGTATTTATGGCGGTGGGTCAGCACGTCGCCCGTGCCCCTGGACGACGTCATATGTGACGAAACGGCGTAGGGAGGAGCCATGTGCTGACGTCACCGACATACCAACGAGTCCCGGAGCGAACGGGTTGTCTTAGCCGGCCGGCTATTTTTATACCACATGCCTCAGAATCACGAATGTTTGTAAGTGCATTACATTTTTTATTAAATATTGTTTTACTGGATTTACGCTATGGTGGCCTTCTTTCCCTTCGCACTTTAATATCTGTGATACATGGAGAGAATTGGCGTTGGATCCTGGAGGAAGCTGATAGCGATATAGAGACCCTGGCAGGGGATTAGCCATATGTTTGCATTGATCCGTGAACGGATCTTTCGTTCTGGTAAGCGGCAGTGAGAACTAGTGGTGGTGGAACCCTTTCTATCGAATATCTGGCACTTTTCAAAGGGTGTTTGTGTTTGAAGTCACCAGTGGTCAAATGTGAAGATTTGCATCTACACCATACTGTCATCTTGGATTTCAGGACTTTATAGCTCTATACGTTTTTTATTATTATTTTTTATACAGGATTGCACTCCTTTTTTTTGTTTTATATTTGAATGTCTGGCATCAGTGGGGACTCCATTCAGTTGTCAACATATAGCATTAGAGATTGCATCCTGTGTATACCATCTGTTTGATCATTTTATGGTGGTATACATTCAAGATTTGCGCAGCTTTATTACTCTTACTAGAGATCCACGTCCTGTCAGGGAGAGGAGACCGATGGTGTGTCCCTTGTACATAGGGACAACCATCGGTCACCTCCCCCAGTCAGTCCCCTCCCCCCACAGTAAGAATCACTCCCTTAGGTACACTTAACCCCTTCAGCGCCCCTAGTGGTTAACCCCTTCACTGCCAGTATCATTTTTACAGTAATCAGTGCATTTTTATAGCACTGATTACTGTAAAAATGACAATGGTCCCAAAATGGTGTCAAAAGTGTCCAATGTGTCTGCCATAATGTCGCAGTCGCAACAAAAATCGCTGATCGCCGCCATTACTAGTAAAAAAAAAAAAAATTAATAAAAATGCTATAAAACGATGCCCTATTTTGTAGACGCTATAACTTTTGCGAAAACCAATCAATAAACGCTTATTGCGATTTTTTTTTTTACCAAAAATATGTAGAAGAATACATATCGGCCTAAACTGAGAAAAATGTATTAATAAAAAAAAAATTGGGATATTTATTATAGCAAAAAGTAAAAAATATTGTGTTTTTTTAAAAATTGACGCTATTTTTTTGATTATAGCGCAAAAAATAAAAACCGCAGAGATGATCAAATACCACCAAAAGAAAGCTCTATTTGTGGGAAAAAAAAGGACGTCAATTTTGTTTGGGTACCACATCGCACGACCGCGCAATTGTCATTCAAAGCGTGACAGTGCTGAAAGCTGAAAATTGGCCTGGGCAAGAAGGGGGTTTAAGTGGCCAGTAAACAAGTGGTTAAATAATCATATTTAGGCAAAAACACCTGAATTTGATCCTCTCATAGAAAAAAAAATAGAAATAATTTCATAAAATGTATAAAAAAAAACATGGGAAGGGGGCAAAACATTTGTGTATAGATATAAAAAAATAAATAAAAAAAAAAGACATTATAATTTCCTTTTGATAAGAGATCACATAAGAGCTGGGGGGAGGAGAAGCAGCAGCACACGGAGTGTTGGTCATCTTACTTTAAAAAAGTAATTAGTTACGTTACAAATTACTTCTCCCAAAAAGTAATTGTGTTAGTAACTCAGTTATTACATAGGAAAAGTAATTAGCTACTCCGCAAAGTAACTGTGACTTTTTTTTTAATATTGACTCGCGTATAAGCCGAGGGTGAGAAATGCAGCAGCTACTGTAAGTGGAAAAGAGGGTCAACAATGCCCATCTGCAGCTGCATACCTCACTGTGTCTATTACATACCTCCCTTTGCAGATCTGCCTACCTCACTGTGTCCTGTGTACCTCCCTGTGTCCATTTCAGCCTGTGTCCTGTGCATGCCTCCGTGTGCCCATCTGCAGCCTCCGTGTGCCCATCTGCAGCCTATGTGTGCCGTTTTGCATCCACCGATCAGCGTGTCATAAAAACATATGGCGGCCATTCCAGTATTCAAAAGCCGTGCCTCCTCCTCGTCTGTGATAGGCGGAACACTCAATTTCCCAGCATTCAGTGTTCCGGCTATCATGAACATCCGCTCATCCTCATAACACGGACGAGGATGAGAGGATGTCCATGATAGGCTGAACACTGACTGCTGGGAAATTGAGTGTTCCGTCTATCACAGACGAGGAGGCACGGCTTTTGAACACTGGAATGGCCGCCGTCTGTCTGCATGACACGCTGATCAGGTAGGCAGACGGCGGAGACTCGAGTAGATGTAATTGCGGTAACGCCGCCCAAGTAATGGGAACGGCGTTACCATGAGGGGAAGAGTAATCAGTTAGATTACTCGTTACCCTCTAAAGTAACGGCGTTAAGTAACGCTGTTTACTTTAACGCAGTTACTACCATCACTGGTGTCAATAGACACAATAATAGCCCCCCAGCGTTGGTGTCAATAGACACAATAATAGCCCCCAGCGTTGGTGTCAATAGACACAATAATAGCCCCCAGGGGTGGTGTCAATAGACACAATAATAGCCCCCAGGGTTGGTGTCAATAGACACAATAATAGCCCCCAGCGTTGGTGTCAATAGACGCAATAATAGCCCCCAGCGTTGGTGTCAATAGACACAATAATAGCCCCCAGCGTTGGTGTCAATAGACGCAATAATAGCCCCCAGCGTTGGTGTCAGTGTACGCAATAATAACCCCGCAACAACTGGGCAACGAGAATCCAGAAGGCAGGCCAATGTCAGCCAGGCAAAGCAATAAAGAGTCAGTAGACAGAACAAGTCCAGTAAACAGGCTGAGGTCGGAGTAGTTAGGTAACAGAGCTAGAGCAAGAGCAGAAGAAGCAAAGTCCAAAGGAAATCTGGGTCATACACAGGCAAGCAGGTACAGTGGATAAAGTCTCAGGAACACAGGAACAAGCTGAAGACCACTCAGCAACTGCTCATAGTGATATGCTACTTACCATATTTATGTGCTGACCCTGCATACCATTGTGAACTTGATGGGTTTTTACTTCCTCTTTTTTCCCCTGCAAAGTAAAAGCATAATGGGCTAGTATGCATCGCAAACTTCAAAAAGCTCACCATGCCTCTTACTAAATACCTTGGACTGTCTACTTTCCAAAAAGGGGTAATTTGGGGGATATTTTTTACTTTCCTGGTGTTTTCAGGCCTCAGGATATGGGGTTCCCCTTGAAATCCATACCAGAACTGAAGTGTCTGGTATGGACTGGGGGGGGGGGGGGGGCAAGCATTTTTTTTCTTAATTTGTTTTACAATAGCCGTGTTTGGCAATTGCAACCGCGAGTCAATTTAAATCTGATTTGATTTGTTTTTTTTCTTTATAGTTACATAATAGTTGAGGTTGAAAAAGGACATAAGTCCATCAAGTCCAACCTATGTGTGTGATTATATGTCAGTATTACATTGTATATCCCTGTATGTTGTGGTCGTTCAGGTGCTTATCTAATAGTTTTTTGAAACCATCGATCCCCCCCGCTGAAACCACCGCCTGTGGAAGGGAATTCCACATCCTGACCGCTCTTACAGTAAAGAACCCTCTACACAGTTTAAGATTAAACCGCTTCTCTTCTAATTTAAGTGAATGGGCGTGTGTCTTATTAAATTCCCTTTTGTTGAAAAGTTTTATCCCTATTGTGGGGTCACCAGTATGATATTTGTATATTGAAATCATTTCCCTTCTCAAGCGTCTCTTCTCCAGAGAGAATAAGTTCTGTGCGCGTAACCTTTCTTCATAACTAATATCCTCCAGACCATTTATTTGTTTTGTTGCCATTCTCTTCTCTTTAAAACTGTCTTTATGACGTCCAGCAGGATAAGCCACGATTGCACGCCAGTGGGGGGCACAGCATGGCGATCGGTGGTGTGGTGTGTCACTCTGACACACTGCAACTTTGGTCATGGTAAAGAGCCTCAGATGTAGGCTCTTCACCACATGATCAGCTGTGACCAATCACAGCTGATCACAACGTGTAACCCGGAAATGCCGGTAAATGTCTTTCCTAGGTTCGTGCTGACAGGGAGAACCGATCGGTGGCTCTCCTGTCAGACGGGGGGGGGGGGGGGGTCTGTCAGCATATTGATTATCAGCACAGCCCCATCAGAGGTGCTCACCACACCTGAAAATCAGTGCCCATCAGATGCCAGTCAGTGCCCATAAAAATGCCAGTGCCCAAAGTGCCAATCAGTGCCCATCAGTAACACCTGTCAGTGCCCTAAACAGATGTCAAACAGTGCCCATCAGTAATGACTGTCAGTACCTCATCATCAGTGCTGCCTATCAGTTGCATCTATTAGTGCTCATCAGTGCCGCCTATCAGTGCTGCATATCAGTGCTGCCTATCAGTGCCCATCAATTCTACATATTAGTGCCTCCTCATCAGTGCCCATCAGTGCCATCTCATCAGTGCCCATCAGTGCAGACTCATCAATGCCCGTCAGTGAAGGAGAAAACTAAATTTTATAACAGAAACAAAGAAAAACATGGTGGATGCTTGAGGTAACTCTTGATAGCAAACAATAGTGTTGGGAATAAACAGTACAATGGTTATCACAGGTGAGCTGAGGCTGCAATGGTGAGCACAGGTGAGGATGCAATGGCGGGCACAGGTGAGCTGAGGCTGCAATGGTGAGCATAGGTGAGCTGAGGCTGCAATGGTGAGCACAGGTGAGGATACAATGGCGGGCACAGGTGAGCTGAGGCTGCAATGATGATTACAGGTGAGCTGAGGATGCAATGGTGAGCATAGGTGAGCTGAGGCTGCAATGGTGAGAATAGGTGAGCTGAGGCTGCAATGGTGAGCACAGGTGAGGCTGCAAAGCTGGGCACAGGTGAGCTGAGGCTGCAATGGTGGGCACAGGTGAGCTGAGGCTGCAATGGGCAGCACAGTGGTGTAGTGGTTAGCACTTTCACCTAGCAGCAATAGGGTCGCTGGTTCAAATCCCGACCATGACACCATCTGCCTGGAGTTTGCATGTTCTCCCTGTGCCTGCGTGGGTTTCCTCTGGGTACTCCGGTTTCCTCCTACACTCCAAAGACATGCTGGTAGGTTAATCAGATCCTGTCTATAAATTGGCCCTAGTATATTTATGTGTTTGTAAGCACGTCGGGACCCTTCGGGGTAAGACCGCGCTATATCAAGATACCTCTCAGCTCAGCTCTCAGCTCAGGCTGCAATGGTGGGCACAGGTGAGGCTGCAATGGTGGGCACAGGTCAGCTGAGGCTGCAATGGTGAGCACAGGTGAGGCTGCAATGGTGGGAACAGGTGATGTTGCAATGGTGGGCACAGGTGAGCTGAAGCTGCAATGGTGGGCACAGGTGAGCTGAGGCTGCAATGGTGGGCACACGTGAGGATGCAATGGCAAGCACAGGTGAGCTGAGGCTGCAATGGTGAGCACAGGTGAGCTGAGGCTGCAATGGCAAGCACAGGGCTGCAATGGTGAGCACAGGTGAGCTGAGGCTGCAATGGTGGGCACAGGTGAGGATGCAATGGTGAGCACAGGTGAGCTGAGGCTGCAATGGTGGGCACAGGTGAGGATGCAATGGCGAGCACAGGTGAGGCTGCACTGATGGGCACAGGTGAGCTGAGGCTGCAATGGTGGGCACAGGTGAGGATGCAATGGCGAGCACAGGTGAGCTGATGCTGCAATGGTGAGCAGAGGCTGCAATGGTGGGCACAGGTGAGGCTGCAATGTTGAGCACAGGTGAGGATGCAATGGCGAGCACAGGTGAGCTGAGGCTGCAATGGTGAGCAAAGGTGATCTGAGGCTGCAATGGTGAGCACAGGTGAGGCTGCAATGTTGAGCACAGGTGAGCTGAGGCTGCAATGGTGAGCAAAGGTGAGCTGAGGCTGCAATGGTGAGCACAGGTGAGCTGAGGCTGCAATGGTGGGCACAGGTGAGGCTGCACTGATGGATGGCGAGCACAGGTGAGGCTGCACTGATGGGCACTGATAACGTTTAAGGGCGGAATTAGGGGCGGTGTTTAAAGCATGGGATTGGTGGCAAATAACCCTTATGGCCTGGCTAGTAGCTCAGTACACTATATTACCAAAAGTATTGGTAAGTAAGTGACGTAATGTGTTGAATAGTTTTGTATGTATTATTTCGTTTCTGGTCTTGCTCTTACAATTTTTTTCTGTTACGAAAACTGTACTAATGAAAGTAAAATCAGACATCTGCACATCAAGCTTTTTTCGAATGCACCGTACTAGCGATCTGAAAATCGGCAGACAGCTCATCGTACAAATTTTTCCAACCGATTTTCGTATCTTGTGAGGGGTCTTAAAATTTTTTCTGACATTTGTTTCTTACAACTTAGTTAAAATCCGTATATTTTGCTACAAAATTACTTAGAACCCCCAAACATTATATATATATATATATATATATATTTTAGCAGAGACCCTAGATAATAAAATATCGGTCATTGCAATATTTATGTCACACGGTATTTGCGCAACGGTCTTTCAAACACAACTTTTTGGAAAAAATACACTTTAATGAATTAAAAAAAAAAAAAACGGTAAAGTTCCCCCTATTCTTTTGCATAATGTGAACGATGATGTTACGCTGACTACCTAACATGTCACGCTCTAAAATTGCGCACACTCATGAAATGGCGACAAACTACGGTACTTAAAAATCTCCACAGTCTTTAAACATTTTTAACGGTTACCATTTTAGAGTTTCAGAGGTAGTCTAGTCATAGAATTCTTGCTCTGATGCCTCGTACACACGACCGGTTTTCCCGTCGGGAAAACTGCCATGACAGCTTTTGGCCGGGAAAACCGGCCGTGTGTATGCTCCATCGCAGTTTTCCCGACGAGAAAACTGCGGGGAAAAAAAAAAGAGAACTTGTTCTCTATATTCCCTCCAGGAAAAAATCCTGCCGAGAAAACCTGTATGCTGTCCCGAGGGGAAAAAAAACACGCATGCTCGTAAACAATTTGACGCGTGCGCGGAAGCATAGAACGTCATTTTGTCGGCTCGTCGTAGTCTTTGACGTCACCGCGTACTTGGCATTCAAAAGTTCAGCGGTCTTTTGTGTGACCGTGTGTATGCAAGGCAGGCTTGAGAGGAATCCTGCCGGGAAAGGCGTCATTTTTTTTCCTGCCGGGAAAACCGGTCGTGTGTACGAGGCAATACTCTAATGATCGCAGTGATATCTCACATGTGTGGATTGAACATAATTTTCATTTGCGAGCGCGACTTATGTATGCGTTCTCTTCTGTGTGCAAGCATGGAGGGAGGGGGCGCTTTAAATATTTTTTTTCTTATTTATTTTATTTTTACACTGTCCCTTTAAAAAAATATGTGGCACAGGATCACCAAAATTGTACAATAGAAGATGGGAAAACTTTGCCTGGTCTGATGAGTCTCAATTTCAGCTGCAACATTCAGATGGTGGGGTCAGAATTTGGCACATGGATCCATCCTGCCTTGTATCACCGGTTCAGGCTGGTGGTGGTGTAATGATGTGGAGGATATTTTCTTGGCACACTTTGGGCCCCTTAGTACCAACTGAGCATCGTTTAAACACCACAACCTACCTGAGTATTGTTGCTGACCATTTATTTTACAGTGTACCCATCTTCTGATGGCTCCTGATCGCTGATCGCCGCCATTACTAGTAAAAAAAAAAAATATTAATAAAAATGCCATAAAACTATCCCCCATTTTGTAAACGCTATAACTTTTGTGCAAACCAATCAATATACGCCGATTGCGATTTTTTTTTTTACCAAAAATATGTAGAAGAATACGTATCGGCCTAAAATGAGGAAAAAAAATGTTTTTTTTTTAATATATTTTTGGGGGATTTTTATTATAGCAAAAAGTAAAAAATATTGAATTTTTTTCAAAATTGTCGCTCTATTTTTGTTTATAGCGCAAAAAATAAAAACCGCAGAGGTGATCAAATACCACCAAAAAAAACTCTTTGTGGAAAAAAAGGACGTCAATTTTGTTTGGGAGCCACGTCGCACAACCGCACAATTGTCAGTTAAAGCGGCGCAGTGCCGAATCGCAAAAAGGAGCCTGGTCTTTATGCTGCGTATTGGTCTGGGGCTTATGTGGTTAATAAAATGGCCAGTGAATGTACATTGCAGGAATTTTACCAAACTTTGTTGCAGTGTCCATGCGCACAGTGAATGGGAATGGGAGTGATTGTATACTTATCAATCAGATTTTGCACCAGCAGGCTTCTAATGAGGAAAGTGGCAGAGTCTGGATCCCTTTAGACGTGATTTCTCTTTGGGAGTATGTCACCAAAAATGACATGTTTGTTGCAGGGGATGCCCAAAATCTGACTTGTATCTTAGTGCAAACTTCTGAGAGAATCGGGGAGGCAATCACACAAGGAGGAAATTATATTTCCACATTTCTGGGGGGGGGGGGGGGTCGTTCTGTAAACTATCTGTGTAGAGAACACCTCCAGATGGCCATATTTATTGCATTTCACAGAGAATTACAGCGGCTGCAGATTAAAAAGGAAAGATAATTTTAATAACTTTGAATTACAATAAGACTTGTGTAGCTAGTGTCACAGCTAAAATCATACATAGTTACATAGTAGACAAGGTTTAAAAAAGACACAAGTCCAACCTATGTGTGTGATTATATGTCAGTATTACATTGTATATCCCTGTATGTTGTGGTCGCTCAGGTGCTTATCTAATAGTTTTTTTAAACTATCGATGCCCTCCCGCTGAGACCACCACCTGTGGAAGGGAATTCCACATCCTTGCCGCTCTTACAGTAAAGAACCCTCTACACAGTTTAAGATTAAACTGCTTTTCTTCTAATTTTAGTGAATGACCACGTGCCTTCTTAACCACTAGAGGGCCGCACTATAGTCAAATGACGGCTACAGCGCGGACCTGAAAATCCGGGAGGCCGTCAATAGACGTCCTACCCTTTGCACGCGCAACGCGCATACCCTGCAGGGCACGCGCGCTGTGATGATCACTGAGTCACTGAGACTCGGTGGATCACAGATCCGTGCAAGGGGCCAGTCCCGGTCCCTTACCACTTGATCAGCTGTCAGCCAATGACAGCTGATCACGTGATGTAATCGGTAATCGTTTTTTTTGCTCCTCACGCTGACAGCGTAAGGAGAAAAATAAGCCAATCACCGGCTTGTTTACAAGGGACATCGGTCCCGAAGAGGAAGGAGGCACATCAAAACCACCCGCGACCTGGATGGGGTAACTGCGGGATTTGTTTGCCTCATCGGTGCGCACAAATAGCGCCTGCCAGTGCCCACAGTGCCACCTATCAATGCCCACAAGTGCCACCTATCAGTGCCACCTAGTAATGCTGCCTATTAGTGTAACCGATTAGTGCCCATTATTGCCACCCACCAGTGCCCATCACTGCCACTCATCAGTGCCTATCACTGCCACCTATCAGTGCCCATCACTGCCACCTTTCAGTGCCCATCACTGCCACCTATCAATGACACCTATTAGTGACACTTCTCAGTGCCCACCAGTGCCACCTATCAATGCCCTTCAGTGCCACCGCTCAGCTCTCAGTGTCACCTCTCAGTGCCCCCCAGTGCCGCCTATCAGTGCCCACCAGTGCCTCCTTATCGGTGTCCATCAATGCAGCCCATCGGTGCCCATCAGTGCAGCTTCATCAGCGTACATCAATGAAGGAGAAAAATTAGTTGTTTGCAAAATGTTATAACAAAATATAATTTTTTTTTTTTTAAATCGTTCTTTTAAAAAAATTTTAACCAAAAAGAAAAACCGCAGTGATGATCAAATACCACTAAAAGAAAGCTCTACTTGTGGGAAAAAAAATTATAAAAATGTAATTTGGGTACCGCACAATTGTCATTCAAAGTGCGACAGCACTGAAAGCTGAAAATTGGTCTGGGCAGGAGGGGGGTTTAAGTGCCCAGTAAGCAAGTGGTTAAATTCCCTTTTGCGTAAAAGTTTTATCCCTATTGTGGGGTCACCAGTACGGTATTTGTATATTGAAATCCTTTCCCCTCTCAAGCGTCTCTTCTCCAGGGAGAATAAGTTCAGTTGTCATAACTTTTCTTCATAGCTAATATCCTCCAGACCCTTTATTAGCTTTGTTGCCGTTCTCTAGACTCTCTCCATTTCCAGTACATCCTTCCTGAGGACTGGTGCCCAGAACTAGACAGCATACTCCAGGTGCGGCCGGACCAGAGTCTTGTAGAGTGGGAGAATTATTGTTTTATCTCTGGAGTTAATCCTCTTTTTAATGCATGCCAATATTCTGTTTGCTTTGTTAGGCTCAGCAATGGCATGCAATGCCAAGCTGCTGCCATCATCTACTAGGACCCCCAGGTCCTTTTCAGTCTTAGATTGCCCCAGAGGTTCTCCCCCCAGTGTATAGATTGCATTCTGATTTTTGCCACCCAAATGCATTATTTTTCATTTTTCCACATTAAACCTCATTTGCCATGTAGTTGCTCACCCCATTAATTTGTTCAAATCTTCTTGCAAGTTTTCCACATCCTGCGAAGAAGCAAGCGCCCTGCTTAGCATAGCATCGTCCGCAAATACAGAGATTGAGCTATTTACCCCATCCTCCAGGTTGTTTATGAACAAATCAAATAGGATTGGTCCCAGCACAGAACCCTGGGGGACCCCACTACCCACCACTGACCATTCCGAGCACTCCCCATTTATCACCACCCTCTGAACTCACCCTTGTAGCCAGTTTTCAATCCATGTACTCACCCTATGGTCCATGGCCATGCCAACGGAACTTACTTTGTACAGTAAACGTTTATGGGGAACTGTGTCAAATGCTTTTGCAAAATCCAGATACACCACGTCTACTGGCCTTCCTTTATCTAGATGACAACTCACCTCCTCATAGAAGGTTAATAGATTGGTTTGGCAAGAATGATTCTTCATGAATCCATGCTGATTACTGCTAATGATACCGTTCTCATTACCAAAATCTTGTTTATCGTCTCTTATCATCCCCTCCAAGAGCTTACATACTATTGATGTTAGTCTAACTGGTCTAATTCCCAGGGATGAATCTTGGCCCTTTTTTAAATATTGGTGCTACATTGGCTTTTCTTCAATCAGCTGGTACCATTCCAGTCAGTAGACGGTTTGTAAAAATTAAGAAAAATGGTCTGGCAATTACTTGACTGAGTTCCTTAACCACTTGACGACCGCTCACTGTATATATACGTCATTTTTTTGAAGAGGGATATCTCGGTAACGGCAGCAGCTGCTGCCACAACCGAGATATCCATCTCTTCAGTGAGCGGTCGTGTTTACGATAATGGTGGTCTCCGCAGCGGATTCGCAGCGAAATCACCATTATCGGTGGCGGGAGAGGGCCCCCCCTCCCGCCGCTCTCCTGCGCCCTCCGCCGCTTACCGGAGCCGTCGGTAGCGGCGGAGGCGATCGGGTCCTTCTCCCTCTGTGGTATGGATAAGAGTGAGGGCAAGATGGCCCCCACCCGTCTCCATACCATAGCAGGGCGGAGCTGACATCAAAACGTCAGCTCTGCCCATACGTCTTAAAGGGATATTTTTTTTTTTGTCATTTTTTCAAATGACATTTTTTTTTTTTTTATTGCATTTTAGTGTAAATATGAGATCTGAGGTCTTTTTGACCCCAGATCTCATATTTAAGAGGACCTGTCATGCTTTTTTCTATTACAAGGGATGTTTACATTCCTTGTAATAGGAATAAAAGTGATCCATTTTTTTTTTTTTAAACGGTGTAAAAATAAATAGAATCCAGTAAAATAAATAAGAAAACAAAACAAAATTTTTTTTAAAGCGCCCCATCCCGACGAGCTCGCGCGCAGAAGCGAACGCATACGTGAGTAGCGCCCGCATATGAAAACAGTGTTCAAACCACACATGTGAGGTATCCCCGCAATCGTTAGAGCAAGAGCAATAATTCTAGCCCTAGACCTCCTCTGTAACTCAAAAGATGCAACCTGTAGAATTTTTTAAACGTCGCCTATGGAGATTTTTAAGGGTAAAAGTTTGACGCCATTCCACGAGCGGGCGCAGTTTTGAAGTGTGACATGTTGGGTATCAATTTACTCGGCGTAACATTATCTTTCACAATATAAAAAAAATTGGGCTAACTTTACTGTTGTCTTATTTTTTAATTTAAAAAAGTGATTTTGTTCCAAACAAAGTGCGCTTGTAAGACCGCTGAGCAAATACGATGTGACAAAAAGTATTGCAATGACCACTAATATATTCTCTAGTATGTTAGAAAAAAAACAATATATAATGTTTGGGGGTTCTAAGTAATTTTCTAGCAAAAAAAAATGTTTTAAACTTGTAAACACCAAATCTGAAAAACAGGCAAGGTCCTTAAGTGGTTAAGGACCCTCGGATGCAAGCCATCTGGTCGCGGAGACTTATTAATGTTATGTTTTTCCAAGTCTATTTCTAATTCTGTGCTTCCTGTGACGTGTCATTAGGATAAACACTGCAGTTTTGGTTACTGAAGCCCCCCGATTCCCCTGTGAAGACTGAGGAGAAGAATAAATTCAATACCTTTGCCATCTCTCCATTCTTAGTAACCAGATTTCCTTCATCATTCTTTATGGGACCAATATGATCTGACCTCCCTTTCTTACTATTTATGTACTTAAAGAATTTCTTGGGATTTTTTTTACTCTCTTCCCCTATTTGCCTTTCGTGTTCTATCTTAGCCGCCCTGATTGCACCCTTACATTTCTTGTTGCATTCTTTGTAAAGTTGGAATGCTGATGATGATCCCGCAGCCTTGTATTTTTTGAAGGCCTTCTCCTTTGCTTTTAAATGCATTTTTACATTGGAGTTAAGCCACCCAGGACTTTTTTCTTTCTCGTACATCACGGGACACAGAGCGACATAGTCATTACTAATGGGTTATATAGATACCGTCAGGTGCTGGCACTGGCAACTTCCAAAACCGGAAGTACCCTCCCCTATATAAGCCCCTCCCATCCGGGAGCACCTCAGTTTTTTGCCAGTGTCTAAGGTGTTGGCCAAGAAGAAACATGTGTTTTTCACTGAGCTTGCATACAGGTTCTTTTGGGCCTCAGTAAGCTATTCCGGATCCGACCAAAAAAGCTTCATAGCTAAACGGTCGGTACCCGGGCCTTGCAGAGAAGAGCAAGGTTTTGCCTGTAATGCTTCTCTTAGGAGAGCTGGACCCTGGGATCCAGAGCTCTGGTCATACCCACGACCAAGATGTTTTCTGTGCAGGGTGCTATACAGGTCCAGGGGAGTGGAATCCTTGGGAACCCGGTCCCTGAAGGTTTGATTACAATGCCTGCCGTGATAGGTGAAGTTTACGCTTCTGTGGACCAAACAAAGTCCTGCGGCGAGGAAAAGGTAAGTGGGGGCCCTCAGGAACTTGGTTCTATTGAGGGACCCCCAAGCCTATTTTGTCTTTCTGCCTGTTACCTAAGGTATTCCCACTAATATTCTGTGTATGCCTGTTACTACTGAGAAAATGTAAAAATTTTAATAGTAGGCAAGAAAAAAAAAAAAAAAAATGTAAGACCGCGGTACCTGTGTTAGACACTAGAGGCCGCTATGGTTCTTTTTCTTGTAATGTGGATTTTTTTCTTCCAGAATCAAATCCAGGCAGTTGGTATGTTCTCTGCTGGGAAGCTGTCTCCTCTGCCCTGTTGCTGCGCTCATCCATCCCCGGGCCCTGCGGCAAAGGGGGCCCTGGCTCCCATCTAGCTCCTTATTGTTTTTAAAAAAGGGCGCCGAAGGCGCACGTGCCCGCGCGCGTGCACGCGCCTCTATTCATAGAGGCGATCTGAAAAAAGGGGCGGAGCGGGTGGATGACGCTCAGGTGTGCGCCGCGGCGCTACTGCGCATGTGCGGGCGTCCAGCGTGTTTTAAAGCACATTATAGCTGGCTATTGAATGCACAGACAGAGCTAGCAACAGATAAAGGCACACAGAGGCGGTTGATGCAGGCATCCCCTAGAAAGGCACTTTAGTAGACACCAACTGTGATATAGCAGCAATTGTGCTAGACTATTCTCAGTAAAAGTGGTGTATTACGGCTGGAATACCTCAGCTTTAGGCTTAAGAATATGCCGTCCAGAAGCTCCGGAACTGAATCTTCCAGGAAGCGAAAGGGGTCTCATCGGGCTCTGAGGTGGGCATGCTTCTGCTGCACCAGTCTCCCCTGAAGTTCAGAGGTAAGTGACCATAGAGACCCCGCAGGGGTACTTGGTACTGTGGCTGTCCTCAGTCACCTGCTCCTGTGTATGTAACAGAGGAGGTTTTTTCCTCAGCTCTGGGAGGATTAGAGAGAGATTGTCAACATTGATCGCTGCCTCCCTGTCAGGGAAAGCACGCCGATCTCCGTCTCCTCCTTCAGAGTGCCTGTTAGCAGAGCAACAGTCCCATACAGGGATCGACCTGCCTGAAGGGGATCAGGATGAGGTTGATTCTGTTATAGAGGAATCAACAGTGGAGGAACCTTTCTCAGCAGCTCAAGCTGAAAGATTATGGGTTCAGTCTCTGACTAACATGGTCCGATCGGCATTAAAAATGCACCTTGCGGAACCATCAACCACTACTGTATCCTCGTTGGGGTCGCTAGAAGCCCCCAGACTGTCTGTTCTTTTCCACTTCACCCTTTTACTGAAAGGGCTTATTTACCAGGATTGGGAACGTCCTAAGAAAATATTATTCCCCCAAGAGATTTCCGGTGGTCTATCCCATGGAGGATAAGTTCATCAAAAAAAAAAAAAATGGAAGGTCCCTACAGTGGACGCAGCCATCTCTTGTATGTATAAATCACTGACATGTCCAGTGGATAATGTCCAAATGTTCAAGAACCCAATAGATAAAAGATTGGAGTCCTTATGAAAGTCTGCTTCTTTCTACAGCAAGCTTGGTGACACAACCAGCAGTAGCAGCTATTGGGGTCTGCTAAGCAGTGAAGGATCAGTTAAAACAGGTCTTGAGGGACTTGACAGATCAGCAGGCCTTGCCCTAGCTGATCTACCTAGAGCCTTAGGCTTTGCGGTTGACGCCATAAAGGATTCAGTCCATCAGGCCTCCCGCCTTACGCTGTCTAGAGTACATATGCGTAGGCTTCTATGGCTCAAAAACTGGTCTGCTGAAGCTCCCTGTAAGGAATGGCTGGTTAGCGTCCCATTTCATGGTGAACGCTTATTCAGGGAAAACCTGGACAAATATATCCAGAAAATTTCCAGCGGTAAAAATACTCTCTTGCCGGTTAAAAACAGAGTTAGAGGTCCCTCTTTAAGAGGCCTGCTTCTCCAGTCCCTGGGGCATCGGCTGTGTAACAGTTCCGACGGCCTCCTCGGTCAATTCCCGGGGGTAAAAAACAGGGACAATAGCAGGGTAATGAGAAACCCTGGGTCAGGGGAGGTACAAAACCTCCCCCAAAGTTAAATTCATTGAAGGGTTGCCCCCACTCAGTCGGGTGGGGGGAGGACTCCAGTTGTGCACAAGAGACCTGGCGGGACGCGATCAAGACAGATAGGTGCTCTCCGCAGTATGTTGGGGATACAGATTGGAGTTAAGAGACTCTCCTCCTTCCCATTTTTGAGGTCAAAACGTGCCAAGGGATCCCCGGAAGAGAGAGTCCCTCCTGTTGGCACTAGAACAACTATTGCTCCAAGGAGTAATTATGGAGGTTCCCCTGGAAGAATGAGGGTTCGGGTTTTACTCAAACCTCTCTACAGTCCCGAAGCAAACGCGGACGGGAGGCCCATATTAATTCTAAAAGGGCTATACAAATTCCTGTATATCAGGACTTTCCGATGAAGTCGATCCGATCGGTGGCCACTGCCCTACAAGGGGAGGATTGGTTAGCCGCGATCGACATCAAAGATGCTTATCTGCACATTCCCATCTTTCCAGTCTACCAAAAGTTTCTACGCTTTGCAGTAGAAGGGCGCCATTTTCAGTTCAGAGCCTTACCCTTCGGTTTGGCCACAGCACCACGAGTGTTTACAAAAATTCTGGCCCTTTATTGGCCAATCTAAGAACACAAGGTGTAATGATAATGGCATATCTAGATGACTTGTTGCTGATAGACCACTCAGTGAAAAAACTAGACGTGGTCGTTCACAAGACAATCAAGTATCTGGAATCTCACGGTTGGATTATCAACCGAGAAAAGTCAGCCCTAAAAACCAGTCAAAAGTCTGGAATACTTGGGGCTAAGGTTGGATTCAGGCCAGAGAAAAATATTCTTGCCTCGAGGAAAGGTGTTGTCTCTGAAAGATTTGATCCACTTAGTGGGTACAAAAAAGACAGCCGTCCATACGCCTGTGCATAAGGCTGCTGGGAAAATGGTGGCATCATTCGAAGCAGTACCCTACGGGCAATTCCATTCAAGGAATTTGCAGGGGGCCATACTGTCAGCCTGGAACAAAAAAGTTCAGGCCCTAGACTTACAATGTCCTTGTCCCCTTCCGTTCGCAAGAGCCTCCGTTAGTGGTTGGTTCCCCAGAATCTGGAAAAAGGGAAATCCTTCAGTCTGATTTCTTGGAAGGTGGTCACTACAGATGCCAGCCTTATAGGCTGGGGAGCAGTACTGGAGCAATAGTCTCTCCAGGGCAGATGGTCGGATGCAGAAAAGGCCCTGCCCATCAATCTCTTAGAGATACGAGCAGCCCGGTATGCCCTAGTAGCATGGACATCCAAACTCCAAGGGTCCCCTGTCAGAATTCAATCAGACAATGCCACAGCAGTGGCATATATCAATCATCAGGGGGGCACCAGGAGTCGTGCAGCCCAGAGGGAAGTAAATTACATCCTGAAATGGGCAGAAAAATATGTCCCAGCCATATCTGCGGTATTCATTCCAGGAGTGGAGAATTGGAAGGCGGACTTTCTAAGTCGCCAGCAATTAGGCCCAGAGGAAGGGTCCCTTCACCCCGAGGTTTTCTGGACAATATGTCAGCGGTGGGGAACATCGGATGTAGATCTTCTAGCATCCAGATTCAACGCAAAGGGGGACAGGTTTGTCTCTCGGACAAGGGATCCCCTAGCTTGCGGCTCGGATGCCCTAGTGTTCCCTTGGGATCAGTTCAAGCTGATATATGCATTCACACCGCTACAATGGTTACCTCGATTACTCCGCAGAATCAGGGTAGAAAAGAAACCAGTGATTTCGGTGGCTCCAGCGTGGCCCCGAAGAGCGTGGTACGCGGAGATTGTAAAATTTCAGTGGGGAGTCCTTGGACTCTCCCACGTCGTCCGGACCTGCTTTCGCAAGGACCGATATACCACCCTTCCTTACCAGCCCTAGGTTTGACGGCCTGGCTATGGAAGCCCACATTCTAAAAAAGAGAGGGCTCTCTAATCCTGTGGTATCTACCATGATCAATGCCAGGAAGCCGGTATCCAGGCAGATCTAATATAGAATCTGGAAGGCGTACATCGCATGGTGTGAGGCCAAGAAATGGCATCCACATAAGTACGTAATAGGTAGGATTCTGGACTTCCTACAATGGGCTGTAGATAGGAAGCTTGCCTTGAGTACTATCAAGGGTCAGATTTCGGCCTTGTCAATATTTTTTCAAAGGCCCTTGGCTTCGCATTCACTAGTCAAAGCCTTTATACAAGGAGTGATGCGTATTAGTCCTCCGGTTAATATTCCCATATGTCCATGGGATCTAAACTTGGTTCTGTCGGTTCTACAGAAACAACCATTTGAACCATTACAGCATATTTCTTTGGTGCTTCTCACCAGGAAATTGATTTTTCTATAAGCCATTTGTTCGGCTAAAAGAGTGTCGGAATTAGCAGCTATGTCCTGTAAGGAGCCATATCTGGTTATCCATAAGGATAGAGTAGTGTTACGTCCTCATCCAGCCTTTCTTCCTAGGGTGGTATCGAGGTTTCATTTGAACCAAGATGTGGTTCTTCCTTCTTTTTTTTTTCCCCAAACCTACTTCGGTAGAGGAAAAGTTATTGCATTCTTTGGATGTAGTAAGAGCAGTTAAAGCTTATCTAAAGGCCACTGCTCAGATTCGCAGAACGGATACTTTGGTTATTCTGCCGGAAGGCCCCAGAAAGGGTCAGGCAGCGTCAAAATCTACTTTAGCCAAGTGGATTCGACAGGTCATAATACAAGCCTATGGCTTGAGAAGGAGACCGCCTCCGTTCAAAGTTAGAGCGCACTCCACGAGAGCAGTTGGAACTTCATGGGCAGTGCATCACCAGGCCTCCCTGGCTCAAATCTGTAAGGCCGCAACATGGTCTTCAGTACACACGTTTACTAGGTTCTACCAGGTGGACGTTAGAAGTCAGGAGGATGTCGCCTTTGGGCGCAGTGTGTTGCAGGCCGCAAAAGATCCTCATGTCTGATAGCGCTCAGCTTATATATGGTGTATCCCCCCCCCTCATTGGGCATTGCTTTAGGACATCCCATTAGTAATGACTATGTCGCTCTGTGTCCCGTGATGTACGAGAAAGAAAATAGGATTTTTATAACAGCTTACCTGTAAAATCCTTTTCTTGGAGTACATCACGGGACACAGAGCTCCCGCCCCTCTTTGGGGACACTTATTGCTTTGCTACAAAACTGAGGTGCTCCCGGATGGGAGGGGCTTATATAGGGGAGGGTACTTCCGGTTTTGGAAGTTGCCAGTGCCAGCACCTGACGGTATCTATATAACCCATTAGTAATGACTATGTCGCTCTGTGTCCCGTGATGTACTCCAAGAAAAGGATTTTACAGGTAAGCTGTTATAAAAATCCTATTATTAGCTCTTTTAAATTTAATTCCCATGGGGATGCATTGGCTAATACCCTTATTTAACATGCTCTTAAATCATACCAATTTTTCCTCCGTATTCTTTGTTCCTAAGATTTTGTCACAATTATTATCTTCTAGCAAGGATCGTAGTTTAGGGAAGTTGGCTCTTTTGAAATTCAGTGTCTTTACATTCCCCTTATGTTTCCTATTTGTGTGGTTGATACTAAAACTAATTGACCTGTGATCACCGTTTCCTAAATTGCCCTGTATTTCCACATCCGTGATCAGGTCTGTATTGTTTGTAATCAGTAGGTCTAGTAACGCTTTGTTTCTAGTTGGTGCATTTACAATCTGACCCATGAAAATTGTCCTGCAAGACATTTAGGAGCTGGCGAGCCTTAGATGAATACACGGTTCCTTCCACCCAGTCTTTGTCTGGATAATTAAAACCCCCCCATTATAATGACACTTCCCATTCTTGCCGCTAATTCAAATTGTGATAGGAGGTCCGCCCCTGCCTCCTCCCTCTGGTTAGGGAGCCTATAGCATACTCCCAGTACTACTTTCCCCTTAGTTTCCTCCCTTTGTAGCTCTACCCATAAGGATTCATCCTCCTCCGTTAGTGATGTCATCTCTCACATTAACTTGTACATAATTTTTGATATACAGGCATACCACTCCCCATTTTTTACCCTCTCTATCCCTGCGATATAGGGAATACCCTTGAATGGTTGCCAGCCAAT
Organism: Rana muscosa; assembly: GCA_029206835.1. NCBI lineage: Eukaryota > Metazoa > Chordata > Amphibia > Anura > Ranidae > Rana > Rana muscosa. The sequence goes on along the minus strand of CM055117.1, from coordinate 1,084,460,127 downwards.
CATGAGAGCTCCCGAACCAAGTTTCTGTAATTCCTACAAAATCTAAATCCTCCTCGTACAACAGTAGCTTTAGTTTTCCCACCTTGTCCACCATTGGTGAACATGCCACGTAGTTTAGACCGGTCGCATACTATCTCCTTATTGGGTGCTCTGGGGTTGCAAATAGGACTTGTCATTATACTTACCTCGGGTTTAGGTGCTTTAGTCAACCTACCACTAATGCCCCCCAATACTACCCTCTGGAATATGTTCCGTGCTGACTATCTCTACCTCTGGACTCTCTCCCCCACGTCGCCTAGTTTAAAAGCCCCTTTAACTTTTCAGTCATCTTCACTTCCAGCAGATCTGCACATTTCCCATTTCGAGATTGAGACTCATCAGACCAGGCAACGTTTTTCAATCTTCTATTGTCCAATTTTGGTGAGCCTGTGCAGATCGTAGCCTCAGTTTCTTAGCTGACAAGAGTGGTACCCGGTGTAGTCTTCTGCGGCTATAGCCCATCTGCTTCAAGGTTGCATGTGTTGTAAGTTCAGAGATGGTATTCTGCATACCTTGGTTGTAACGAGTGATTATTTATTTGAGTTACTGTTGCCTTTCTATCATCCGGAACCAGTCTGCCCATTCTCCAAATTAACAAGGCATTTTCCTCCACACAACTGCCGCAAAGTTAAAGTTAATTTATGTAAAAATTTTTGCTATTTATTTTTTCCAACGGAACTAAAGCTACCCTTTAAGCTACTGCACCCATCCACCTCCTATGAATCAGAGCGATTTTTACATTTCAGCTCTGCGCCTATTAGACTGGCGGATCCTTATATCATTCATTACATATAATACTGAAGCAACACATAGCTCTTTCTGTCGGCAGTATTGTCTTGCAAAAATAATTTTATTTTTCATACATTCTACAGAAACAGCAAAACATATCCCTAATTAATTTTCCAAGGTTGTAAAGCATTACCATTAATGCAACCAGTGTAAATGAGAATATAAAGTACAAATGCATTAAAATTAAGTTTTTGGTACAAACCATTCCCGAGTTATCAGTAAGTTAAATGAAGGCATTTCTTCTTGTAGGTCTGTATGTTTGTAGGAAACACAAAAAAGAACAAATTACAAAAAAAAATAAAAAATTACTCCACCATGGCCGGTCCCAAGCCTGTGCTGCGAAAGGAGGAGGGTTGGTTGCTGGGACGGCAACCACTTGTATACCCTCTGATTAAAAAAATTAATAATTTTTTTTTTAAAGGCGTTTAAAAGGCCAAAAAAATAAAAGGTTTAACAAATATGGAAATTCCTGGTACTCCCAAGTACGAATGAGCATATGAGTCACTCCTTCCTCTCATGTGAAAGCTCTGGGGTTTGGTGATTGGCCCAGTAAAGTTACATGGGGAAATGTTGTGATGTGATCTGTGACACTATTTGAACCCCCTCTGATTCAGTTCAGCCGTTTATGCTGATAGCAGTAAGCAATAGATCAGTGACTATTATTGGACATCTGATGCTCCAAATGAGCTTTGGGAGGGTGAAGGACTAGATCATGGCTCAACTACCTCAGGAGGAAAAAGTGTATGTAAAATCCAGCAGGCTAGTTGTACCCAAGTTGATCGATCAACTTGGGTACATTGATCTTGCCCATGCATGGTTCAAATCTCGGCAAATTCAGCAGGATTCGAACAGTCTATGGTCGGTGATAGATAGTGACCCAAAAACCTGCATCGTGTCATTCTCAGGCTCTCTGGAAGGGGTGCTAGTCCTAAACGTTCACCGCTGAGAGTGCTGGTTAGGGAGGGAGCTCGTCCCACCTCCTGCATTGGCTCAAAGGGAAGAAAAGTCTCCCTATGACCGCACATCAGCCTGGACCCCAGCCAGGCCACGCTCTCACTTACTTATTAAAAAATGTAATTTTAAATTTAATGAGAATTTTAGTTTGATATTCAGACTTTCATCTATGACTGTAATTTTCTATTATTGGATGTAGCAATTAAGGGTTAGAACCCATCTGATGATCATTAGCATTAGATCACAAAATAAAGAGAAATCAAAAATATTACTATTGTAATCACAATGAGAGTAGAAGTAAAATCTCCGAATGGGGATATTCTAATGGCAGCCTGATGTGTGATTTCATCTCCTTTTGGAGAGATTTCCTCTGAATTCCTGTTGTGTCAGAAATAGGGATGAGCTTCAAGTTCGAGTCGAACCCATGTTCAACTCGAACATCACCTGTTCGGCCGTTCACCGAATTTCAAACATTATGGGCTGTTGGCGCCAAATTCGAGTGGTGCGTCACGGCCCATAATTCACTGCGGCATCACAGTGCATTGCTGGCTGATGATTGGCCAAGCATGCACTATGACCCGCATGCTTGGCCAATCACAGCGCCGCAAGTACAGAGATCCGTAATTTGGCCAGAGCCAGGGTGGTTTTGGCCAATCATGGCTCAGAGGAGTAGGTACAAGCCCCACACTATATAAGGCCGCCAGCTTGGCAGCCTTGTGTAGTGTGTTGCGGCATTGGTTAAAAGACAGAGAGAGAGAGCGAGAGAGAGACACAGTGTCATTTGATTTGAGTTAGATAGAGCAGGCAGGTGAGTCAGTTAGCTGCAGTTACAGTGTGTAGAGGATAAATATGCATCCTAGGTGTTGTATATATATTTACACACTGTATTCAGTTTAGCTAGATCCGTTTCTGTTATTCTCTATACTGACAGGCAGGCATGTAATTGTGCTAGCTGCAGTATTTTCACTTAGTGTACTGTGTACTTTGCACAGTGTGCACCTAAAGCTTACCTGAATACAATTGCTGGTGTTCTGATACAAATACAGGCAAGGAGCTGCAGTATTTTGCTTTAGTGTCCTTTGCACAGTGTGCACCTAAAGCTGACCTGAATACAATTGCTGGTGTTCTGGTACAAATACAGGCAGGGAGCTGCAGTATTTTGCTTTAGTGTCATTTGCACAGTGTGCACCTAAAGCTTACCTCAATACAATTGCTGGTGTTCTGATACAAATACAGGCAAGGAGCTGCAGTATTTTGCTTTAGTGTCCTTTGCACAGTGTGCACCTAAAGCTTACCTCAATACAATTGCTGGTGTTCTGGTACAAATACAGGCAGGGAGCTGCAGTATTTTGCTTTAGTGTCATTTGCACAGTGTGCACCTAAAGCTTACCTCAATACAATTGCTGGTGTTCTGATACAAATACAGGCAGGGAGCTGCAGTATGTTGCTTTAGTGTCCTTTGCACAGTGTGCACCTAAAGCTTACCTCAATACAATTGCTAGTGTTCTCCTACAAATACCACAGGCAGGGAGCTGCAGTATTTTCAGTTAGTGTACTGTGTCCTCTGCACAGTGTGCAACTAAAGCTAACTGAAGACAATTGCTGGTGTTCTCATACTAATAATACTACAGGCAGGCAGTTGATTCTGCTAGCTGCAGTATAATCTATCTATCTATCTATCTATCTCTATCTATATATATACACACACACACACACACACACACACATCCCAGCTTTGTGCAGCTACATCTCCCCGCAGGCCATTAGCATGTCTGGAAGGACAACAAGGAGAGGCAGACAGTCACGAGCAGGAGTCTTGAAGGCATCTGACATTTCAAATATAAATTATTTGAATGACTATCCTGTTATGCTGAGTGACTATCCTCTTCCTCCTCAAAACATTTTGGGTTCTGGGCACCGCCACCAGTGGCTAAGGCCCAATTTTTCAGCCCCTGTTTAACAGGGGCGTGTTAATTACAATTCTTGATCTAATATTTCACAGCAGGGCCCATTCCTGCGCTCACCAAGAGTAACTGTGAGGGCTTACAGTGTTGTGGCAACACCACCAAAGGCCCAATTTTTCCTACCACTGTTCAACAATGGCATGTAATTACAATTCTTGATATAATAGTTCACAGCAGGGCGTTCCAGCGCCCACCAAGAGTAACTGTGAGGGCTTACAGTGTTGTGGCAACACCGAAACCTAAGGGCCAAATTTCTGCAGAGAATATAGGGCAGACCCCTACTTTCAAACATCCAACTTACAAATGACTCCTACCTGTAAAGCAGCGCTTGTTTCCTGTGCTTAGAACTGTCCCTGCACAAAGTGTCATTCCTTAAAAGCACTCGTGGCTATAATGAATTGTCGGCACCCGGCAATACAGAGAAAAGTCATTGATTAAAAAAAAATTAAAAATTAAAATGCGTGGCGGTCCCCCCAAATTCCATTACCAGGCCCTTCAGGTCTGGTATGGATATTAAGGGGAACCCTGCGTCAAATTACAAAAAAAAATGACGTGGGGTTCCCCCCAAAAATCCAGACCCTTTATCTGAGCACGCAACCTGGCAGGCCGCAGGAAGAGAGGGGGGGACGAGAGAGCGCCCCCCCCCTCCTGAACCGTACCAGGCCACATTCCTTCAACATGGGGAGGATGCTTTGGGGGTCTGTGACCCCTCAAAGCACCACGTCCCCATGTTGATGGGGACAAGGGCCTCATCCCCACATCCCTTGCTCGGTGGTTGTGGGGGTCTGCGAGCAGGAGGGCTTATCGGAATCTGGAAGACCCCTTTAACAAAGGGGACCCCCAGATCCCAGCCCCCCCTATGTGAATTGGTAAGGGGTACATTGTACCCCTATCATTTCACAAAGAAAGTGTAAAAAAAACACAGACACAGTTGTAAAAGTCCTTTATTAAAAATAAAAAATAAAAAACCCATTCCAGCGATGTAATCCAGTGCCCCGCAGTGATCCGATGTCCAGCGCTGCAGTCTCCTCCAGTCTCCACTCCACACGAAACCCCCATGATGTACGAGGGGGCGGGGGTCACCCATTACATCATAGGGTAAGCCCCAGCTTTCCCCGCTTGCCGGGGAATAGCCAATGACGTAGGCGGGATTCCGCCTATGTCATTGGCTATTCCCCGCAAGCAGGGAAAGCAGGGGCTTACCCCTATGATCTGACAGATGACCCCACCCCCTCATACGTCAGACCCCGCCTACGTCATTGGCTGAGCGGACCTGATGGGGAATGTGATTTGATTCCTCTGCAGTGTAATAAATGAATAGACCCTGCCTCTTCTTGCGTTCCCCATCAGGTCCGCTCAGCCAATGACGTAGGGGGGCGGGGTCACCTTCACTGGGTGTAAGGCTGAGCGGATCTGATGGGGAACGTGAGAAGGGGCGGGGTCTATTTATTACACTGCGGAGGAATCAAATCACGCTTCCCATCAGGTCCGTTCAGCCAATGACGTAGGCGAGGTCTGACGTACGAGGGGGCGGGGTCACCCGTCAGATCATAGGGGTAAGCCCCGGCTTTCCCCGCTTGCGGGGAATAGCCAATGACGTAGGCGGGATTCCGCCTACGTCATTGGCCAATCCCCCGGCAAGCGGGGAAAGCTGGGGCTTACCCTATGATGTGATGGGTGACCCCGCCCCCTCGTACGTCATGGGGGTTTCGTGTGGAGTGGAGACTGGAGGAGGCTGCAGTGCTGGACATCGGATCACATGGCATGGGTTTTTTATTTTTAATAAAGGACTTTCCCAACTGTGTCTGTGTTTTTTTTTAAATGTTTACACTTTTTTTGTGAAATGGTAGGGGTACAATGTCCCCCTTACCAATTCACATGGGGGGGGGCCGGGATCTGGGGGTCCCCTTTGTTAAAGGGATCTTCCAGATTCCAATAAGCCCCCCGCCCGCAGACCCCCACAACCACCAGGCAAGGGTTGTGGGGATGAGACCCTTGTCCCCATCAACATGGGGACATGGTGCTTTGAGGGGTCACAGACCCCCAAAGCATCCTCCCCATGTTGAGGGCATGTGGCCTGGTACAGTTAAGGAGGGGGGACTGCTCTCTCGTCCCCCCCTCTTATCCTGCGGCCTGCCAGTTTGCGTGCTCGGATAAAGGGTGTGGTATGGATTTTGGGGGGAACAATTTTTTTTTTAATTTGACGCAGGGTTCCCCTTAATATCCATACTAGACCTGAAGGGCCTGGTAATGGAATTTGGGGGGACCCCCACGCATTTTTTTATTTTTTATCAATGACTGTTCTCTGTATTGCCGGGAGCCGACAATTCATTATAGCCGCGAGTGCTTTTAAATGACTTTTTTTCCTTTAGAAATTACACTTTGTGCAGGGACAGTTCTAAGCACGGGAAACAAGCGCTGCTTTACAGGCATACTATACATACCCCCCTCCCCAGGTACGAAATTTAAAAGGAATATTTCACTTTTATTGTTTAACTTTAAGCATTATTAAAATCACTGCTCCCGAAAAAACGTCAGTTTTTAAAACTTTTTTTTGCATTGATACATGTCCCCTGGGGCAGGACCCGGGTCCCCAATCACTTGTTATGACAATAACTTGCATTCAAACATTTAAAATTAGCACTTTAGATTTCTCCAATAGACTTTTACAGGGGGTTCTGCGGCTTTTCGAATATGCCGCGAACACCCCAAATTGTTCGCTGTTTGGCGAACGGACGAACAGGCAATGTTCGAGTCGACGTACGAAATGTACGCCGGGGAGAGTATGTAACAGTGTGGGCCCTGTTGAGGGATCAATGTGTGTTGGGACATGGACACTGGGAAGACAGTGGTAACACAGGGCTGGTGGAGTGTGTAGCAGTGTGGGTACATGTGATGGAACAATGTGTGTTGGGACATGGACACTGGGGAAAAAGCCGTGACCCCAGGCTGGGGAGTGTATAGCATCAGGGCACCGTTAAGGGAATAATGTGCATTGGGACATGGACACTGGGGAGAGAGCGATGACGCAGGGCTGTGGAAAGTGTGTAGCAGTGTGGGCACTGTTGAAGGATCAATGCGTGTCGGGACATGGACACTGGAGAGAGAGCGGTGACACAGGGTTGGGGAGAGTATGTAGCAGTGTGGGTACATTAGATGGAACAATGTGGGACATGGACACTGGGGAGAGAGCGTTGACAAAGGGCTGTGGAGAGTGTGTAGCAGTGTGGGTACTGTTGAGGGATTAATGTGTGTTGGGACATGGACACTGGATGGTAGAGCGGTGCGGCAGATCTGAGGAGAGTATGTAGCAGTGTGGGCACTGTTGAGGGAACAGTCTGTGTTGGGACATGGACACTGAGGACAGAGCTCACAAGAGGAAGGACTGAGACTCACATGTGCTGTGAGCAGCAGCTCAGATCTTGATCATTATGCACAGATGACAAAAAAGTCATCTAAAAAATAAGCCAGACGAGCTAAAAATAAATAAATAAATAAAACAATTAAATAAAATTAAAAAAAATCTGAAAATATAAAATTATAAAAATCTTTTTCCCCACAATACAGGGATAGGGCTGGGGTTAGGGTTACAGAATGATCTACTGTAGGTAAGGGTGTGGCCAAGAGTGGTGCCTCTCCTATATATCACAACCAAATGTAGCAACCAACTAGCAATTAGGTTACTCAGTCAAGCCCACATTGGGTTTAAGTTTAGCTCTGTGGTGTCCTTCAAATCCTGACCAGATTATGGCTTTTGCTGCAATTTAGGCCCAATGTTTCAGCAAACTTTTCAGCTGGCTTTAGGCTAGTCAGATCCAACTGCTTAGACATTTTGGTTCTTTTTTTAGAAAGCTTGGTCTGTGTCCTGGTGCAGCCAGGCCCAGCAAACCAAAAACTGACTGTGCTTCAAGAATCCAAGCCACCGAAGATATATCCATTTCCTGCTCCTGGGATCAGCCCAGGAGGTCTCCCAACATTCTGTGACCCAAAGTGGTGCCCAGGCAGGGTTAGAAAAAGTTTCCAGAATAAGTTTCGGACCACTATTCACACAACTAAAGGAAAAAAAAAAAAATGTTACATTAGATCCATTAAGATATACAGTTCAGATTAGACTCCTTTCCCTTTATGTTGACATAAAACATTCATTATATACTGAAACATATTCTAAAAAAAAAAAACACACCACACACACACTATTTAGTAACTCATTTTACATTACTTATGTAGCGCCCCCCAATATTTGGGGGCGCAATGTGGAAATTTAGGGGCAGTCTGAGCCGGTAGTTGGGCTCAGACCAATCAATGTTCAATAATGTTTCTGCTCTGGGTGTGATACTGCCTGGCAGTAGTGTTCTCCGTTGCCTGTAGGTGGCACTCTCACCGCCGACATAGGTTAAACTACGGGGGGGTATCACAGCAACTTGGATGTCTTCTCTCGGCAGCCGTGCAATGGGCGTGGTCAACCCGCTGTGCATGCTGGGAGAGGGTACAAAGGGGGCAGACGCCATTGGACAAGGGAGATTCCAGGGGGACCCCAAGGCGCTGTGGGGGGACCTCTGGTCCAGTGAGTGTGCCTTGTGGCCTGCATGGCACAAGGTGCGCTGGTGTGTTTGGGCCTCAGGCACCTTCAGCCCAAGGTTTCGCTGCTGCAATGTAGGCCCAGCTCCACCAACGAGGGCCTACACTTCGGAGAAGGATCCCAGGCTGCCCGATTGTAGGGGGCCCATCTTTAGGAAAGGAGTCCTAGGGAAGATCAGTCCCGGCGGAGATTAGCGACGGTACTGCTGTCTCGGGGAGAGGCCTGGAGACTTGTCTAGAGGGGGATTCATCGTCTCTGACATCCATGCTCCATCCCGGCTGCTAGGACCGCTCTCATAGGGACTATCGGGGTGAGCAATACCCACTCAGGCTTGAGTGGCGACGAGGAGAATATAAATACTGAACCTTAAATGTTTTGTGCCTGAACCTTCCCCTACCTCTCTTAACTACCTATTCTCTCTCTTCAAGTTGATTTAAACAAAAGAAAAGAATAAAGCCTTGCTGATTAGGTTTTACTCATGTGTGGACATTACCCTTATTTCAAGAGATTTTCCCCTAGATAACGGAGCGAATGGATCCACTCTAGAGAGGTGTAGCGGGGTCTCCGCCCGAGGCCTGGGCCTTGCGCACTTTCAGAGAGCCTTCCACCTCGTTGCGGAGCCTGTGCGGCATCTGACATCTACCTGCTTCGCGGACGTCAGTTGGACCAGAGATTCGGCTGTTGCAGATCCTGTGTGTGGAGACACAGCGGTGGGAGTCCCGGACTAGGATCGAGTCCGGAGGGGTGAGAGAGCACCTGCTCACAACTATAACCGAGTACTTTTGTTAGGCCTATTGACTGCCTTGGCCCATCGTGTTATACTTCCTATCCTGACAGGAGACTAGTTGCAGAACTGAGTTATATATATAGTCTCCAGGGAGTTGCTTCTATTGCCATAGACCATTATTGGATTACAAATTATTGTTCCTGTATGTGCACCATTGATCATCTTGCATGCGAAGATTCCTCACTTAAAGACTGAGCTTTAACTGAGTCAGGCCTGACTGGGAGTTTATAGCTTTATTGAGCGCCATATTGCTCACGGGGAGAATAGCTATATGTTAGTGTGTGATATAAATATATATGTGCACTATAGTTGACTAGTGTTATTATTACTGCAGGGCTCTGCATGTATGTGTTGTATGGTATTGATCGTTGACCTTTATATCCAAGTAAATCTATTATTGTTAATCATTCTGGTATTAGCGTCCATTACTATATTTCACAACTGTTTGGATTATTGTGGGATTGTTCATGAACAGGTATAGAGCCATACATATATATCACCCCTAGACTAGCGGTGCTACAGAGGTAATTGCTGCAGACCCAAAACAAAACCAGCCAGTCCCTTAAATGGAACTAAGTGCTACACTTATGTAGAGCCAAAACTTTTTTTTTTTTTTGCATAGAGAAGGAAGGGGTTAAACCCCTGTCATTTCTTGTCCTGGAGATACAAAGGGAAGTGGGAGGAAGTCTACAAAGTAGGGGAATCCCCCATGGGTATCCGCTGAACTTTTTTCAGGGGGGGGCATCATTTTAAAGGTCATCCATGCTCAGTCCCTTTTTGACAATGTCATGAAGGGGAGAGGCTTCGTCATTATGACACTTGATGCAAAAGCTTAATATAAGGATCAAGCTGCCATTGTCTGATTAGCAATTTCAAATTTTTTTAAATCCCCCCCCCCCCCTAGCGGCCGAATAGCGCCACTAAAACAATGGTAAAGCGCCGCTAAAACTAGCGGGGCTTTACCGGTAATGTGGCCAGCTGGCAGTGTGAAATAGCTCATGAGGATAATTCGGCTTCATTCCATGTCCATATAAATATAGTGTGCCTCTAGGGTGGGGCAATTGACCCCCCTTGCCCTATGGAGCGGACGCCCATGGAATCCCCTCAGGCAGTTGTCAGAAGAGATAAAAAACAAAAAGGCAGGCGCCGCTGAAGTAAAACTGTGATTTTAATATAGCAGTAACATTAAAACACTCACATTAAGGTGTCTTTAGATCGGCATGTGGGGGTCCTGTGGGATGTGCACCTCCGCTCGTGCCAGCAATGTTCAAGCCCAGTGCAGTGGAGCCGGTGTTCAATCCTGTGGAGAGTTTTCCGGGTCTCGTGCGGCGGCCGAATGGAGGCCTGGAGCGCAAGCTGCTCGTCTGTGCTGAGTGCTGAGGCGCAGCGTGGGGTGGGATGGCATCACAGGACCAAGATGCAATGCATTTCGGTGCATGCGCAGTGAGAGGAGGAACACACTACGCTCACCTTTTCAAGCTTGACCCAGAAAACTCTCCACAGGATTGAACACCGGCTCCACTGCACTGGGCTTGAACATTGCTGGCACGAGCCGAGGTGCACATCCCACAGGACCCCCACATGCCGATCTAAAGACACCTTAATGTGAGTGTTTTAATGTTACTGCTATATTAAAATCACAGTTTTACTTCAGCGGCGCCTGTCTTTGTTTTTTATCTCTTTACATGCTCTGGAGTACAGCTTCTGCTCCCCCTTGTTTGCAAGGCAGCCTAGAAGTGCAAAAAGACTGTTACCTCACCACAAAGCAAACTGCTTAAAGGACTTCTTTGGACCTAGTGTCCCATGCTATATTTCAGTGAGCGCCACTAACCATGTACCAGTTGTCAGAAGAACAGGTGCTGCAGTTGGAAGATTTACCTTCTGTTCAGTTGAGAAGTGCAAAAGTTTGGTTTCTCATTACTTTCAGTCTCAGTAAGTAAAAATGGTCAGCAGGACAGCTGCAGCATCACACAGATGCTGCAGCTGTCCCACGTCGGCTCTAAGCCTGGAAACCGAGTGATCGCATGACTGCTGATCGCTCAGTTCTCGGTCTGCTCAGAGCAGAGAGCAGTGACTGTCAGTCATCGCTCTCCAGTGCTCCTACACCACTCATTGGAGCACCAGGCTGGAGAGCGAATTTTGGAGTAATTTAAGGCAGCTGGGTGGATCCCCGACAATATTGTCAGGAACCATCCAGAGCCTGGAGGAGCTATGCAACACAATAGCCCGCTATCAGCTGATTCTGGATCACAGGAGAGAAAAAGTAGGGGCACTCCTGTGACCCACAAGAGAAGTAAGGCCAAAAGAGCTTTGGCTATACTTTTCTTTACGAAGTGCTTATATGACAATATTTGGTTCTTCATATTTCAGGTTCGGTTGCCTGAAGGACTTTGCAGATTAGAACAAATTGTTATCCTCTGGATTCTTGGAACGCCTTGGTTGTAAGAACAGTGAGACAGTCTCCTTGTTGTACAATAAGTGATTTTGAAGTCTAGCCACTTGCCAACCAGTTACATCCCTGGTATGTCATTAGTCTTCAAGGGGTTGTACTGGGATGATATGCAGTTGCAGGCATCATCTCGGTACTGTTTTTTTTAGACTAACTAGCCACTTGATTGCTATTATAAGCAGCAGGTGGGGCCTTCAACACTCCCCCCCCCCCCCCCCCCCGCTCTTCCCTCAGCAATCTGGAGCAAGGTGCAGCATCGGCCTCCTAAGGTAAGGTCACTGATCGTCTCCCGCAGGGGGGCAGGTTTGTTTGCTGCCTCTTCCAAAATATTGAGCCACCAGCCGCCACTGGCTCTTAGGCTCGTCGGGTGTTTTTTTTTACTGCTCAAAAGCTTTTCTCCTGAATGCGCCAGTGATTTTTTGTTTTTGGCCTCTAAACGCTCCTTTTCTAATACGCCTGTAAACGCCCATGTGTGCATGGCCATATGGGGGGGGGGCTCGATTTAGTAAAACTAGAGTGCAAAATCTGGTGCAGCTGTGGTCTCCAATCAGCTTCTAACTTCATCTTCTTCAATTAAGCTTTGACAATAAAACCTGGAAGCCAATTGGTTTCCATGCAGAGCTGCACCAGATTTTGCACTCTCCAGTTTTAGTTAAACAACCCCATAGGCCATTGGTTCTCAACTCCTGTCCTCAGGACCCACTAACAGGCCAGATTTTAAGTATTACCTTGGGGAGATGCAGACTAGAAAACTGCAATCACTGATCAGCAAATTATATCAGCTGTGATGTATTTCAGTTATCTTGCAAACCTGGCCTGTTGGTGGGTCCTGAGGACAGGAGTTGAGAACCACTGCCATAGGCTAACATAGAGGGGCATTTAGAGGCTGAGAAAAAAAAACATTTAAAAAAAAAACACACACCATAAAAAAAAAAAAAACACGTCTGTAAAAGCATTTTTTTTATACCCATTGTGCATGAGGCCTAAAGTTTAGATGTTAATTTGAACATTATGACATTCCTGTGATTGGACATCCGCATGGGGCAGGTCAGTGTTTTTGATGGAAATGTCTCTTACCAGAACTACACACGGCCGAGCTCCGCTTCTCTTCTGAAAAAAAAAAATGGATAGTGGATGTCATCTACACATATTGTCTGGATCTTTGCTACAGTATGCATTTCACCCCAGACCCCCCCCCCCCCCAACTCCAGCAACACCCCTTTGTGTTTACACTAGCAGCAGTGCTTGCCACCCCTCTGAAAAGTAATCTGTGGAGGATCTATCTCAGAGCCGTCTGACAGGCGGTGAGAAGGCAATAGGTCACTTCCTCACCGCCTGTTTCAAACCCGTAAATGTTGCACCACAATTTTCACAATTTTTCTTTTTATTCATAGGCCCCTTTCACACTGGGGCAGGGACGTGCACTGGCGGTATAGTGGCGCTATTTTTTACTGCAATATTCGGCCGCTAGCGGGGTGATTTTAACCCCTGCTAGCGGCCGAAAAAGGGTTAATACCACCCGCAATGCGCCTCTGCAGAGGCGTATTACCGCGGTTTAGTATTGGTTTTAATGGACAGCAGCAGTAAACACACCGCTCCTTCACCGCTGCAAAGATGCGGCTGGCAGGACTTTTGGAGCGGTCCTGCTAGCGCACCGCTTCAGTGTAGAAGCCTTCCGGCTTTCACAATGAAGACTGCAGGGCACGATTTTTTCAGGCAGTATAGCAGTGCTATTTTTAGCGTTAAACCGCCTGAAAAACGTGTCAGTGTGAAAGGGGCCATATGGTCACCAATGCAGTACATCATATGATTGGTGTGGCGGTAATCAGGGATACTGACTGATGACAATGAGGAAAAAAATAATAATAATAATAATAATAATAATAATAATAATAATAAAATTATATATAAAATATATATATATATATATATATATATATATATATTGTGAGGGGGTTAGCTCGGCAGCGGGTGTGTGTGACCCCCGGGATGGGCTCCCCACACAAAAACAGGCCCAGCAGACGGAGGTTGTGGTTTTCAAAATCAAAAAGGTGCCGTTTATTTTCTATTTACAGTGACAAAAACACAGCAAAGCAAAAGAAACAAACAAAATAAATCCTGGTCAACTTGACCTCTGACTGAACATACAGGTTTCCTAACTAACAACTGGGATCAGCCTAGTGCTGTCCTAGTCCCTGGTTTTAAATGTCCAAGCAAAATATAGCCACACAGGCTTTCTCTCACCGCACAGGGGTTCACTCTCCCTAGACAGTCCACACAGGTCTGCTTCCAGGCATGAGCTAACATCTAATGAAGCTGGGAGTTTTTATAGAGGCCTTAAACGAACTGACAGGCTTCAGCTGGCCTCATCAACTCCCTGCCTGCACGACGCCCAGCCCTCTCCCTAGAGGTATGAGTCATCAATGAGCCCACTAGTCTCAGCTGGGCTTATACAACTCTCCACCTAGCTGTATAAATCGGCGTAAAGCCTGAATCTGGGCGAAATATATCTACCCCCCTGGATGCAACCAGGTGACTTTACCTTCCTGCTGTCACATACCCCCCCCTCTTGTTTTAACCTCGGGGTTGGAACACCAGCAATCAGGCATTCATGTACTCGAGACAAAGCATCCACATTCCCCATTTGAACGCCAGGGCGATGCTTTACTGTGAAGTTGAATTCCTGGAGGGCCAGGAACCACCTATTCACTCTTCTATTTGTTTCCTTGTTTTGAGCCATCCACTTTAACGGAGCGTGATCCGTAACCATGTCAAAGTGCCTACCTAGCAGGTAGTACCGAAGGGAATCTAGAGCCCACTTCACCGCTAAACACTCCTTTTCAACGGTGGCGTAATTTACCTCATGGGACTTCAACTTCCTGCTGAGGTAAATGACTGGGTGCTCTTCCCCGTTCCAGACCTGGGACAATACTGCTCCTAACCCCACATCTGACGCATCACTTTGTACGACAAAGTCTTTAGAGAAGTCGGGTGAGTACAACACTGGCTGGCTACATAAGGCTTGTTTCAAGAATTGGAATGCTGCCTCAGCCTCGGGGGTCCATTTAATCATGACCGACCCTTTCCCCTTCGTCAGGTTGGTTAGGGGCACAGCCTTAGAAGCAAAGTGGGGAATGAATCGCCGATAATACCCAGCGATTCCCAGAAAGGCTCGTACCTGCTTCTTGCTGTTGGGACGTGGCCAACTCTGGATGGCCTCGACTTTGTTGAGTTGGGGTTTTATTACTCCCCTCCCAATGGTGTACCCAAGATATTTGGCCTCCTCCTGCCCAATGGTACACTTCTTGGGGTTAGCCGTAAACCCTGCTTCCCGAACAGAGTCCAGGACTGCTTGCACTTTTGGCAGATGTGAGGCCCAATCTGTGCTATGGACAATTACGTCATCCAGGTAAGCCGCAGCATACTTCCGATGGGGCCTCAGCATCTGGTCCATTTTCCGCTGGAATGTGGCCGGCGCATTCTGTAACCCGAACGGCATTCTTTTATATTGGAACGCCCCGTCTGGGGTTACAAATGCGGTTTTCTCTTTGGCTGACTTGGCCAGGGGGATTTGCCAATACCCTTTTGTGAGGTCAAGAGTCGTCATGTATCGGGCTGTTCCCAGCCGGTCGATCAACTCATCTATACGTGGCATGGGGTAGGTGTCAAATTTTGTAACTTTGTTCAACTGACGAAAATCGTTACAAAATCGCCAGCTCCCATCCGGTTTAGGCACCAACACAATGGGACTAGACCAATCACTTTGGGACTCCTCTATCACCCCTAAGTTCAGCATTTTCTGTACTTCCTCCCGTATTGCCTCCCGTCGGGCCTCTGGGATCCGATAGGGTTTTAACTTCACCCTTTCACCGGGCGGGGTAATAATGTCATGCTCTACCCCAGATGTTTGTCCCGGCAGCTCAGAGAATACCTCCTTGTTGCGAAGCACAAACTCCTTAACCTCCTGTTGTTGGGGTTGTGACAAGGTGGCTGCGATTCCAACCTCAGGAATCACGCAACCAGTTTGAGCTGGTGACCAAGTGTCTGCGACTAGGGACTCTCTATCCCTCCAGGCTTTCAACAGATTAACGTGATAGATCTGTTCGGGCTTTCGCCTTCCTGGTTGTCTGACCTTGTAATTCACTTCGCTCACTTTTTCCATTATCTCGTAGGGGCCTTGCCATTTGGCAAGGAATTTACTTTCAACCGTAGGGACAAGTACCAATATCCTATCCCCCGGGGAAAAGGTACGGGTCTTGGCTCCACGGTTGTACACTCTCTGCTGTGCCAACTGCGCTTGGGCCAAATGTTCCTTCACGATGGGCATTACCTGTGCAATTCGATCTTGCATCAGGGCGACATGCTCAATCACACTCCTGTGGGGAGAACTCTCACTTTCCCAAGTTTCCTTGGCAATATCCAACAGCCCTCTTGGGTGTCTCCCATACAGTAACTCAAAGGGGGAGAATCCCGTAGAGGATTGGGGCACCTCCCTAATAGCAAACATCAAATAAGGAAGTAGACAGTCCCAATCCTTTCCATCCCTATCCACCACTTTCTTCAACATTTGTTTTAGGGTTTTGTTGAATCTTTCAACCAGCCCATCGGTTTGGGGGTGATACACAGATGTACGTAATTGCGTCACTTTGAACAATTTACACAGCTCCTTCATAACCCGGGACATAAAGGGTGTACCTTGGTCCGTAAGCAGTTCTTTACAAATACCCACCCGGCTAAAAACAAGAGATAGCTCTTTGGCTATGGTTTTGGCCGAGGTATTTCTGAGAGGGATCGCTTCTGGATAACGGGTGGCATAGTCCATTATAACCAATATGTACTGGTGCCCCCTAGCGGACTTGATTATAGGACCTACCAAATCCATTGCGATTCTCTCAAACGGGACCTCAATGATGGGTAGAGGGACCAGCGGGCTACGGAAGTGTGGCATCGGGGCCGACCTCTGACACACAGGGCAGGAGGAACAATAATTTTCTATGTCCTTCATCACCCCAGGCCAATAGAATCTCTGTAATACCCTCTCTCGGGTTTTCTCTGTCCCCAGATGACCTCCAAGAATGTGCCCATGGGCCAACTCCAACACCAACTTCCTGTAAGGTTTGGGCACCACAAGCTGCTCAACGGTTTCTTCTGCCCTTTTTGCCACCCGATACAGTAGGTCCTTCTCTACGCTGAAGTATGGGTAAGTGCAGGTATTATCTGGGTTCACTAACTCGCCATCTATTTTCACTACGTTTTCCCGTGCCTTTATTAGGGCGGGGTCTTTCAACTGTTCTGTGGCAAAGTTTTCCCTGTGAACCTCAAGATCAGAAAACTCCACAGACGGTAGGTTTTCGTCTGAGGAGGTGGGCTCCTCTCCAGTTTCTTGAGTCTCCCCTGCCAATACTGATAAGGGAAATTCCGGAGAGTCCTCACCACTCTCAGGGGAGTTCTGGCTATCACATTCCTGGTACATAGGGGCACCAGTGGGGGGCTCAGGATCATCCCACAGTTCCCAGAACTTCGGAAAATCCCTTCCCACAATGGCGTCATGCGGTAACTGAGACACTAAGCCCACTGGATGAGAAAGGGTACCTTTGGGGGTCTCGAAACACACTGTAGTCACTGGATACTCTCGGGTGTCCCCATGCACACAAATAACAGCTACCTTGCTATTCCCAGAGACCTCTGTTTTAACTAATTCAGCCTTTATCAGGGTCACAAGGCTACCTGAATCCAGCAATACCACAACATTTCTACCATTAATACACATTTTGCATAAATGTTTCTCAGTTCCCCGAATGGCAGTGCATGCGACTGTCGCACACAGCGACTGACGTCTGCCCGTCAGAAAGTCACACTGCATGGGTTCCTCCAAAACCGGGCAATTTGCTGCAATATGTCCCGCTTGCCGGCAGCGGTAGCAAATGATCCTTCTTGCCGCCTCTTGAGCCGCTGATTTCCCAGGCTGTTCTCGCCAAACTTGGGGTAGAGCTCCCACCCTCTCACTCTCTCC
The DNA here is from genome assembly GCA_029206835.1 of Rana muscosa. Classification (NCBI taxonomy): domain Eukaryota; kingdom Metazoa; phylum Chordata; class Amphibia; order Anura; family Ranidae; genus Rana; species Rana muscosa. The sequence continues at coordinate 1,084,442,553 of CM055117.1, read as the reverse complement.
ACCCTTACCCCTTGGAATCATCTTATCCGCCCCTGGGGATGGTCTGGTCTTAGGGTGGAAAGTCCGAGTGTCTCTGGAAGAGGCCGTCAGGTTCTCTGTAGCCAAGTATTTCTCCACACGATCCACAAGACCATCGGCCGTCTCTGGGTCTCCATGGCTTACCCACTTTTGGATGGCAGTAGGAAGAGCTCTCAAAAACCGATCCATTACAACACGTTCCACAATCTTTGGTGCGGACAAAGTCTCTGGCTGTAGCCACTTTCTGCTCAGGTGAATGAGATCATACATTTGAGACCTGGGGGGTTTTCCAAGCTGGAAAGTCCAGTTATGCACACGCTGAGCCCGGACAGCCAGGGTGACACCCAGCCTTGCCAATATTTCAGCTTTTAGCATCACATAGTCTTTTGCTTGGTCAGGCTCTAGGTCATAGTAAGCTTTCTGCGATTCACCCGTTAACAGAGGAGCCACCAGTCCAGCCCACTGCTCCTCAGGCCACTTTTCTCTTTCAGCAGTCCTTTCAAACGTGGTCAAAAATACCTCTGGATCATCCTCTCCAGTCATTTTTGTCAATAAACGACTCACCCCAAAGGACGCGGTATTAGTGGGACGGCTTTCCTCACTGGTCTGCGGACGTTGCTGCATTACTGCTTCCATTTGTTGTAGTCTCTGCTCTTGCTTCTGTAATAGGTCTATGAAGCGGGCCTCAGATCGTTGCTGGGCTTGTTGCTGAGCTTCCAGACTCTGTTGGTGAGCTTGCTGCTGGGCTGCAAGGCTCTGTTGATGAGCTTGCTGCTGGGCTGCGAAGTTCTGTTGTTGAGCTGCAAGGCTCTTTTGCAAACCTGCATTTGTCTGCTGTTGATTGGCATTTGCTAGAGCCAGCTGTTTCAGTATCTCCTCCATGCTGGCTTAAAAAAAAACTGCCACTGGTTCTCCACCAACTGTGAGGGGGTTAGCTCGGCAGCGGGTGTGTGTGACCCCCGGGATGGGCTCCCCACACAAAAACAGGCCCAGCAGACGGAGGTTGTGGTTTTCAAAATCAAAAAGGTGCCGTTTATTTTCTATTTACAGTGACAAAAACACAGCAAAGCAAAAGAAACAAACAAAATAAATCCTGGTCAACTTGACCTCTGACTGAACATACAGGTTTCCTAACTAACAACTGGGATCAGCCTAGTGCTGTCCTAGTCCCTGGTTTTAAATGTCCAAGCAAAATATAGCCACACAGGCTTTCTCTCACCGCACAGGGGTTCACTCTCCCTAGACAGTCCACACAGGTCTGCTTCCAGGCATGAGCTAACATCTAATGAAGCTGGGAGTTTTTATAGAGGCCTTAAACGAACTGACAGGCTTCAGCTGGCCTCATCAACTCCCTGCCTGCACGACGCCCAGCCCTCTCCCTAGAGGTATGAGTCATCAATGAGCCCACTAGTCTCAGCTGGGCTTATACAACTCTCCACCTAGCTGTATAAATCGGCGTAAAGCCTGAATCTGGGCGAAATATATCTACCCCCCTGGATGCAACCAGGTGACTTTACCTTCCTGCTGTCACAATATATATTTATTTTTACATACTTCCATCAGAATAGTTCAGGGTCCCCATACTGACCCTGTACTACTCTAGGGGTGATCAGGGATTATTATTTTTTATTTTTAATTTTTTTTACACTGTATTGTAACAGTTGTGTAGATGTACATTGTGATCCAGTTGATCCGATGAGTGGTTGAGTACCTGGACACAGCGGTTATGGGAGTGGCACACCAGTGCACATGTGTGAAGCAATGTATGCTGTATATGCGTTGCTGAGCCTGCCTGTGCTGCCCGCCCACAGTAAAAGTACTGTGGGCAGTTTTAACCGCCTAGCGACCGCCCACCGTAAATTTACTGCGGCAGGTCGGCCGCTCTGCACCAGATCACGTACCTGGTACGTGACCCGACAGTTCAGGATCTGGGGCGCGTGCGCGCCGCCGGCGACTCCGATTGAACACAGCGGGAGCCAATCAGCTGGTCCGGCGGACGTGATGTCCACTGGGACCCACCAATCGTTTAGGAGAAAGGCATAACAGCGATCTGCCTATGTAAACAAGGCAGATTGCCGTTCTGAGAGAGGGGAAAGTGCTGATCCTGTGTTCCTGCTAAGCAGGAACACGGATCTCTTTCTTTCCCCAGTCAAAAGAACCTCCCCCCCACAGTTAGTAATCACTCCTAGCGAACATGTTTAACCCTTTGATTGCTCCTGATGTTTAACCCCTTCCCAGCCAGTGTCATTAGTACAGCGACAGTGCATATTTTTAGCACTGTATTAGTGTCACTGGTCCCAAAAAAGTGTCACTTAGTGTTCGATTTGTCCGCCACAATATGGCAGTGCCGCTATTAGACAAACGAATTTGGAACAAACCAAATTGCACATAACGAATTTCAACAAATTAGTTCATTCCGAAATATCCGAATTAACGAAAACCTGTTTAACAAATATTCTGAAAAATTTACTAATTTCGAAAAGTGAAGATTTGAGATTTCATTCTTATTTTCAAAAGAACGAAAATCCAAAAATTCGAAAATCTGAAATAACTATAACTAATAAATTATAGGTATTGGAATTTCCTTTCAAATTTGGCTGTTGGTGAACGTAACGAATACAAATTTATCCGAATTTACAAATTATCCGAAATAACGAATGCCGCATCTAAAACGAATGAAACGTAACAAATAATAAAAACGTTTTATTATTATTAATTCTTCCCGTTCCATTTGTTTAGATGCGGCATTCGTTATTTCAGATAATTCGTGAATTTGGATAAATTCGTATTTGTTGCGTTCACTAACAGCCAAATTTGAAAAGAAATTCCAAAACCTATACAATTAAAATAGTTAGTCATTATTAGTTAGCTATTTAAAATTTTCGGATTTTCAAATTTCAGATTTTTGAATTTACGAATTTGGATCGTACCAAATGACCCGAAAAAACGCAAAAAAAAAAAAAACACGAATGAAAAACGAAAATTAAAACAAGTTTTTCAGCAGTGCACATTTCCACCCACTATAAGGTCGCTGATCAATTACTAGTAAAACATAAAAAATAAATAAATATATTCCATAGTTTGTAGACGCTATAACTTTGGGATTTTTTTTACCAAAAAATATGTAGCAGAATACATATTGGCCTAAATTGATGAAGAAATTCGATTTTTTACTTTTTTTTTTTATTGGGAATGTTTTATAGCAGAAAGTACAAAAATTGTCTTTTTATTTATAGCGCAAAAAATAAAAACCGCAGAGGTGACCAAATACCACCAAAAGAAAGCTCTATTTGTGGGGGAAAAAAATAAAGGATCATTTTTTTTTTTGGGTACAGCTTTGCACGACCGCCCAATTGTCAGTTGAAGTAATGCAGTGCCGTATCGCAAATCAATAGCCTGGTCATGAGAGGGGCAAGTCTTCCAGGCTGAAGTGGTTAAAGCAGTTAAGGACACCTGTCCGCATACACTATGCACTCCAAACTATAGATGGCGCTGTAGTATTATAGTAGCATCTGTGTGTTTATATAGGCTTGTTTATTCTGCATTGGAGGGATTTTATTTTCTCTCTGCTCTCTCCTGTAATGCTGTTCTCACACATTAAAGCGGAGATACAGCCATTTAAAAAAAAAAAAAAAAAAAAAGAAGTCAGCAGCTACTAACAGTGTAGCTGCTGACTTTTAATAAGGACACTTACCTGTCCTACTCGCCCGCGATGTCGGTCCTGCCACGGCGATCGATCGCTACTGGCAGGTCCTGGGCTCCTCCATCCTGACTAAGGGAAACAGGCAGTGAAGCCTGTGTGTATCCCAGGAGGCAAGCGCTTTGTGAATGGGCGGCTTGCCTCCTGGGATACACACAGCTCCCAGAAGGCACTGCGCCCAATTCACAAGAAGTGGAAACAGACGTTCTCAATCCGAGGACAAGGAAGAGGCACAGTAGAGGCAGATTAGGGGACTTCTGCATAGCAACAGGCATTTAGGGTGAGTATAAAAAAAAAAAAAGAAAAAATTATATTAATTTTTTTTCTTTTTTTTTTAGGATTTTTAATGTAAAAAAAAAAAAAAAAAAATTCAGGGTGGACCTCCGCTTTAATGCTGTGCTCCCCAGCAAGTAAAGCTGTACATTCCTCAAGATCGGCGTGCCTCATCTTATCAAATAACCAACAGGCACCTCCAGCAACACCCAGGACCCACCAAGGGAGAGAGATCCCCATCAGACACCCCAATCCAGCCAAGGCGAAGGAGCACAAACTGGACCTCAGGAGGAGGCTGGTATACCATTATAAAACCAGTTTAGGAAATCACAACATGAGGGCACCCGAATACCATCCAAATGGGTAAAAAAAAAAAAAAAAAAGAAGAAGAAGGATTTACTCATGTGAATAACACACAATGGTCCAACATCACCGGGTCTCTGTGCTTCTCATGGCTGGTGGGAGGAGCCAGCTCACAGATTCCTGAAAACTTCATAGCACCCTGCCGCAGTACTCCTCCCAAAAGCCTTCAGTCCAGATCCAAGCCGTGGGCTGGTTCTTAAAAAGAGTTATGCAAATTTAAAAAAGCGTTGATGGGTGGATGTCTGGAGGAGTGGGCGTTCCTGAGCAGAATGCATTTCCATGTAGAACATCTGCGTTACGCCCTTATGCTGAGCCTTCATGATTGAAGGAACTAAAACCATGTGAATGAATGGAGTCAGCCAGGAACCACCAGGCTAGGGAGCAAAAAAAAAAGCTAGGTGATGCCTAAAATCCTCCAGCCAGGCAAAGAGGCAGGCTCAATCTGACCTGCTGCAGCTTCTAATGCACATTGTGGGAAGCTCACAGTGTGCAGTGAAATCAGAGTAAGTCATTTCAGTCCAGGAGAGGAGCCTGTACAAGTGTGCAAGACTGAAAGGAAGGCCGGAGATCAGCTTTTCATGGCATTGATAAGTATCTTCCTGTAATACAAAGCAGCCAGGATTAGGTGCAGACCTCACCCAACCTCCGTACACTTACCTCCTAGATAAGCACAGTTGAAGTAGCTGCACAACTCACAGGTACTGTTCAGGATATAGAAGCTTCCTTCCTTCTTCACATAATGGAACTTCTCTGCCACCGGGATCAATACCTCCTGCTCTTTGGGATAAGAAGAGATTTTATGGATGTCAACTCCAAAGCAAGTTGTGATTTCGAAGAAGAGTCCTCCATGATAGGCTTTAGCCACTTCGATGTTCAAGGAGGAAGAGGTGAACCTCCCAAACCTCAGAACAGTCTCAGTCACCTCAAATGTCTTATCTGTGCCCCGGTAGGCCGTATGACGCTTTCTAGAGTTCTTCTTCATGAGCTGCAAAGCCCTGGTGATGTAGAAGTGTAGGGCCTTATAGTGGAAGATCAGCATGTATTCTTCTCGGGATTTCCCAGCCAAGCTGACATTCCTATTGAAGGCTTTGTAGATGGGGTCACCTTCTGGCCAATCTGTGGTGTAGACAGTGATGGCAACCCCAAACTCATCCTGAAAGCCAGGAGGAATACGAAGTTTTGGCTTCAACCTATTCCATTGTTCCTCTGCGCGGTTCCACGCGGCCCCAAATGCCAAGTTTATGGACTTCTCAAGGGTCAGGATTTTCGGCATCACATGGGTCTCTAGGACGTCTTCACAGCCTTTGTACTGGTCATCAAATGCGTTGAACATGAAGTCCAGGTTCAGGGGGTTACATTGTGCCTGATAGTAATAAGATCTAAATTAGTTACTTTTCTGTAATATCAATTAGTAATTAAATCCAAAAATGTATACAAATACAAATTAAGCCCGCTCAACAACGAAAGAAAAGGAAAAAAATATTCTGGGCGTGCACTTTTTGTATATCACTCACAGCAAAATAATGCTGAATGGCGAGTATGATGACGTCACTGCCTTTGCTCTGCCCTTACGCGTTACGTCCCTGGGTGGGGATTTCTTCAGAGGGTGGTCATAATTTAGATCCAGATTGCACAAAACTATGGGCCCTGGTGACCATACCCCTGGTTACTACATACCAAAACACTATTGAAATTCAGAAATACCCAGCTCGAGATAAACTCTTAAATCTTAATGCCATCCAATACAGCAGTCCTTACTAGAGATGTCCCCTACTACGCAACTGAATAATTTATTAAAGATTTGTATATTTTTTTATACATATGTGTAACCTCTTGCCGCCCACATAACACACATGTGCAGTGGCAAAGAGGGGGGGCTTTGACGCTTGCATTGGCACACATACGTGTCAATGGCCCACCAATGGCATGCACAGTGACCAAGCTCTCAAAGACAACTCCTGATCTTTAGTATTGATTGACCCACTGGCTCCCGATCATATGATAACTGTGGCAACCAATCACAGTGGTCACATGATCAGGCAGACTGTCCCACCCCCGAGGGATAATACAGGCCTACAATACATGGCCTGCTTGATCAGACCATCTCGTCTGCACATGTGCAGTACCGAAAAAAAAGTTTTCATTTGCTTTTTTTTTGGGTCATTCGTTATGATCGCAAATTTGAAAATTCAAAAGAATAAACAAACAAATTATAGGTATTGGAATTTACGATAATGAATACGAGTTTATCCGAAGTTACGAATGCCGCATCTAAACAAATGGAACGGAACAAAAATAATAAAATAATAATAAAAAGGTTTTATTATTTATTATTAATTTGTTGCGTTCCCTTCGTTTAGATACAGCATTCGTTATTTCAGATAATTCGTAACTTCGGATAAATTCGTATTCATTACGTTCACTAACCGACCAAATTTAAAAAAGGAAATTCCAATACCCATAATTTAATAGCTGGTTATTATTTCAGATTTTGGGGTTTTCGAATTTCCAAATATACGAATATTCGTTAATATTTTCGTATATTTCAGAATTAACAAATTTGTTGAAATTCGTAAAAAAAAAACTATTCGGAATGAAAACAAATTACACACGTCTAATCTCACCCGCTGGTGGACTGCTCTGCTGCGGCTGGGCAGAAAGGGGTTTACATTTATCTAAAAAAAAAAAAAAAAAAAAAAAGAGAAGAAGGATTTGGGAGTTTTACCCTTTCACTTTCTGTCAGGACAGGAAGTGATGTGAAATTTCTCCAATGGGGACTCAGCCAAAAATAAACAAATTTTTTAAGTAGAATGTGGAAGGGACAGGAAGGACAGTAGCTTTCTATCATTTCCTGTCCTGCTCCACCATTTCTTGTTCTGTGACATGGGGACAGGAAGCGAGGGTAAAATCTCCTCACTGGTGTCATAGACTTAAATAAAAACCTAAAAGAACTTTAAAAAAAAAAAAAAACTCTCCTTACTATAGAAAAACATAGAAAAAAAATTTTTTGGGCGGCGTTCGTCTTTAAAATAATTCTAAGGCCAAAAAACTTTTTTCTTTTAGTTGTGGAGAAAACAGAGAAGGCTTAAGGTCACCCTTGAGATTTATTTTCTGCTGCCTGTGCCCCACCGGGGTATCTCATTTTCTGTTATGAACATTTTTATAACAGAAACAAAAGAAAAATGTGTTGTTTTCCCAAATTTTCAGTCTTTTTTTATTTTGTAAAAAAAATAAAAAAATAAAAATAAACCAGCGGTGATTAGATGTCACCAAACGAAAGATCTATTTGTGTGAACAAAATGATAAATATTTTGTTTGGGTACAGTGTTGTACGACCGCACAATTGTCATTCAAAGTGTGGTGACAGTGCTGAAAGCTGAAAATTGGCCTGGGCAGGAAGGGGGTAAAAGTGCCCGGTATTGAAATGGTTAGGGTTGGTCGCCAGCCCACTACCCCCCCAGTCTGCTGATTGGACAATGAGGAGCAGAGTCAGAATGATAAGATCATCACTCATGTCTCCACCTGCAGAGCCCAGAATTCTTATTCTTTTACATGCATGCAGTGCAAGGATAGGGTGACCAGACATCCCCGGTTTCCGGGGACAGTCCCCGGACCAAGTCTGTCCCCGGATTGGATTTGAACAGGAGCTGGGGAAATTTCAAAGACAGTCAGTGCAGCATTAATAAAAAAAAAAATCTAAAATTACACACACCCACTCCTACTATCTTAGGGGGGGTCTATTTTTTCCATTATCTGTGCCCCTTTCTGATGATCATGTGCTGGTCGGAGCGGAGGGAATATTTCTTCAGTTTTGGGTGCCCATTCAGCTCCGCTTGCATGTTCTTCTGCCTTGGCTCAAGTCCCAGCCAGCCGCCTGCCTGCTTATCTCCTTGCCTTCCCTGGCGAAGTGATCTTCCTCCGCTCCCCACCCAGTAGTAGCCGGGGCCCGGAGAGTGAGACTTGACAGGCTGTGAGGCGGGCGGCGGAGGGCAGAGAGTCGCTGATTGCCGCCATTACTAGTAAAATAAAAAAACTTAGTTAGACTTACCAGTGACGGTATTTCTAAGAGCCTTTCAGGACAACCTTGGAGAGAGCGTAGCTCCGCCTCTTTAACAGGAAACACTTTTAGCCTTTAAATCCCTCCTCTTCCACCATGGCCTCAGTTATTGTGGTTTCCGACAAACTGGAAGACAAAAGCACAGAACAACCACAACGACCATGATAGACACTTAATCAATACTTCTAAGATATATTAGGGAGGGAAATAGCGGTTGTCCTGAAAGGCTCTTAGAAATACCGTCACCGGTAAGTCTAACTAAGTTTTTCTCAAATCACCTTTCAGGACAACCTTGGAGAGGATAACCGAGTAACTTACCCTAGGGTGGGACTACTGCCTGCAGTACCTTCCTGCCGAAGGCTTGATCTGCGGCAGACAGCAAGTCCAACCTATAGTGCCGGAGAAAAGTTGAGTAGTTGGACCAAGTGGCAGCCTTGCAAATCTGATCAGGCGTAGCACCGGCCCTCTCGGCCCAGGAAACTGCTGTTGACCTTGTTGAATGAGCAGCAATACCTGAGGGAGGTATTTCTCCTTTAGCTTGGTAAGCTTCTGTAATTGCTTGTCTAAGCCATCTGCCTAATGTACTTTTGGAAGCTTTCTCCCCTTTGCGGAGACCTGAAAATACTACAAAGAGGGCATTTGTTTTTCTAAACTCGTTGGTAACTGCTAGAAACTGGAGCAGACATCTTCTCACATCCAGCGTATGGAAAGCTTCCTCTCCTGCATTGTTAGGAACTGAGGAAAAAGTAGGCAGGGTTATCTCTTGTGACCTATGGAAGGTTGAAGATACTTTTGGTAGGAAGGCTGGATCCGTCTGAAGGATCACTCGGTCTGGAAAGACCCTCAAAAAAGGTTCTGTAACCGCCAGAGCCTGGAGTTCACTGACTCTCCTTGCCGATGTGATGGCAACTGAAAAAAATTGTTTTGAAAACTAAATTTCTTAAGGAAGTCTCTTGAAGGGGTTCAAACGGAGCTCCCGTGAGACCCTGTAAAACAACAGATAGATCCCAACTGGGAAAAACTTTAAGGACTATGGGTCTGTTCCGAGCCAAGGCCCTAAAAAATCTGGAAATTAAAGTTTCTTTGGACAAAGTTTTTTCAAAGTAAACTGAAAGAGCCGCAACTTGGGTTTTCAAGGTGCTGGCTGCCAATCCTTTCTCCATTCCTTCATGGAGAAACTCTAAAACTGAAACGACACTCTTGACTATAAAGTTTTTGGAAGAACACCAAGAATTGAATTTTTTCCATACTTTAAAAGGTAGATGGCCCTAGTTACCTCCTTTCTACTGGACAGTAGGGTCCTTACTACCTTATCTGAAAGTCCTTTGGCTTTTAGGAGGTCTTCTTCAAAAGCCAAGCAGTCAGATGTAGTCTGTCTGCTTCCGGATGGTTCACAGAGCCCTGTGATAGTAAGTCCTTCCTGAGTGGTAGCCTCCAAGGAGGATTTGCGGCTAGGTTTAGAAGTGTCCCAAACCAAGGTCTTTTTGGCCAATATGGAGCAATCAGGATAAGACTGGTGTTCTCTTCCCTGAACTTTCTTAATACCAATGGGATTAGGGGAAATGGGGGAAAGGCGTAACACAGCTGGTAATGCCATGGGTGTGCTAGAGCATCTATTCCAACTGCCTGATCCCCTCTGTGGAGAGAAAAGAATTCTCGGACTTTTGTGTTTTGCTGGTTGGCAAATAGATCTACCTGAGGTTTCCCCCACTCTTTGGAGATCATGGAAAAAATCTCCTGACTCAGACTCCATTCTGCTTCCACCACACTCCTGCTTAGCAGATCTGCCAACAGATTCTGGGATCCCTTTAAGTGAACCGCTGATAAGGAGGTCACGTTTAGCTCTGCCCAGGACAACAACTGTTTGGCTAACTCCATGAGACCTGGGCTCCTGGTTCCCCCTTGCTTTTGAACATAGGCTATCGCTGTTGTGTTGTCTGACAGAATTTGAACATGACGTTCTTTGACTGTCTGTTGAAAGGTAAGGAGGCCCAGAAATATGGCTTTTAACTCCCGCCAATTTGATGACTTCTTTGCTTCCCATTTGGACCAAGTTCCTTGAGCGGTTTGCCCTTCCAGGTGAGCTCCCCAACCCCAAGCACTTGCGTCTGTTGTCAGACGTTTGTCCAATGGAAACACCCACGAGAGACCCTTTGTCAGGTTGTTTGGGTTTCTCCACCACCAGAGTGCTCTTTTTATGTTTGATTTTAGTTTGAAGCACTTTTCCAGTGACTCCTGGTGTGACCAAACTTGTAAAATGTTCCTCTGGAAGGGTCTGGAGTGTAGCCTTGCCCATTGTACGGCTGGGATTGAGGCCGTGAGGAGGCCCAATACTGCCATAGCCGATCGGACAGATGTTGGGAGATTTGTCTGAATCTGACCCACTGCAGAGTAAATCTTCTCTATCTTTTCTTGGGGGAGAAAGACCTTTTGAAGAACTGAGTTTATGGTGTAGCCCAGAAACCTCATCTCCTGAGTTGGATCTAGGTTTGATTTGTCTAGATTTAGGAGCCAACCTAAATTCTTGAGATGAGTCCGTGACACTTGCAGGTTTGTCACAAGCTGATCTCTGGAATCTGCAAAAAACAGTAGGTCGTCCAGATATGGAATGACCGAGATCCCCCTCAGTTTCAGAGGCTCTAGGGCTTCTGCCATGACTTTTGTGAAAATCCTGGGCGAGGATGAAAGGCCGAATGGTAGAGCTGTGAATTGGAGATGCCATATTGACGTCCCCAGATCGATGGCTAGGCGGAGAAATCTTTGGGAAGCCAGAGCTATCGGCACATGTAGATAGGCGTCCCTCAAGTCCAGGGACGCCATGAAGCAACCTGGAGTCAACAGCTTTGTAATGGAGTGGATTGTGTCCATACGAAAGTGCTTGTACCTTACTGATTTGTTCAAGATCTTCAGATTCAGAATCAGTCGGTACTTGCCTGAAGGTTTTTTTTTACCAAGAATATATGGGAATAAAACCCCCGGCCCTCCTGATGTTTTGGGACTTGAACAATCACTTCCTGTTGTATCAGATCCTGTAAGAGGGTCATCATAGCGGAAGCTTTTTCCTGATCCCGTGGTAGGGCTGTGACATAAAACCTGCTTGGGGGGCATTCCGAGAATTCTAGACTGTATCCCTGTGAAATGATGTTCCTCACAAAGGGACTTTTGGATACTTGGTTCCATTGAGGGAGAAAAGCTGACAGTCTTCCCCCCACTGGAGTAATGCTGTCATTTGTTTTTAGAAGTTTGGTCTGTAGGAGATCTAAAGAGAACTCCACCCCTTCCTCTACCTTTTTGGGAAAACCAAGGCTTTTTGTTGTCATCCTTTTTGAAGGATTGCTGAACAGAACGAAAATTCTTTTTAAACGGTTGCTTCTTTTTAGAAGGGAAAGCCTTCTTCTTGTCAGCTGTTCTGTCCAGCACAGTTTCTAGCTCTGGACCAAACAGCAAATCCCCCGAGAAGGGTAGGCCACAGAGTTTGATTTTTGAGGCTGTGTCACCCGACCATGTCTTTAGCCAGACTGCACGCCTGACTGAATTCACTAATGCTGCTGACCTAGCAGCCATTTTGATTGATTCGGCAGATGCATCTGCCATGTATTTTACCGCTTTCAAAATTAGAGGGAAGGATTCCAACAGGTCTTTCCTTGGAGTACCTGCCTCTACATGGTTCAACAATTTCTCTATCCAACACTCCAGGTTTCTTGCCACCACTGTGGAAGCCATAGCTGGTTTGAGGCTGGCTGACGTGGAGTCCCATGCTTTTTTCAGCAGGGAGTCTGCCCTTTTATCCATCGCATCCTTCAACACTCCCATGTCCTCAAAAGCGAGATCTGTACGACAAGAGACTTGCGAGAAGGCAGCGTCCACTCTTGGTTTTTTATTCCAGACCTCTGAGTCCTTGTTTTCAAAAGGAAAACGCTTTTTGAGGGTCTTTGATAGGAAGGGACCTTTTTCAGGGTCCTTCCATTCCTTTTTGATTGTGTCCGATATGACCCTATGGACTGGGAACACTCTTTGCTTGGAATCATCCAGACCCTGGTACATTTTATCATGAACTGAAAGATGTACCTTTTCCTCCTGAATATCCAGGGTAGTGTAGATTGCTTTTAAGAGATCATCCACATCTTCCAAAGATAATTTATATCTGGAGGTTTTGCCGTCATCTTCCTCTTCCTCCTCATCTGAGTCCTTGAGAGAGGGGAGAGTACTTGCCCCTTCGTCCCCAGAGTCCACACTCTCTGCTGCTCTAGAGGTGGAGGCTCTTGGGCTGGACGGTGGTTGCTGGGGTTCAGTTAGGACTGCTGGACTTAGCAGAGACTTAACCGAACTAAGAGAACTTGTAAGCTCTCTTACTGAGGAAAATAAATCCTTGTATTGCTGGGATGTTTCCTCTTCCACTAAGTCCTTAATGCAAGACCTGCACATAGCCTTTTGCCATGAATCCCTTAAAGGATTCTTGCAGGAGGGACACTTCCTCTGGCTTGGTGGGTTTACAAGTTTGGTTTTCCCTACAGCTTTCTCCTGAAACGAGATAAATAATAGAAATTCACCTAATGTCCTAGCCACACCTAACCAATTAGTGCATTTAGGCCACCACCAAAGATAGAGAAGAAGTGTCCCAGTGAAAACAACCACCAATGTCCAAGCTGTAGCAGGTCAGAGAGAAGTAACCACCAACCGTACAGCAGCAGGCTCCCTTAAGGGAGGAAACAAACAAAACAACACAGCAAAAAAGACTCATTTGGATAAGAATAAAAGGCACCATTGGACCCCTCTTACCTGAGCCTGACCGGAGCTTAGGGTGCCTGCTTCCGCCATCGCTGTCTGTCTCTCTTCCATCTTGTCGAGAGCGCAGCTGGGCTATACACACAGTGTGTGTTTTAAATTTTCCCGGATCCCGCGTCATCCACGTGGGCCGGAAATGGAAGCGCCGGTCGATAGACCCGCCCCCTAGTCCCTGCGTTCCAAGCGCTGGGAACCACTAGTGCCACGCCCGCACAGGAAACCGCATCGCCGGATCCGACGTCACCCGCCGACCAGGACCCGGAACCGTCATACGGTTCGTGCCACTGACCTGCAGTGGCAACCGCTCGGCTCCCGGAGCCTAAACGCGGATTCCGGGCACAAGATGCTGCGTCTCCTGTGGGTCCTTTACTCCCCTGAGCAGGCGAGACTGGGGACTCCGGAACACCCCCCGCTTGCGGTGGAGGGGGTGCTGGGATGGTCACTGGTACAAGTACCGAATAAATGCTGCACACCAGGCAGAAAAAAAAAAAGAAAGGTAAGCCTTACTGCTTCCCCCTTGGAAAGAGCGTAGCTCCCTGGTTCCCACCTGTTGCTTCCACCATGGCGGAGGAAACACAATAACTGAGGCCATGGTGGAAGAGGAGGGATTTAAAGGCTAAAAGTGTTTCCTGTTAAAGAGGCGGAGCTACGCTCTCTCCAAGGTTGTCCTGAAAGGCGATTTGAGAAAATATGTCCCCGGATTTCATTTTAAAAATATGGTCACCTTATGCAAGGACCTGAATGGGACCCAGTATCAGTCTCTTGTAGTCCCAGTACAGCAGTGCTCAGAGGGGGGGGGGAGAAGCAGCAGAAGCCATTCAGGTGTGCTGCAGTACAAGTAGCATGCTGATAGTAGAAGAGAACAGAGTGACAGAGAGACAAACTCATCAGTCTGCTGCTTCTCCTTTCACTGTCCAGTCACAGAGGGAGGCGGAGACAGTAAGAGGAGGCGAAACTGCAGATGTGCTGTGTAGAAGAGCCGTGTAAATATTGGAACTGGATGAACAGAAATGCAATTTGCTTGAAGTTAGGGGTTGGAGCCCCTGCTGGCTTCTATTGCTCACTGTTGTGCCATTGCAGAGAGTTCTCCTTACTTCCTGTTCTGGTTGCAACGTTGTAGGCAGGACAGGAAGTGAGGGGAAATCTCCCACTGGGGAGAAGCAGAGAGAGCAATAACACACAGATGGGAATACTTAGTACATAGCAGTGTGATGTGATGTGATGTGATGTGATGTGGTTACACTTGGTACATTCTGTTTTACCTCCGGCCACAAGTTGTAGTTCTTCCCTTCACCTGCGCTTTTCTTTGCCTCCATCTTCCCGCCAGCAGTTTTATCCTTGTAGTCAGGATCATAGTAATCTGGAAAACAGGGGAGCATTCTTGTTCACTACTTCTCTCTCCACATGGGGTATTTTTTTTTAGAATACTAGCTGCACCACTACTACCACTAGAACTTAATTACTGAGAGTAGCAACAATTCACACAGCCAATAGAACAAATGTCTCCCTATGGGGTCAGCTACACAATATGCATGTAACAGAGATTCAGGTCACGTGATCCCATAATGTTCTAATTGTGTGCAAATAATTGCTGCTAATGCCACTTCTTGTGTGTAGCTACTCCATAGGAAGCTTCATCTGTAAGGCAATCAGTTCCACTGACACCAATGCTGGGAGTTATTATTGTGCGCATCGACACCAATGCTGGGAGTTATTATTGTGCGCATCGACACCAATGCTGGGGGTTATTATTGTGCGCATCGACACCAATGCTGGGGGGTTATTATTGTGCGCATCGACACCAATGCTGGGGGGTTATTATTGTGCGCATCGACACCAATGCTGGGGGGTTATTATTGTGCGCATCGACACCAATGCTGGGGGGTTATTATTGTGCGCATCGACACCAATGCTGGGGGTTATTATTGTGCACATCGACACCAATGCTGGGGGTTATTATTGCGCACATCTACACCAATGCTGGGGGTTATTGTGTGCATCTACACCAATGCTGGGGGTTATTGTTGTGCGCATCGACACCAATGCTAGGGGTTATTATTGTGCGTATCGACACCAATGCTGGGGGTTAATACTGCATCCACTACCACCAATGCTAGGGGTTAATATTGCACTCACTGACACCAATGCTGATGGTTATTACTGCATCCAATGACATTCTGGGGGATATGATTGTGTCCATTGATACCAATCCTGGAAGTTACTATTGCACTCACTGATACCAATGCTCTGGGCTATTGCACTCCAATGTTGGGGGTCATTATTGCACTTACTGTCACTAATGCTGTGGGTTATGATACTGCATTACCATATGATGCAAAAAATGTAGCAGGACCCAAATTTGGGGGCACTGAGGTGGGAAAATACACAATGCCATTGTGTGGCCCTCTGTAAGTGTCGGGGGCCACACTTTAGGCCCTTTATAAGTTTCAAGTTGACCACCACCGATCTAGTGTATAACCCATCCTTCAGCCCAGTGGTCTCCAAACTGTGGCTTTTTCTTGCTTTTATCTGGCCCCTGGGCAACAGTGGGGTATAGTTCTTTCCACTAGCACCAACAATGGGGTACTAGTCCTCTCACTGACACCAATGATGGGGCACTATCATTCCCCCCAATACCAATGACAGGGCATTGTTTACTCCCACCAACACCAGGAAATTTTCTTCTCCCATTGGCCCCTTTGCCCATAGTCAGGCCCCCCTGCAGTCTGAAGGACAGTAAATGGACGATGATGTCAGAAAGAGCAGTTTGGCCACACCCACAGTTCGCTGCTTTATCACTCTCTTTGGGGCACCCATAGATGTCCCAGGTCTTTTAGAATCCTATAGTGCGCAAAACGTAAAAAGAAAAAAAGTGCCCTATGCTGCTAAAGTGTTTGGGTTTGGCTTGAAGAAAAGATGGCAGCCCTAAATGCAACTCACATAGTTCCAAACATTAAGGTAGTACATTATTGTAACGCACAACTGTGAAGCCAGGCTTTGGGCCTGTTCCTACTATTGCATTACATGCATTGATTCTGGAAGGCATCCCATCACACCATGCTGACAGAAATTGGTTGCATTAAGTGCAATCTGCTTGCACATGCACCTTTTTTTGGTGCCATTCGATGTGTTAGGCAGCCCAATCAAATGAATGAGCTGCCTTAAAGCGGTTGTATACCCTCAGATTTTTTTTTTTTTTTTTACCTGTAAGGCAAAAGGCATAATGAGCTGGTATGCAATGCATACTAGCTCATTATGAAATACTTACCTTAGAACGAGGCGTCGCAGGTGATCTCGGTCCACGCCGAGGGAGCGGACTTTTTTCCTCTGCGTGTCTTCCGGGTATCGCGGCTCTGGCGCTGTGACTGGCCGGAGCCGCGATGTCGTCACTTCCGCTCATGTGCGCGGGAGACTTCTTTCCGGCAAGGTCCGGCTTCTGCCGGACTTTCAGCCGAGAAACTCAGAGCGCATGCGCCGCTGAAGTCAGCGGCTGCATGCCAGTGGAATATCTCCTAAACCGTACAGGTTTAGGAGATATTCTTTTTATCTCCAGGTAAGCCTTATTATAGGCTTACCTGTAGGTGAAAGTTCAAAAAAGGGGTATACAACTGCTTTAACACGCATGCACTGTAATTGTGTGAAAAGATCCTTTTTATTTATTTTTTTATCTGCGCAGGAGAGAAAATGAATATCTCCTAATGGGGACACCCGTTTCAGTGGCTGTTCCTCGTGTTGGACAGATTCCCCCTCACTTCCTGTTGTGCCACTGGTACAGGAAGTAGGAAGAGCTACCCTAATTGGAACATTCACAGCAGTTAATTAAAGGCCTTTCCCCGCTCCATACACACACACACACACAAATGCCCCTTTAATGAAGACCGGTCATCCATTTCATGTTCTTATTCTTCTCTTACCTGCAGTGAAGCCCACTAATTCTGGATACACAGAGATGGAGGTGAGGAAGAGTAGAATCATTGTCTGTGTTCCCGATGTTCTGTGGAGGAAGAGGATAAAACAAGTGAGCAACTCTGTCATCTCTCCGCAGACCTTACTACATACATCTCTTTAAAAAGTTCCAGTGTAGTGTTTATATTACTCCTGCATGTTGTTTGTCTGATAGCCCAAGCAGAGCACCACTTCTGCTGCCCTTATTCTAGGAGTTTATCAGCTGAAATAGCCCTCAGTGTAATGTTATCTCTCACTAACAAGCAAGAAGTCTATTGTAGACTAGCAGATCGCTGGGTTTGTTCCAGGAATGGTCAGTCTGCGGCAAAATGGATCAGATGATCTGAAGTCTCTGGTGAAATCCACTGTAAGGCTGATATAATTATACAGGGGTCTCCAAACTTTTCAGCCTCCATCAGGAGTCCCTCTTTACATCAGGGTCCCCATCAGGAGTCCCTCTTTACATCAGGGTCCCCATCAGTGTTCCCCTTACAGAGTCCTCATCAGAGTCCCTCTTTACATCAGGGTCCCAACCAGAGTCTTCCTTACATCAGGGTCCCAACCAGAGTTCCCCTTACATCAGAGTTCCCATCAGTGAGTTTCCCAAGTGGGCTTCTGGTGTGTTTTGGGCTTCGTTCACACTAGTGCAACTCCAAAGTCGTGCCATTTCAGAGTGTGACTTGGATGCGACTTTACACTTCCTGGCATTCAAGTTGCACTAAAGTCTCATCAAAGGAGCGCAGGAACCTTTTCAAAGTCGCTACGACTTTAAGTCACAATAGATTGGAGTAGGTGCCATTGAAATCAATAGGCTGCGACTTGTCATGTGCCCAAAGTTGCTTGACAAGCATTTGAGCATTTCTAGGAGCATATTTAAAAAAATATAAAAAGCAGTGACTCAAACAATCACTGCAGGTGAATCTTCCTGCTGCATGTTATAAATGTCAGGGACTGATTCACCACCAGTGGATGTTTGGTGAAAGGAACATTCACCGCCTTGTAAGTGTTGAGTGTTTGTATTTCTTTCTCGTACATCACGGGACACAGAGCGACATAGTCATTACTAATGGGTTATATAGATACCGTCAGGTGCTGGCACTGGCAACTTCCAAAACCGGAAGTACCCTCCCCTATATAAGCCCCTCCCATCCGGGAGCACCTCAGTTTTTTGCCAGTGTCTAAGGTGTTGGCCAAGAAGAAACATGTGTTTTTCACTGAGCTTGCGTACAGGTTCTTTTGGGCCTCAGTAAGCTATTCCGGATCCGACCAAAAAAGCTTCATAGCTAAACGGTCGGTACCCGGGCCTTGCAGAGAAGAGCAAGGTTTTGCCTGTAATGCTTCTCTTAGGAGAGCTGGACCCTGGGATCCAGAGCTCTGGTCATACCCACGACCAAGATGTTTTCTGTGCAGGGTGCTATACAGGTCCAGGGGAGTGGAATCCTTGGGAACCCGGTCCCTGAAGGTTTGATTACAATGCCTGCCGTGATAGGTGAAGTTTGGGCTTTTGTGGACCAAACAAAGTCCTGCGGCGGGGAACAGGTAAGTGGGGGCCCCCAGGAACTTGGTTCTATTGGGGGACCCCCAAGCCTAATTTGTCTTTCTGTCTGTTACCTAACGGTATTCCCGCTAATATTCTGTGTATGCCTGTTACTACTGAGAAAATGTAAAAATTTTAATAGTAGGCAAGAAAAAAAAAAAAAAAAAAATGTAAGACCGCGGTACCTGTGTTAGACACTAGAGGCCGCTATGGTTCTTTTTCTTGTAATGTGGATTTTTTTCTTCCAGAATCAAATCCAGGCAGTTGGTATGTTCTCTCCTGGGAAGCTGTCTCCTCTGCCCTGTTGCTGCGCTCATCCATCCCCGGGCCCTGCGGCAAAGGGACCCTGGCTCCCATCTAGCTCCTTGTTGTTTTCAAAAAAGGCGCCGAAGGCGCACGTGCCCGCGCCTCTATTCATAGAGGCGATCTGGAAAAAGGGGCGGAGCGGGTGGATGACGCTCAGGTGTGCGCCGCGGTGCTACTGCGCATGTGCGGGCGTCCAGCGTGTTTTAAAGCACATTATAGCTGGCTGTTGAAGTGCACAGACAGAGCTAGCAACAATATAAAGGCACATAGAGGCGGTTGATACAGGCATCCCCTAGAAAGGCACTTTAGTAGACACCAACTGTGATATAGCAGCAATTGTGCTAGACTATTCTCAGTAAAAGTGGTGTATTACGGCTGGAATACCTCAGCTTTAGGCTTAGGAATATGCCGTCCAGAAGCTCCGGAACTGAATCTTCCAGGAAGCGAAGGGGGTCTCATCGGGCTCTGAGGATCTTGGGCATACTTCTGCTGCACCAGTCTCCCCTGAAGTTCAGAGGTAAGTGACCGTAGAGACCCCGCAGGGGTACTTGGTACTGTGGCTGTCCTCAGTTCACCTGCTCCTGTGTATGTAACAGAGGAGGTTTTTTCCTCAGCTCTGGGAGGATTAGAGAGAGATTGTCAACATTAATCGCTGCCTCCCTGTCAGGGAAAGCACGCCCGATCTCCATCTCCTCCTTCAAAGTGCCTGTTAGCAGAGCAACAGTCCCATACAGGGATCGACCTGCCTGAAGGGGATCAGGATAAGGTTGATTCTGTTATAGAGGAGTCAACAGTGGGGGAACCTTTTCTCAGCATCTCAAGCTGAAAGATTATGGGTTCAGTCTCTGACTAACATGGTCCGATCAGCATTTAAAAATGCACCTTGCGGAACCATCAACCACTACTGTATCCTCGTTGGGGTCGCTAGAAGCCCCCAGACTGTCTGTTCTTTTCCACTTCACCCTTTACTGAAAGGGCTTATTTACCAGGATTGGGAACGTCCTGAGAAAATATTTATTCCCCCAAGAGATTTCCGGTGGTCTATCCCATGGAGAATAAGTTCATCAAAAAAATGGAAGGTCCCTACAGTGGACGCAGCCATCTCTTGTATGTATAAATCACTGACATGTCCAGTGGATAATGTCCAAATGTTCAAGAACCCAATAGATAAAAGATTGGAGTCCTTATGAAAGTCTGCTTCTTTCTACAGCAAGCTTGGTGACACAACCAGCAGTAGCAGCTATTGGGGTCTGCTAAGCAGTGAAGGATCAGTTGAAACAGGTCTTGAGGGACTTGACAGATCAGCAGGCTTTGCCCTAGCTGATCTACCTAGAGCCTTAGGCTTTGCGGTTGACGCCATAAAGGATTCAGTCCATCAGGCCTCCCGCCTTACGCTGTCTATAGTACATATGCGTAGGCTTCTATGGCTCAAAAACTGGTCTGCTGAAGCTCCCTGTAAAGAATGGCTGGTTAGCGTCCCATTTCATGGTGAACGCTTATTCAGGGAAAACCTGGACAAATATATCCAGAAAATTTCCAGCGGTAAAAATACGCTCTTGCCGGTTAAAAACAGAGTTAGAGGTCCCTCTTTAAGAGGCCTGCTTCTCCAGTCCCTGGGGCATCGGCTGTGTAACAGTTCCGACGGCCTCCTCGGTCAATTCCCGGGGGTAAAAAACAGGGACAATAGCAGGGTAATGAGAAACCCTGGGTCAGGGGAGGTACAAAACCTCCCCCAAAGTTAAATTCATTGAAGGGTCCCCCACTCAGTCGGGTGGGGGGAGGACTCCAGTTGTTCGCAAGAGACCTGGCGGGACACGATCAAGACAGATAGGTGCTCTCCGCAGTATGTTTGGGATACAGTTTGGAGTTAAAAGACTCTCCTCCTTCCCATTTTTGAGGTCAAACGTGCCAAGGGATCCCCGGAAGATAGAGTCCCTCCTGTTGGCACTAGAACAACTATTGCTCCAAGGAGTAATTATGGAGGTTCCCCTGGAAGAATGAGGGTTCGGGTTTTACTCAAACCTCTTTACAGTCCCGAAGCAAACGCGGACGGGAGGCCCATATTAATTCTAAAAAGGGCTATACAAATTCCTGTATATCAGGACTTTCCGATGGAGTCGATCCGATCGGTGGCCACTGCCCTACAAGGGGAGGATTGGTTAGCCGCGATCGACATCAAAGATGCTTATTTGCACATTCCCATCTTTCCAGTCCACCAAAAATTTCTACGCTTTGCAGTAGAAGGGCGCCATTTTCAGTTCAGAGCCTTACCCTTCGGTTTGGCCACAGCACCACAAGTGTTTACAAAAATTCTGGCCCCATTATTGGCCAATCTAAGAACACAAGGTGTAATGATAATGGCATATCTAGATGACTTGTTGCTGATAGACCACTCAGTGAAAAAACTAGACGTGGTCGTTCACAAGACAATCAAGTATCTGGAATATCACGGTTGGATTATCAACCGAGACAAGTTAGCCCTAAAAACCAGTCAAAAGTCTGGAATACTTGGGGCTAAGGTTGGATTCAGGCCAGAGAAAAATATTCTTGCCTCGAGGAAAGGTGTTGTTTTTGAAAGATTTGATCTACTTAGTGGGTACAAAAAAGACAGCCGTCCATACGCCTGTGCATGAGGCTGCTGGGAAAAATGGTGGCATCATTCGAAGCAGTACCCTACGGTCAATTCCATTCAAGGAATTTGCAAGGGGCCATACTGTCAGCCTGGAACAAAATAGTTCAGGCCCTAGACTTACAATGTCCTTGTCCCCTTCCGTTCGCAAGAGCCTCCGTTGGTGGTTGGTTCCCCAGAATCTGGAAAAAGGGAAATCCTTCAGTCCGATTTCTTGGAAGGTGGTCACTACAGATGCCAGCCTTATAGGCTGGGGAGCAGTACTGGAGCAATGGTCTCTCCAGGGCAGATGGTCGGATGCAGAAAAGGCCCTGCCCATCAATCTCTTAGAGATACGAGCAGCCCGGTATGCCCTAGTAGCATGGACATCCAAACTCCAAGGGTCCCCTGTCAGAATTCAATCAGACAATGCCACAGCAGTGGCATATATCAATCATCAGGGGGGCACCAGGAGTCGTGCAGCCCAGAGGGAAGTAAATTACAACCTGAAATGGGCAGAAAGATATGTCCCAGCCATATCTGCGGTATTCATTCCAGGAGTGGAGAATGGGAAGGCGGACTTTCTAAGTCGCCAGCAATTATGCCCAGAGGAAGGGTCCCTTCACCCCGAGGTTTTCTGGACAATATGTCAGCGGTGGGAAACATCGGATGTAGATCTTCTAGCATCCAGATTCAACGCAAAGGTGGACAGGTTTGTCTCTCGGACAAGGGATCCCCTAGCTTGCGGCTCGGATGCCCTAGTGTTCCCTTGGGATCAGTTCAAGCTGATATATGCATTCACACCGCCACAATGGTTTCCTCGATTACTCCGCAGAATCAGGGTAGAAAAGAAACCAGTGATTCTGGTGGCTCCAGCGTGGCCCCGAAGAGCGTGGTACGCGGAGATTGTAAAATGTCAGTGGGGAGTCCTTGGACTCTCCCACGTCGTCCGGACCTGCTTTTGCAAGGACCGATATACCACCCTTCCTTACCAGCCCTAGGTTTGACGGCCTGGCTATTGAAGCCCACATTCTAAAAAAGAGAGGGCTCTCTAATTCTGTGGTATCTACCATGATCAATGCCAGGAAGCCGGTATCCAGGCAGATCTACTATAGAATCTGGAAGGCGTACATCGCCTGGTGTGAGGCCAAGAAATGGCATCCACGTAAATACGTAATAGGTAGGATTCTGGACTTCCTACAATGGGCTGTAGATAGGAAGCTTGCCTTGAGTACTATCAAGGGTCAGATTTCGGCCTTGTCAATATTTTTTCAAAGGCCCTTGGCTTCGCATTCACTAGTCAAAGCCTTTATACAAGGAGTGATGCGTATTAGTCCTCCGGTTAATATTCCCATATGTCCATGGGATCTAAACTTGGTTCTGTCGGTTCTACAGAAACAACCATTTGAACCATTACAGCATATTTCCTTGGTTCTTCTCACCAGGAAATTGATTTTTCTAGTAGCCATTGTGAGGGGGTTAGCTCGGCAGCGGGTGTGTGTGACCCCCGGGATGGGCTCCCCACCCAAAAACAGGCCCAGCAGACGGAGGTTGTGGTTTTCAAAATCAAAAAGGTGCGGTTTATTTTCTATTTACAGTGACAAAAACACAGCAAGGCAAAAAAAAACATAAACAAAATAAATCCTGGTCAACTTGACCTCTGACTAAACATACAGGTTTCCTAACTAACAACTGGGATCAGCCTAGTGCTGTCCTAGTCCCTAAGTCCCTGGTTTTAAATGTCCAAGCAAATATATAGCCACACAGGCTTTCTCTCACCGCACAGGGGTTCACTCTCCCTAGACAGTCCACACAGGTCTGGTTCCAGGCATGAGCTAACACCTAATGAATCTGGGAGTTTTTTTATAGAGGCCTAAATGAGCTGACAAGCTTCAGCTGGCCTCATCAACTCCCTGTCTGCACGACGCCCAGCCCTCTCCCTAGAGGTATGAGTCATCAATGAGCCCACTAGTCTCAGCTGGGCTTATACAACTCTCCACCTAGCTGTATAAGTCGGCGTAAAGCCTGAATCTGGGCGAAATATATCTACCCCCCTGGATGCAACCAGGTGACTTTACCTTCCTGCTGTCACATACCCCCCCCTCTTGTTTTAACCTCGGGGTTGGAACACCAGCAATCAGGCATTCATGTACTCGAGACAAAGCATCCACATTCCCCATTTGAACGCCAGGGCGATGCTTTACTGTGAAGTTGAATTCCTGGAGGGCCAGGAACCACCTATTCACTCTTCTATTTGTTTCCTTGTTTTGAGCCATCCACTTTAACGGAGCGTGATCCGTAACCATGTCAAAGTGCCTACCTAGCAGGTAGTACCGAAGGGAATCTAGAGCCCACTTCACCGCTAAACACTCCTTTTCAACGGTGGCGTAATTTACCTCATGGGACTTCAACTTCCTGCTGAGGTAAATGACTGGGTGCTCTTCCCCGTTCCAGACCTGGGACAATACTGCTCCTAACCCCACATCTGACGCATCACTTTGTACGACAAAGTCTCTAGAGAAGTCGGGTGAGTACAACACTGGCTGGCTACATAAGGCTTGTTTCAAGAATTGGAATGCTGCCTCAGCCTCGGGGGTCCATTTAATCATGACCGACCCTTTCCCCTTCGTCAGGTTGGTTAGGGGCACAGCCTTAGAAGCAAAGTGGGGAATGAATCGCCGATAATACCCAGCGATTCCCAGAAAGGCTCGTACCTGCTTCTTGCTGTTGGGACGTGGCCAACTCTGGATGGCCTCGACTTTGTTGAGTTGGGGTTTTATTACTCCCCTCCCAATGGTGTACCCAAGATATTTGGCCTCCTCCTGCCCAATGGTACACTTCTTGGGGTTAGCCGTAAACCCTGCTTCCCGAACAGAGTCCAGGACTGCTTGCACTTTTGGCAGATGTGAGGCCCAATCTGTGCTATGGACAATTATGTCATCCAGGTAAGCCGCAGCATACTTCCGATGGGGCCTCAGCATCTGGTCCATTTTCCGCTGGAATGTGGCCGGCGCATTCTGTAACCCGAACGGCATTCTTTTATATTGGAACGCCCCGTCTGGGGTTACAAATGCGGTTTTCTCTTTGGCCGACTTGGCCAGGGGGATTTGCCAATACCCTTTTGTGAGGTCAAGAGTCGTCATGTATCGGGCTGTTCCCAGCCGGTCGATCAACTCATCTATACGTGGCATGGGGTAGGTGTCAAATTTTGTAACTTTGTTCAACTGACGAAAATCGTTACAAAATCGCCAGCTCCCATCCGGTTTAGGCACCAACACAATGGGACTAGACCAATCACTTTGGGACTCCTCTATCACCCCTAAGTTCAGCATTTTCTGTACTTCCTCCCGTATTGCCTCCCGTCGGGCCTCTGGGATCCGATAGGGTTTTAACTTCACCCTTTCACCGGGCGGGGTAATAATGTCATGCTCTACCCCAGATGTTTGTCCCGGCAGCTCAGAGAATACCTCCTTGTTGCGAAGCACAAACTCCTTAACCTCCTGTTGTTGGGGTTGTGACAAGGTGGCTGCGATTCCAACCTCAGGAATCACGCAACCAGTTTGAGCTGGTGACCAAGTGTCTGCGACTAGGGACTCTCTATCCCTCCAGGCTTTCAACAGATTAACGTGATAGATCTGTTCGGGCTTTCGCCTTCCTGGTTGTCTGACCTTGTAATTCACTTCGCTCACTTTTTCCATTATCTCGTAGGGGCCTTGCCATTTGGCAAGGAATTTACTTTCAACCGTAGGGACAAGTACCAATATCCTATCCCCCGGGGAAAAGGTACGGGTCTTGGCTCCACGGTTGTACACTCTCTGCTGTGCCAACTGCGCTTGGGCCAAATGTTCCTTCACGATGGGCATTACCTGTGCAATTCGATCTTGCATCAGGGCGACATGCTCAATCACACTCCTGTGGGGAGAACTCTCACTTTCCCAAGTTTCCTTGGCAATATCCAACAGCCCTCTTGGGTGTCTCCCATACAGTAACTCAAAGGGGGAGAATCCCGTAGAGGATTGGGGCACCTCCCTAATAGCAAACATCAAATAAGGAAGTAGACAGTCCCAATCCCTTCCATCTCTATCCACCACTTTCTTCAACATTTGTTTTAGGGTTTTGTTGAATCTTTCAACCAGCCCATCGGTTTGGGGGTGATACACAGATGTACGCAATTGCGTCACTTTGAACAATTTACACAGCTCTTTCATAACCCGGGACATAAAGGGTGTACCTTGGTCCGTAAGCAGTTCTTTACAAATACCCACCCGGCTAAAAACAAGAGATAGCTCTTTGGCTATGGTTTTGGCCGAGGTATTTCTGAGAGGGATCGCTTCTGGATAACGGGTGGCATAGTCCATTATAACCAATATGTACTGGTGCCCCCTAGCGGACTTGATTATAGGACCTACCAAATCCATTGCGATTCTCTCAAACGGGACCTCAATGATGGGTAGAGGGACCAGCGGGCTACGGAAATGTGGCATCGGGGCCGACCTCTGACACACAGGGCAGGAGGAACAATAATTTTCTATGTCCTTCATCACCCCAGGCCAATAGAATCTCTGTAATACCCTCTCTCGGGTTTTCTCTGTCCCCAGATGACCTCCAAGAATGTGCCCATGGGCCAACTCCAACACCAACTTCCTGTAAGGTTTGGGCACCACAAGCTGCTCAACGGTTTCTTCTGCCCTTTTTGCCACCCGATACAGTAGGTCCTTCTCTACGCTGAAGTATGGGTAAGTGCCGGTATTATCTGGGTTCACTAACTCGCCATCTATTTTCACTACGTTTTCCCGTGCCTTTATTAGGGCGGGGTCTTTCAACTGTTCTGTGGCAAAGTTTTCCCTGTGAACCTCAAGATCAGAAAACTCCACAGACGGTAGGTTTTCGTCTGAGGAGGTGGGCTCCTCTCCAGTTTCTTGAGTCTCCCCTGCCAATACTGACAAGGGAAATTCCGGAGAGTCCTCACCACTCTCAGGGGAGTTCTGGCTATCACATTCCTGGTACATAGGGGCACCCGTGGGGGGCTCAGGATCATCCCACAGTTCCCAGAACTTCGGAAAATCCCTTCCCACAATGGCGTCATGCGGTAACTGAGATACTAAGCCCACTGGATGAGAGAGGGTACCTTTGGGGGTCTCGAAACACACTGTAGTCACTGGATACTCTCGGGTGTCCCCATGCACACAAATAACGGCTACCTTGCTATTCCCAGAGACCTCTGTTTTAACTAACTCAGCCTTTATCAGGGTCACAAGGCTACCTGAATCCAGCAATACCACAACATTTCTACCATTAATACACATTTTGCATAAATGTTTCTCAGTTCCCCGAATGGCAGTGCATGCGACTGTCGCACACAGCGACTGACGTCTGCCCGTCAGAAAGTCACACTGCATGGGTTCCTCCACAACCGGGCAATTTGCTGCAATATGTCCCGCTTGGCGGCAGCGGTAGCAAACGATCCTTCTTGCCGCCTCTTGAGCTGCTGATTTCCCAGGCTGTTCTCGCCAAACTTGGGGTAGAGCTCCCACCCTCTCACTCTCTCCACCCTTACCCCTTGGAATCATCTTATCCGCCCCTGGGGATGGTCTGGTCTTAGGGTGGAAAGTCCGAGTGTCTCTGGAAGAGGCCGTCAGGTTCTCTGTAGCCAAGTATTTCTCCACACGATCCACAAGACCATCGGCCGTCTCTGGGTCTCCATGGCTTACCCACTTTTGGATGGCAGTAGGAAGAGCTCTCAAAAACCGATCCATTACAACACGTTCCACAATCTTTGGTGCGGACAAAGTCTCTGGCTGTAGCCACTTTCTGCTCAGGTGAATGAGATCATACATTTGAGACCTGGGGGGTTTTCCAAGCTGGAAAGTCCAGTTATGCACACGCTGAGCCCGGACAGCCAGGGTGACACCCAGCCTTGCCAATATTTCAGCTTTTAGCATCACATAGTCTTTTGCTTGGTTAGGCTCTAGGTCATAGTAAGCTTTCTGCGATTCACCAGTTAACAGAGGAGCCACTAGTCCAGCCCACTGCTCCTCAGGCCACTTTTCTCTTTCAGCGGTCCTTTCAAATGTGGTCAAAAATACCTCTGGATCATCCTCTCCAGTCATTTTTGTCAATAAACGACTCACCCCAAAGGACGCGGTATTAGTGGGACGGCTTTCCTCACTGGTCTGCGGACGTTGCTGCATTACTGCTTCCATCTGTTGTTGTAGTCTCTGCTCTTGCTTCTGCAACAGGTCTATGAAGCGGGCCTCAGATTGCTGTTGGGCTTGTTGCTGAGCCTCCAGACTCTGTTGTAAAGTTGCAAGGCTCTGTTGATGAGCTTGCTGCTGGGCTGCAAGGCTCCTTTGTAAACCTGCATTTGTCTGCTGTTGATTGGCATTTGCTAGAGCCAGCTGTTTCAGTATCTCCTCCATGCTGGCTTAAAAAAAAAAACTGCCACTGGTTCTCCACCAACTGTGAGGGGGTTAGCTCGGCAGCGGGTGTGTGTGACCCCCGGGATGGGCTCCCCACCCAAAAACAGGCCCAGCAGACGGAGGTTGTGGTTTTCAAAATCAAAAAGGTGCGGTTTATTTTCTATTTACAGTGACAAAAACACAGCAAGGCAAAAAAAAACATAAACAAAATAAATCCTGGTCAACTTGACCTCTGACTAAACATACAGGTTTCCTAACTAACAACTGGGATCAGCCTAGTGCTGTCCTAGTCCCTAAGTCCCTGGTTTTAAATGTCCAAGCAAATATATAGCCACACAGGCTTTCTCTCACCGCACAGGGGTTCACTCTCCCTAGACAGTCCACACAGGTCTGGTTCCAGGCATGAGCTAACACCTAATGAATCTGGGAGTTTTTTTATAGAGGCCTAAATGAGCTGACAAGCTTCAGCTGGCCTCATCAACTCCCTGTCTGCACGACGCCCAGCCCTCTCCCTAGAGGTATGAGTCATCAATGAGCCCACTAGTCTCAGCTGGGCTTATACAACTCTCCACCTAGCTGTATAAGTCGGCGTAAAGCCTGAATCTGGGCGAAATATATCTACCCCCCTGGATG
Organism: Rana muscosa; assembly: GCA_029206835.1. NCBI lineage: Eukaryota > Metazoa > Chordata > Amphibia > Anura > Ranidae > Rana > Rana muscosa. The sequence goes on along the minus strand of CM055117.1, from coordinate 1,084,413,909 downwards.
CAACCAGGTGACTTTACCTTCCTGCTGTCACACCATTTGTTCGGCTAAAAGAGTATCGGAATTAGCAGCTATGTCCTGTAAGGAGCCATATCTGGTTATCCATAAGGACAGAGTAGTGTTACGTCCTCATCCAGCCTTTCTTCCTAAGGTGGTATCGAGGTTTCATTTGAACCAAGATGTGGTTCTTCCTTCTTTTTTCCCCAAACCTACTTCGGTAGAGGAAAAGTTATTGCATTCTTTGGATGTAGTAAGAGCAGTTAAAGCTTATCTAAAAGCCACTGCTCAGATTCGTAGAACGGATACTTTGTTTATTCTGCCGGAAGGCCCCAGAAAGGGTCAGGCAGCGTCAAAATCTACTTTAGCCAAGTGGATTCGACAGGTCATAATACAAGCCTATGGCTTGAGAAGGAGACCGCCTCCGTTCAAAGTTAGAGCGCACTCCACGAGAGCAGTTGGAACTTCATGGGCAGTGCATCACCAGGCCTCCCTGGCTCAAATCTGTAAGGCCGCAACATGGTCTTCAGTACACACGTTTACTAGGTTCTACCAGGTGGACGTTAGAAGTCAGGAGGATGTCGCCTTTGGGCGCAGTGTGTTGCAGGCCGCAAAAGATCCTCATGTCTGATAGCGCTCAGCTTATATATGGTGTATCCCCCCCCTCATTGGGCATTGCTTTAGGACATCCCATTAGTAATGACTATGTCGCTCTGTGTCCCGTGATGTACGAGAAAGAAAATAGGATTTTTATAACAGCTTACCTGTAAAATCCTTTTCTTAGGAGTACATCACGGGACACAGAGCTCCCGCCCCTCTTTGGGGACACTTATTGCTTTTCTACAAAACTGAGGTGCTCCCGGATGGGAGGGGCTTATATAGGGGAGGGTACTTCCGGTTTTGGAAGTTGCCAGTGCCAGCACCTGACGGTATCTATATAACCCATTAGTAATGACTATGTCGCTCTGTGTCCCGTGATGTACTCCTAAGAAAAGGATTTTACAGGTAAGCTGTTATAAAAATCCTATTTTTGTTCATTAGGGCATAAGGAGATAATGGAAAAATTAGCCTATATCGCCATCTTCTGGCTGAATATAAGAATGTATCTGCAATATTTCAGATTTATCTTTTTGTTTTATAAAATAAAAAAAATATATATTTTTTTCCAGATCATGGCTTGTAATAATACATACACATAGGGGCAGTCATGCGTTTGCTCATAGTGAAACACGGCACTAAAATGCAAATATGTGAAAAACTAAAAACCAAGTGCTAATGCAGAAGCTGCAATCACAAGAATAATATCTGAATACAAAATATCTTCCAACTATTAACCAAAATGTGTTGTGCCTCCACTTTAAATCATACGATGAATGCATGATACCAGTGCAAACAATAGCAGTATACATTAGCGTGCAAAATTATAAAAGACATTCAAACTGTATGATAAAATGTCTCAAAATACAATGAAGGTAAAAGTGTCAGCAACGTTCACACGTGACACCTTTAGTGTCTCCATCACCGCGAAAAAAAATTAAAGCTCCGCCCAGGCTGACATCATCACGCATGTGGGTGGGCGGCGCTCCAGAGTTTTTCTATGCTGTGCATATTTGTTTTACCCATCCTTGTTTAATAAAGGTTTATATTGCTGGATCACACTATGTGCCTGTCCTTCCCACTTTTCCATGGGTTTAACCACTTAAAGGGGTGTTCCAGGCAACCCCGGGCAAAAAAAAAAAAAATTAAAAGCCAGCAGCTACACATACTGCAGCTGCTGGCTTTTAATAAATGGAGACTCACCTGTCCTGGTGTCCCTCGATGTCGGCAACGCAGCTGATGTTTCACATCAGCTGTCGGTGCTTCCGTCGCCATTGCGGGTAAGGGAACCCGGCAATGAAGACTTTCGCTTCACGCCGGGAACCCTACTGCAAGGAGGACGGAGGAGGATGGACGGACGGACGGACGAGGGGAGGACGGACGAGAGGAGGAGGAGGAGGGACAGGAGGGGGAGGAGGAACAGGAGGAGGGACAGGAGGAGGAGGGACAGAAGGAGGGAGGAGGGAGGAGGGACAGGAGGAGGGAGGAGGGACAGGAGGAGGGAGGAGGGAGGAGGGAGGAGGAGGGAGGAGGAGGAGGACTTCACTGCCGCGGCCGGACTCCAGTAAGTGGGAAAGGATACCTGTCCCCCCTCCCCCCCGAAAGGTGCCAATTGTGGCACCGGAGGGGGAGGGGGAATCCGATGAGCGGAAGTTCCACTTTAGGGTGGAGCTCCGCTTTAAGGACCGGGCCTATTTTTCAAACATGTTGTTTACAAGTAAAAAAAATTTTTTTTGCTAGAAAATTACTTAGAACCCCCAAACACATACATTATATATGTGTAGCGGGCCTCACTCTCCCTCTCCGCTTCTATCGCCTGGTTGGCTGGTGTGGTCTAGGGGTACCTGGGAGAGGAGAGTGCAGGAACACTACGCCAAGCTCTCCCCTTGTATGTGTATGAGGGTTGAGCAAAGTCACTTAAATTACCTCCGGGTCTGTTCTCTGCATACGAAGCTTCCGCTTGTTCCGTGGAGATGTGTCTACCAGTAACAGAGCCCCACACCAATTAAAAGTCCAACACTCTTTTATTTCTTCATTGCAGGGTGAACATAATAGTTGAACTTTCAGTAACAGACAGGGGTGTGGATACGAGTAGGCCCAGGCACAAATGAATTCTCCTATTCCTTTGCAAGCGAATAGGCTTGGCGCACGGTCTCTGCCACCGACCGTGAGATTGGTCGCTGCCACCGACCGGATGAACTGTTGAGGCCCCTGCCACAGGCCTAATAGCAGGTCTCTGCCACCGACCTGAGTTGACTAGTTGGACCGCTGTCACCGGTCATAGAACATGAACCACCTTCCTCTATGAACTTGGCCCCTGTTCGGGAAAGATATCCCTCCGGGCAGTCTCCAGAGGTTCACTCGGCACTGGCACTAGGTCTTCGGATAGATCCCTCCTCCGGTCCCTTACGCCTCTGAATTTGGGTGCCCAACACCCGGGGCACCCTAGGACAATCCCTTCCTTGCGGGACCCAGCGGAAGGTACTGGGCCCCAGGCCTCCGGCTGAGTACCTCACCCCAGACTGAAGGTGTCTGGGATGGAACACGAACTCCAAGTGTCCAGGCCTAGGCCGCCTGGACACCGACCGCGGACAGTAGCCCTCAGGCTGAAGGTGCCTGGGACTCGAACCTCGAGGCGAAAATGTGCGCCCCCTTTATACCCTCTCCCAGCAAGCACAGCGGGTTCCCCGCCCCGCCGTACAACTGCTGCGAGAGGTCACAAAGGGTACGGCACTGCAGTGACGGTTCAACCCCAGCCCAAAGTGACAGCGCCACCTGCTGGGCCGCAGGGAACTGGTCATCACTGATGTCTTCACCAGACTCAAACACTCTGAAAAGTACACACACACACACCACACTTTTTTTCAGACACCCTTAAGGATAAAATGGCGATCGTCGCAATACTTTCTGTCACGCCGTATTTGCGCAGCGGTCTTACAAATGCAATTTTTTGGGGAAAAAAATATACACTTTTTTTAAATAAAAAAAAAAAAAAAAACGTAAAGTTAGCCCACTTTTTTTTTTTTTATATATTGTCAAAAGATAATGTTACGCCGAGTAAATTGATACCCAACATGTCATGCTTCAAAATTGCACCCGCTTGTCGAATGGCGACAAACTTTGACCTTTAAAAACCTCCATAGGCGACGTTTAAAAATGTCTACAGGTTACCAGTTTTGAGTTACAGAAGAGATCTAAGGCTGGAATTATTGCTCTCGCTCTAACGATCATGGCAATACCTCACATGTGTGGTTTGAACACCGTTTTAATATGCGGGCGCAACTTACGTCTGCGTTGGCTCCTGCATGCAAGCTCGGCGGGACGGGGCGCTTAAAAAAAAAATTTCATTTTTACACTGTCCTTTTAGAAAAAAATAAAATTTGGGTCACTTTTATTTCTATTACAAGGAATGTAAACATCCCTTGTAATAGAAAAAGAAAAAGCACAACAGGTCCTCTTAAATGTGAGATCTGGGGTCAAAAAGACCTCAGATCTCATATTTACACTTAAAGTGGAGGTCCCGCGAAAAAAAAAAAAAAATATTAAAAGCCAGCAGCTACAAATACTGTAGCTACTGACTTTTAATAAATGGACACTTACCTGTCCTGGAGTCCAGCGATGCCGGCAGCCGAAGACGAGCAATCACTCGTCTCTCGGCTCCCCCCCACTGCCATCCTCGGTGAGGGAATCAGGAAGTGAAACGTTGCGGCTTCACTACCCGGTTCCCTACTGCGCATGCGCGAGTAGCGCGGCGCGTTTCCAGTGGTCCCCGCTGTCTCCTGGGACCAGTGTGTTTCCCAGAAGGCAGCGGGGGAGACGGGAAGTGGAGTGAGTCCCGTGGGAGTCACTCCCCAGAAGTGGGTGCAAATACCTGTATTATACAGGTATCCGCACCCCCCTTCCCCCTGAAAAGGTGCCAAATGTGACACCGGAGGGTTCCGAAAAGCGGAAGTTCCATTTTTAGGTGGAACTCCGCTTTAAGACCATTGGGGAGAAGTGATGTTTGACGTCGCTTCCGTCGTCCAAAGTTATGGAGCCGAGCGGGGGCCATCTTTCCCTCGGCTCCATGCTACTGAGCGGAGAGGATCAGATCGTCTCCACCGCTACTGGCAGCTCCGGTAAGCGGAGGTGACGACCTGATCGCAGCGGGAAGGGGGGGCACCTATCCCGCTGCCGATAAAAGTAATCTTGTGGCGAATCCGCTAAAGAGACCACTTTAATCTTGAAAGAGGACCGCCTGCCATTGAAGAAAATACTGGGGTTATGGCATCTATCTGCTGCCATAACCCCGGTATTCTAGGTCAAAGTACCGACGTATAACGACGGCTGCTGGTCGGTAAGTGGTTAAAATATATTGCTCGTGAGGTGATATTTCCTTAAGAGTTCAGCGATTCATGGGGTGGATCCTCAGGATGTTCCATATGTGCTTAAGACTTCCACTAAAGGTCTTATGCCGCGTACGCACGACCATTTTTCTCGTCTGGAAAAATGACATTTTTTTCTCTTTGACGAGAAAAACACCCGTGTGTGGGCTTTCCAGCATTTTTTCCCAGACGAGAAAAACTGCAAGAATCACGAGAAAAATTAGAACATGCTCTAATTTTTCTCGTCGTGATTCATGGCATTTTCGCGGCAGTTTTCCCATAGGGAAACACTGCCAGGGAGCCTACACGCGGTCGGTTTTCTCGACCAAGAGAAAAAATGTAATGAAAACCGGCCGTGTGTAGGGGACCAAGCCGGTCCTCGTTTTTCATGTCGAATTTTTCGGCGGTGTTTTCACCGTCAAGAAAATCGATCGTGTGTACACGGCATCAGGCTTCTCCTAAGAGGCACATTTTTTTGTGGTGGTGGAGACACTATGGGCTCGTTTACACTTCCTATAAAGTGGTTGTAAACCCTCCCCCGGAAGTTACAGCTACAGGTAAGCCTAGATTAAGACTTACCTGTAGGCGTTTGCCAAATCTCCTAAACCTACACGGTTTAGGCAATATTTGCCAAAAATAGTACACCGATGTCTTCGCCGCTCCGGCCAATCACAGTGCCGGTACGTGGCCCTTTAACTGCCGCCGCCGGCGGCGCGCTCACGACCCCCCTGCCTTCCCCGTGAGTGGGACCGCGGGATCCCCGCAATTGTCTCACGGAGGCATGGAGCGGGGAGATGTCAGTGTAAACACAACATCTCCCCGCTCCTCTACTGACAATGTCAGCGATCTCCGCTCTGTGTAATCAGAGCGGAGATCGCGTGTCAGTCGTAGCCACGCCCCCCCTCAGTTAGTAACACGCCCCTAGGCACACTTAACCCCTCCAGCGCCCCTAGTGGTTAACCCCTTCACTGCCAGTGTCATTTTCATAGTAACCAGTGCATTTTTATTGCACTGATCGCTGTGAAAATGACAATGGTCCCAAAAATGTGTCAAAAGTGTCCGATGTGTCCGCCATAATGTCGCAGTCACGAAAAAATAAAATAAATAATTAAATAAATAAATAAAAAATCGCCGATCGCCGCCATTACTAGTAAAAAATCGGCATTACTAGTAAAAAATAAAAAAAAAAATGTATAAAAATGCCTTAAAACTATACCCTATTTTGTAAACGCTATAATTTTTGCGCAAAACCCATTCAATAAACGCCGATTGCGTTTTTTTTTTACCAAAAATATGTAGAAGAATACGTATCGGCCGAAACTGAGGAAAAAAATAGTTTTTTTTTATATATTTTTTGGGGATATTTATTATAGCAAAAAGTAAAAAACATGTCATTTTTTTCTAAATTTCCACTTTATTTTTGTTTATAGCGCAAAAAAAAACAAAACACAGAGGTGATCAAATACCACCAAAAGAAAGCTCTATTTGTGGGAAAAAAAGGACACCAATTTTGTTTGGGAGCCACGTCGCACGACCGTGCAATTGTCAGTTAAAGCGACACAGTGCCGAATCGCAAAAAGGGGCCTGGTCATAATGGCCTGTATTGGTCCGGGGCTTAAGTGGTAAAAATGTGGCATTGGACACGCTTATTTAAAGCACTCTGAATGCTAATCATAGCGCCTGTCCCACGTTGTGTTTGCTTCGAAAACGATACCCCATGCCGCTTTCCTGATGCTTCAAAGTGTCTCCAAATGTCTGACAACGCTCGCCAACAGCACCTGCAGCTTTTGAGAGGCTTTTGTTCAGCGTTAGCTTCACTTTGTTTTGGAAGTATTGCGGGTACAATATATCCCAGGATGCACTGGGAAACCAATAAGCGAGCCGGAAAGAGGTCATCAGCAGTCGCTTACAGTTCATGTGTATCTATTCCGGAAGTGTCTGGTGTAGACGTCACATCTGGTGCGCAGCGTGGAGCACCAGGAAGGCGAGTGGGGCCCACACTTGAGTGGAGCAACTAGCAGACGGCACACGTGGTGTGTAACATATGAACGCTATATAGCGCAAGGTTAGTGGGGACCAGAGAGATAGGACTGAGTGGCAGAGAATGAGCAGAGCTGGGGGGACGGAGCTGGAGAAACTGTGCAGTTTGGAAACAATATAGCGGGGAGGTGTGCTGAGTTCCTGGGTCTGTACACCTGCTGTGCCCATTATGAAGGGTTCCCACCATCCCTGTGCTGAGTTCCCGGGTCTGTACACCTGCTGGGCCCATTATGAAGGGTTCCCACCATCCCTGTGCTGAGTTCCCGGGTCTGTACACCTGCTGTGCCCATTATGAGGGGTTCCCACCATCCCTGAGCTGAGTTCCTGGGTCTGTACACCTGCTGTGCCCATTATGAGGGGTTCCCACCATCCCTGTGCTGAGTTCCTGGGTCTGTACACCTGCTGTGCCCATTATGAGGGGTTCCCACCATCCCTGTGCTGAGTTCCTGGGTCTGTACACCTGCTGTGCCCATTATGAAGGGTTCCCACCATCCCTGTGCTGAGTTCCTGGGTCTGTACACCTGCTGTGCCCATTATGAAGGGTTCCCACCATCCCTGTGCTGAGTTCCCGGGTCTGTACAACTGCTGGGCCCATTATGAAGGGTTCCCACCATCCCTGTGCTGAGTTCCCGGGTCTGTACACCTGCTGTGCCCATTATGAGGGGTTCCCACCATCCCTGTGCTGAGTTCCTGGGTCTGTACACCTGCTGTGCCCATTATGAAGGGTTCCCACCATCCCTGTGCTGAGTTCCCGGGTCTGTACAACTGCTGGGCCCATTATGAAGGGTTCCCACCATCCCTGTGCTGAGTTCCCGGGTCTGTACACCTGCTGTGCCCATTATGAGGGGTTCCCACCATCCCTGTGCTGAGTTCCTGGGTCTGTACACCTGCTGTGCCCATTATGAGGGGTTCCCACCATCCCTGTGCTGAGTTCCTGGGTCTGTACACCTGCTGTACCCATTATGAAGGGTTCCCACCATCCCTGTGCTGAGTTCCTGGGTCTGTACACCTGCTGTGCCCATTATGAAGGGTTCCCACCATCCCTGTGCTGAGTTCCTGGGTCTGTACACCTGCTGTGCCCATTATGAAGGGTTCCCACCATCCCTGTGCTGAGTTCCCGGGTCTGTACACCTGCTGTGCCCATTATGAAGGGTTCCCACCATCCCTGTGCTGAGTTCCCGGGTCTGTACACCTGCTGTGCCCATTATGAAGGGTTCCCACCATCCCTGTGCTGAGTTCCTGGGTCTGTACACCTGCTGTGCCCATTATGAAGGGTTCCCACCATCCCTGTGCTGAGTTCCTGGGTCTGTACACCTGCTGTGCCCATTATGAAGGGTTCCCACCATCCCTGTGCTGAGTTCTCAGGTCTTCACTCCCGCTGTGCCCAAAGTTAGGGGTTCCCACCAACCCTTCTAAAACTTTAACATTTTATATAATAGAAAATGCATCAGAGGGTGTGGGAATATAAATAGGTCAGTGAGGTCACCGCTAGGGGGAGGACAATAAACACAGATGGGCGGCAACATCTAAAGGTCTAAGGGTGGAAGAGAGTGTTGGGAATTATGGCAGGTGGACCTCACCATAGGAGTATCATGGACTATTTCCACCCACAAAGCTCTGCCGATAACTTCATAGGGTCAGTTTTAGTTGTTATACTTGGTGAGAAAATGTAATAAAACATCATTATTTTATTCTAAATCACCAATCTTCATTTATTATAGAGCCGTAAGGGAGCTCCTGGAAGGGACCTTAGAAGGTAAGACGACAGTAAGACGACATCTTTTATGGCGCAACGCATAGGGCGGAGCTAGCACTGACATCATTGTGAATGCTCCATAGAGTGGTGCTTGTTCGTTTCCCCCCCCCCCCCCCCTTTTCTTTTATTCTGCACATTATGGTCACAGATTTATATGGACTTTTAAAATTGATTAGCACGTTGGTCACCTTTATAGTTATTGTTTTTAGTTGTTGATTCTCACTATTGATAACATAACTAAAAAAACAATATTTTTATTTATTTTTTAAAAGCAACACTTTAGAATACGCTGGCACATGGCGGGTGGATTTAGCGATCATTTGCTTTAATAAAATGGAAACAATGTAACAAAGATGGAGAAGTCCCTATAAACTTTGCGCAGCCGTGCTGTAAGGGGGCAGATTGGCTGCTCCCAGCAAAACACATTTGCTGCCCCCGGGGACACAGGCTGGCTCGCTCCCCTGGGGACACAGGCTGGCTCGCTCCCCCGGGGACGGACACAGGCTGGCTCGCTCCCCCGGGGACGGACACAGGCTGGCTCGCTCCCCCGGGGACGGACACAGGCTGGCTCGCTCCCCCGGGGACGGACACAGGCTGGCTCGCTCCCCCGGGGACGGACACAGGCTGGCTCGCTCCCCCGGGGACGGACACAGGCTGGCTCGCTCCCCCGGGGACGGACACAGGCTGGCTCGCTCCCCCGGGGACACAGGCTGGCTCGCTCCCCCGGGACTCACATTGGCTGTTCCGGGGACACAGATTAGCACATTGGGTGGAGAAGTTGGATCCTCTCCAGATAGTAGATGTAATTTGTAGAACTGGTTGTGAAATGTGAGTTGGTGTCTGGCAGGGTGTGCCCTGTACAGATGTGCGGAGAGTTCGTACACTATCCCTCTGTATACAATGTGTATGGTGTCACCCACTCTCAGACTCACCGACACGCAGGCCTCAAGTGTCAGCTGTGCCGACCACCACGCCTCGTTCTCCCTGGGGATGGCGGTGAAGGGGGAGGGCGGGGGGGGTCCCTGTGCAGATCAGTTGAAAAGTTTTCGGAGTTAAAGTTTCTTCTTCCTGTACGAGAGAGAAGAGGAAGCCAATCAGAAAGAAGTGTCAGCAAAACCTCCGACTACGACACTCTGATTAACCCTTCCACTGCTGGAGGAGAGTCACACATCGCTCTGCCTCCCCCCCGAATTAACCCTTCCACTGCTAGGAGAGAGTCACACATCGCTCTGCCCCCTCCCCCAGGATTAACCCTTCCACTGCTGGAGGAGTGTCACACATCGCTCTGCCTCCCCCCAGGATTAACCCTTCCACTGCTAGGAGAGTGTCACACAGCGCTCTGCCTCCCCCAGGATTAACCCTTCCACTGCTGGGAGAGTGTCACCCAGCGCTCTGCCCCCCTCCCCCAGGATTAACCCTTCCACTGCTGGGAGAGTGTCACCCAGCGCTCTGCCCCCCTCCCCCAGGATTAACCCTTCCACTGCTGGGAGAGTGTCACCCAGCGCTCTGCCTCCCCCCAGGATTAACCCTTCCACTGCTGGGAGTGTGTCACACATAGCTCTGCCCCCTCCCCCAGGATTAACCCTTCCACTGCTGGAGGAGTGTCACCCAGCGCTCTGCCTCCCCCCAGGATTAACCCTTCCACTGCTGGGAGAGTGTCACACATAGCTCTGCCCCCCCCCCAGGATTAACCCTTCCACTGCTGGGAGTGTGTCACACATCGCTCTGCCCCCCAGGATTAACCCTTCCACTGCTGGGAGTGTGTCACACATCGCTCTGCCCCCCCAGGATTAACCCTTCCACTGCTGTGAGTGTCACATCGCCAGGATTAACCCTTCCACTGCTGGAGGAGAGTCACACATCGCTCTGCCCCCCCAGGATTAACCCTTCCACTGCTGGGAGTGTGTCACACATAGCTCTGCCCCCCCAGGATTAACCCTTCCACTGCTGTGAGTGTCACATCGCTCTGCCCTCCCCCAGGATTAACCCTTCCACTGCTGGAGGAGTGTAGGAGTGTCACACATCGCTCTGCCCCCCTCCCCCAGGATTAACCCTTGCACTGCTGGAGGAGTGTCACACATCGCTCTGCCCCCCCCATGATTAACCCTTACACTGATGGAGGAGAGTCCCACATCGCTCTGCCCCACTCCCCCAGGATTAACCCTTCGTCTGCTGGAGGAGAGTCACACATCGCTCTGCCCCCCGGATTAACCCTTCCACTGCCGTAGAAGAGTCCCACATCAGTCTGCCCACCCCCCCAAGATTAACCCTTCCACTGCTGGGAGTGTCACATCGCTCTGCCCCCCCCAGGATTAACCCTTCCACTGCTGGGACAGTGCCACACATCGCTCTGCCCCCCCCCCCAGATTAACCCTTCCACAGCCAGAGGAGTCACACATAGCTCTGCCCCCCAGGATTAACCCTTCCACTGCTGTGAGTGTCACATCGCTCTGCCCCCCCCCAGGATTAACCCTTCCACTGCTGGGACAGTGTCACACATCGCTCTGCCCCCCCCCCCCAGATTAACCCTTCCACAGCCGGAGGAGTCACACATCGCTCTGCCCCCCAGGATTAACCCTTCCACTGCTGGAGAACAGTGTCACACAACGCTCTGCTCCTCCCCCAAGATTAACCCTTCCACTGCTGGAGGAGAGTCACACATAGCTCTGCCCCCCTCCCCCTGGATTATCCCTTCCACTACTTGTGGAGAGTCACATATCACTCCCCCCCCCCAGGATTAACCCTTCCACTGCTGGAGTGTAGGAGTGTCACACATCGCTCTGCCCCCTCCCCCAGGATTAACCCTTCCACTGCTGGAGGAGTGTCACACATCGCTCTGCCCCCCCCCCAGGATTAACCCTTCCACTGCTGGAGGAGAGTCCCACATCGCTCTGCCCCCCCCCCTCCAGGATTAACCCTTCCACTGCTGGCGGAGAGTCACACATCGCTCTGCCCCCCTCCCCCAGGATTAACCCTTCCACTGCTGGGAGGAGAGTCACACATCGCTCTGCTCCCCCAGGATTAACCCTTCCACTGCTGGAGGAGTGTCACACATCGCTCTGCCCCCCCAGGATTAACCCTTCCACTGCTGGGAGTGTGTCACACATAGCTCTGCCCCCCCAGGATTAACCCTTCCACTGCTGGGAGAGTGTCACCCAGCGCTCTGCCCACCCAGGATTAACCCTTCCACTGCTGGGAGAGTGTCACACATAGCTCTGCCCCCCCAGGATTAACCCTTCCACTGCTGGGAGTGTGTCACACATAGCTCTGCCCCCCCCCAGGATTAACCCTTCCACTGCTGGGAGTGTGTCACACATAGCTCTGCCCCCCCAGGATTAACCCTTCCACTGCTGGGAGAGTGTCACCCAGCGCTCTGCCTACCCCGGATTAACCCTTCCACTGCTGGGAGTGTGTAACACATCGCTCTGCCCCCCCAGGATTAACCCTTCCACTGCTGTGAGTGTCACATCGCTCTGCCCTCCCCCAGGATTAACCCTTCCACTGCTGGAGGAGTGTAGGAGTGTCACACATCGCTCTGCCCCCCTCCCCCAGGATTAACCCTTGCACTGCTGGAGGAGTGTCACACATCGCTCTGCCCCCCCCCATGATTAACCCTTACACTGATGGAGGAGAGTCCCACATCGCTCTGCCCCACTCCCCCAGGATTAACCCTTCCACTGCTGGAGGAGAGTCACACATCGCTCTGCCCCCCGGATTAACCCTTCCACTGCCGTAGAAGAGTCCCACATCAGTCTGCCCACCCCCCCAAGATTAACCCTTCCACTGCTGGGAGTGTGTCACACATAGTTCTGCCCCCCAGGATTAACCCTTCCACTGCTGTGAGTGTCACATCGCTCTGCCCCCCCCAGGATTAACCCTTCCACTGCTGGGACAGTGCCACACATCGCTCTGCCCCCCCCAGATTAACCCTTCCACAGCCAGAGGAGTCACACATAGCTCTGCCCCCCAGGATTAACCCTTCCACTGCTGTGAGTGTCACATCGCTCTGCCCCCCCCCAGGATTAACCCTTCCACTGCTGGGACAGTGTCACACATCGCTCTGCCCCCCCCCCAGATTAACCCTTCCACAGCCGGAGGAGTCACACATCGCTCTGGCCCCCCAGGATTAACCCTTCCACTGCTGGAGAACAGTGTCACACAACGCTCTGCTCCTCCCCCAAGATTAACCCTTCCACTGCTGGAGGAGAGTCACACATAGCTCTGCCCCCCCTCCCCCAGGATTATCCCTTCCACTACTGGTGGAGAGTCACATATCACTCCCCCCCCCCCCAGGATTAACCCTTCCACTGCTGGAGTGTAGGAGTGTCACACATCGCTCTGCCCCCTCCCCCAGGATTAACCCTTCCACTGCTGGAGGAGTGTCACACATCGCTCTGCCTCCCCCCAGGATTAACCCTTCCACTGCTGGAGGAGTGTCACACATCGCTCTGCCCCCCCAGGATTAACCCTTCAACTGCTGGAGGAGAGTCCCACATCGCTCTGCCCCCCCCAGGATTAACCCTTCCACTGCTGGAGGAGAGTCCCACATCGCTCTGCCCCCCCCTCCAGGATTAACCCTTCCACTGCTGGCGGAGAGTCACACATCGCTCTGCCCCCCTCCCCCAGGATTAACCCTTCCACTGCTGGGAGGAGAGTCACACATCGCTCTGCTCCCGGGAGGAGAGTCACACATCGCTCTGCTCCCCCAGGATTAACCCTTCCACTGCTGGAGGAGTGTCACACATCGCTCTGCCCCCCCCCCCAGGATTAACCCTTCCACTGCTGGGAGTGTGTCACACATAGCTCTGCCCCCCCAGGATTAACCCTTCCACTGCTGGGAGAGTGTCACCCAGCGCTCTGCCCACCCAGGATTAACCCTTCCACTGCTGGGAGAGTGTCACACATAGCTCTGCCCCCCAGGATTAACCCTTCCACTGCTGGGAGTGTGTCACACATAGCTCTGCCCCCCCAGGATTAACCCTTCCACTGCTGGGAGTGTGTCACACATAGCTCTGCCCCCCCAGGATTAACCCTTCCACTGCTGGGAGAGTGTCACCCAGCGCTCTGCCTACCCCGGATTAACCCTTCCACTGCTGGGAGTGTGTAACACATCGCTCTGCCCCCCAGGATTAACCCTTCCACTGCTGTGAGTGTCACATCGCTCTGCCCTCCCCCAGGATTAACCCTTCCACTGCTGGAGGAGTGTAGGAGTGTCACACATCGCTCTGCCCCCCTCCCCCAGGATTAACCCTTGCACTGCTGGAGGAGTGTCACACATCGCTCTGCCCCCCCCATGATTAACCCTTACACTGATGGAGGAGAGTCCCACATCGCTCTGCCCCACTCCCCCAGGAATAACCCTTCCACTGCTGGAGGAGAGTCCCACATCGCTCTGCCCCCCCCAGGATTAACCCTTCCACTGCTGGAGGAGAGTCCCACATCGCTCTGCCCCCCTCCAGGATTAACCCTTCCACTGCTGGCGGAGAGTCACACATCGCTCTGCCCCCCTCCCCCAGGATTAACCCTTCCACTGCTGGGAGGAGAGTCACACATCGCTCTGCTCCCCCAGGATTAACCCTTCCACTGCTGGAGGAGTGTCACACATCGCTCTGCCCCCCCCCAGGATTAACCCTTCCACTGCTGGAGGAGTGTCACACATCGCTCTGCCCCCCCCAGGATTAACCCTTCCACTGCTGGAGGAGAGTCCCACATCGCTCTGCCCCCCCCAGGATTAACCCTTCCACTGCTGGAGGAGAGTCCCACATCGCTCTGCCCCCCCTCCAGGATTAACCCTTCCACTGCTGGAGGAGAGTCCCACATCGCTCTGCCCCCCCTCCAGGATTAACCCTTCCACTGCTGGAGGAGAGTCCCACATCGCTCTGCCCCCCCTCCAGGATTAACCCTTCCACTGCTGGAGGAGAGTCCCACATCGCTCTGCCCCCCCCTCCAGGATTAACCCTTCCACTGCTGGCGGAGAGTCACACATCGCTCTGCCCCCCTCCCCCAGGATTAACCCTTCCACTGCTGGGAGGAGAGTCACACATCGCTCTGCTCCCCCAGGATTAACCCTTCCACTGCTGGAGGAGTGTCACACATCGCTCTGCCCCCCCAGGATTAACCCTTCCACTGCTGGGAGAGTGTCACCCAGCGCTCTGCCCACCCAGGATTAACCCTTCCACTGCTGGGAGAGTGTCACACATAGCTCTGCCCCCCCAGGATTAACCCTTCCACTGCTGGGAGTGTGTCACACATAGCTCTGCCCCCCCAGGATTAACCCTTCCACTGCTGGGAGTGTGTCACACATAGCTCTGCCCCCCCAGGATTAACCCTTCCACTGCTGGGAGAGTGTCACCCAGCGCTCTGCCTACCCCGGATTAACCCTTCCACTGCTGGGAGTGTGTAACACATCGCTCTGCCCCCCCAGGATTAACCCTTCCACTGCTGTGAGTGTCACATCGCTCTGCCCTCCCCCAGGATTAACCCTTCCACTGCTGGAGGAGTGTAGGAGTGTCACACATCGCTCTGCCCCCCTCCCCCAGGATTAACCCTTGCACTGCTGGAGGAGTGTCACACATCGCTCTGCCCCCCCCCATGATTAACCCTTACACTGATGGAGGAGAGTCCCACATCGCTCTGCCCCACTCCCCCAGGATTAACCCTTCCACTGCTGGAGGAGAGTCACACATCGCTCTGCCCCCCCGGATTAACCCTTCCACTGCCGTAGAAGAGTCCCACATCAGTCTGCCCACCCCCCCAAGATTAACCCTTCCACTGCTGGGAGTGTGTCACACATAGTTCTGCCCCCCAGGATTAACCCTTCCACTGCTGTGAGTGTCACATCGCTCTGCCCCCCCCAGGATTAACCCTTCCACTGCTGGGACAGTGCCACACATCGCTCTGCCCCCCCCAGATTAACCCTTCCACAGCCAGAGGAGTCACACATAGCTCTGCCCCCCAGGATTAACGCTTCCACTGCTGTGAGTGTCACATCGCTCTGCCCCCCCCAGGATTAACCCTTCCACTGCTGGGACAGTGTCACACATCGCTCTGCCCCCCCAGATTAACCCTTCCACAGCCGGAGGAGTCACACATCGCTCTGGCCCCCCAGGATTAACCCTTCCACTGCTGGAGAACAGTGTCACACAACGCTCTGCTCCTCCCCCAAGATTAACCCTTCCACTGCTGGAGGAGAGTCACACATAGCTCTGCCCCCCCTCCCCCAGGATTATCCCTTCCACTACTGGTGGAGAGTCACATATCACTCCCCCCCCCAGGATTAACCCTTCCACTGCTGGAGTGTAGGAGTGTCACACATCGCTCTGCCCCCTCCCCCAGGATTAACCCTTCCACTGCTGGAGGAGTGTCACACATCGCTCTGCCTCCCCCCAGGATTAACCCTTCCACTGCTGGAGGAGTGTCACACATCGCTCTGCCCCCCCCCCCAGGATTAACCCTTCAACTGCTGGAGGAGAGTCCCACATCGCTCTGCCCCCCCAGGATTAACCCTTCCACTGCTGGAGGAGAGTCCCACATCGCTCTGCCCCCCCTCCAGGATTAACCCTTCCACTGCTGGCGGAGAGTCACACATCGCTCTGCCCCCCTCCCCCAGGATTAACCCTTCCACTGCTGGGAGGAGAGTCACACATCGCTCTGCTCCCCCAGGATTAACCCTTCCACTGCTGGAGGAGTGTCACACATCGCTCTGCCCCCCCCCAGGATTAACCCTTCCACTGCTGGAGGAGTGTCACACATCGCTCTGCCCCCCCCAGGATTAACCCTTCCACTGCTGGAGGAGAGTCCCACATCGCTCTGCCCCCCCAGGATTAACCCTTCCACTGCTGGAGGAGAGTCCCACATCGCTCTGCCCCCCCTCCAGGATTAACCCTTCCACTGCTGGAGGAGAGTCCCACATCGCTCTGCCCCCCCTCCAGGATTAACCCTTCCACTGCTGGCGGAGAGTCACACATCGCTCTGCCCCCTCCCCCAGGATTAACCCTTCCACTGCTGGAGGAGAGTCACACATCGCTCTGCTCCCCCAGGATTCACCCTTCCACTGTTGGCAGAGAGTCACACATCGCTCTGCCCCCCCTCCCCCAGGATTAACCCTTCCACTGCTGGAGGAGAGTCACACATCGCTCTGCCCCCCCTCCCCCAGGATTAACCCTTTCACTGCTGGAGGAGAGTCACACATCGCTCTGCCCCCCCTCCCCCAGGATTAACCCTTTCACTGCTGGAGGAGAGTCACACATCGCTCTGCCCCCCCTCCCCAGGATTAACCATTCCACTGCTGGCGGAGAGTCACACATCGCTCTGCCCCCCCAGGATTAACCCTTCCACTGCTGGCGGAGATTCACACATCGCTCTCCCTCCAGATTAACCACTCCGTTGCCACCTTACTGCCCAAAACAGTCACAATTGTTTAGAGTCTGTCCTCCAAGGGTAACCCTTCCATTGCCCTATTACTGCCCCACAAGAGACACACATTACTCTGCCCTCCAGATCAAACCTTCCTTTGTCCCATCACTGCCTTACAAGGCACACATAGCTCTACCTTCCAAGGTTAATCCATCTATTGCCCCATCACTGGCTCACAAGTCAAGTTTTGCTCTACCTTCCATTGCCCTGTCACTGCCCCACAAGTGTCAGATATCACCCTGCCCTCCTGAATTAACCCTTCCATTGCCCCATCACTGCCTCAAAACTCACACAATGGCTCTACCTTCCAAGGTTAACCCTTTGCTTGCACCATCACTGTTGCACAAGAGTTACACCTCACTCTGCCCAGTTACTGCCCCACAAATATCAAACATCACGCTGTCCTCTGGATTAACCCCATTACCCCCAACACGGCCCACAAGAGTCACATCACTCCGCCCTTCGGATTAACCCTTACATGGCCCCATTACTTCCCCAAAGAGGTAAACATCTCCAGAGTCTGCCCTCCAGGGTTAACCCTTCCATTGCCCCAAGCAGATAGGATGAGATCAGGCCTGTGATTTCATACATCAGAGGGGACAGCAGACTAAATCTGTAGTAGCTGCAAGAAGTTACATGCAATGATCTCTGCAGTTGGCTGTGTCAGCGATCATACAGGCAGGAGCCACTCTGATTGGCTTTTGGTCGGAACAGCTAAGCATATGGGAAAATGCAGCAACTCGTGTAAAAAAAAAAAAAAAAAAAAAAAAAAAAAATCTTGAAGGTTCCAAGCACAACATCATTAAAGATATGTAGGAAAAATAAATATAGGAACAGGCTATTAACCACTTCCCTACTGTGCACGAAAACCCCCTTCCTGCCCAAGCTATTTTTCAGCTTTCAGAGCTGTCACACTTTGAATGACAATTGCGCGGTCGTGCGACGTGGTTCCCAAACGAAATTTGCGTCCTTTTTTTTCCCACAAATAGAGCTTTCTTTTGGTGGTATTTGATCACCTCTGCGGTTTTAATTTTTTGCGCTATAAACAAAAGAAGAGCGTCCAGTTTGGAAAAAAAACACTATTTTTTACTTTTTGCTATAATAAATACCCATTTTTTTTTTTTAAATAAAATTTTCCTCAGTTAAGGCCGATACGTATTCTTCCACATATTTTTGGTAAAAAAAAAAAAAAAAAAAAAAAAAATCGCAATAAGCGCGTATTGATTGGTTTGCGCAAAAGTTATAGCGTCTACAAAATAGGGGATAGATTTATAGCATTTTTATTTTTTATTAGTAATGGCGGCGATCTGCGATTTTTATTGTGACTGCGATATTGCGGCGGACACATCGGACACTTTTGACACATTTTTGGGACCATTTACATTTATACAGCGATCCCTGCTATAAAAATGCATTGATTACTGTATAAATGTGATTGGCAGGAAAGGGGTTAACCACTAGGGGGCGGGAAGGGGTTAAATATGTTCCCTCAATGTGTTCTAACTGTGGGGGGAGGGGACTGATGGTTGTCCCTATGTACAAGGGACACACCATCAGCCTCCTCTCCCTCACAGGACGTGGATCTCTGTGTTTACACACACAGATCCACTTTCCTGCTCGTTTCCCGGGCAATCGCGGGTGCCCAGCGGCAATCGCGGCCGCTGGGCACGCGCATCGGGGCCTTGTGAACGCGGTGGGCGCGCGCGCGCCTCCTAGCTCGTTTTAAAGGGAGGCTGTTATATGACGTCCTCCCAGAACGAGAGTGTCCTCCGCCCGCCGTCAATTGACAGTGGGCGGGGGACAAGTGGTTAAAAGATGACTTAAAAATGAGAGACAGTGCAGCATCAATGTGTACCCCATGTGAGGGCCGTGTTTACTCGCATGGGGATGTGCATAGGTGTTCCACACACCCCTGTGTGCAGACAGTCCTGTCCCATTCATGTGTACTGGGACAGTTTGTGATCTGTGTGGGTGCACGGCCCCCGAACGCAGACAATGTGAGTTCAGGGACATCATCCTAAACCTGTATGGATGTCAGATTAGGTATAAGGATGAGCTCTGGCATGTTCGCATAGTACACATGCAGCGCCCGCCAGGAAGTCGGCACCGCGCTGCGCTAATCACAGCCAGGGAGACATTGTCCCGATGCTCGGCTGCAGAGATAGGGAAATGTCTCCCTGGCTGTCATTAGCGCAGCGCGGGTGCCGACTTCCTGGCGGGCTCTGCACGTGTACAGAGCTCACCCTTAATGTGTCCCAATAGACATAAATGGGGTGGCCTGCACAGGGGGGGGGGGGGGGGGGGCATGCAACACCACACCTGTGCATCTCTCTGTAGGTAAACATGGCCCTTGCACAGGGGTATGCATTGATACCCCCCATGTGACTGAGGCTTAAAAAACAAAACAAAAAAAACAACAACAACAACAACAACACAAGTGCAGTCGCTGTAGATCTGAGGGGGACATGCAAGGAAAATAAAAAACAGCATTTTAGCTTGCACATGATTGGATGATACAATTAGCAGAGCTTCCCCTCATTTCAGATCTCCCCCTCAGATTTACAGCGACTGCACTTCCAGGTGTAATTTCAAGTACTTGTAGTGCAAAGTGGATTTGCCTTTCGTAAATAACCCTCATTGCATGATATGAGCAAAAAATTAATAAAAAATGCAAGCATATAATCCAATAAAAAAAAAAACGTCATCCCTCTCACTGGCAATTTGCAAATGAAACCTTTCCGTTTTCATTGCCTACCTGACTATAGACCCAGCTGATGGCATCACTGGGTCTCTGTGCTTCCCTATGCAATGCAGGCAGCCCAAGGGCTGGTAGAAGGGGCCTGTATATAACTTCCTGACAACGTCTCAGCACTGCTCTCAAGAGCCTGATGTAAGCAGTTGCCTGGCTCTTGGGAGGAGTTATGCAAATATCCAAAATGCCTTAAAGTGGAGCTCCACCCTAAATAGCAACTTTTGCTATTTGGATGCCTCCCCCCCTCCGGTGTCACAATTGACACCTTTCAGGGGGGAGGGGGGTGAAGATACCTGTCTAAGACAGGTATTTTCACCCACATCCGGGAGTCCTCTCTCCGGGAATCTGCGGGAGTTACGTCACTTCCCGCAGACTTCCCTTGGTGTTCTGGGAGACACTCGGCTCCCAGAACACAGGAGCACCAATCAGAACGGCGCAGCGCAACTCGCGCATGCGCCGTAGGGAACCGGGCATGAAGCCGCAGGGCTTCACTTCCTGGTTCCCTCAGCGAGGATGGCGGAGGGAGCAGCAGAGCGACGAGCGGTCGCTCGTCCTCTGCTGCGGACGTCGCTGGACTCCAGGACAGGTAAGTGTCCTAATATTAAAAGCCAGCAGCTGCTGTAGCTGTAGCTGCTGGCTTTTAATTTTTTTTTTCCGGTGGAGCTCCGCTTTAATAGGTGGGTGTCAGTCTGCAAGAGTGGGTGTTCCTGGGCAGGCTGCATTTGCATGTAGGTAAAAAGCTCACATCTGATTCTGAGCCTTCATGATTAAAAGAACTGAAATCCAATGAATGAAAGGGGTGGGGTAGAGAGGAAGGAGCTGGATGATGATGCTGGACGTCCTCCAGCCAGGAAATGGGGCGGGAGTCTATATGACTTGCTGCACCTACTAATGCACATTGTGGGAAGCTCACAGTGTGCAGTGAAATCAGAGTAAGCCATATCAGTCCAGGAGAGGAGCCGGTACTATTGTGCAAGACAGAAGGGAAGCATTGACCTGAAGTATTAAATCATACTATGTATCTTTTTTTTTAGCTATTATCATTCTTTTTTTGATTTTATTTAACCACTTAACGACACACCCCCCCCCCGGTACATGCGGCGGTCGTTTTCGGTCCAGAGGAGCGATCCGTGATGAGGGGGCGGCCATTGGTTTCTGGCCACCCCCTCGCGATCGCTCCCGGCGAATGAGATGCTTCCCCTGCCTGTGTAATGTAAGCACAGGCAGAGGAAGTGATGTCATCTCTCCATGCGGCGCTCTATTCGTCCAGAGCGCAGAGGAGTGAAGACATCAGGTTAGTGCACCAACAGTACACTGACACGTAGGTACACAATCCACCCCCCAGTCACCCCCAGATCACCCCCCCAGTCACAGTGTCACCGATTGCATTGATCATTTATTTACTGATCACTGCAATCAGTGACATTTGTGATAGTAAAAGTGTCAGGGCAGTTAATGTTAGGTCCAGGGTAGCCCCCTAACCCCCCCTAATAAAGGTTTAACCCCTTGATCGCCCCCCCCCCCAAGGTAACCCTTTCACCCCCTATCACTAAGCGATCGTTTTTCTGATCGCTGTCTTAGTGTCGCTGGTGCTGCTAGATAGCCAGTTATTTTTTTAGGTTCCCCGTCAGGTTTTTATATAGCGTCAGGTACCCCCATATATTACCTAATAAAGGTTTAACCCCCCGATTGCCCCTAGTTAACCCTTTCACCAGTGATCACCATATAAGTGTTACGGGTGACGCTGGTTAGTTAGTTTGCTTTTTATAGCATCAGGGCACCCGCCGTATATAACCCAATAAAGGTTTAACCCCCTGATCGCCCGGCGGGTGATATCAATTAGGTTTTATCATCAGAGAGGGTCTGAGTCACACCCCAGGCAGCGTCAGGTTAGTGCCAGTAACGCTAACACCCACGCGTGAAGCATACACCCCCCTTAGTGGTATAGTATCTGATCAGATCAATATCTGATCTGATCAGATCTATACTAGCGTCCCCAGCAGTTTAGGGTTCCCAAAAACGCACTGTTAGTGGGATCAGCCCAGATACCTGCTAGCACCTGCGTTTTGCCCCTCCGTCCAGCCCAGGCCACCCAAGTGCAGTATCGATCGATCACTGTCACTTGCAAAACACAACACACATAACTGCAGCGTTCGCAGAGACAGGCCTGATCCCTGCGACTCCAGTGCTGTAGGAGGTGATTTCACCACCACAGTTTAAAATAAAGAGCAAATATGCCGAAGCATTGGGGCAGCAGGGGCGGAGGAGCGATTTTGCTCCTAATGCCGCGTACATACGGTCGAAATTCCGACGGAGGCTTGCCCGTGGAAAAGTCCGACCATGTGTGTGCGGCATAACTTTTTTGCGGGAGGATGCCCCCATGCTTCGGCATATATAAATGGTGCGTGTATGCCCATCATTAGAAGTGGGTGGATGAAGGGCGGTATTCTAATGGTGGGCATACCCACCGATCAATCTCTTTTTTGGTGTGGTCAGATGATTTAAAGGCAGAGGAAAGATCTAGGGTCTAATAGACCCCATTTTTTTTTTAAAAAGAGTACCTGTCACTACCTATTGCTATCATAGGGGATATTTACATTCCCTGAGATAACAATAAAAATTATAAAAAATAAAATAAAATGGAAGGAACAGTTTAAAAATAAAAAAAAAAGCAAAAAAAAGAATAAAAAAAAAAAAAAAGCACCCCTGTCCTGCCCTGCTCTTGCCCAATGGCGAACGCAAGCGTCGGTCTGGCGTCATATGTAAACAGCAATTGCACAATGCATGTGAGGTATCACCGCAAAGGTCAGATCGAGGGCAGTCATTTTAGCAGTAGACCTCCTCTGTAAATCTAATGTGGTAACCTGTAAAGGCTTTTAAAAATGTACCATATATACTCGAGTATAAGCCAAGATTTTCAGCCCTTTTTTTGGGGCTGAAAGTCCCCCCCCCCTCGGCTTATACTCGAGTCAGCGAACATTTTCCATTGTAAATAGTTCCTGTAAAGAAGTTGCGGCTGCAGCGTCCATCGTTCAAATTCCGCGGCGTCCATCGTTCAAATTCCGCGGTCTCTTCCTGTTCCTTCCGTGATAGGCGAATCTCATCAGACACTCTCCGCCTATCACGAACGTTCTCTCATTCTCAGTTTTCCAGCAGACGTCTGTGATTGGCGGAACACCCAACACAGTGTCTGCTGGGAATACTAAGGATGAGAGAATGATCGTGATAGGCGGAGAGTGTCTGCTGAGAATCGCCTATCACGGAAGGAACAGGAAGAGACCGCGGAATTTGAACGATGGACGCCGCAGCTGCAACTTCTTTACAGGTACTTTTTACAATGTAAAATAGGGAACAGCGAGCTAGGGAACAGTGGACAGTGAGGCATCGGCTTATACTCGAGTCAGTAAGGTTTCCCAGTTTTTTTGGCAACATTAGGTACCTCGGCTTATACTCGAGTATATACGGTATGTAATTTGTTGCCACTGTGAGTTTGTGCGAAATTTTAAAGCATGTCGTGTTTGGTATCTATGTACTCGGCCTAAGATCATCTTTTTTATTTCCTCAAACATTTGGGCAATATAGTGTGTTTTAATTAAAATTAAAAAAAGTGTATTTTTCCCCAAAAATGCGTTTGAAAAATCGCTGCGCAAATACTGTGCGGAAAAAAAAATGCAACACCCACCATTTTAATCTGTAGGGTCTTTGCTTTAAAAAAATATATAATGTTTGGGGGTTCAACGGAATTTTCTTGCAAAAAAAAAATATGTTCTCATGTAAACAAAAAGTGTCAGAAAGGGCTTTGTCTTCAAGTGGTTAGAAGAGTGAATAATGTGTGACATAAGCTTCCTAATGTTGTGTATAAAATGCCAGAACAGTTCAAAACCCCCCCAAATGACCCCATTTTGGAAAGTAGACACCCCAAGCTATATACTGAGAGGCATGTCGAGTCCATGGAATATTTTATATGTTGACACAAGTTGCGGAAAAAAGACAATTTTTTTTTTTTTTTTTGCACAAAGTTGTCACTAAATGATATATTGCTCAAACATGCCATGGGCATATGTGGAATTACACCCCAAAATACATTCTGTTGCTTCTCCTGAGTACGGGGATACCACATGTGTGAGACTTTTTGGGAGCCTAGCCGCGTACAGGACCCCAAAAACCAAGCACCGCCTTCAGGATTTCTAAGGGTGTCAATTTTTGATTTCACTTCTCACTGCCTATCACAGTTTCGGAGGCCATGGAATGCCCAGATGGCACAAAACCCCCCCAAATGACCCCATTTTGGAAAGTAGACACCCCAAGCTATTTGCCGAGAGGTATGGTGAGTATTTTGTAGATCTCGCTTTTTGTCACAAAGTTTTGAAAATTGAAAAAAAATATATATTTTCTTTCTTCATTTTCAAAAACAAATGAGAGCTGTAAAATACTCACCATGCCTCTCAGCAAACAGCTTGGGGTGTCTACTTTCCAAAATGGGGTCATTTGGGGGGGTTTTGTGCTATTTTGGCATTTTATGGCCTTCAAAACTGTGATAGGTAGTGAGGAGTGAAATCAAAAATTTGCGCCCTTAGAAATACTGAAGGCGGTACTCAGGAGAAGCAGCAAAATGTATTTTGGGGTGCAATTCCACATATAACCATGGCATGTGTGAGCAATATATCATTTAGTGACAACCTTTTGTAATTTTTTTTTTTTTTTGTCATTCAATCACTTGGGACAAAAAATAAAATATTCAATGGGCTCAACATGCCTCTCAGCAAATAACTTTGGGTGTCTAATTTCCAAAATGGGGTCATTTGGGGGGTTTTGTACTGCCCTGTCATTTTAGCACCTCAAGAAATGAGATAGGCAGTCATAAATTAAAAGCTGTGTAAATTCCAGAAAATGTACCCTAGTTTGTAAACGCTATAACTTTTGCACAAACCAATAAATATACGCTAATTGACATTTTTTTTACTAAAGACATGTGGCTGAATACATTTTGGCCTAAATGTATGACTAAAATTGAGTTTATTCGATTTTTCTTGTAACAAAAAGTAGAAAATATCATTTTTTTTCAAAATTTTCGGTCTTTTTCCATTTATATCGCAAAAAAATTAAAATAGCAGAGGCAATCAAATACTATTAAAAGAAAGCTCTATTTGTGGGAAGAAAAGGACGCAAATTTTGTTTGGGTACAACATTGCATGTCCGCGCAATTACCAGTTAAAACAGCGCAGTGCCAAATTGTAAAAACACCTCTGGTCTTTATGCTGCGCATTGGTCCGGGGCTTAAGTGGTTAATTATTTACTTTTTTGTATTTGGAAGATAAATCATGTTGGTGTCAGTAAACAGTATCACATCCTCATATAAAGCTCAGCGCAAACTGTTGGTGCTATAAAAATTCTGTGTAGTAGTAATAATAATAATAATAATAATAATACATCGTACCATCTAATTTTCCTTTGCATAGTAAATGCACACATGCAGGTTCCAGCTTCAGCCACAAGGTGGCACTGTCCCATTGGCATATACTGTACTGTACCTATTTTTATCCGGGTAAACTTGGCTCCACATACGAAGAGATCCGGTTTGCACGGAGAGATCCGGTTTATTTTTAAGGAGAACAATTACAGCAAGTTTTAAAGTCCATGTAATCATTAACAACGATCTTTTATTTTCTCCCCTTCCATATGTTAAATATACAACTGAAAGTGTTTTGTTATATCTGTTCAATATGTGCATAAAAAAAAAAAAGTACCTGTTGATCCTGCCAGAAATGCTGTGCTCCAATGCTATCCCATCAAATTTCCGAAATTAAAGAGGAAGTAAACCCAGATGGGTTTTACTTCCTCTTTTGCTCCCTGCAAATGAAAAGCATAATGGGCTAGTATGCATCGCATTCTAGCCCATTATGTGACACTTACCTGCAAAAGAATCCAGTGATGTCCCCTGTGCAGGCTGCGTCCATCTTCTCGCCCCTCTTCCTTCCGGGCCGAAGACTCCGGCTCTGTGATGCGCCGGAGCCGCGTGACGTCACTCCCCCGCATGCGCACTGGAGCCGCCATTACCGGCACACGCTAGGGAAGAAACGGCACAGAGTTTTGTTTCTTCCCAGCGCATGCGCCGTTTACATTTCCGGCGGACTACAAGTGAAATATCTCCTAAACGGCGCACGTTTAGGAGATATTTCCACTACCTATAGGTAAGCCTTATTCTAGGCTTACCTATAGGTAGAAGTCACAAAAAAGGGGTTTACAACCACTTTAAGTGTTCGCATAGGCATGCGCACAGAGTGCACCAGCAGGGGTGCCCAGGCTCTCACCCTAATCACCCCATGCAGCCCAGGGCCCCCTCCTGCAGCGCTGCCGGCTTCCCTCTTATCCCATCGGCTGCTGCTGCGGGCACATCCAGATGATTTTTCAGGATAAGTGGGGCAAATTTGTGTGCAATTTTTCCGATAGAGCTGTGATCTGCGCAATTACTGTACATATGCTAGTGTTTTGTTAACACCTCCTTTTCTTTAATTCCCCATCTCCTCCGAGATTGATGAAGCGAAAGGAACGATCAGTTTTTCACTTCCGGTTCCAGAGCTGTCTGCCTCTGGCTTAAAACCAGCTAATCAAGCAAAATATGTGCTTGATTAGCTGCACTTGAGGGCAGGGGAGACCCCTTTTGTCTCTATAGAAGGGAACCTGTGACCTTTCCAGATCTTTTTAACCCCCCCCCCCCCCTGTCATAGAAGTAAAATTAAATGAAAAAAAAAATGTAAAAAACAATTATAATAAGTTAAAATAAGTTTAACCACTTCCATACCAGGCACTTATACAGCTTCCTGCCCAGGCCAATTTTGAGCTTTTAGCGCTGTCGCAATTTGAATGACAATTGCGTGGTCATGCTACACTGTACCCAAACAAATTTTTTATCATTTTGTTCCCACAAATAGAGCTTTCTTTCGGTGGTATTTGATCGCCTCTGCGATTTTTATATTTTGCACAACAAATAAAAAAAGAGCGAAAATTTTGAAAAAAACAATGTTTTTCTTTGTTTCTGTAAATTTTTTTTGTAAATAAGTACCTTTTCTACTTCAATGACGGGCACTGATAAGGCGACACTGATGGGCACCGATGAGGTGGCACCAATGAGGTGGCACTGATGAGGTGGCACTGATGATGGGCACTGATAGGCGGCACTGATGGGCACTGATATGTGGCACTGGTATGCGGCACTGATTGGCACTCATAGGCGGCACTGATTGGCACTCATAGGCGGCACTGATTGGCACTCATAGGCGGCACTGATTGGCACTCATAGGCGGCACTGATGGGCACTTATAGGCGGCACTGATAGGTGGCACGGACCGGCACTGATAGGTGGGCACGGATGGGCACTGATAGGTGGTGCTGATGGACACTAGTAGGTGGCACTGATGGACACTGATGCCCAGCAATGCCAGCCACCACACATTGTGGTTGTGCCATCATAGTGCCAGTCAGTGACCATTTGTGGGCACTGATTGGCATATTTTTTTTATTTTATTTTTTATTTTACTACATGTGGATGGCCATGGGGGCCATCCACATGCTTGGGGCTTCCCTGTGGTCCTGGGGGCTTCCCTGGTGGTCCAGTGTGGGTATCCGAGGGGGGGCTGCGCTGATAAACAATCAGCGCGAACCCCCCCTGTCAGGAGAGCCGCCGATCGGCTCTCCTCTACTCGCGTCTGTCAGACGCGAGTGAGGAAGAGCCGATCAACGGCTCTTCCTGTTTACATCATGATCAGCCGTGATTGGACACGGCTGATCACGTGGTAAAAAGCCTCCGCCGGAGGCTTTTTACCGAGATAAGTGTAGCGGTGTGTCAGACAAACACACCGCTCCACCGATCGCCGCGATGCCCACCCCCCCGGGCGCGCGGCGGCTGTTATCCCGCAGGACGTCATATGATGTTCAGTGTGGATAACTGAACCACTTCCCGGACGTCAATATGCTATTGACTGGGCGGGAAGTGGTTAAACATTTAAAAAGCACTTCCTCCCCCCCCCCCCCCCCCACACATGCACACAAATGCAAACACAGTGTAGGTCCCTGCTAATTGTAAAAATAGGATTTTTATAACAGCTTACCTGTAAAATCCTTTTCTTGGAGTACATCACGGGACACAGAGCGACATAGTCATTACTAATGGGTTATATAGATACCGTCAGGTGCTGGCACTGGCAACTTCCAAAACCGGAAGTACCCTCCCCTATATAAGCCCCTCCCATCCGGGAGCACCTCAGTTTTGTAGCAAAGCAATAAGTGTCCCCAAAGAGGGGTGGGAGCTCTGTGTCCCGTGATGTACTCCAAGAAAAGGATTTTACAGGTAAGCTGTTATAAAAATCCTATTTTCTTTCTCGTACATCACGGGACACAGAGCGACATAGTCATTACTAATGGGATGTCCTAAAGCAATGCCCAATGAGGGGGGGGATACACCATATATAAGCTGAGCGCTATCAGACATGAGGATCTTTTGCGGCCTGCAACACACTGCGCCCAAAGGCGACATCCTCCTGACTTCTAACGTCCACCTGGTAGAACCTAGTAAACGTGTGTACTGAAGACCATGTTGTGGCCTTACAGATTTGAGCCAGGGAGGCCTGGTGATGCACTGCCCATGAAGTTCCAACTGCTCTCGTGGAGTGCGCTCTAACTTTGAACGGAGGCGGTCTCCTTCTCAAGCCATAGGCTTGTATTATGACCTGTCGAATCCACTTGGCTAAAGTAGACTTTGACTCTGCCTGACCCTCTCTGGGGCCTTCCAGCAGAATAACCAAAGTATCCGTTCTGCGAATCTGAGCAGTGGCCTTTAGATAAGCTTTAACTGCTCTTACTACATCCAAAGAATGCAATAACTTTTCCTCTACCGAACTAGGTTTGGGGAAAAAAGAAGGAAGAACCACATCTTGGTTCAAATGAAACCTCGATACCACCTTAGGAAGAAAGGCTGGATGAGGACGTAACACTACTCTATCCTTATGGATAACCAGATATGGCTCCTTACAGGACATAGCTGCTAATTCCGACACTCTTTTAGCCGAACAAATGGCTACTAGAAAAATCAATTTCCTGGTGAGAAGCACCAAAGAAATATGATGTAATGGTTCAAATGGTTGTTTCTGTAGAACCGACAGAACCAAGTTTAGATCCCATGGACATATGGGAATATTAACCGGAGGACTAATACGCATCACTCCTTGTATAAAGGCTTTGACTAGTGAATGCGAAGCCAAGGGCCTTTGAAAAAATATTGACAAGGCCGAAATCTGACCCTTGATAGTACTCAAGGCAAGCTTCCTATCTACAGCCCACTGTAGGAAGTCCAGAATCCTACCTATTACGTACTTATGTGGATGCCATTTCTTGGCCTCACACCACGCGATGTACGCCTTCCAGATTCTATAG
Organism: Rana muscosa; assembly: GCA_029206835.1. Lineage (NCBI taxonomy): Eukaryota > Metazoa > Chordata > Amphibia > Anura > Ranidae > Rana > Rana muscosa. The sequence continues at coordinate 1,084,384,562 of CM055117.1, read as the reverse complement.
TAGATCTGCCTGGATACCGGCTTCCTGGCATTGATCATGGTAGATACCACAGGATTAGAGAGCCCTCTCTTTTTTAGAATGTGGGCTTTAGTGATGAGCCGAACACCCCCGGGTTCGGTTCGCACCAGAACCCGCGAACGGACCGAAAGTTCGAACGAACATTAGAACCCTATTAAATACAATGGATGCGAACGTTCGAATTCTAAAGTGCTAATTATAAAAACTATTATGCATGTTATTGTCCTAAAAAGGGTTTGGGAACCCGGGTTCTGCACCAGGGGACATGTATCAATGCAAAAATAAGTTTTAAAAACGGTCGTTTTCCGGGAGCAGTCATTTTAATGATGCATAAAGTGAAAAAAAAAAAGTCAAATATTCCTTTAAATATCGTACCTGGGGGGTGTCTAAAGTATGCCTGTGAAGTGCCACGTGTTTCCCGTGTTTAGAACTGTCCCTGCACAAAATGACACTTCTAAAGGAAAAAAAAGCCATTTAAAACTGCTTGCGGCTTTAATGTAATGTCTGGTCCCGGTAATATGGATGAAAATCTTTAAGAAAAATGGCATAGCTACCCCATGACCCCCCCCCTACCCCAGCCCATTACCAGCCCCTTTGGGTCTTGTATGGATATTAAGGGGAACCCCGCACATAAAATAAAAAAGGCCCTATATACTCTGAACAGCCGTATACAGGCGGTGCATACAAGACAGGGACTGTAGGTTTGTTCTTATGTAGAATCTGTTTGTAATTTTGAACAGGTACATTGTTGAAGTGTAGCTCCAGACCAAAAATCTATTTTTAAACTTTTTGGAAAACATAGGTAAGGGTTATCACCCCTGTAACATTTGTTTTGCTGTCTGTGCCCCTGTTCAGAACATTTCACCTCACTTTCCGTCCTAATGACAACTGTTTTTGAAATGTGGTGTTTTTCTTGAAACAAGGATTGCTGATAAAGCATCAGTACAGAGGAGACACCTTTCTCCCATATTTATTCTTACAGGAGAGAATTTTCCTTCCTAGTGGTAGATTTCCTCTCACTTCCTGTTGTCTTCTTGCGTTTGCAAGTAGGAGTCGTTTGTAAGTTGGATGTTTGAAAGTAGGGACCTGCCGTATATACTCTGCAGAAATAGGCCCCTTAGTTGTTGGTGTTGGCACAACACTGTAAGCACTCACAGTTACTCTTGGTTGGTGCTGGAACGCCCTGCTGTCAACTATTATATCAGGAATTTTAATTACATATAATTGTTGAACAGTGGTAGTAAAAATTGGGCCTTTGATGGTGGTGCTGGTGCCACAACACTGTAAGCCCTGACAGTTACTCTTGGTGGGTGCAGCAATGGGCCCTGCTGTGAATTATTAGATCAAGAATTGTAATTACATGCCCCTGTTGAACAGGGGCTGAAAAATTGGGCCTTAGGCACTGGTGGCACAACACTGCAACCCTTCACAGATACTGTACTTGGAGCACAGCAATGAGCCCTGTTGCAAAGTATTGCTTCAAAAATTGTAATGACACGCCCCTGTTAAACAGGGGCTGAAAAATTGGGCCTTAGGCACTGGTGGCACAACACTGCAACTCCTCACAGATACTGTACTTGGAGCACAGCAATGAGCCCTGTTGCAAAGTATTGCTTCAAAAATTGTAATTACACGCCCCTGTTAAACAGGGGCTGAAAAATTGGGCGTTAGGCACTGGTGGCGGCACCCATAAACAAAAATGATCTTCCAAGCTATCATCATCAATCGTATCATTGAGGACTCGGAGGAGGAGGATAGCCAGTCAACATAACAGCACAGGCACTCAGCATCAGCATCAGTCTTGAAGGGATGTGACATTTTAAAATCAATTAGTCTGTTATATCAGCATCAGGTGTGTGGTAGCTGGTGGTGATCCAAGACTGGTTCATCTTGATGAAAGTCAGTCGATCAACCGAGTCGGTGGACAGGCGCACCCTGTGATCCGTGACAAATCCTCCAGCAGCACTGAATGTGCGTTCCGAAAGAACGCTGGATGCAGGACAGGCCAGTAGCTCAATTGCATACTGTGCAAGCTCTGGCCAGTGATCCATCCTCAAGACCCAGTAAGCCAGAGGATTTTCGGTGGGGAAGGTGTCCAAGTCTGACCTTGCCCCTAGATATTCCTGCACCATGTTTATCAGACGCTGGCGATGGTTGCTGGAACCGATCATACTTTGGGGCTGCGGACTAAAGAATTGTCTGAACGCATCGGTCAGACGGCCACCTTCCCCACCGCTCCTTCTTTGACTGGCCGAAGCCTCAGCAACTCGTTGTCCAGGACCAGGAGTTTGCAACCTCCCAGTCTCTGGGAACGCGTTGCACAGACCTTTCTGCAAGGCCTCCCGGAGTTGTCTCATCCTCTGCTCCCTCTGCGACGGTAACATAAGGTCCGCAACCTTACCCTTGTACCGTGGATCAAGGAGAGTGGCCAGCCAGTAATGGTCCCTCTCCTTGATCCGAAGAATACGAGGATCCTTCCGCAGACTTTGCAGGATCAGGGAGGCCATGCAGCGTAGGTTTGCTGAGGCATTCGCTCCGGAGTCCTCTGGGTCACTAAGGACGACATGATCCGCAGCCACCTCCTCCCAGCCACGTACAAGTCCACTGGTTTCTTGGGACTGTAAATCATCCCTAAAAGACTGCTGCTGATGATGCTGAGTGCCAGCCTCCACCTCCATGCTGACACAATCCTCCTCCTCCTCCTCCTCCTCCTCCTCCTCCTCCTCCTCTTCCTGTGCGATGGGTGGGACAGAAGGAACACTGTCTGGGTAAAGGGGGCCTTGAGAGGCAAGGAAGTCCTCCTCTTCCTGCCTCTGTTCTGCCTCAAGTGCCCTGTCCATTATTCCACGCAGCGTGTGCTCCAACAGGTGGACAAGAGGTACAGTGTCACTGATGCATGCACTGTCACTGCTCACCATCCTCGTGGCCTCCTCAAATGGTGCCAGGACAGTGCATGCATCCCTGATCATGCCCCACTGGCGTGGAGAAAAAAAACCAAGCTCCCCTGACCCTGTCCTGGTGCCGTAGTCGCACAGGTACTCATTGATGGCCCTCTGCTGCGTGTGCAGCCGCTGCAGCATGGCCAACGTTGAGTTCCACCTGGTGGGCATGTCACATATAAGGCGGTTCTTGGGCAGGTTCAACTCCTTTTGCAGCTCAGCCAGGCGAGCACTGGCATTATAAGATCTGCGGAAATGCACACAGACTTTCCTGGCCTGCCTCAGGACATCCTGTAAGCCCGGGTACCTGCCCAAGAAGCGCTGCACCACCAGGTTAAGGACGTGAGCCACACAGGGCACATGGGTCAGTTGTCCCTGTCGGAGGGCGGAGAGGAGGTTGGTGCCATTGTCGCAAACCACCATTCCTGGCTTAAGCTGGCGTGGCGTCAACCACCTCTCGGCCTGGCCCTGCAGAGCAGACAGGACCTCTGCCCCAGTGTGGCTTCTGTCCCCCAAACACACCAGCGCAAGCACGGCATGGCATCTTTTTGCCTGCGTACTTGCGTAGCCCCGTGAACGGCTACGGAGCACCGCTGGTTCATAGGACAAACCACAGGAAGAGGCCATGGAGGAAGAAGAAGAGGAGGGGGTGGAGGAGAGAGGTGTGTCACAACCAGTAGTAGCATTTTGGAGGCGTGGCGGTGGGACAACCTCCAACACTACTGCACCTTGTCCTGAATCCTTCCCAGCTGCCAAAAGAGTGACCCAATGGGCCGTGAAAGAAAGGTAACGTCCCTGTCCATGCCTGCTGGACCATGAGTCAGCGGTAATATGCACCTTACCGCTGACCGCCCTGTCCAGCGAGGCCAAGACATTGCCTTCCACATGCCGGTAGAGAGCCGGAATAGCCTTCCGTGAGAAAAAGTGGCGTTTGGGAACCTGCCACTGAGGAACCGCACATTGCACAAACTCACGGAAGGGGGCCGAGTCTACCAACTGAAAAGGCAGCAGTTGAAGCGCTAGCAATTTAGCCAAGCTAGCATTCAACCGCTGGCCATGTGGATGGCTGGGAGTGAACTTCTTTCGACGGTCCAGCAGCTGGGGCAGGGAAATTTGCCTGCTAGAATCGGACGTCGGTGTACTGCTAGCAGAGTGGGCGCAAGTACTTGGCTGTGACACACCTAATTCTACACCTTCATTCCTCTCAGTGCATGTTTCAGAGAGGACTGAAGTTATAGTGGGGTTGGAGATCCCAGCTGATGCGGTGCAAGGAGAGGTCCGCTTGGTTCTTTGGTGTGGGTCTTTGAGGTAGGCTTGCCAACGAGCTGCATGGCAGGTCAACATATGTCTGGTCAGGCATGTGGTACCCAAGCGGCTGATGTTTTGGCCACGCGATATATGCTTGAGACATATGTTGCAAACAGCAGCTGTGCGATCTGATGCACTAGCCTCAAAAAAGGCCCACACCAAAGAACTTTTTGAATGACGGGCAGAGGCAGCGCCCTGCACAGGCGGAGCTCTGCGGTGTGATTCCGTCGGTGTACTGCCCTTACGCTGGCCACCAAAGGGCATCCTGCCTCGTTGGAGATGTGCCTCCTCCTCATCCTCCTCCTCCTCCTCTCTCCTATTAGGCACCCACGTGGAGTCATTGACCTCATCATCCCCTCCCTCCTCATCACTGGAGCCAATCTGGCAGTATGCTGCAGCTGCTGGAACATGACTGCCAGATTGGTGTCCTTCTTGAGCATCCCCTCTGTCTGCTCTCACGCTACTGCCTTCCTCTAGCTGGGTTTCATCATCAGACCCTTCGAAACGCTGGGCATCCTCCTGGAGCATGTACCCAACACTGTGCTGAAACAGTTCGGGGGACTCCTCAGGAGGAGGACATGGTGGGTCTAGGGAAGGAGTGACTGATGATTTGTCTGACATTGATACCAGGGAAGACGACGCTTTGGCAGCTGCTTTTCCAGTACCCTGAGCCTGGGTGAGAGAGGATGAGGAGGAGGAGGAGGGCTTGGTCATCCACTCTACCAAGTCTTCGGCATGATGTGGCTCAACATGTCCAGCTGCCGAAAAGAAGGACAAGCGTGTCCCATGGCCATGTGCTGATGACAATGCACCGCGTCCACGACCAGCACTGTTGCCCCCAGACACAGAGCCTGCTTGCCCTCTTTTATTGCCTCCTGACTGTCTGCCTCTCCTTGTTTGCCTTCCAGACATTCTAATAGATGGCCTGCAGGGAGATGGGAAAAAAGCAATAAGGGCTACCTTCAGGTGTCCTTCTCTGTCCCTTGAAACAAGGACTTTCACAGTGAAAGAAACTGACACTGTCCCTACCTAGAGTTTTCTGTCCCTAGAATAAATGTTTTTTTTAATCACAATATAGCACAAGGACAATTCACTCAATGTCTCTCCAGGTCCCTGGAAACAAGGACTTGCAGAGTGAAAGAAACTGACACTGTCCCTACCTAGAGTTTTCTGTCCCTAGAATAAATGTTTTTTTTAAGCACAATATAGCACAAGGACAATTAACTCACTGTCCTTACAGGTCCCTGGAAACAAGGACTTGCAGAGTGAAAGAAAAAAAACACTCTCCCTACCTACAGTTTTCTGTCCCTAGAAAAAATGTTTTTTTTAATCACAATATAGCACAAGGAAAATTAACTCACTGTCCTTACAGGTCCCTGGAAACAAGGACTTGCAGAGTGAAAGAAACTGACACTGTCCCTACCTAGAGTTTTCTGTCCCTAGAATAAATGTTTTTTTTAATCACAATATAGCACAAGGACAATTAACTCACTGTCCTTACAGGTCCCTGGAAACAAGGACTTGCAGAGTGAAAGAAACTGACACTGTCCCTACCTAGAGTTTTCTGTCCCTAGAATAAATGTTTTTTTTAAGCACAATATAGCACAAGGACAATTAACTCACTGTCCTTACAGGTCCCTGGAAACAAGGACTTGCAGAGTGAAAGAAAAAAAACACTCTCCCTACCTAGAGTTTTCTGTCCCTAGAAAAAATGTTTTTTTTAATCACAATATAGCACAAGGAAAATTAACTCACTGTCCTTACAGGTCCCTGGAAACAAGGACTTGCAGAGTGAAAGAAAAAAAACACTCTCCCTACCTAGAGTTTTCTGTCCCTAGAAAAAATGTTTTTTTTAATCACAATATAGCACAAGGAAAATTAACTCACTGTCCTTACAGGTCCCTGGAAACAAGGACTTGCAGAGTGAAAGAAAAAAAACACTCTCCCTACCTACAGTTTTCTGTCCCTAGAAAAAATGTTTTTTTTAATCACAATATAGCACAAGGAAAATTAACTCACTGTCCTTACAGGTCCCTGGAAACAAGGACTTGCAGAGTGAAAGAAACTGACACTGTCCCTACCTAGAGTTTTCTGTCCCTAGAATAAATGTTTTTTTTAAGCACAATATAGCACAAGGACAATTAACTCACTGTCCTTACAGGTCCCTGGAAACAAGGACTTGCAGAGTGAAAGAAAAAAAACACTCTCCCTACCTAGAGTTTTCTGTCCCTAGAAAAAATGTTTTTTTTAATCACAATATAGCACAAGGAAAATTAACTCACTGTCCTTACAGGTCCCTGGAAACAAGGACTTGCAGAGTGAAAGAAAAAAAACACTCTCCCTACCTAGAGTTTTCTGTCCCTAGAAAAAATGTTTTTTTTAATCACAATATAGCACAAGGAAAATTAACTCACTGTCCTTACAGGTCCCTGGAAACAAGGACTTGCAGAGTGAAAGAAAAAAAACACTCTCCCTACCTACAGTTTTCTGTCCCTAGAAAAAATGTTTTTTTTAATCACAATATAGCACAAGGAAAATTAACTCACTGTCCTTACAGGTCCCTGGAAACAAGGACTTGCAGAGTGAAAGAAACTGACACTGTCCCTACCTAGAGTTTTCTGTCCCTAGAATAAATGTTTTTTTTAAGCACAATATAGCACAAGGACAATTAACTCACTGTCCTTACAGGTCCCTGGAAACAAGGACTTGCAGAGTGAAAAAAAAAAAAACACTCTCCCTACCTAGAGTTTTCTGTCCCTAGAAAAAATGTTTTTTTTAAGCACAATATAGCACAAGGACAATTAACTCACTGTCCTTACAGGTCCCTGGAAACAAGGACTTGCAGAGTGAAAGAAAAAAAACACTCTCCCTACCTAGAGTTTTCTGTCCCTAGAAAAAATGTTTTTTTTAATCACAATATAGCACAAGGAAAATTAACTCACTGTCCTTACAGGTCCCTGGAAACAAGGACTTGCAGAGTGAAAGAAAAAAAACACTCTCCCTACCTAGAGTTTTCTGTCCCTAGAAAAAATGTTTTTTTTAATCACAATATAGCACAAGGAAAATTAACTCACTGTCCTTACAGGTCCCTGGAAACAAGGACTTGCAGAGTGAAAGAAAAAAAACACTCTCCCTACCTACAGTTTTCTGTCCCTAGAAAAAATGTTTTTTTTAATCACAATATAGCACAAGGAAAATTAACTCACTGTCCTTACAGGTCCCTGGAAACAAGGACTTGCAGAGTGAAAGAAACTGACACTGTCCCTACCTAGAGTTTTCTGTCCCTAGAATAAATGTTTTTTTTAATCACAATATAGCACAAGGAAAATTAACTCACTGTCCTTACAGGTCCCTGGAAACAAGGACTTGCAGAGTGAAAGAAACTGACACTGTCCCTACCTAGAGTTTTCTGTCCCTAGAATAAATGTTTTTTTTAATCACAATATAGCACAAGGAAAATTAACTCACTGTCCTTACAGGTCCCTGGAAACAAGGACTTGCAGAGTGAAAGAAACTGACACTGTCCCTACCTAGAGTTTTCTGTCCCTAGAATAAATGTTTTTTTTAATCACAATATAGCACAAGGAAAATTAACTCACTGTCCTTACAGGTCCCTGGAAACAAGGACTTGCAGAGTGAAAGAAACTGACACTGTCCCTACCTAGAGTTTTCTGTCCCTAGAATAAATGTTTTTTTTAAGCACAATATAGCACAAGGACAATTAACTCACTGTCCTTACAGGTCCCTGGAAACAAGGACTTGCAGAGTGAAAGAAAAAAAACACTCTCCCTACCTACAGTTTTCTGTCCCTAGAAAAAATGTTTTTTTTTATCACAATATAGCACAAGGAAAATTAACTCACTGTCCTTACAGGTCCCTGGAAACAAGGACTTGCAGAGTGAAAGAAACTGACACTGTCCCTACCTAGAGTTTTCTGTCCCTAGAATAAATGTTTTTTTTAATCACAATATAGCACAAGGACAATTAACTCACTGTCCTTACAGGTCCCTGGAAACAAGGACTTGCAGAGTGAAAGAAACTGACACTGTCCCTACCTAGAGTTTTCTGTCCCTAGAATAAATGTTTTTTTTAAGCACAATATAGCACAAGGACAATTAACTCACTGTCCTTACAGGTCCCTGGAAACAAGGACTTGCAGAGTGAAAGAAACTGACACTGTCCCTACCTAGAGTTTTCTGTCCCTAGAATAAATGTTTTTTTTAAGCACACTATAGCAGAAGCACAAAACACACTGACACTCTCCCTACCTATCCTTCTCTTTCCCTAAACTAAAGGAATCCAGGTTAAGCAAGAAAGAAATAACAGTCACTGTCCCTGCCTATGCTACTCTATCCCTGCTCCGGAACACACTACACTAGGCCGCCGTGCTGGCGGCCTTTTATAGTGTGGGGCGTGTACTAAACACCCTCAGCAATAATTGGCCACAGGCATCCTGCCTGTGGCCAATCATTGCTCTCCTCGCTGCCGGCGCTGTGATTGGCCAAGCATGCGGGGTCACAGTGCATGCTTGGCCAATCACAGCGCCTGGATGACACTGCGATGGCGTAGTGCATTGTGGGCCGTTCGCGTCACTCGAATTTGGCGCGAACGGCCCAAATCGTTCGATCTTCGTCGAACGATCGAACAGCCAATGTTCGAGTCGAACGTATGTTCGACTCGAACACGAAGCTCATCCCTAGTGGGCTTCAATAGCCAGGCCGTCAAACCTAGGGCTGGTAAGGAAGGGTGGTATATCGGTCCTTGCGAAAGCAGGTCCGGACGACGTGGGAGAGACCAAGGACTCCCCACTGACATTTTACAATCTCCGCGTACCACGCTCTTCGGGGCCACGCTGGAGCCACCAGAATCACTGGTTCCTTTTCTACCCTGATTCTGCGGAGTCATCGAGGTAACCATTGTGGCGGTGTGAATGCATATATCAGCTTGAACTGATCCCAAGGGAACACTAGGGCATCCGAGCCGCAAGCTAGGGGATCCCTTGTCCGAGAGACAAACCTGTCCACCTTTGCGTTGAATCTGGATGCTAGAAGATCTACATCCGATGTTCCCCACCGCTGACATATTGTCCAGAAAACCTCGGGGTGAAGGGACCCTTCCTCTGGGCATAATTGCTGGCGACTTTAGAAAGTCCGCCTTCCAATTCTCCACTCCTGGAATAAATACCGCAGATATGGCTGGGACATTTCAGGATGTAATTTACTTCCCTCTGGGCTGCACGACTCCTGGTGCCCCCCTGATGATTGATATATGCCACTGCTGTGGCATTGTCTGATTGAATTCTGACAGGGGACCCTTGGAGTTTGGATGTCCATGCTACTAGGGCATACCGGGCTGCTCGTATCTCTAAGAGATTGATGGGCAGGGCCTTTTCTGCATCCGACCATCTGCCCTGGAGAGACCATTGCTCCAGTACTGCTCCCCAGCCTATAAGGCTGGCATCTGTAGTGACCACCTTCCAAGAAATCGGACTGAAGGATTTCCTTTTTTCCAGATTCTGGGGAACCAACCACCAACGGAGGCTCTTGCGAACGGAAGGGGACAAGGACATTGTAAGTCTAGGGCCTGAACTTTTTTGTTCCAGGCTGACAGTATGGCCCCTTGCAAATTCCTTGAATGGAATTGACCGTAGGGTACTGCTTCGAATGATGCCACCATCTTTCCCAGCAGCCTCATATACAGGCGTATGGACGGCTGTCTTTTTTGTACCCACTAAGTGGATCAAATCTTTCAAAGACAACACCTTTCCTCGAGGCAAGAATATTTTTCTCTGGCCTGAATCCAACCTTAGCCCCAAGTATTCCAGACTTTTGACTGGTTTTTAGGGGTGACTTGTCTCGGTTGATAATCCAACCGTGAGATTCCAGATACTTGATTGTCTTGTGAACGACCACGTCTAGTTTTTTCACTGAGTGGTCTATCAGCAACAAGTCATCTAGATATGCCATTATCATTACACCTTGTGTTCTTAGATTGGCCAATAAAGGGCCAGAATTTTTGTAAACACTCGTGGTGCTGTGGCCGAACCGAAGGGTAAGGCTCTGAACTGAAAATGGCGCCCTTCTACTGCAAAGCGTAGAAATTTTTGGTGGACTGGAAAGATGGGAATGCGCAAATAAGCATCTTTGATGTCGATCGCGGCTAACCAATCCTCCCCTTGTAGGGCAGTGGCCACCGATCGGATTGACTCCATTGGAAAGTCCTGATATACAGGAATTTGTATAGCCCTTTTAGAATTAATATGGGCCTCCCGTCCGCGTTTGCTTCGGGACTGTAAAGAGGTTTGAGTAAAACCCGAACCCTCATTCTTCCAGGGGAACCTCCATAATTACTCCTTGGAGCAATAGTTGTTCTAGTGCCAACAGGAGGGACTCTCTCTTCCGGGGATCCCTTGGCACGTTTGACCTCAAAAATGGGAAGGAGGAGAGTCTTTTAACTCCAAACTGTATCCCAAACATACTGCGGAGAGCACCTATCTGTCTTGATCGTGTCCCGCCAGGTCTCTTGCGAACAACTGGAGTCCTCCCCCCACCCGACTGAGTGGGGGCTTCAATGAATTTAACTTTGGGGGAGGTTTTGTACCTCCCCTGACCCAGGGTTTCTCATTACCCTGCTATTGTCCCTGTTTTTTACCCCCGGGAATTGACCGAGGAGGCCGTCGGAACTGTTACACAGCCGATGCCCCAGGGACTGGAGAAGCAGGCCTCTTAAAGAGGGACCTCTAACTCTGTTTTTAACCGGCAAGAGCGTATTTTTACCGCTGGAAATTTTCTGGATATATTTGTCCAGGTTTTCCCTGAATAAGCGTTCACCATGAAATGGGATGCTAACCAGCCATTCTTTACAGGGAGCTTCAGCAGACCAGTTTTTGAGCCATAGGAGCCTACGCATATGTACTATAGACAGCGTAAGGCGGGAGGCCTGATGGACTGAATCCTCTATGGCGTCAACCGCAAAGCCTAAGGCTCTAGGTAGATCAGCTAGGGCAAAGCCTGCTGATCTGTCAAGTCCCTCAAGACCTGTTTCAACTGATCCTTCACTGCTTAGCAGACCCCAATAGCTGCTACTGCTGGTTGTGTCACCAAGCTTGCTGTAGAAAGAAGCAGATTTTCATAAGGACTCCAATCTTTTATCTATTGGGTTCTTGAACATTTGGACATTATCCACTGGACATGTCAGTGATTTATACATACAAGAGATGGCTGCGTCCACTGTAGGGACCTTCCATTTTTTTTTTTTTTTTTGATGAACTTATCCTCCATGGGATAGACCACCGGAAATCTCTTGGGGGAATAAATATTTTCTCAGGATGTTCCCAATCCTGGTAAATGAGCCCTTTCAGTAAAGGGTGAAGTGGAAAAGAACAGACAGTCTGGGGGCTTCTAGCGACCCCAACGAGGATACAGTAGTGGTTGATGGTTCCGCAAGGTGCATTTTTAAATGCTGATCCGACCATGTTAGTCAGAGACTGAACCCATAATCTTTCAGCTTGAGATGCTGAGAAAAGGTTCCCCCACTGTTGATTCCTCTATAACAGAATCAACCTCATCCTGATCCCCTTCAGGCAGGTCGATCCCTGTATGGGACTGTTGCTCTGCTAACAGGCACTCTTAAGGAGGAGACGGAGATCGGGCGTGCTTTCCCTGACAGGGAGGCAGCGATCAATGTTGACAATCTCTCTCTAATCCTCCCAGAGCTGAGGAAAAAACCTCCTCTGTTACATACACAGGAGCAGGTGAACTGAGGACAGCCACAGTACCAAGTACCCCTGCGGGGTCTCTACGGTCACTTACCTCTGAACATCAGGGGAGACTGGTGCAGCAGAAGTATGCCCAAGATCCTCCGAGCCCGATGAGACCCCCTTCGCTTCCTGGAAGATTCAGTTCCGGAGCTTCTGGACGGCATATTCCTAAGCCTAAAGCTGAGGTATTCCAGCCGTAATACACCACTTTTACTGAGAATAGTCTAGCACAATTGCTGCTATATCACAGTTGGTGTCTACTAAAGTGCCTTTCTAGGGGATGCCTGCATCAACCGCCTCTATGTGCCTTTATATTGTTGCTAGCTCTGTCTGTGCACTTCAACAGCCAGCTATAATGTGCTTCAAAACACGCTGGACGCCCGCACATGCGCAGTAGCGCCGCGGCGCACACCTGAGCGTCATCCACCCGCTCCGCCCCTTTTCCAGATCGCCTCTATGAATAGAGGCGCGTGCACGCGCACGCGCGCGGGCACGTGCGCCTTCGGCGCCTTTTTTGAAAACAACAAGGAGCTAGATGGGAGCCAGGGTCCCTTTGCCGCAGGGCCCGGGGATGGATGAGCGCAGCAACAGGGCAGAGGAGACAGCTTCCCAGAGAACATACCAACTGCCTGGATTTGATTCTGGAAGAAAAAAATCCACATTACAAGAAAAAGAACCATAGCGGCCTCTAGTGTCTAACACAGGTACCGCGGTCTTACATTTTTTTTTTTTTTTTTTCTTGCCTACTACTAAAATTTTTACATTTTCTCAGTAGTAACAGGCATACACAGAATATTAGCGGGAATACCGTTAGGTAACAGACAGAAAGACAAATTAGGCTTGGGGGTCCCCCAATAGAACCAAGTTCCTGGGGGCCCCCACTTACCTGTTCCCCGCCGCAGGACTTTGTTTGGTCCACAAAAGCCCAAACTTCACATATCACGGCAGGCATTGTAATCAAACCTTCAGGGACCGGGTTCCCAAGGATTCCACTCCCCTGGACCTGTATAGCACCCTGCACAGAAAACATCTTGGTCGTGGGTATGACCAGAGCTCTGGATCCCAGGGTCCAGCTCTCCTAAGAGAAGCATTACAGGCAAAACCTTGCTCTTCTCTGCAAGGCCCGGGTACCGACCGTTTAGCTATGAAGCTTTTTTGGTCGGATCCGGAATAGCTTACTGAGGCCCAAAAGAACCTGTACGCAAGCTCAGTGAAAAACACATGTTTCTTCTTGGCCAACACCTTAGACACTGGCAAAAAACTGAGGTGCTCCCGGATGGGAGGGGCTTATATAGGGGAGGGTACTTCCGGTTTTGGAAGTTGCCAGTGCCAGCACCTGACGGTATCTATATAACCCATTAGTAATGACTATGTCGCTCTGTGTCCCGTGATGTACGAGAAAGAAAGTGAAAAATTCAGTGCCAGTGTAGGTCCCATATGCAAATGTAAACAGCAATTGCACCACACAAATGCAAATTTGAGCCGTGACATGTTTGGTATCCAATTACTCGACGCAACATCATCTTTTATACTTTACAAAAAATAATTGGGTTGTTTTAATTGCTTTATGTGCACTAAAATTCATTTTTGTGCACATTCAGACCTCTATGACCAAGCTCTGTGGGCGTGACGAAATGCGTTAGTGGAACTGGCCTGCAAGGAGCCTAAGCAGACGCCGCTTTCCATCTCAATCTGAAGCCCCATACACACTATCAGTTTTCTTGCAGGTTTTTCTCTTCAGGTTTACCAAAACCATCTAATATGAGGTCAAACCTTAAGAGTTTCAATTCGTATGCAATCAGGCAGGCCCTTGCACTACATGGTTTTGGTAAACCTGAAGAGAAAAACCTGCAAGAAAACTGATAGTGTGTATGGGGCTTAACACTCAGGCTGTCAGGAGTGCGTCTTTATGTTATATTCTGCACTAGACATGTGCAATTCGTTTCATTCCTATTTTAACAAATTTCAACAAATTCGGTCAATCGAAAATATCCGTTTTAACGAAAACCCGTTTAAAAACTTTTTCAGAATAAATTCAAATATTCGTAAGTTTGCAAAATCGTAAATTTGAAAATCTGAAAATCTGAAACAATAACTATTACTTTGTCAGGTGTGTAAGCACCGAGGCCGAGATGCAGAGAGCGGTTCACCCTTGCGACTTGGCGCACTCCGACCCCCTGGAGGTGAGACAGGGAGAGGATGGCGCGAAGAGGCACTGGCTACCAGCAGGAAGGGTAGGTCTTGCTAGATAATCCGGAAGAGCTGGACAGCTGAGCGTAGGCAGAAGGAAAGCCACCAAGAGCAGGCTGAGGGTCTAACACCTGACAGGTGCGGCTCTTGGCAGGATCCTAGCTGAAGACACAAGTCCAGAGCACAACAGGGGTCAGAGCAAGTAGGCAGGAGTCCGGGTGCAGGCTGAGGGTGCAGTATTGAAGATGCAGGCTGGGGGTCTAGCACAGGAGACAAGTAACAAGTCCAGGAAATACAAGCAGCAGGTCAAGGGCTGGAGACAAGTAGCAGATCTGAGATGCAGGCAGAAGGTCAAGGGCTGGAGACAAGAGGCAGAGCCGAGTCACAGGCCGGGGGTCAAACACAGGTAGCATGGAAGATCCGTAAGGCAAGCCAAAGGTCAGGTACAGGAGAAGAGCAGAGTAGTCAAACTGATCCGGGTCACAACAGTAGTTCAGATGCAGGTAACAGGAAATCAGGTACAGACAGGAAGCTGACAACAAACCAGCAACTTGTCAGAGTACCTGGGCCACTTTATATAGGCCCGCCAGAGCTCCGATTGGCGCACTAGCGCGCAGGCGTGCCCGCCGTTCGAGCACGCGCATGCGCCGTTCCGCCGCGCATGCGCGCAGGAATGCGGCTGGCACGGCTGAGATGGAAATTCCTCTGACATACATTTTAGGTATTGAAATTTGGCTGTTAGCGATCGCAACGAATACGAATTTATCCGAAGTTCCGAATTATCTGAAATAACGAATGCCGCATCTAAACAAATGGAATAGAACGCATTAATAATAATGAATAACAATAATAATAAAAACTTTTTTATTATTATTTATTATTAACTCGATCCGTTCCATTTGTTTAGATGCGGCATTCATTATTTCGGATAATTCGGAACTTCGGATATATTCGTATTCGTTGCGTTCACTAACAGACAAATTTGAAAGGAAATTCTAAAACCTATAATTTAATAGTTATTATTAGTTAGTTAGTTATCATTTAGAATTTTTGGATTTCGTTCTTTCGAATTTTCTTTCTTATTTTCGGATTTTCAAATTTACAAAATTCCGAATTTTCGAATTTATGAATTATCGAATTTCCATCGTGACGAATAACACGAAAATGGAAAAGAAAAGAAAAATGAAACGAAAACTAACCAAATTTTTGGCCAGTGCACATGTCTATTCTGCACAATGGGCTAGGGTGGTGTCACGTACCCAACTGTAGGCTGAAGTGACGAGAGGGCTCCCCTTGCGGCTGAGTGCAGAGTACCCCTGAAGGTGGTGACAGAGGGCGCTATGCCCAAAGATGCATGGGCTGTCTGAAGGGGAAGCTGCCTGATGGTTCCAGATGTGAGGACACCCAGGAGCAGAGGAGTAGTTACAGCAGTTGATCCTCTGAAGGTGCTGGCCGATCTTGACAGATAGGTAAAGCAGAAGCAAGGTCAGAAGAAAGGCCGGGGGTCAAACACATGAAGTCAGTCAGGAGCAAAGGGGGAAGCGTGGTAGAGATCAAGCCTGAGGGGGGCCAAACACAGGAGGTCAATCAGGAACAAGGCAGGAGCAGGTCCGTGGAGCAAGCCGGGGTCCGAGCCAGGAGAGAAGCGAAAGCAGGTCAGGGGCAAGCCGGGTTGGTAACAGGTAGTCAAGCAGAGGCACAAGGCACAGGACTACAGGATACAAGACTGACGATAATCCAGCAACTTGTGAGAGCCACTGCTGTCCTTGTATAGGCCAGAGGATGCTGGCAATTAGCACCTATGCACTGTCGTGCACAAAGATTCGCCATTGCGTGCCGTTTGCTAATGCGCATGCACGAATTAGCGTGGCCATGCTGGATATTGGCATGTTTGAGTGTAGTGGATCACTGAAGCACATTGGATGGGTGCTTAGAGCTGCCCTCCAAGAAGTCTAATTGTGCCACAAACAATCCCAGATGTAGGCAGGTGCAGTCTATTTTCTCCACTGCAGGTGGCGCTCATCTGTAGTGGCAATGCATGTAGAGTAGGAAGTTAAGAGGAACCTTGTTTCGCTATGATCTCATTCACAGAGAGCCAGCATCCAATTGGATCGTGGCGTCCCATGTGACTCTGGCAGCCATCTTGGGTCAGGCAAAATCTATTTAAGTCTATTTGCATGTACGGACTGCACTATATACCCTGAACTGTATTATATATATACTATACGGACTGCACTATATACTCTGAACCGTATTATATATACTACACTGACTGACTGCACACTAAACTAACTACCTCCCTAATCTCCATTCATTCACTATATACGGTCGCCGTGTAAGCAGCAGCCTTATAGTGTGGGGCGTGGCCCCTGAGCTATGATCTCATTCACAGAGAGGCAGCATCCGATTGGATCTTGGCGTCCCATAAGACTCTGGCAGCCATATTGGGTCAGGCAAAATCTATTTAAGTCTATTTGCATGTACGGACTGCACTATATACTCTGAACTGTATTATATATACGCTGCCTTGGAAGGTAATACGCTTGCCAATCATGGCTCTCACAGCACATCGCGCTCTGATTGGCCAAAGCATGCAGGTCAGGTGCATGTTTTGGCCAATCAGCAGCCGTCAATGCACTGCGATATCGCACTGAATTATGGGGCGCTCCACTGCGGGCAAACTTGCCGCGAGTGCTCCATATGTTTGTTTTTTCTACAAACAAACGAACATCGGGACCATTCCTACTGAGCAGCAACAGGAGGGGAGGCAGGGGCAGCATTTGCTAGATTCGATCAGCTGTATTTCACTGCAACAGCTGAAAGTGAAAAGGAGAGGAGAAGACGCGAGCTTTCAGTTGCTGCAGGAAAATACAGCCAATCGGGTCTAGTAAATGCTGCCCCCGCCACCCCTCTTGTTCCATTGTTCCTCTTGCTGCCCGGGCCCCCTGGAGCATGACCAGTGTGACCCCTGCGACTCATATTGCTATGCCTTTGGAGCTGGCCATGACCATGAACCTGTGATATGAAAAACTCATACACAATATTCTATCTGTTCCAGAATAAAAAGAACTAAAAATAATAAGAAACAAAGAAAAGAAAATGACATCACACCTTTCTTTAATAGCAAATTTGTAGATCAATGTCCAATAGCTAAACAAGTCTACATTACCTGCACAGAACAGAAGGCCTTGCGATAAAAAACATCCAATCTTATTACCTTCCAAGAGTCTTATTTTTTCCTCCATTCCTTCCACCAGTTGCAGACTGTGATAAGGAGTATTGCAGACATCCGTCACTCTTGTCCTGATGATCTGAAGAGCGTCATCCATGATGAGCGGGATCCGTAGACCTATCACCACAACTTTACAGAGGGCTGAGGAGAGGAAACAAATGTGTTACCGAACAAGAGACAACGCTGAGGAAATTTGCACAGCGCTTTGTGAAACTCATAGATGGATTCCATTGTAGCGGTTTTTGTATTTAGCCGTAAAACTGTTCATGAATAAATACAGTGAAAAAAGTTTTTGGGTGGGGTCCGGGTATAGCTCCACAAGATTTTACTGAGGTTGCACAGGTCTGAATGCACTGATTCCATTGTGGTATTAAAAGACAGGTAGTTAATTGAAGAATCCAAAGAAAAAAAAAAAGAGAAGTTAAGCTAAGACTGGTTTCTCTGTAAGAATAGGTCCATCACCTTAGGACACTAACAAAAAAACGAAAGACTTACGGAGTAGGTTAAGGTTATAGGGGAGGCCCCTAGGGGGTGTATTGTAAAATGATTTGAATGGAGAATCCAAAGAAAATATGAATAAGTTAGACTAAGAGTGAGTACTCTGAAAAGGAGAAGAGGTTTATCACCTTAAGACACTAGTGAAAAAACTGAGGACCTATGGAGTCGGGTAGGGTTATAGGGTGGTGCTCCAGGGGGTGTAGGGAGAGGCGGTCCATCACCTTAGGACACTAACGAAAAAACTGAGAATTTACCGAGTGGGGTAGGGTTATAGGAGAGGCCCTCCAGGGGGTGTATCTTCAAATTCTTTGACTGGACAATCCAAAGAAAACACAAAAAAACTTAGGCTGAGAGTGACTACTCCGTAAGGGAGAAGATGTCTATCACCTTAGGACACTAGTGAAAAAACTCAGGACTTATGGAGTGGGGTAGGTTCATAGGGGGGGGGCAGGGGGTGTATCCTCAAATGCTTTGAATAGAGAATCAAAAAATATATATATATTAGGCTAAGAATGATTACTGCGTAAGAGAAAAGTGGTCTATCACCTTAGGACACTAGTGAAAAAACTGAGGACTTATGGAGTGGGGTGGGGTTATAAGAGAGACCCCCCCCAGGGGGCATGTCCTCAAAAGCTTTGCTAATGTCCAGTTGTCTGAAGGTACCACCATATAACCCATGGTGTATGAATACCCGGCCTGTGTCCTGTGCTGTACATTTAAAATATATGTTTTTGGGTGCAGGATCTGGTAGAGTGTTCTGTACAGTTTTCTAGTGCTGCCCTGGTGGGCATTAACGAGACACTAAACTGTTTTTTAAGAGAAATTCTATTCAAGTCTGTCTTCTTAACTTAAAGTCCCTTCTATTGCTCTCAGCCTCCTCCCAATTTCCAGATTCCTTTTCTTCTTGCTGCTGTGATCTGACGTCCTGTTAGAGGATGGTTATATTCATTCTCCATGGTCCTTCTGCATGTAGGAACGTAGCCACCTTTTCTTGATCCCACTGTAAGAAGGAATTTAGTAACCCTGCAATGTTCCCACTGTATGTAGGAACCCTACATCACAGCCTTGCTCCAGTTTTCCAACACTACATCTCTGCCTTACTCCACTTCTCCCATCCGACGTTACTGCCTTATTCCGCTTCTCCCTTCCCTACATCACAACCTTACTCTGCTTCTCCCACCCTACATTAAAGCCTTACTCCGCTTCTCCCACCCTACATCACAGCCTTACTCCGCTTCTCCCACCCTACATCACAGCCTTACTCCCCTTCTCCCATCCGACGTTACTGCCTTAATCCGCTTCTCCCTTCCCTACATCACAGCCTTACTCTGCTTCTCCCACCCTACATCACAGCCTTACTCCCCTTCTCCCATCCGACGTTACTGCCTTAATCCGCTTCTCCCTTCCCTACATCACAGCCTTACTCCGCTTATCCCACCCTACATCACAGCCTTACTCTGCTTCTCCCACCCTACATCACAGCCTTACTCCACTTCTCCCATCCGACGTTACTGCCTTATTCCGCTTCTCCCTTCCCTACATCACAGCCTTACTCCGCTTCTCCCATCTTACGTCACTGCCTTACTCCACTTCTTCCATCCTACATCACTGCCTTACTCCACTTCTCCCATCCTAAGTCACTGCCTTACTCCACTTCTCCCATCCTACGTTACTGCCTTACTCCACTTGTCCCATCCTACATCACTGCCTTACTCCACTTCTCCCAACCTACGTCACTTCCTTACTCCACTTCTGTCATCCTACATCACTGCCTTACTCCATTTCTCCCACCCTACATCACAGCCTTACTCCATTACTCGTACCCTACGTCACAGCCTTACTCCGCTTCTCGTACCCTACATCACAGCCTTACTCCGCTTCTCCCACCCTACATCACAGCCTTACTCCACTTCTCCCATCCAACGTTACTGCCTTATTCCGCTTCTCCCACCCTACATCACAGCCTTACTCCGCTTCTCCCACCCTACATCACAGCCTTACTCCCCTTCTCCCATCCGACGTTACTGCCTTAATCCGCTTCTCCCTTCCCTACATCACAGCCTTACTCCGCTTATCCCACCCTACATCACAGCCTTACTCTGCTTCTCCCACCCTACATCACAGCCTTACTCCGCTTCTCCCATCTTACGTCACTGCCTTACTCCACTTCTTCCATCCTACATCACTGCCTTACTCCACTTCTCCCAACCTACGTCACTTCCTTACTCCACTTCTGCCATCCTACATCACTGCCTTACTCCATTTCTCCCACCCTACATCACAGCCTTACTCCATTACTCGTACCCTACGTCACAGCCTTACTCCGCTTCTCGTACCCTACATCACAGCCTTACTCCGCTTCTCCCACCCTACATCACAGCCCTACTCCACTTCTCACATCCTAAATCACAGCCTTACTCCATTTCTCAGATCACCTCCACAAGGGCTGAGTGTGGCTATGGTGGCGCCGTTTGCCACCTCCCCTTCACGGCGCTCATGCGTGTGACGTTGGTGGTGGTCCGATGGTGGAGTGCTCCATTTATGGGCGGCTGCCCTGGCTGGGCCGGATACGCATGGCTCTTGCACACAACAGATTCCATGCCCTCCCTGGATCATGGTCTCATTTCTTCCCCTCTCCCCAGCACGAGGTAATCTTTCACTCCTGTCCCCAGGCGTCTTAGTGGCAACCTCTTCACCTGGTTGTCCACCTGTACCCCTAATCACTTATCCCCAGCATTGTTTTCCCTCCCCCTTTTCTCCCCCTGCATACACTTGTCCTTACCACATAGCACAGCCTTTACTTTATTCACATCCACAGTCACATAGTCTTTGGATTGCTACTAATGGTCTCATTCACTTTTTCATCACCATCTTGTCACAGGTTCACACCACGGGTGCTCTGTGTACCCGGTCCCACCTGGCTTGCCGCCCGTGGTGGGTGCCACCGCTGGACATGCCTCCTCACCTGTTCAATTGTCAAATTGCTAATCAGCCAATCACATGGCAGCAGCTCAATGCATTTAGGCCTCTAGATGTGGTGAAGACAACTTGCTGAAGTTCAAACGGAGCATCAGAATGGGGAAGGGAATTTAAGTGACTTAGAACGTGGAATGGTTGTTGGTGCCAGACGTGCTGGTCTGAGTATTTCTGGGATTTTCACACACAACCATCTCTCGGGTTTGCAGAGAATGGTGGGAAAAAGAGAAAATATCCAGTGAGCGGCAGTTGTGAGGAGGAAAATACCTTTTTGAGGTCAGAGGAGAATGGGCAGACTGGTTCCAGATGATAGAAAGGCAACAGTAACTCAATTAATCACTTGTTACACCCAAGGTATGCAGAATACCATCTCTGAACACACAACACATCGAATCTTGAAGCAGATGGGCTACAGCAGCAGAAGACCAGACCGGGTGCCACTCCTGTCAGTTAAGAACAGGAAACTGAGGCTACAATTTGCACAGGATCGCCAAAATTGGACAATAGAAGATTGGAAAAAAGTTACCTGGTCTGATGAGTCTCGATTTCAGCTGCGACATTCAGATGGTCGGGTCAGAATTTGGTGTAAACAACATAAAAGCATGGATCACTGGTTCAGGCTGGTGGTGGTGTAATGGTGAGGGGGATATTTTCTTGGCACACTTTGGGCCCCTTAGTACCAATTGAGCATCATTTAAACACCACGGCCTACCTGAGTATTGTTGCTGACCATGTCCATCCCTTTATGACTACAGTGTCCCCATCTTCTGATGGCTCCTTCCAGCAGGATAATGCACCATGTCACAAAGCTCCAATCATCTCACCACTGGACAATGAGGACACTGTACTTCGATGGCCTCCATACTCACCAGATCTCATCCAATAGAGCACCTTTGGGATGTGGGGGAACGGGGGATTCACATCGTGGATGTTCAGCTGACAAATCTGCAGCAACTGCGTGATGCTATCATGTCACTATGGAGCAAAATTTCTAAAGAAAGTTTCCAACACCTTGTTGGATCTATGCCACGAAGAATGAAGAGAAAAGGGGGTCCAACCCGGTACTAGCAAGGTGGACCTAATAAAGTGGCTGTGAGGGGCGAGTGTATATGGGTGTGTGTGTGTGTGTGTGTGTATATATATATATATATATATACACTGCTCAAAAAAATTAAAGGAACACTTTTGAATCAGAACTCTTGGGATATTGATCTGGTCAGTTAAGTAGCAGAGGGGGAGGGGTGTATACAGAGGGGGGAGGGTGTATACAGAGGGGGGAGGGTGTATACAGAGGGGGAGGGGTGTATACAGAGGGGGTTGTTAATCAGTTTCAGCTGCTTTGCTGTTAATTGAAATTAACAACAGGTGCACTAGATGGGCAACAATGAGACGACCTCCAAAACAGGAATGGTTTTTCAGGTGGAGGTGTCTGATATTTTTTTTCCCTACTCATCTTTTCGGACTGTTTTTCACTAGTTTTGCATTTGGCTAGGGTCAGTGTCACTACTGGTAGCACGAGGCGATACTTGGACCCTATAAAGGTTGCACAGGCAGTCCAACTCCTCCAGGATGACACATCAATACGTGTCATTGCCAGAAGGTTTGCCGTGTCTCCCAGCACAGTCTCAGAAGCATGGAGGAGATTCCAGGAGACAGGCAGTTACTCTAGGAGAGCTGGACAGAGCCGTAGAAGGTCCTTAACCCATCAGCAGGACCGATATCTGTTCCTTTGTGCAAGAGAGAACAGGACGAGCACTGCCAGAGCCCTACAAAATGACCTCCAGCAGGCCACTGGTGTGAATTTCTCTGACCAATCAGAAACAGACTTTAGGGGGTTTCCTGAGGGCCCGACGTCCTCTAGTGTGCTCTGTGCTCACTGCCGGACACTGTGGAGCTCGATTGGCATTTTCCATTGAACACCAGAATTGGCAGGTCCGCCACTGGTGCCCCATGCTTTTCACAGATGAGAGCAGGTTCACCCTGAGCATATGTGACAGATGTGAAAGGGTCTGGAGAAGCCACAGAGAACTTTATGCTGCCTGTAACATCGTTCAGCATGACCGGTTTGGTGATGGGTCAGTGATGGTCTGGGGAGGCATATCCATGGAGGAGATGCACAGACCTCTACAGGCTACGCAATGGCACCCTGACTACCACTAGGTATTGGAATGAAATCCTTGGACCCATTGTCAGACCCTACGCTGGTGCAGTGGGTCCTGGGTTCCTCCTGGTGCACGACAATGCCCGGCCTTATGTGGCGAGAGCATGCAGCCAGTTCCTGGAGGATGAAGAAATTGATGCAATTGAATGGCCCCCACGCTCACCTGACCTAAATCCAATAGAACACCTCTGGGACATTATGTTTCGGTCCATCCGGTGCCACCAGGTTGCAACTCAGTCTTTTCAGGAGCTCAGTGATGCTCTGGTCCAGATCTGGGAGGAAATACCCCAGGACACCATCCGTCGTCTCATTAGGAGCATGCCCTGATGTTGTCAGGCATGCATACAAGCACTTGGGGAGCCATACAAACTACTGAGGACCATTTTGAGTTGTTGCAATGAAATTTTAGCAAAATGGACTAGCTTGCTGCCTAATTTTTTTTGATTTTTGAATTCAGCCCTCTGTAGGTGGATAATTTACATTTCCATCAAATGATGTGCCATCTTTTCATTCCCAACACATTACCCCGCCCATATCAGTATAGATATCCAGCATGAGATTCCCCCCCCTCCCCCGTTGAGATCTGATGTGTTTTGAAAGTGTTCCTTTATTTTTTTTGTGTATATATATATATATATATATATATATGCACACACACACACATACATACATATTTATTTTAATACCACATGTCATAAATGTAAAATAGATTAGAGGTCCTAAACCCATTGGTATTTGGTGCACCAAGTCTGTTTGGAACCCACTCAGGGCCCACTCACACTTGTGCATTGTGGCAACACACCTGCTCTATGTGCAATGCAGGGCTCGTTCATTGTGAATGGCACCACAACGCATTGCACATAGAGCAGGTGTGTTGCCACAATGCACAAGTGGGAGTGGGCCCTGAGTGCGAATGCATTGGGTGCCATTCATTTGGACTGGCACCCAACGCATTATGCAGTAGAGCCCAACACACAACGCATACACCGAGCAGGGTCAGGCACAGTTCTTCACCCATTGCAGTAGTTGGCAGCCCATTCATAACGAAGGTTTGCATTAATTCACCACAAAGGAATGCTTAGAGCGGAGTTCCACCCAAAAGTGGAAGCTCCGCTTGTTGGCTCCCCCCCCCCCCCCCCACTCCGGTGCCACATTTGGCACCTTTTGGGAGAGGGAGAACGGGTAACTGCTTTTGACAGGTGCCTGTCACCACTTCCAGGAGACCTGGCTGCAGCGAGATATGGTAAGGTCCACCGGAAGTTCGCCTCCCCCCCCCTCCTTTCCAGTTAGAAAGTGCAGCGAGCTTCGCACATGTGCAGTAGGGAAAGGCTTCACTGCTAGCTTCCCTTACCACAAATGGCAGTGACAGCACCCAAGATCTGATCAGGAATTGGCTGGGGTGCCAACATCGCAGGATCCATGGACAGGTAAGTGCCCTCATATTAAAAGTCAGCAGCTACAGTAGTTGTAGCTGCTGACTTTAATTTTTTTGGACCTCTTCTTTAAAGCGGTTGGTTTTTTTGAAACCTGCAAGGCAAAGGCATAATGAGCTAGTATGACTAGCATACTAGCTCATTATCAATGACTTACCTTAGATCGAAGCCCCCGCAGCGGTCCTCGGACAGGTGCTCCATCGCTGCCATGATACTCGGAGTGACTTCCGGGTATCGCCGCTCCGGCACTGTGACTGGCCGGAGCAGCGATGATGTCACTTCCGCACATGCGCGGGGAACGGCACGATCCCCGCGCATGTGCGAGTTCCGGCAGAGTCCGGCGGGCTCCCATCCAAGAGCCGCCACGCTCAGTGCGCCCTTATCTACGTGTAAATATCGGTAGTCTTTTTTGCAAATATCTCTGAGACCGTGTAGGTCTCGGAGATATTGCAAGCACCTACAGGTAAGCTTTAATGTAGGCTTGCCTGTAGGTGCATGTAGTATTCGAGGCTATACAACCGCTTTCTGCCAGATGTTGTCGACTTTTAGTGGTGATATCTGGATGATCATTCAGATATCTTCTTTTAGAGCCGGTGATTCGATGCACCATAAGAACATTCATAGCGGCTGTTTAGCCGATTCATCGTTCTTGCAGGTCCTCCGGTGCTTCTCCCGACTCGCCCGTTTGAGAGGGAGAAGGAATCGGTCCAAGCCGGAAGTTTTACCATAGAGAATCCGGCATCTCTATGATCTTTCGGAGGCCGGGCGTGATGTTATGATGTCACACCCGGCCTCTGCATTTAAAAAAGAAATGTCGCCGCCTCGGCTGGGAAGCCAGGATTGTTTTTTTTCTCATTTTTTTTTTTTTTTCAGGCTTCCCAGCCTAGAGGTGAGATGTGGGGACTTAAAGACCCCAGATCTCGCTGTAAAGAGGACCTGTCATGCACTTTCACATTACAAGGGATGTTTATATTCATTGTAATGGGAATTAAAGTGATCAAAAAAAAAAAAAGTAAAAAGAAAGTGTCAAAATAGAAAAATAAACAATAAAATAAAATAAAAATTAAAGCTCCCCGTCCCCGCGTGCAGAAGCGAACACATACATAGGCCGCGCACACATATGTAAACAACATTCAAACCACACATGTGAGGTATCGCCGCAAACGTTAGAGCGAGAGCAATAATTCTATCACTGGATCTCCTCTGTAACTCTAAAGGCCCGTACACACGATCGGATATTCAGACAACAATTGTCTGACGGACATGTTTTGTCAGACAATCCGTCCGTCTGTACGCTCCATTGGACAATTGTTGTCGGAATTTCCAACAACAAATGTTGGCTGTGCATGCTCTCAAATTGTCTGACAACAAATGTGTTCCGTCGGATTATCCAATCGTGTGTACACTAAAATCCAAAAGTACAAACACGCATGCTCTGAACCAATGCTAAACATCAGACAACAGCAGAAGTTGCCCAAAGGGTGGCGGTAAAGTGCTGAAAAACCACCTGGTTTGGTATATGTTGGCTGAAAATGTTCTGCCGTCTGTATGTAAGTTCACTGACGACGCCCTTCGGACAAAAATCCACAGATTTGTCCGATCGTGTGTTTGAGGCTTAAACCAGTAAGCTGTAAAAAAAACTAAAGCGTCGCCTATGGAGATATTTTAAGTACCGAAGTTTGGCGCCATTCCACGATCGTGCGCAATTTCAAGTGTGACATCTTAGGTATCTATTTAGTCAGACATGGTCTGGGTCGCAAGTAGTTAAGGTAGAATTTCAGCCTCAACCGGACCAGTTTTAGTCCTAACACCTATGCTGACCTGTGTAAAAAAAAAAGATGCTCAGCCCGCTCATGTGATCTGACTTTCCTGTGTCGGCGGCTGCAGGGGAGCGGAGAGAGCACTATGACAATGCTTGGGAGCGGTGATGTCACCCATAGGCTCCCACGAGATGTCGGTGCTCCCTCCTTCTCCCCTGCAGCTGCTGCTGGATGACACGGGAGAGCTGTATCACGTGACCAGGCGGAGCTGAATATATACTACATCTTTCTTAGGCCCCTTTTACATGAAGGGTCCGATCAGGTCCGCCTGTCAGGTTTTTCAGGTGGACCTAATCAGACCCTCCATTCAGCCCTATGGACTGGCGGGTGTAAACGGACTTGAGTCCATTTACACCCCCCCCCCAACTTCCTTCAATCAGATAGGACGTGGATCCAGCCTCCTCCATCTAGGTGGATCGGAGGGTGTAAACGGACAGGTGGAGTCGGATCACACCCGACCATCCATAGAGTAGGCTCTGTCTGTGTCCGCTCCACATAAGCTGAGCAGACATTGACCTGTCATACGCCCCCCACTCAGCTCAGCAAGGGATCAATGGACTGATCTCTTCCTAACCAAAAATAGAGTCCACCCCAGGGAAAGGGGGGTTAGGCAGGCTGTACAATATGCAGTTTTCTTTCCTTTAACCAGAGGTTGAAGGAAATAAAATCGCTTGATTCCCTGATTGGTGTTGATGAGGGAATCCCTCCCACTGCGCTATTGTATTCCGACAGCAGGAGGTTTCCCAGTCGTCAGATTACAATGATAACTGCCGGCGGCAGTGATCAAACAAAAAGAAACCCCCACAAAAACAGACAGGCTGGTCGTATTGAAGTCGATTGATCGATTGACTTCAGTACAACCAGCCTGCCCATAGACAGACCTGTCTGACCTACTGAACCGTCTATGACCGGCTTTAAACAGGTTAGTCAGCATGTGTGTTAGCATGGGGGAGGGGACATTCTTAAAGTATAACTAAAGTTTTTTTATTTGAAAGAAAATCCCAAATTTTGGGTTGTCCCCAGAAAAGTAATAGAGGGTAAATCTTCCAATGGGGACACTAATTCTGGTGAATTAAGGGGTCCCCAAGGAATTCTCTTAGTTTGCAGGGATTTCCTCTCACTTCTTATGTTGTTGTTTTTTACAGCTGTGTCCCATTGTGGAGATTTCCCTTCACTTCCTGTCCAATAGCCAAACAGTAAGTGAGAGGAAATCCTTGCAAACTAAGGGAATTCCTTGGGTACCCCTCAGGTCACAGGAACCAGTGCCCCATTGGAAGATTACCTGTCTATTACTTTTCTGGGGCCAACCAAACATTGGAGGTTTTTTTTTTCCCGCCATCTGTGTCCCATTGAGGAGATTTCCCTTTACTTCCTGTCCTATAGTCAAGCTCCCCAATGGGACACAGATGGCGAAAAAAAACGCTGACAGGTGTTATAACCCTCCATTTTCTGGTTGTCCCCAGAAAAGTAAGAGGATAAATCTTCCAATGGGGCCTTTAGTTCTGGTGACCTGGGGGGTCTCCAAGAAATTCCCTTAATTTGTAGGGATTTCCGCTCACTTCCTGTTTTAGCTATGGGACAGGAAGTGAAGGGAAATCTCCACAATGGGACACAGATGTTGAAAAAAAAAACTGACACGGGTTATAACCGTCCAATTTTGGGTTGTCCCCAGAAAAGTAATAGAGGGAAATGTTCCAATGGGGACACTGGTTCTGGTGACCTGGGGGGTCCCCAATGAATTCACTTAATTTGCAGGGATTTCCTCTCACTTCCTGTTTTAACCCATTACATCCTGTCCCATAGCCAAAACAGGAAGTGAGAGGAAATCCCTGCAAACTAAGGGAATTCCTTGGGGACCCCCGAGGTCACCAGAACCAGTGTCCCCATTGGAAGATTTCCCCTCTATTACTTTTCTGGGGACAACCAAAAATTGGAGGGTTATAACCCCTGTCAGTTTTTTTTCCCCGCCATCTGTGTCCCATTGGGGAGATTTCCCTTCACTTCCTCTCCCATAGCCAATCTCCCCAATGGGACACAGATGGCAAAAAATAAAAAATAAATGCTGACAGGGGTTATATCTTTCCATTTTTTGGATGTCCTCAGAAAAGTAAGAGGAAAAATCTTCCAATGGGGCCTTTAGGTCTGGTGACCTGGGGGATCCCCAAGAAATTCCCTTAATTTACAGGGATTTCCAACACTTCCTGTTTTGGCTATGGGACAGGAAGTGAAGGGAAATCTCTACAATGGGACTGGGACAATGTGTTGTCCCCAGAAAAGTAAGAGAGGGGAAAACTTCCAATGGGGACACTAGTTCTGTTGACCTGGGGGTCCCCAAGGAATTCCCTTAAATTGCAGGGAATTCCCTTAAATTGCAGGGAATTCCCTTAACTTGCAGGGATTTCCCTTAACTTCCTGTTTGTCTATGAGACAGGACATGAAGGGAAATCTCCCCAATGGGACACAAATGGTGAAAAAAATACCTGACAGGACAGGGGTTATAACCCTTCAATTTTGGGTTGTCCCCAGAAAAGTAATAGAGGGAAAATCTTCCAATTGGGACAGTTCTGGTGACCTGAGGGGTCCCCAAGGAAGTTTCTTAGTTTACAGGGATTTCCTCTCATTCCTGTTTGGTTATGGCACAGGAAGTGAAGGGAAATCTCCACAGGTTTAGCCAGGAGTACAACTTTCACATACCGCAATGTTCCATGAAACACTAGAAGTATTGATAAACAATAAATGAATACACATCAAACGAGTACTTCAGATAAAAACAGACCACACCAAAGGAGAGGTAATAAACAATGGCCTTTATAAAGGGACACGCACTTTAATAACACTGAAAAGATACTGACAGAGCAAAAAAGAGCGGTAAGGATGCAGCCAAAAGAACAAATAAAGGTTTTATGTTTAATTCCAACAAATAGTGCAATAATCAGGACTTTGCTGCAATTACCGGTAGTTGTTATGAACACTTTTTACCAATATGTGTCCCACCTCATTGTATAAACCAGGCCTTTTTTTATATATATATTAAAGCAAAACTCCACCCAAACAATTGTATATTTTAGGGTGGTACTATCACAGCTCAGCCTTTATGCATTAAATGTGTTACCTCAATATTTATTAATGGGGGTAAGCATTGAGATATACATGTAGAAGTTTGGGTTTATTGGAACTACTGTGGTACAGAGGAAGGGCAGCCAGGAACATCCAAGGTATACTACATTACCAAAAGTATTGGGACACCTGCCTTTAAACGCACATGAACTTTAATGACATCCCAGTCTTAGTCCGTAGGGTTCAATATTGGGTTGGCCCCCCCTTTGCAGCTATAACGGCTTCAACTCTTCTGGGAAGGCTGTCCACAAGGTTTAGGAGTGTGTCTTTGGGAATGTTTGACCATTCTTCCAGAAGCGCATTTGTGAGGTCAGGCACTTATGTTGGATGGGAAGGCCTGGCTCACAGTTTCCGCTCTAATTCATCCCAAAGATGTTCTATCGGGTTGAGGTCAGGACTCTGTGCAGGCCAGTCAAGGCCCTCCACCCCAAACTCGCTCATCCATGTCTTTATGGACCTTGCTTTGTGCAATGGTGCACAGTCATGTTGGAACAGGAAGGGGACATCCCCAAACTGTTCCCACAAAGTTGGGAGTATGAAATTGTCCAAAATATCTTGGTATGCTGACACCTTAAGAGTTCCCTTCACTGGAAGTGAGGGGCCAAGTCCAACCCCTGAAAAACCACCCCATGATTGAGACCAGTGCACAAAGCAAAGTCCATAAAGACACGGATGAGTTTGGAGTGGAGGAACTTGACTGGCCTGCACAGAGTCCTGACCTCAACCCAATAGAACACCTTTGGAGTGAGTTAAAGCGGAGACTGTGAGCCAGGCCTTCTCATCCAACATCAGCGCATGACCTTACAAATGTGCTTTTGGAAGAATGGTCAAACCTTCCCATAGACACACCCCTAAACCTTGTGGACAGCCTTCCTAGAAGAGTTGAAGCTGTTATAGCTGCAAAGGGTGGGCCAACTCAATATTGAACCCTACGGACTAAGACCGGGATGCCATTGAGGCTGGGTTCACACCATCCCCGCATCTAGCTCACAGCAGGGGGTCCGGCGCGTCCTGGTTCACCGTTTCAGGTCCAAATTCAGCCCAAATTTTGGGCTGAATTTGGACCTATAACGGACCAAAAGATGCACCGGACCCGATGCAGAGATATGTGAACCGGCGCCATACAGAGCCGGTCAAAATCTCCTGCTATTGCAAATTGGATGCAGGGAACCCACATCTAATTTGCAATGGTGTGAAGCCAATCGTCCCAATATTTTTGGTAATATAGTAAATATATGGCACCGGGGAGTGAAAGTTATTCCTTAACACAATAGGACAGGTTTGCTTTAATAAGCATGGAAAACATACGTAACCAGCGTTACATGGTAAAGTGAACCTGGGCTAACCCATGCGGGGGCAATATAGAGGATGGATCCATAGCGCGCCCTCTCTGCTCGGATACTTGCCTTCCGTTTGCTCCCCAGACGCCCTGTTCACCTGCCGGAGCATAGTGGGTTCCCTGTACTTCCAGGTACCGGGTGCAGGTGACTCTCTCCTCCCTCCCATAATGCAGTGCTGAGTGCCAATGGCCTAGACAAAGTGCCGCCATGTGGGCTGGAGGTGGGTAGGGACTTTGCTCAGGCAGATAAACAGGGCAGCCAACAGAAAGCAAGTAACAGCAGCAAATGCCATCACAGATGAAGCACAGGTTCACAAAAAAAAGAAAAAGAAAGAGGAATGAATGATAATAAATATATATTATCTATACACACATATCTATCTATACAGATATAAATAGATATGTAATATGTATCTGTTGCTTCCATCTCTCCGGTGACATAAGACTTAGCTTACTATATTAATAACATTTTTTGCCATGATAGTTGTCTCAAGCAATGAAAGCTGAAAATAAAGGCAGATATATCAAATAACAAGTGTTATAGTTGTGTATATTCAGCCTATATAGCATCCTTTCTCAACCTTATACCCCGCAGGAAAGAACTTTCAAGTCTCGGGGAACCCCTAGTAAGATTAGTCTATTGGGGGGTCTTTGGAAAAAAGGCTCCTTATATTGTTGGTGGTATGTACCCATTACATTGTTTGTGTCAAGTATGTGCCCCTTACATTGGTGGTGGGAAGTATGTGCCCCCTACATTGGTGGTGGAAAGTATGTGCCCCTTACATTGGTGGTGGGAAGTATGTACCCCTTACATTGGTGGTGGGAAGTATGTACCCCTTACATTGGTGGTGGGAAGTATGTACCCCTTACATTGGTGGTGGGAAGTATGTACCCCTTACATTGGTGGTGGGAAGTATGTACCCCTTACATTGGTGGTGGGAAGTATGTACCCCTTACATTGGTGGTGGGAAGTATGTACCCCTTACATTGGTGGTGGGAAGTATGTGCCCCTTACATTGGTGGTGGGAAGTATGTACCCCTTACATTGGTGGTGGGAAGTATGTGCCCCTTACATTGGTGGTGGGAAGTATGTGCCCCTTACATTGGTGGTGGGAAGTATGTACCCCTTACATTGGTGGTGGAAAGTATGTGCCCCCTACATTGGTGGTGGGAAGTATGTACCCCTTACATTGGTGGTGGGAAGTATGTACCCCTTACATTGGTGGTGGGAAGTATGTGCCCCTTACATTGGTGGTGGGAAGTATGTACCCCTTACATTGGTGGTGGGAAGTATGTACCCCTTACATTGGTGGTGGGAAGTATGTACCCCTTACATTGGTGGTGGGAAGTATGTACCCCTTACATTGGTGGTGGGAAGTATGTGCCCCTTACATTGGTGGTGGGAAGTATGTACCCCTTACATTGGTGGTGGGAAGTATGTGCCCCTTACATTGGTGGTGGGAAGTATGTGCCCCTTACATTGGTGGTGGGAAGTATGTGCCCCTTACATTGGTGGTGGGAAGTATGTGCCCCTTACATTGGTGGTGGGAAGTATGTGCCCCTTACATTGGTGGTGGGAAGTATGTGCCCCTTACATTGGTGGTGGGAAGTATGTACCCCTTACATTGGTGGTGGGAAGTATGTACCCCTTACATTGGTGGTGGGAAGTATGTGCCCCTTACATTGGTGGTGGGAAGTATGTACCCCTTACATTGGTGGTGGGAAGTATGTGCCCCTTACATTGGTGGTGGGAAGTATGTGCCCCTTACATTGGTGGTGGGAAGTATGTGCCCCTTACATTGGTGGTGGGAAGTATGTGCCCCTTACATTGGTGGTGGGAAGTATGTGCCCCTTACATTGGTGGTGGGAAGTATGTACCCCTTACATTGGTGGTGGGAAGTATGTACCCCTTACATTGGTGGTGGGAAGTATGTACCCCTTACATTGGTGGTGGGAAGTATGTACCCCTTACATTGGTGGTGGGAAGTATGTGCCCCTTACATTGGTGGTGGGAAGTATGTACCCCTTACATTGGTGGTGGGAAGTATGTACCCCTTACATTGGTGGTGGGAAGTATGTACCCCTTACATTGTTGGTGGGAAGTATGTACCCCTTACATTGGTGGTGGGAAGTATGTACCCCTTACATTGGTGGTGGGAAGTATGTACCCCTTACATTGGTGGTGGGAAGTATGTACCCCTTACATTGTTGGTGGTATGTACCCCCTACATTGGTGGTGGGAAGTATGTACCCCTTACATTGGTGGTGGGAAGTATGTGCCCCTTACATTGGTGGTGGGAAGTATGTGCCCCTTACATTGGTGGTGGGAAGTATGTGCCCCTTACATTGTTGGTGGTATGTACCCCCTACATTGGTGGTGGGAAGTATGTACCCCTTACATTGGTGGTGGGAAGTATGTGCCCCTTACATTGTTGGTGGTATGTACCCCCTACATTGGTGGTGGGAAGTATGTACCCCTTACATTGGTGGTGGGAAGTATGTACCCCTTACATTGGTGGTGGGAAGTATGTACCCCTTACATTGTTGGTGGTATGTACCCCCTACATTGGTGGTGGGAAGTATGTACCCCTTACATTGGTGGTGGGAAGTATGTGCCCCTTACATTGGTGGTGGGAAGTATGTGCCCCTTACATTGTTGGTGGTATGTACCCCCTACATTGGTGGTGGGAAGTATGTACCCCTTACATTGGTGGTGGGAAGTATGTGCCCCTTACATTGTTGGTGGTATGTACCCCCTACATTGGTGGTGGGAAGTATGTACCCCTTACATTGGTGGTGGGAAGTATGTGCCCCTTACATTGGTGGTGGGAAGTATGTGCCCCTTACATTGGTGGTGGTATGTACCCCCTACATTGGTGGTGGGAAGTATGTGCCCCTTACATTGGTGGTGGGAAGTATGTACCCCTTACATTGGTGGTGGGAAGTATGTGCCCCTTACATTGTTGGTGGTATGTACCCCCTACATTGGTGGTGGGAAGTATGTACCCCTTACATTGGTGGTGGGAAGTATGTGCCCCTTACATTGGTGGTGGGAAGTATGTGCCCCTTACATTGGTGGTGGGAAGTATGTAGTTCTGCCAGGTGGACCTATACTGGCACCATTGAATGGGAGTTCAGTCAGCCACAGCTCACCCCCTAGCCACCCCTGAGGGAACCCTGGATGAGAATGGCTGCTATATAGTACACCCCGAGGTTGATTTAATAAAACTAGACGGTGCAAAATCTGGTGCAGCTGTGCATGGTAGCCAATCAGCTTCTAACTTCAGGTTGTTCAATTAGGCTTTAACAATAAAATCTGGAAGCTGATTAGTTTCCATGCACAGCTGCACCAGATTTTGCACTCTCCAATGTTAGTAAATTAACCCCTGTGTGTGTTGATGTAATCAATAGCGGGGTCTTCATAAGTAAAACTTGACCTTCCACCACAGTGGCAAGGTCCGCCTGTCCGCCTATGCGCCCCCCTGACCTCCCTAAATAGATGCAGTGAGGTGGGTGGGACAGGTAACAAACTCACTTCTCCCTGACTTCCATAGTGCACGGGGTGATGCCATCTTCCTGCCAACAAGATCCCTGGGAACGCCGAGTAGCCCAAATCACACCCAAAGGCTTTACAGCACAACGCAGGATCATCTTCTCATGAGATTTGGGCCCTTCAGCTTTCTATGAAATCTGTCCGGAAGTAGGAGGACATCACCCTATCAAGGTGCTGTGGGAGGAAGTTGGGTAAAAGTATATTATCTAACAATCCTATCCAACCCCACAGGTACTTTTTATGCAGTGTTTTAGAATTTGAATAAGTGCACCTTGCCACCGAAGTAGAAAGTCTGCCTAAAGTGGAAGTTTACATTCTCCCAAGAAATGAAAAGATGAACACACTACACCCCTCCCCCATCCTCCCTGGTCCACACTGCATTTACCTCCGTGGATGATTAGCTTTCGGTCCAGGGGTTTGAAAGTCGCGGTCTTCTTCCTCTTTCCTTAGGGATACTGAAACTGATCAGAGGGATTCAGATTGGTCAGCGCTGACATGTGATCGGTTTGACCAATCACAATAGCTTTGATCCAACTCAGTGACCCTAAGGGAGTGGTCTCCAAACTGTGGCCCTTTGCTTACCCTTATCTGGCCCTTGGGGCATTATTACTTCCGCTGATAGAAGGCACTATATTTACTGACAACAACAACAGGGCAACACTTCCTTTACTGACACCAATGATGGGGTACTATTCCCCCCACTGACACCAATGATGGGGTACTATTCCCCCCACTGACGGGACACTATTCCCCTCACTGACACCAATGATGGGACACTATTCCTCCCACTGACACCAATGATGGGACACTATTCCCCCCACTGACACCAATGATGGGGCACCATTCCCCCCACTGACACAAATGATGGGGTACCATTCCCCCCACTGACACAAATGATGGGGTACCATTCCCCCCACTGACACCAATGATGGGGTACCATTCCCCCCACTGACACCAATGATGGGACACTATACCTCCCACTAATACCAATGGTGGGGAACCATTCCTTCCACTGACACCAATGAAGGGACACTATTCCTCCCACTGACACCAATGAAAGGACACTATTCCTCCCGACACCAATGGTGGGGAACCATTCCTCCCACTGACACCAATGATGGGACACTATTCCTCCCACTGACACCAATGAAAGGACACTATTCCTCCCGACACCAATGGTGGAGAACCATTCCTCCCACTGACACCAATGATGGGACACTATTCCTCCCACTGACACCAATGATGGGATACTATTCCTCCCACTGACACCAATGATGGGATACTATTCCTCCCACTGACACCAATGATGGGACACTATTCCTCCCACTGACACCAAAGATGGGACACTATTCTGACAACTGACACCAAAGATGGGACACTATTCCTCCCACACACTATTCCTCTGATACCAATGATGGGACACTATTCCTCTCACTGACACCAATGACAGGGCACAATTTCTCCCCGTAACACTAAGGCCCCTTTCACACTGGGGCGGGAGGTGCGGTGGCGGTAAAGCGCGGCACCCTCAGGCTTTCACACTGGAGAAACAGCCGCCGCTGTTTCAGGATGGTTTGCAGGCACTATTTTTAGTGCAATAGCGCCTGCAAAGCGCCCCAGTGTGAAAGGGGTCTAACAATGGGACATTTTTTTTTTACTCCCACTGGCCATAATCCAGCCCCACTAAAGTCTGAAAAACAGTAAACCAGCCCTTTGTTTAGAAAGTTTGGAGACCCCTGCTCTAAAAGAAGAAGACCATGGCTTTGTCAAAGCCCCAGGGCGCTTCAGGTTTTGTTTTTGTCAAAACTTAATTGAACAAGCTGAAGTTAGAATCTTATTGGCTACCATGCACAGCTGCACCATATTTTGCACTCTCCAGTTTTAGTAAATCTCCCCCCATCGTTACAGAATAGCAGAAACAACGAGTAATAAAACAATGTTGGGGGAACAAAATCTGCTGTGCTACAGAAAGGCTGCATGGTGTATATAATTTTTCTGCCGGGTAGCAGACGCCATATACAGTGTCGGGTCGCAGTTTACTGTGACAGTTCACCTCCCTAGAGAACCCGGAGCAATCTGTTTCCAGCCCCAAGCACTGTGGGGTGGGGAAAAGGGGCTCCGGGAAGGCAAGCTGTCTCAGTAAGAGTATACAAGGTGCCTGACACTTCCCAGAGGAACTGGTTTACTGGAAGCACTGGGAACCCTGGTCAATGCTATAATCAAAAAATATACAAGCATAGCGAGAGAAAAAAAAAGGCACAAAACGATTGCGAAAATAAATCGGTATCCACTCTATACAATATATAGAAATTATTAACTTAAAACTTTACAAGCAGGATATACCAATAAAAGGATAAAATACAGCCCAAAAAAATATATAAAACCATACCAGGTCACACCATACGGTATGAATACAATTAGGAACTCGGTATAAAACGCAACATGGCAACTTACTTAACAAAATAGGTGAGAAGATTTCCCAACACTTCTTGTTCTGGTGACAGATGTTTTCGAAATAATTTTAGGCCCCTTTCACACTTGTGCGACTTGGGACTGCAAAGTCACACTACCCCCATGATTTCCAATGAGTACCGTTCATATCTGTGCGACTTCAGAAGTAGTCCCTGCATTACTTTGGCCCGACTTTGATACAACTTGAAGTCCACAGATCCCAATATTACACAGGCATTGCTTCAAGTCGTGCAACTTTCAGGTCGCACAAGTGTGAAAGGGGCCTTAAATACTAGTTTGTGATAAGATGAAAACTTCTCTGACCATCCTGAAGGACACTAAGGCTCCATTCACACTTGTACAACTCCAAAGTTGCGCCGAATTTGGAGTGCAACTTTGAATGGGTGCAACTTGGATACGACTTTGACCAGGGATAATGGACAATTGTTGCACACTAGTTGCTTTGTATAACATTCATGTACGACTTTCATGCAACTTTTGGGGTTTAACATTGAAGTCTGTGGCCCTCAAGTTTCATGAAAGTCGGACCAAAATAATGCATCTACTTTGAAGTCGCTGCAACTTTAAGTCACACATATATGAATGGGTATGATTGGAAAACATGGGGAACGACTTGTCATGCAACTTTGATTTCCAAAGTTGCATGACAAATCACACAAGTGTGAATGGCGCCTAAACTAAAAAAGATGACGACTTCTCTGGCAATCCTGAAGGACAAATAAGTCCCATGTAGAGAATTGTCATCTGCACTCAGGACTTGTAATCATAAAAATAGCCCTTCATGTATAACCAGCAACACAAAGTAAAAAGCTCTATAAGGCCTAGTTTACACTTGCGGTTGGGAGGGGAAGTAAAAAGAGGTGGTTGAGCTGCAACCATTGGCATATGCCAGTGGTTTCTTAACCTCAGTCCTCAAGTACCCCCACACCAGGCCATGTTTGCAGGTTTTCCTTTATCTTGCACAGGTGTTTTAAATCAATGGCTTGGTATTTTGGACAGCTATTTTATCTAAGAGAAATTTCCAAAACATGGCCTGTTGGAGGTACTTGAGAACTGAGTTTGAGAACCATTGGCGTATGCCATTGAGCCATAAAAATTGTGCATAAATGCATGCTGTGGAATTTTCCCTACAATCACGTTCAGCACTACCACCAGCCAAACGATTTGGAGCGCAGGTTTTTACATCTCCAAACAGGCAGTGAAAAGATGACATAACGCCTCCTCGCCGCCTGTCAAACACTCCAGGATTACAGCTAGTGTAAACAAGCCCTAACAGCAGTGCTTTGAGTTTCTCCGGGCCCTCTTAAACCAGTGTTAGGGTCCCTTTACATACACGGACGATCCGATTAAGTTCACCTGACAGCTTTTCAGGCGGACTTGATCGGAGGGTCCGTGCATGCATTTGGACCTGTGTCCGTTTACACCTGCCTACCTCCGGGTCCAATCAGGCCCATTTGGGCAAACTGGATCGGAGGCAGCGGGGTGAAAAACAGACAGTGGAGCCTGTTTACTCCTGGCAGACCACAGAGCCGTCCATGTCCGCTCTTCATTACCTGAGCGGACACGGACCTGTCATCTGCTCAGCAGGGGATCAGCGGACAGATCCCCTGCTGAGCAAAGCAGATTCTCTCCCTGTGTGAAAGGGCCCTAAACCATGGCTGTTATGGCATTTCTTTGTGTTGCCGCTGTTAAAGAGTTAGTTCCAAAAAACTGCCTATGCAGGTAAGGGGCGCTTGTAGATTTAAAAAAAAAATAAACAAAACCACACACAAACTGTGCAGCTTTGCCTAAAAGCGAACAATGCCATTGCTATCCCATTCTGTCTTGCTGCTATGACGTAGCCAAGACACTCCCAGGCGATACTGCTCACATCCACTATCAAGCTCTCAAACCCCTACACATATGTGTGGTCCACTTACTTCTCCGTTGCAGAATTGCTGAGATCAGCGCTACTCCAACAGGGGAGAGAATGAGCATGAAAAGGGGGTTGAATTGGCTGGGAGTGTCTTAGAAACGACCTAGCAACAAGGTAGGATCAGATGAATCTGGGAGTTTTTCAGTCAGCTTTTGGAAGGTATGTAAATGGCCTACACCTATAGCAAGGGTGTTAAACTTTAGTTAAGGCTGCAGTTTGTTTGTATCTACAGGACACCCCTTACCCGCATAGGCAGTTTTTCTGGTTAAAGTGGTTGTAAACCCACTTTTTCAACTTGCACCTACAGGTAAGCCTAGATTAAGGCTTACCTGTAGGTGCAAAAAATATCTCCTAAACCTACACGGTTTAGGAGATATTTACTAAAAAGACAGGCGCCGCTGTGTACGGCGCGCACATTCATGGGGTTAATCCCATTCACAAAATCGGCTACTTCCCAGCAATAGCTGGGCATAGCCGATTGTGACGGCGCTCGCGCGCATGCGCAGAGTGACGTCTCCGCCGCTCCGGCCAATCACAGCCCCGGAGCGGCGATGTGATTGGCTGCAGCGGCGATACCCGGAAGTAACATTCCGGCTATCGCCGCAGCGATGGATGCGGCTGAAGAGGGAGACGAGGTCGGCTTCGGGGGCCCCGATCTAAGGTAAGTGATGCATAATGAGCTATTATGCTAGTCATAATAGCTCATTATGCCTTTCTTTTACAGGAGGTTGTGAAAAAAAAAAAAAACATTGGGTTTACAACCACTTTAAGGAGAACCTTTTTAAAAGGAGAAGTGTAGCCAAAGCTTTTTTGGCTGTACTTCTGTGGATCAGTTAGTTCTGCACTTCTGCGATTCGTTTTCAGCTGACAGCAGGCTTCCATGCCAGAGCCGACGCAGGCTGGGGAAAGATCGCAACCATATGGTGGAGATCCATACAGAAGCCTGGATCGGCACCTGGCTCAGCCTCTCAGCGATCTGCGGAGAGCCTGAGCCAGCCGCTTCCGCCCCCTCCACAGCCCAGCGCTACAGTGAGCCGGTGACTGATAGTCACAAGTCTCTGCTCAGAGCGGAGGGGGAGAACTGAGCGATCAATGGTGTTTGATCACGCAGTTCTTACTACAAAGCTGGCGGGGGAACAAATTCAGCATCAGATCGATGCTGCATCCACTTAGGTGAGTATATTTGTTTTTTTTTGGAGAGTCATACCTCTAAGTTTAAATACAACGATGGATGATAAGCACAAGTTCTGAATACGAATAAAAAAAAAAAATCTGAACCAGAACAAAAAAATAAATAAAAAGGGAAACCTTCTCAACAAGGACAATTAAAAACCTTACGAAAAAGTTCTTCA
Source organism: Rana muscosa (assembly GCA_029206835.1). Classification (NCBI taxonomy): domain Eukaryota; kingdom Metazoa; phylum Chordata; class Amphibia; order Anura; family Ranidae; genus Rana; species Rana muscosa. The sequence continues at coordinate 1,084,344,480 of CM055117.1, read as the reverse complement.
CTCTATCCAACATAAAACCAGCAGTTACTTTTTCATGGCTTGTCCACTACCTGAACCGCTAGATTCCCTTTTGCTCGCTTTAATATTTTGTGAGTCATCGCGAGCTGATTCAAAATAAGCTTCTCAATGTCCTCCTTCATTTGGTTTTCAGAGTAGACCCTTTTCACCATCCCAGACAACAACTTATCTTGCTCCAGAACCCTCTTACGAAGCTGGGTCATCTCAAGGTTTGTCTCTTCCACCTGGCGGATGTTGTAGGAGCTGTGGGTCTGCAGGGGCAAGGATACCCTCCACAGGAGCTTCAGCAAGCAGCTTGCCTCCTCCAGAGACTGCTTGGTTCTGTTGAACTTTTCAAAAAAGATGTTACCAAAATGTTCGGTCATGTTTAGCACTGCTGTCTGCACACCGTGGTCTAGAAAAGCCTCTGTCTCTTCCAGGACAGTTTTTGCTTCAAGGATCTGCTTACGGAGAGCATTGTAGTCTTCCACTAAGCCAAGCACATGGCAGCCATGTTTATCAGCCCACATTTTGTGTCCAGGAACTAAGCGTGATGGTGTATACAACAAGCTGTCAGCTGAGTGGTCGCTGTTGGCGTCGTCTTCACCGTAGTAAGCGTCGCTAAGTTTATACTCCAACTCTTTCAGCCATTCAACCGTCTGAGCGAGCTGTTCCTGGAAACCCAAAGCAATGTTGGTATCCAAACTAGCGGTCGAGATGAGATCTTCGAACGCTTTGATGACATTAATAAAGTTTTTCGAACACACAACGCTCAGATTGTGGCTCTCTTTTATTCTTTGCCTTTGATGAGACAGTTCCCGAGCTTGCGATTGTACCAGCAAATCATATTTGGACAAGGAGGTGTCTTCAAATGGTCTATGAGATTGAGATACTGTAAGTAGCTTGCACTCTCTCTGTATTGTGGAGACCTTCTTAAAGCTGGAAGACTGAAATATGAGAGTTTCTTGATTATTGGCACATTCTATACAGAAACGTTCATGGTGGCAGCATAGTCCGGCAATATTTTGGCAAGTAAAATTGTGACTGTTGACTTGGAGTTCGAAATCTGGGTTTCCATTTTGGATTTCGCTTAAGTTGATAACGTTTGTGATTGTTTTATCTATGAAAGAATGTTCCGAATCTCTATCCTCCATGTCTACGTTATCCAGTCTGAAGCTGTTGTCTTCCAATGCTTTTTCTTCCCGAAGCGTCTCAATCTCGACTTGCGCGCACTTTAACTGTTCAACCAGCCCTTGGTTTTCCAGCTGCAGTTCTTTTATTAGGGTCCTTACAGCCACGTCTTCCTCTTTGTAGGCACTATCCAAATCAGATAGAGCATTTTTGTTTTGTAAGTGAACCTCTCTTGACTGAAGTTTCTCAATGTCCATCTGGGCAGATTTTAGCTGCTCAGCAAGCCTGAGGTTCTCCAACTGCAACTCCTTGTGCAGGGATTGTGCAGACAGATCCCTCTCTGCTATATCTGCATTATCCAGGGCAGAATTATTTGTGATTTCAGACACATTTAATGAATGGTTGTAATCCAGTGCAGACTTGTCATTCCTTAACTGTAGTTCCTTATGGAATCCCTGCTGTAAAAAGGCCATCTTCTCTTTTTCAGCTTTTTCCAATTTGCATGCAAATTCTGTGCCTTTAACAGCATTTTCAACTGTTTGAAGCTTTCCCACCTCGATCTGTGAATATTTTAATTGTCCAGACAGCCCACTTAGTCTCTCAGCCTGTAGGTCTCCTTGTAAGATCAGCCTCGAAGGCTCATTCCCAGTGTGATCAGAATCATCCCAACCTTTGTTTGATTTAAGGGCCCTTATTTCAAGTTTAGCACATGCCAACTCTTCCAGTAGTTTGCGATTTTCTTCTTGCAATTCTTTCTCAAGGCAAACGTGTTCATTTAATCCACTTAGTCTCTCAGCCTGAATATCCCTTTTTAAGGTCAGTCTTGAAGGCTCATTCCAAGCATTGTCTGAATCATCCCAACTTTTAGGGGTTTCCTTGTTTGATTTAAGGGCCCCTATTTCAAATTTAGCACATGCCAACTCTTCCAGTAGTTTGCGGTTTTCTTCTTGCAATTCTTTCTCAAGACAAACATGTTCATTTAGTCCACTTAGTCTCCCAGCCTGAAGATCCCCTTGTAAGATCAGCCTTGAAGGTTCATTCCAAGCGTTATCAGAATTATCCCAACCTTTTTCCTTGCTTAATTCGAGGGCCTTAATTTCAAGTTGAGCACTTTCTAATTGTTCTAGTAGTCTGCTGTTTTCTTCTTGCAATTCTTTCTCAAGACAAACATGTTGATTTAATCCACTTTGTCTCTGTGCCTGTAGGTCTTCTTGTAAGATCTGCCTTGAAGGCTCGTTATCAGAATTATCCCAACCTTTTTCCTTGCTTAATTCGAGGGCCTTAATTTCAAGTTGAGCACTTTCTAATTGTTCTAGTAGTCGGCTGTTTTCTTCTTGCAATTCTTTCTCAAGACAAACATGTTGATTTAATCCACTTTTTCTCTCTGCCTGTAGGTCTTCTTGTAAGATCTGCCTTGAAGGCTCGTTATCAGAATTATCCCAACCTTTTTCCTTGTTTAATTTAAGGGCCTTTATTTCTAATTTAGCACTTTCTAATTGTTCTAGCAGTCTGCGGTTTTCTTCTTGCAATTCTTTCTCAAGAAAAGCATGTTCATTTAGTCCACTTAGTCTCTCAGCCTGTAGGTCTCCTTGTAAGATCGGCCTCCAAGATTCATTCCCAGCATGGTTAGATTCATCCAAGCCTTGTGTAGAGATTTCCTTGTTTGATTTAAGGGCTTTTATTTCAAATTTAGCACATTGCTGTTCTAGGAGTTTGTAGTTTTCTTCTTTCAATTCTTTTTCGAGACAAACATGTTCATTTAATCCACTTAGTCTCTCAGCCTGTAGTTCTCCTTGTAAACTCTGCCTTGTAGGCGCATTCCCATCGTTATCAGAATCATCAAAGCCTTGTGGAGTACCTTTAGGTTTTTCTTTGTGTGATTTAAAGGCATTTATTTCAAGTTTAGCAATTGCTAGCTGTTCTAGTAGTTTGCGGTTTTCTTCTTTCAATTCATTTTCAAGACAAACATGTTCATTTAATCCACTTAGTCTCTCAGCCTGTAGGTCTCCTTGTAAGCTCAGCCTCGAAGGCTCATTCCCAGTGTTATCAAAATAATCCCAGCCTTTAGGTTTTTCCTTGTATGATTGAAGGGCTTTTATGTCAAGTTTAGCACATTCCAACTGTTCTAGTAATTTGCCGTTTTCTTCTTGCAATTCTTTCTCAAGACAAACATGTTGATTTAGTCCACTTAGTCTCCCAGCCTGAAGGTCTTGGAAGACTGGCCTCAAAGGCTCAATCCCAGCGCTATCAGAATCATCCCAACCTTGTGGCGTACCTTTGTTTGATTTAAGGGCCCCTATTTCATGTTTAGCACACGCTAACTCTTCCAGCAGTCTGTTGTTTTCTTCTTGCAATTCTTTCTCAAGACAGACGTGGTCGTTTTCTCTTGAAGTAAGGAAGGCCTCCGTTTTAATCCGTTTCCTCAAGGGAGACTTCAAAAGAACCGGAATTCTGGATTTTGTCAGGTTGTTTGAAAAACACTTTTGTTGTTTGTCATTATGGCTTTTATGAACGTCTGATGTAAACCGGAGGCTCTCCGCATTACTGAGGATTTCTTCATCTCTATTTTTACTACTGTCTGAGGTTTCTTTTCCAAACGCAAAACCGTCAACGAGAATGGCCTGGTCAGCATAGTACTTCAATGCGGTCTGAGTGGAAGACGATACCGTGCTTTGGCTGGGTTCTGTGAACTCATGCTTAGGATGTGTGGCAACAGCTGCAGCGCTTTCATCTTTTGCATCCTTTTCAAGGACGAACAGTTCTGAATTGCTACCCTGTGAATTATTTAAGCTTTCTTCAGTTAGAGAAGAATATTTATGCACGGTTTGCGTTTCCGTCGCTTTTGCAAGAGCCCGGTTCACAGCTTCCATCATGTTATTCTCATCCAAGTGATCAAGACATATACTTAGATATGACGTCTGATCCCCAAAAAATGACATTGTGTCACTTTCTCTATATTTTGCCATGATCTGGGCTTCCAATATCTTCCTCAGTTCTTGGTTGGACTGAATATCTCTTTCCAGCCATTTGCGAAGCATAACGATGGCGTCAAGCTCTTTTTGTAGGCTTCCCGATTCCCTCTCATATTCGTGGAGCCGGGAGCATAGATCCTGCTGAGCTTGAATAGTTATAATCAGCTTCTTATAATCGGGATCGCTGTCCTTTCTGAGGCTTTGGTCACGCAGGCCGGGCTCCCTTGCTCCTGCTAAGGTGGCGTTCAGATTTTCGATTTCCTTCAGAAGCTTTTCGTTTTCTTTTGTTTTTTTCTTTAACGCCAACGTGAGGCCCTGTATAGCTTTATCCCGCTTCACAGCATTTCTCTCTTCGTTTGCCAATCCTGCTTTACTCTCTTCCACTTTCTGCTGCAGCTCATTTATAACGTTTCCCATTTCTTTAACTTTCTTTTGCCATTCGTTAGCATTTTCTACTTTCTCCTCTGAGCTTTTGGTTGCAAGGCAGTCCCTGCACGTTAGTCCTGGAGATTGCGAGCGACCTTCCTGTAGGTCGCTTTCTGGGGGCAAACTGACAGTCTTTGTTGCATTCCCATTGGAAGTGTCACTTGGCATCATGGTGTGAATCTGTTTCTCCAGCTGAGTAATTAAAGCATCTTTAGAACGTAAAGTCTCATTTAAGCACTGTATAATCCAGTCTCTCTCCTCCAATATCCCCATGCTCTTGTTGTACTGTTCTTTGACTGCCAGCAATTTCTCTTCTGCATTAAACCTTTGCATTCGCTCCTGGTCCAAGAGCATGCAGACTTTCTCCAGCTCCGCTTTCTCATGTTTTAGTTCCTCTAAAAGCTGGAGTTTTTGGCGACTGGCCTCCCCCAGGTCCTGAAGCTGCTTGAGATGGTCATGCTTTAGCTGCTGAATGGTGACGTTGTGCTCCCCAGCAAGGCTCTCCATGGCTTTAGATGCTCTAATAAGGAGGTTCTGCTTCTCCTGATACTCGTGTTTTAAGCTCTCCACCTCCACCTTGAGCTCTATGTTCATGCGGTGGAGCTCCTCACTGCTGTTGTCACAATGTCTCTGCACTTGCTCCTCCAAGAAATAGATGCGCAGCTTCAGGTTAAAGTTCTCTTTCTTTAGCTCAGTGATCTGCTTCTCGAAATCCTTCATGGTGTGTGCTCGGTCTACTGCAAGTCTATCATAGCCCTTCCCTGGCTCACAAGCTCTCTCATAACCCCCTCTCGGGGAGTTCTCTATGGACAGACTGTCACCTTCATAGGGGGGGTCATAGTCTTGGGCCATGACACGTTCTCTTTCATATCTACTTCTTACAGGGTGATGTCTTCCCATAAACTCAAAGCCCACGGTGTCTCCGTTTGCAGGTATGGACTGTCTGTCTCTCTCAATAGGATTCATTGGCTGGTCCTCTTCTTCTGACAAGCTGTCTCTATCCAAAAGGAGGCTCTCTCCCTCCAGGGTGTGGGGGATCTCTCTCTGAAGGTTATCCTCATTCTCAGACCATCTGTCTCTTCCATTATCCCTTCTAAGGGGGTCAATCTCCTCAGACCAGCTGTCTTTCTGCATAGTGAGGTGGCTGTCTCTCAGAAACTGCTCTCCCAACCCAAGTGGACTGTTATTCTCCATGGTATTGTCTCTCTCAGCACAAGTCACATGGTCTCAAGATTTGTCTATTTCACAGATTAGCAGTCTATTATGGGGAAACGTGTCCCTCTCTCCCTCCCCTTTTAAGGCAGGGGGATGTATTTTGACAGATTTGCAGACCCTCTCTAGTGTCAGCTCGGACCCGCAGTCTCTCTCTCTCACAAAGTCATGTCTCACCTCAGAGCAGCAGTGTCTTCTACAAAGTGAAGTCCCTCCTCAGATCAGAAGGGCTTCTCGTAAAGTGAAGTCTCTCCTTTAGACAAACAGTCTCTCTCTCTTGTGAAGTGGTGCCTCATCTCAGATACTGTCAGGTTTTCTTGGGAAGTCTCTTCTCCGACTGGCTGTCTCTTTCGGGAAGTGATGTCTCACTTCAGACACTTTCAGGGTTCCTAGTCAAGGGACGACTCACCTCAGACCGACTGTCTCTTGTTTAGGGACGTCTCATTTTAGATAAAATCAGAGTCTCTCTTGTGACGAGACGTCTCACCTCAGATACGATCAGAGTTTCTCGTGAAGAGACGTCTCACTTGTGAAGAAACGTCTCGCCTCAGACCGGAAGTCTGTCTTGTGAAGGGACGTCTCACCTCAGATACTGTAAGGGTGTCTTGTGAAGGGATGTCTCTCTTGTGAAGGGACGTCTCACCTCAGAAACGGTCAAGGTTTCTTGTGAAGAGACGTCTCACTTGTAAAGAAACGTCTCGCCTCAGACCGGCAGTCTGTCTTGTGAAGGGACGTCTCACCTCAGATACTGTAAGGGTGTCTTGTGAAGGGATGTCTCTCTTGTGAAGGGACGTCTCACCTCAGATACGGTCAGGGTTTCTTGTGAAGAGACGTCTCTCTTGTGAAGGAACGTCTCAGACCGGCAGTCTTTCTCTCTTGTGACACCTTTCTAGTCAGTCTCTTTCTCTTATGAGGCAAGGCCTCTCCTCAGACCGGTGGTCTCTTTATCTTCTATGAAGTGATGTCTCTCCTGAAGGGACTCTCCACAGACCAGCAGTCCCTTTTTCATGTAATGATATATCACCTCACATACAGACAGTCTCTCTCTCTCTCTGAGGTGAGGATGTCTCCCTCTCTCTCTGCAGTCAGGCCTCCTCTTCTCGGGTGACTCTCTATCTCTCTCTCGCAGGTGCGCGCTCCCGGCGGCGGTGTTTTCCCGCCGAGAATCACAAGAGGGCCGACAAATCCATTCCGCACCCCGGTAACACTCGGTAATAGTCTGCTCTCCCAGTCCTTTATAAACGGCCGCCAGAACTGTTATTCAAAACGCCGCCATCTTGTCTGACGTACCTTGTCCCCGCCTGCCTGCAGGCACGCACGCCTAGGAAACCTCGGGCCCCGCCCACACAGCGCGAGCTCCTGGAGTACGCCTGACAGAGGAGCGCGGGCACGCATGGGAAGCCTCGGACCACTGTCCTGCCAAAATCTCCAACCTATCAAAAAGGCCGACCGCGTTTTGTATTGCGCATGCGCACGGGACTCGTTTACGCCCCACAGAGGAGCGCGGGCACGAGCGGAGTTCCCGCCTTCCTTCTGACAGAGCTGTGTGGTACATACAGTGAGGAGAGGAGGAGGGGGAGATGTGAGGAGAGATCTGTACTCCTCAGGAGGATGTAATAGTGATCATACTTTCCTTCATTGAGTGTAAAGTTATACAGACCCTCCTGAATTAATTCTGCACACTTATTATTGATTTTCCTCTTATTTGCTATTAATTCACACCACTGGACATCATTTTTGGTGATAAATGTACATCGCTGGTTGCCGGAGCTCCGCGTAAAAAAAAAAAAAAAATATTAAAAGCCAGCAGCTACAAATACTGCAGCTGCTGACTTTTAATAAATGGACACTTTCCTGTCCTGGAGTCCAGCGACGTCGGCAGCAGAAGACGGGCGATCGCTCGTCTCTCGGCTGCCCCCACCGCCATCATGGGTGAGGGAATCAGGAAGTGAAGCGTTGCGGCTTCACTTCCCGGTTCCCTACTGCGCATGCGCGAGTAGCGCTGCACGTCTTTCACTGGTCCCTGCTGTGTCGTGGGAGCCGTGTGTTTCCCAGAACACAGCGGGGCGGGAAGTGACGCACTACCCGCAGAGTGTATGCCCGGAAGTGGGTGCAAATACCTGTCTTAGGTATCTGCACCCCCCTCCCCCCTGAAAGGTGCCAATTGTGGCACCGGAGGGGGGGAGGAATCCGATGAGCGGAAGTTCCATTTTAGGGTGGAGCTCCGCTTAACAACGATTAACCACTTCAGCCCCGGGCCTCTTTCTGAGATTTGTTGTTTACAAGTTAAAAACATATTTTTTGCTAGAAAATTACTTAGAAACCCCCAAACATATGTTGTTTTTTTTTTCTAACACCCTAGAGAATAAAATAGCAGGCGCTGCAAAACTTTCTGTCACACTGTATTTGCGCAGCGGTCTTACAAGCGCACTTTTTTGGGGGAAAAAATAAACGGGATGTTTTCACCCGGTCTTCAATTCACGCAGACAGGATGGTACAAATAAGCATGGAATCTGGTGTCGGTATATCACGGTATAGTCTCTGTGTCTCTGTGTCCAGGACTATAACCTTAACATGGGAGAGCTGAACTTCAACATCCAAATGATGAAGCCGTACTTAATTTATGGCAGAGTTTGGCACTGGTACAAAAAGGTGTCTACTTATTTCAATTGGTTCTATATAATGCTTTTGGAATTTACAAAGCAGCAGGAACAAGTGGATCCTTCCTAAAATTTCTGGAAGCGATCATCTGTGGCCCAAACCCCAAATCCAGATGCATGAAAGGCATTTTCTGGATGTCCTTCCTGTACCCTGACCCAAAAGTCACCCCAAAAAAGATGTGTCTGTAGCAGACAAGGAAAAAGACGAGACACCTGGTATTTCTGTCCCTCTTGTCCTTCCAACCTGGTCTCTGCATCAAGGACTGCTTCTGTTGCTACCACACACTAGTGGAATATTAGTATAGGGTACAGCACAGCACAGTCTAGGACACACAAGGGTCTCAAAAGATGCTAGTCAAGAAACGGTCTATCACATTGTGAGAGACGCTAAACTCTAATGCCTCGTACACACGACCGATTTTCCTGTCGGGAAAACTGCAATGTTTGCTTTTTGTCGGGAAAACCGGCCGCGTGTATGCTCCATAGCAGTTTTCCCGACGAGAAAACTGCCCGCAAAAAAATTAGAACCAGCTCTTTTTTTTCCCGTCGTGATTACCGGCGGTCTTTTTCCCGTCGCGAAAACCGCTGGTGTGTATGCTTTTCCGAGAGGAAAAAAACCGTGCATGCTCGTAAACAATTCGACGCAAGTGCGTAAGCATAGAACGTCATTTTGTCAGCTCGTCGTAGTCTTTGACGTCACCGCGTTCTTGGCATTCATAAATGTTCAGTGCTCTTTTGTGTGACAGTGTGTATACAAGGCAGGCTTGAGGAGAAATCCCGTCGAGAAAAGCGTCGTTTTTTTTTTCCTGACGGGAAAACCGGTCGTGTGTATGAGGCATCAGGCTGGAAAGTTTACAGTTACGGTTCTGATAAGTTACAAAAAAATAAATAAAAAACCTAGAGCCATTTCCTTCCCTTAACCCCTCCCCCTTTTCTTTTATTTACACCATCTTTCTTTCCCCCCTCTTTTATGGACTTGAACTTTGCTGCATATTTTGCCAACATTGTCTGGTCTCCACTACTCCCTGGGCCATGGTGGATTATCCAATTGTTGACTTTCTAGCTTCCTCTATCTTCAAATTGTACAATATGTTGCTGTGTGTCATCAACTGTTGGAATTTTACTACTCATCTATCGTTTGGCCCCCTGTGTTGGGGTTACTGTTTGATCCTACCAGTTCACAATGTTTATTCCTGTATTTCTCCCTGCCTGGAGCTATTCCTTACTAACAATAGATGGTACTTTGCATGTGATGGCTTTTGTGTTGCTCAATAAAATATTTGAATATAAATTAATCCTATGTTGTTACAGTGTTTTTATTGTTAAACTTTGTTGTTTGCGCACAAGGAGGTGGGTAGAGAGTGGGGGGGGGGGGATAGTCAGTTGTTTTTTGCATTTCTTTCCATATAATAATAATAATAATAAACAGAATAAAAAAAAAGAAAAAAAACTTGCTTCCTTTGCAGGAACGCCAATCAGCTGCAGCAAATGAACGTACCGCTCCAATCTACCAATCTCCAATGATTGCTTCCGCCCTATTACACTGACAGGTGCTGGCTCTGCACTGGTCCATAGAAAAAGGAAAGAGTCCTGGACTGCCGCACTCTGTGTAAACGGTTTATTTCAAAATTTCAAAGAGTAAAATCCAGAAAATGAATCCATAAAATCCAAAAGCAAACGAAACAGACAGTGGACATACAGGGGTAAATGGCTAACGCGTTTCACATCATAAATTGATGCTTACTCCATAGCTGATGAATTTTCTGGATTTTACCCTTTGAAATTTTGAAATAAACCGTTTACACAGAGTGCGGCAGTCCAGGACTCTTTCCTTTTTCTATGAATCAGCTGCAGCACTGATATTTTTATTCTGACAGCAGCAGCGTGTTGCTCTCAGAATACATAAATCAGTGCCTGCAGCGCAGCAGGAGGAGATTTCCCATCGACAGTTCAAAAAAGAATGTACAGTGCCATGAAAAAGTGTTCACACCCCTTGAAATTTTGCAAATTTTTTCATTTTACAACCAAAAATGTAAATGTATTTTATTGGGATTTTATGGAATAGACCAACACAAAGTGGCACATAATTGTGAAGTGGAGGGAAAATGATAAATGGTTTTCCAATTTTTTTACAAATAAATATCTGAAAAATGTGGCGTGCATTTGTATTCAGCCCCCCTTACTCTAATACCCTTAACTAAAATCTAGTGAAACCAACTGCCTTCAGAAGTCACCTAATTAGTAAATAGAGTCCACCTGTGTATAATGTAATCTCCGTATAAATACAGCTATTCTGTGAAGCCCTCAGAGGTTTATTAAAGAACCTTAGTGAACAAACAGCATCATGAAGGCCAAGGAACACACCAGACAGGTCAGGGATAAAGTTGTGGAGAAGCCCGGGCCAGGAAACCCGCGGCGGGTGTTGAAGGTTTCAGACGTGCTTTCAGCTTGTCTGGCCTCCATTTTGCTAGTTCAGCCGACATGCTCAGTCCGCTGTTGAAGCGATGTGTGTCGGTGGGCTGTGCACGCATGACGTCGTTCAGCCGTGCTTACGCGTTCACACATGCGCGGTCAGGACGGTACGCGTGCAGCTCAGGAAGCCAATTAGGGAATGAATGCCTGCCCTCCCTCGCTCTGTCCTAACACAGCTGTTTCCACTGAGTGGTGCTGTGTGTTTGGATGGGGTATTACATTTAAATCACATCAAGGCTCATTTCTGGCATCTGCTCTGAGGAAGCTGGATGTCAGGATGTGTTCTCATGCTGCTGAAGGAACCTCTAAGGTATTATCTGAAATGCCCGATTTTTAGTAGTTAAAATCCTCCTGTTTCTCTACCTGTTAGAAATAATTTCAGTATGCCTGCTTACTGGAAGTTGATCTCCCGAGATTTCCATCTTTGATTATAGTTAGTAATATCTTGATAAGCTAATGCTATGGTTGCAAATTACCGTTTAAATGGATTGAAAGCAATAGCTGATTAAACTATTTCATCCGTGGAAAAATTAACTAATTGCATACTATGCACTTTAGATATATACATTTTTTGCACTAGATATAACTCCTATATATTATTAATTCTGTTGCTCTTGTGTATCTCCTGGGGATATTTAGTCCCTTGTTAGATGTACATGAGAGCTTATTAAATCTATTCAACTATTTTTTAAAGTCCTATGCACCCCCGGACGGCCATTTAACTGACTTGCCTTTGTCTATATAAAGTTGTGCTCATAAGTTTACATACCCTGGCAGAATTTATGATTTCTTGGCCATTTTTCAGAGAATATGAATGATACCTATATTGGGGTGACTGGGGGAAGATATTACATGTTGCACCTATATTGGGGTGAATGGGGGAAGATATTACATGTTGCACCTATATTGGGGTGACCGAAGGAAGATATTAGATGTCGCACCTATATTGGGGTGACTGGGGGAAGATATTACATGTTGCACCTATATTGGGGTGACTGGGGGAAGATATCACATGTTGAACCTATATTGGGGTGAATGGGGGAAGATATTACATGTTGCACCTATATTGGGGTGACCGGAAGGAAGATATTAGATTTTGCACCTATATTGGGGTGACTGGGGGAAGATATTACATGTTGCACCTATATTGGGGTAACTGGGGGAAGGTATTACACGTTGCACCTATATTGGGGTGACTGGGGGAAGATATTACACGTTGCACCTATATTGGGGTAACTGGGGGAAGATATTACATGATGCACCTATATTGGGGTGACTGGGGGAAGATATTACATGTTGCACCTATATTGGGGTAACTGAGGGAAGATATTAGATGTTGCACCTATATTGGGGTGACTGGGGGAAGATATTACATGTTGCACCTATATTGGGGTGAATGGGGGAAGATATTAGATGTTGCACCTATATTGGGGTAACTGAGGGAAGATATTACATGTTGCATCTATATTGGGGTGACTGGGGGAAGATATTACATGTTGCATCTATATTGGGGTGACTGGGGGAAGATATTACATGTTGCACCTATATTAGGGTGACCAGACATCCCCAGTTTCAGGGGACAGTCCCCAGATTGAGGACACTGTCCCCGGACCAAGTCTGTCCCCGGTTTTGTCCCCGGTTTGGATTTGAACAGGGGCTGGGGCAATTTCAAAGACAGTCAGTGCCGAATGAAAAAAAAAAAATCTGAATTACACCCCCCCGCTCTGCCACTCCTACTAGCTTAGGGGGGTGTATTTTTTTCCATTATCTGTGCCCCTTTCTGATGACCATGTGCTGGTCGGAGTGGAGGGAATATTTCTTCAGTTTCGGGTGCATGCCCATTCAGCTCCACTCACATGTTCTTCTGCCTTGGCTCAAGTACCGGCCAGCCGCCTGCCTGCTTATCTCCTTGCCTTCCCTGGCAGAGTGATCTTCCTCTGCACCCCACCCAATAGTAGCCGGGGCCTGGAGAGTAAGTCTTGACAGGCTGTGAGGCGGGCGGCGACGGGCAGAGAGTCACTGATTGCCGCCATTACTACTGTGTTTCCCCGAAAATAAGCCCGGGTCTTATAAGAATTTTGGCAACAAAAGACACAGTAGGGCTTATTTTCGGGGTAGGTCTTACCATGTAATGTGCTGTCTTCTCTCCCCTTCTCTCTCCTTGCCTGACAGGAATCCCCAGTGTGAACTGAGTTAAAATGCTTGTAAAATCCTATAATCCACTCGATTACAGTAGTATATAATGTACAGTGTGTGTGTTTCTGTAATATAATTGTGCCAAATACCTTCGTTATAGAGCTGATCTGCACTTCTGTGACCCGCCGAAGCTCTCTACCCCGCAAATATATTACAGAAACACACACATTGTACATTATATACTACTGTAATAGAGTGGGTTATAGGATTTTACAAGCATTCTAAACTAGGGCTTATTTTCGGGGTAGGGCTTATATTGCAGCCCTCCTGGAAAATAACGCTAGGTCCTATTTTCGGGGAAACACGGTAGGGAAAAAAAAAATATGTCCCCGGATTTCATTTAAAAAATCTGGTCACCTTAACCTATATTGGGGTAACTGGAGGAAGATATTACATGTTGCACCTAGATTGGGGTGACTGGGGGAAGATATTACATGTTGCACCTATATTGGGGTGACTGGAGGAAGATATTACATGTTGCATCTATATTGGGGTAACTGGAGGAAGATATTACATGTTGCACCTAGATTGGGGTGACTGGGGGAAGATATTACATGTTGCACCTAGATTGGGGTGACTGGGGGAAGATATTAGATGTTGCACCTATATTGGGGTGACTGGGGGAAGATATTAGATGTTGCACCTATATTGGGTTGACCGGGGGAAGATATTAGATGTTGCACCTATATTGGTTTGACTGAGGGAAGATATTTTGGATTACTCCGTCGGCTATATTATTAGTAGGATTAGGGGAAGATATAGTAGGTTGCACCCCATGCTGTATGACATATCGGGGTGGTAGGACTGCGGATCACATATCACTAATCCCGTCCCCTGTCTCTCTATCCTCCTCGGTGTACACTATAAGGGGGGCGGGGTGTAGCGGGAAGAGCGCTGACACTGGTCCAAACACCACGGCTCCGCCTCCCAACAACTGTCCTTCCCGACATCCTCTGCGAACAGCGGTCGCTGATTGGCTGTGGGGGAGCGGAAGCGGAAGGGACGTCCTTCTGGTTGCCAGGAGACCGGGGAGAAGCTTCCGTGTGTATTGGCGGCGGGCGGAGAGGGATGAGAGCGGAGCGGAGAGGATGAAGAGCCGGGGGGAGAAGAGCGGGAAGGCGGGGAGCCGGAGGAGGAGAGGTAGGCCTTGTGGAGGACGGGCCTCTTATCTTCTCACCACACTAATTATACTTTAATGTCAGCCAGACCCGGAGAGCTGACTTCACTGGCTGCATGATTCTTCTCTCTATCAGAGCCCTCCTGTACTTCCAGGTATGGGGGGGGGGGGGTCCAGACATGGTCACATGAGGTCCTCAGATGAGGCTGCCCTGATGGGTGGCACTGTCTGGCAGCACTGGTGGGCACTGTACTAATAATTGGTGCCCTGATTATCAGTGTCGCTTTCCCTTGAACACAAGCCAGTTATTGTCTCTCTGACGCTGTCAGTGTGAGGAGAGAAAAGCCAATAACCGGCTTGTGTTTACATCCATGATCAGCTGTCATTGGACACAGCTGATCACGTGGTAAAGGGCCGCTGTGATTGGCTCTTCACCCCGATCTGTTATCAGCTGAGTCTGAAGGGGGAACAGGGGCAGCGTGATCAGGAGAGGACGTCCATGTATGCCCTCCCAGGAAAAGTAGCCATCTTTCAGCTATAGCGCGGGCGGAAACGGGTTAAGGGAAAAAAAAATCTTTAACCTTTACAACCACTTTAATGTAGAACTAAAGGCAAAACATTTTTTTTTATTTTTATTTTGGCTAAAATAAGGGAGGGTTGTAACCCCTGTCAGGTGTTTTCGCCATCTGTTTCCCATCGGGGAGAATTCACTTCCTATCCCATATTGACGTATGATTAATTGGTCAAGGCGCACTTTCCCTTTTAGGGGCCGGTTCAGCGTGGTGCGAGATCACATGTGCTTCACACCGCACTGCTGCACAAATCGCATGCAATGTCCTTCCGATGCGGTTTCAGCCATACAGATAGTATGGCTGAAATTGCATTGCATTTGCACTAAACTCGCACAGGGCCCTTTTTTTTTTTTTTTGGGCGGCACCAGTATCAGATCGCATGGGTGTTCATACCTATGCGATCCGAATTGTCAATTCGCAGTGCAATCTGCGAGCTGAAATGGGGGTGTCATTACATTGTATTGACACTCCCCACAGTTCCGCATAGTGCAGTGTGAACTGCTATGCAAGTCGGGTGCGATGCAGGAACCCACAGTGGATTCGCAGGGTTCCCGTAGTGCACAAGTGGGAACCAAGCCTAGAGGGGCGTGGTCTTTTACGCCATAAATAAAAATGCTATAACCATGCTGTGGGCAAAAAAACGATTACTTCCAGGTCCGACATGATGACGTCATTAGCTCCGCCCTAACACGGTGCGTCACGCCCGAGTGATTTTGAGGGTATGTGTACTCTGGGAAGGGGAGTGCTGTCCGGCATGAACAGTATTTGAATCTCCGGTTCTGGGTAGGTGTATTCTGGACAAGGAGTTCTGTGCAGCATGAACACTGTTTGAATCCATATATCTCTAGGTTGGGATATGTGTACTCTAAGGGGAGGACAGTGCGGCATGAACGGTATTTGAGTTTTGGGATCTGTCATCCTTCCTTCCTCCCCCTTCTTCTTCTTCTTTTTTTTTTTTTCTGATGTCTGTAATTCTGTATTTTATTTCTGCAGGAACAACAGATATTTCCCCATCAACCAGCCTCCCTCCTCTTGTAGAGGGTCAGCTCCGCTGCTTCCTTAAAGTGACTGTCGGTAAGATCCTCTGGACTGTGCCAAGGCCTCCGCCCTTTGTCCTTGTGAGGCTTCGGTGGTGGGGGGAGACTTCTGATGGAACCATCTTCCACCCCAGGGACACCTCCCAGACTGAGCAGAAGACGGTAAAGATCACAACTCGCTATGCCGTCCGCTGTGGACCCAAACAATTCACATCCTATCTTACAGGTAATCACCCCGGACTGTACGTAGCCATTTATTGAACACTGGCCTGTCATTTCTAAGAATCTGCCATCAGCACAGCTTAAAGTGGAGTTCCACTCTGAATCTTTAATTTTTTTTTCTAAAAATCTTTAAAAAAAATTGAAAAAGAAAAACATTTTTTACTTACCAGAAATAGCGGTTGCTATGCGGAAGTTCCTAATCTGCCTCTTCATCCTCCGCAGCTGGTCTTCTTCCTTGTCCTAGTCGCAGTGTCTTGTGGTGAATGGGGCGCGCTGCCTTCTGGTAACTGTGTGTATCTCAGAGAGCAGCTGTCCCATTCACAAATTGCCGCGCAACTCGTGCATGCGCAGTAGGAAACGGGCAATGAAGCCGCAAGGCTCCACTGTCTGTTTGTTTCCCTTAGTGAGGATGGCGGCGTAGGGACCTGCCGAGATCAAGCGATTGGCCTGGGGGGGGCGACTTCACGGGCGCCTAGGACAGGTAAGTGTCCTTATTAAAAAAATTAAAAATAAATCGCGGTTGGAAACCCATTACAACCACTTTAACCTACAGGTAAGCCTAGATTAAAGCCTCGTACACACGGTCGGACTTCCATCGGACTTTTCCGTGTTTTTTTGTCCGAACGGAGTTGGTTGGGAACACCCATAGCATACACACGCTCGGACTTTTCTGCAAACTTTCCCAAAACGTATTCCTACATCATGTGGTTTTTCTGCTCTTTACCGCCACCCTTTGTTCAACTTCTGCTATTGTTCGTTGATTGTTAACATTCGTTGTTTTGTCCATCGGACTAAAGTCCGATGGCTTTCTGTACACGCGGTCGGACTTTGCTCCATCGGACGTTTGTTGGGCAAAAGTTTGTCCGTTCGCAGACCCAACTTTTGTCCGATGAAAACAAAACCAAACTCAAAAAAGTTTGTCCGATGGAGCGTACACACGGTCGGATTGTTGGTCCAACTTGCTTAAAACTGAGTTTGTTGGGCAAAAGTCCGACCATGTGTATGGGGCTTTAGGCTTACCTGTAGATGCAAGAAATATCTCCCAAACCTAAAAGGTTTAGGAGATATTTGCAGAAATGGAGGCACCGATGTCTACGGAGCATGCACCGTAGACAACGGCACGCTGAGCCTGCCATTACTAACGGCGATCATGCCGTTACTGGCGGCATGCGCGGGAGTGGCGTCTTCGCGGCTCCGGCCAGTCACAGCACTGGAACAGCGATACCGAAAGTCACTCCGGGAGAGATGGCGGCGTCGGAGGAGGCGAACGAGGGCCGCTGCGGGGGCTTCAATCTCAGGTAAGTAATTCATAATGAGCTAGTATGCTATGCATACTAGCTCATTATGCCTTTGTCTTGCAGGGTGTATTATTATTTTTTTTTTCACAGAGAGGGTTTACAACCACTTTAAAGCGGAGCTAAACTCTGCATTACTTACCTTCCTTCATTGGTCCTGTGTCTCTCTCTGTTGCCAGCATCATCTACCCAGCTTGCGACCCCCTACCAGGCTGCTGCTGTTCCGCTTTAAATAAAAGTCTAAATTTAAATATGAAGGTGATGGTTTTTTTTTTTTTTTAAGAATATTGCATGTGATTTAGAGGTTGACCGATATATGGGTGTCTGTAGGAGTTCTCAGTTTAACCATTTAAAGACTAAATCCTTTCTGACACTTATTGCTTACAAGTAAAAATCCTGTATTTTCTGCTAGAAAATCACTTGGAACTACCAAATATTATATATATTTTTTTTACCTGAGACTCTAGGGAATAAAATGGCGGTTGTTGTAATATTTTAAATACACTTTTTAATAAATCTTAAAAAAAAACTAAACAGTAAAGTTAGCCCATTATTTTTTCGTCCAAAAGTTTTGATTACCTGTTTTTGTGTATTTAATATATTTATATATATTTTTTTAATCTAAATTGTACATACAGTACAAGTGAACTGATTGGAGGTTTGTTTTGTTTAATAACTGTTTAAATGTAAGAAATCTTCTGTATCACTTATTACTTAAGGCTGCTTCACACTGGAGCGGGCATGCGTTGACGGTAAAACGCTGCTAGTTTTAGCGGCGCTTTACTGTCATTTTAGTGGCGCTATTCGGCTGCTAGCGGGGCGCTTACAACCCAGCTATCGGCCGTGTAGCGGCGCTGCCGAAGTGCTTTGCAGGCACTTCGGCAGTGGTGCCCATTCATTTCAATGGGCAGGAGTGGTGGAGGAGCAGTATACACCACTCCAAAGATGCTGCTTGCAGGACTTTTTTTATTTTTAACGTCCTGCCAGCGCATCGCCTCAGTGTGCAAGCACTCGGGCTTTCACACCGAGACTGCAGGGGAGCCGTTTTGCAGGCACTTTACAGGTGCTATTTTTAGCCCAAAAGCACCTAAAAAAACACCCCAGTGTGAAAGGGGTCTAACTGTTAGATTTTATGAGATGAAGGGGAAAAAAATTAAATAAACAAAAAAATCGGCCTAACATTTCGGTCCAAAAAAATCGGCATCATATATCGGCAGCCGCGATTTCTAAATATCTGCATCGGCCAGAGAAAAACCCAAATCGGTCGACTTCTACATGTGATTTTGCGTATCTCCTTTCATATATGGCATTCATGTCAATAACTCTTTTGTACCTGCAGGTCATACAGTGAGGGGAAAAAAGTATTTGATCCCCTGCTGATTTTGTATGTTTGCCCACTGACAAAGAAATGATCAGTCTATAATTTTAATGGTCGGTTTATTTTAACAGAGACAGAACAACAACAAAAATATCCAGAAAAACGCATCTCAAAAAAGTTATAAATTGATTTTGTATTTTAACGAGTGAAATAAGTCAGGGCTTGACAAACCCCGGGCGCCAGGTCGCCATTGCGACTAGAATTAGCGACCTGGCGCCTGGGGCAGCACAGCTGGGGTATCCTGTGTCTCCGTGTCATAACCCCCCCCCGCGCCGCGCAATCTCGTCGGGCCGCGCCGGCCGGTAATTGAGGCCGCGGCTTTGCGGCCTTCTGCAGGCCTATGCTTCCTTCTGTAATCTGGCGCCATCTTGTGGTGGCCGTTGGTATGACAGGACAAGCAGCAATGCTAATGGAGTTTCCCTGTCTGTTTTCACTGCTATCTCCTTCCCTCTAATTATAACCCCCAAACATTATATATATTTTTTATTCTAACACCGTAGGGAATAAAATGGCGGTCGTTGTAATACTTTCTGTCACATCGTATTTGCGCAGTGGTCTTACAAGCGCACTTTTTTGGGAAAAAAATAATTTTTTTTTTAAAATAAAAAAATAAGACAACAGTAAAGTTAGCCCAATTTTTTTTTTTATATTGTGAAAGATAATGTTACGCCGAGTAAATTGATACCCAACATGTCACGCTTCAAAATTGCGTCCGCTCGTGGAATGGCGACAAACTTTTACCCTTTAAAATCTCCATAGGAGACGTTTAAAAAATTCTACAGGTTGCATGTTTTGAGTTACAGAGGAGGTCTAGGGCTAGAATTATTGCTCTCGCTCTACCGATCACGGCGATACTTCACATGTGTGGTTTTAACACCGCTTTTATATGCGTGCGCTACTCGCGTATGCGTTCGCTTCTGCGCGCGAGCTCGGTGGGACAGGGCGCGTTCCTGGCTCCTAACTTTTTTAGCTGGCTCCTAGATTCCAAGCAAATTTGTCAAGCCCTGAAATAAGTATTTGATCCCCTATCAATCAGCAAAATTTCTGGCTCCCAGGTGTCTTCTATACAGGTAACGACCTGAGATTAGGAGTACTCTCTTAAAAGGAGTGCTCCTAATCTCAGCTTGTTACCTGTTTATATAAGACATCTGTCCACAGAAGCAATCAATCTCAATCAGATTCCAATCTCTCCACCATGGCCAAGACCAAAGAGCTGTCCAAGGATGTCAGGGACAAGATTATAAACCTACACAAGGCTGGAATGGGCTACAAGACCTTGGCCAAGCAGCTTGGTGAGAGGGTGACAACAGTTGGTGCGATTATTCACAAATGGAAGAAACACAAAATAACTGTCAATCTCCCTGGTCTGGGGCTCCATGCAAGATATCACCTTGTGGAGTTTCAATGATCATGAGAACGGTGAGGAATCAGCCCAGAACTACACGGGAGAAACTTGTCAATGATCTCAAGGCAGCTGGGACCATAGACACCAAAAAACAATTGGTAACATACTACACCGTGAAGGACCCCCTGCTCAAAAAAAGCACATGTACAGCCCGTCTGAAGTTTGATAAGGAACATCTGAATGATTCAGAGGAGAACTGGGTGAAAGTGTTGTGGTCAGATGAGACCAAAATCAAGCTATTCGGCATCAACTCAACTCGCCGTGTTTGGAAGAGGAGGAATGCTGCCTGTGACCCCAAGAATACCATCCCCACCGTCATACATGGAGGTGGAAACATGTTTTGGGGGGGGGGGGGGTTTCTGCTAAGGGGACAGGACAACCTCACCGCTTTAAAGGGACGATGGACAGGGCCATGTACCCTCGAATATGGGAAAGAACTTCCTTCCCTCAGCCAGGGCTTTGAAAATGGGTTGTGCATGACAATGACCCACAACACACAGCCAAGGCAACAAAGGAGTGGTTCAAGAAGAAGCACATTAAACCCCCTCACGCCGACCATATGCAAGTATGCGGCCTCGACTTGAAGGGATTGTACTGGGGTGATGAAAGCAGCCGCACGCATCACCCTGGTACCGTTTTTTTTTAAATTTAGAGCAAACGGTCGGCTTTCTTGAGATAACAACCAATGCGGCTGTTATCCCAAGGAGCTGAAGGTTCGGGGGTTCTAAGAAATTTTTTAGCAAAAAAACTTGTAAGCAACAAATGTCAGAAAAAGTCTTAAGCCTCATACACACGATCGGACTTCCAACAGACTTTTTTGTGGATTTTGGTCCGAAGGGTGTTGACTGTGAACTTGTTCTGCATACACACGGCCCAACATTTTCAGCCAACTCTTTGGGCAACTTCTGCTATTGTTGTTTGATGTTTAGCCATGGTTCTGTGCATGCGTGTTTGTACTTTTGGATTTTAGTTGGACAGACTTGTGTACACACGATCGGATAAACCAACGTAACAGATTTATTGTCAGACAGTTGGTGATTATGAACAGCCAACAATTGTCTGATGGAGCATACACACGGTCGGATTATCCGACACAACACGTCCATCAGACAATTATGGACATAAAATTGGATCGTGTGTACGAGGCTTAAGGCATAAAGGGGTTAAGGTCCTGGAGTGGCCTAGCCAGTCTCCAGACCTTAATCCCATAGAAAATATGTGGAGGGAGCTGAAGATTGAAGCCGGCCTCAAAAACCCTAATGACTTGGAGAGGATCTGCAAAGAGGAGTGGGACAAAATCCCTCCTGAGATGTGTGCAAACCTGTTGGGCAACTACAAGAAATGTCTGACCTCTGATTGCCAACAAGGGTTTTGCCACCAAGTACTAAGTCATGCAAAGGAGTCAAATTCTGATTTTCACTCATTAAAATGCAAATCCATTTAACTTTTTTGAAATGCATTTTTCTGGATATTTTGGTTATTATTCTGTCTCTCACTGTTAAAATAAACCTACCAATAAAATTATAGACTGATATATTTCTTTGTCAGTGGGCAAATATACAAAATCAGCAGGGGATCAAATACTTCTTTCCCTCACTGTAGATGCATACATGCCCAGATCATATTCCCTCAGCTAACTTTACAATAACTCATATCACTAATTTGCTTACCTAAATATTTTTTTATAATATTTTTAAAGACCTACTGTATGAGATATGTTCTTGTACATTGATATTTTTTTCCCATATAATAAAGAAATACAAACATGTAGAAAAAAAAAATCAATTATTTAAAATTTTAAATAATGTAATTGAATCTTCTAGTTACAGTATTAAACAGTGTAATGACGTTATCACATAATCAGCAACCCCTTCTGACTGGTTCCAAATCATTAGTGCGTCCCTGTTCACTGTTTTCAAGTCTGATTTCAGCCCAAATTTTGGGCTGAATTCGGACCTGAAACGGACCAAACGGGCACAGGGCTCCTGTGTAAATTCGCACAGGAGATATGTGAACTGGCCCCATAGCGAGTCAGTCAAAATCTCCTGCTATTGTGAATTGGATGCGCAGAACCCGCATCCAATTTGCAATAGTGTGAACCCAGCCTTATGGCCCGTACACACGATCTGGAAATCGGAGGAAAAATACAGCTTTCGACGCGATCGTACGATTATCAGATCGTTAGTACAGAGCTTTCGAGAGCCGATCACGAGAGTTCATCTGATTTTGTTGGACAATACCAGATTGTACGATTTTCGTTTAATCAGTACAGTTGTCGTCCGAAAATACAATACAAATACACTACAACACATGATATCACTTCCGAATTTTATTTATTTATTTTTTTGTCGTATGAGAATTTTTGGAACTTTAGTAAACTCTTCAGGTTCGATTATAGGACTAGCATGCAAAAAAACCAAACAAAAAAACCGGACGATCTGTTGTCCGATTTTTTTCTGATCGTGTGTAAGGGGCATAAGTGACAGCCAAGATTGAGAGCCACCAGCTGTGTAGATTGTCAGCTGTTGGCTCTCAGAGAGGCCATTTATTAACATATCCCCAGCTACTATTGTATTGGTATTCACTTTTATCAGTTAAAGCACTTTTAAAACCATCAAAGAATGTACACAGCTCTTTAATAGATTTTCTGGTCCCATTAGAGACTGGTAGACAGGACAATCTTTGTCTCTAATGGTACCAGAAAATCTATTAAAGAGCTGTACATTTTTTGATGGTTTTAAAAGTGCTTACCGATGCAATAGTAGCTGGGGATAGGTTAATAAATGACCTCTCTGAGAGCCAACAGCTGACCAGTAAATATTTCCCTGTTGCCAGCCCTGCCATATATCCTCAGTGTTTTCTTGCCCCATGTGTCAGGTTGTGGAAAGTCAGTATCAAGCTTTCCATGATGTTCTAATTGAATTATATACAGTAAATATCACTGAAGTACTCTCATACCAGTTAGTCCAGAGTGGAATGCCCGGGGACTCGGCCTAATGGCCCGTACACACGATCCGAATATCGTACGACTTTTTTCGGTTAATAGTCGCAAGTAGAAATTGAATAGGTTACTAAAGTCACGAAAATTCCCGTACGACAGAAAAGTGATGTCATGTGTTGTAATGTATTTGTATTGTATTTTCGGACGACAACTATACGGACTAAACGAAAATCGTACGATCTGGTATCGTATGAGGAAAATTTTTGTGCTTGTCTGATCGAATAATATCGGATGAACTGTCGTGATCGGCTCTCGAAAGTAAGTTACAAACGATCCGAAAATAGGACGATTCTTCCTCGGACGATCGTTTTCGTCCGATATTCAGATCGTGTGTGTGTATGGGCCCTAATGCAGCGTACACACGGCCTTTATTCATGTCATGGAAAAAAACAACGTTTTTCTCGACGTGATTTTTCATGTTTCCTCTCAAGCCCGCCTTGCATACACAAGTTCATGAAAAAAAAATGCTCGAGCAAAGCGCGGTGACGTACAACAACTACGACGGCACTATAAAGGGGAAGTTCCATTCGAATGGCGCCACCCTTTGGGACGCTTTTGCTGATTCTCGTGTAAATAAAGTTTGGTGAGAGATGATTCGTGCTTTTCAGTCTGTTACAGTGTGACGAATGTGCTATCTCCATTACGAACGCTAGTTTTACCAGAACGAGCCCTCCTGTCTCATACTTAATTCTGAGCATGCTCGTTTTTTTCCCCCTCGTAAAAGCATAGACACTACCGTTTTTTCACGACGTTAAAAAGAACGACGTGAAAAAATAGAGCAGGTTGTAATTTTTTTCATGCCATTTTTCACGTCGTTAAAAATGCTCTGGAGCCTACACACGATCGTTTTTAATGACCAATTTAAAAAATTGCATTTTTCACGTCATGGAAAACGGTCGTGTGTACGTGGCATTAGAGTCTCACTGATTAGTATTGATTTCCAATTGGATTGGAAGTCCCTTGACTACACTTATCCAGCTGAAACCAAATCCATTTCCTGACTGCCAGTCAAACATACCTATGCCTGTGTATGATAAGAGGGCCCAGACTCATGCCTTGCCTTCCAGTATAATTCAGCTGGGTCCTTCCCATTACTGTCTGTACACAGTTTGTATATTGTTGTTGGTGGGATAGTTTCCTGGGTGGTGTGTTCACCTAGAACAGAACTGCTATCAGAGTAGGGAGACAGTTCTCCTTATTGTTCTAGTTCTCAGGTCTCATTAAAGCAAAACTAAACCCAAATAATCAATCTACTTTCCAAAGCCTTCAACTTTGCACAAATCTATATTTGAGGTTGGCTATGATTTTGTAGCACTTTCTTGCAACGGTGGCCACACTAGCCCTACACGGCCTGTCTGTAGCCACCCTCCTTGGCAAATGTGAATATAGCTGAAAGCCAGAGTGAGGCATCATGGGATATTTAGCCTAAGGGTGCACTGACACTGAAACATTGTACATTGTACTGGTCCAGGGATTGGTTCTGCCCCTTGGATGGTTCAGTTTGTTTGTGTAGTGTGAGCGCTTCAAACCACATCCGGGATCGGTTAAAGCGCACTGTGCTCGGGATCTGGGGATGCACCAATATATCGCCTGCCGAAAATTATTGGCCAAAAATATGGTTACCGGTGTTTTGCCGATGGGGGGGGGGGGGGGGGGGAGTGCAGAAAAACACACGATTTGGCCACGTTTACGAAGTGTTTATTATAGGTCGCGTGAAACAGTAACCACATCAAAAACGCAACATGGGTGAGTTTTTTATGTGTTTTTGCTGCATTTTCGATGCATTTCAATAGGGGGGTGCGTTTTTTTGAATTTTTTTTTATTTTTTTTAACTTATCAAAAAAGCACCAAAAAAACGGCAAGCAGGACTTTTAACACAGCAATGGAAGTGCAACGGGTCAGTGTGAAGATATACAAAAGGGTGCATTTTTCTTGAGCTTTTGCCCTTTTTTTATTTTATTAATGAAAAAAGCGCCTCAGTTTGAAAGTAGCCTATCGGCGGAAAGGCTGCCGATAATGGGCGGAAATATATTCATTTAAATCCATGATGTTAATAAAAAAAAGTCGAATATAATACAATTTTTATTTATATATATATATATATATATATATATATATATATATATATACACACACACATATATATATTTATTTTAAAAACGGTGTGTTTTGTTTTTCAGCCAAGTGCATCCTGAATTTTCAGTTTCGCTCCAGAATTGAATTTTTATTTCGGTGCACCACTACCAGGAAAAGGAGGTCCCGGGTGCGGTTCACTTGTGGCCTCCAACCGTTTGCTGCAGTGTGTGTGTGAAAACCACAGACCTCTCAATAAAAAACTGTGTACAGAAGCAGGGATCACTGGTCTGGTTAGCAGGGGTGATGATGTAAGTTTGCCCGGGACTACTTGCCTAAAGTCTAGTGCAGTGATGGTGAACCTTGGCACCCCTGATGTTTTGGAACTACAATTCCCATGATGCTCACCTACTGCAGAGTGCATGAGCATCATGGGAAATGTAGTTCCAAAACATCCGGGGTGCCAAGGTTCACTATCACCGGTGTTCCGGTCTTCAATTCTGGTATGATTAACCTAAACCAGTCCCAGTATGAGTGCACCCTGAGGCTGGCAGTACATGTGATCATTGCTCAGACCTTAGACTGGAAGTTCAGGAGAAGCAATTCTCATGTTTGCCGGGCAGAGTGAGATAATATCGCTAGAAATAACATTTTTGAAAGCTCATCCAACATAAAAAAACATGCTGTGGGTATTATTAAACTTCACTTGAAGATGTGTTCTTGGAGGGTTTCTCACATGCATACAAACATCGTACAGACTGGGATCCAATTTAGATAGGAGCCGATTAACCTACCAACATGTCTTTGGAGTGTGGGAGGAAACCTACAGAAGCACAGGGAGAACATGCAAACTCCATGCAGGTAGTGTCTAGGTTGGGATTTGTACCAAGCACCGTAGTGCTGCAAAGCGGGAGTACTAATCTCTCCTTACATTGCAACACAACTGGTTAACTCCTTGTGCTGCTTCTCCATCCTCCTCTCTGATCTCTGCAGTACAGTGACTGCAGGAGGCTGATACCAAGTCAAATTCAGGTATTTACACTGCTTGTATTTACCCACCTGCTGTAGGCTCACTTTTAATAAACAGCCACTCGCCTGTCCCACGGTCCATCGGTGCCCTCACCACAGCCGTGTTCTCCCCGCGACCTGCCTCGGCGGCGCTGGCATTTCTGCTATGGGCAGCCGGCTGTGACAGCTTGCGGGTTCAAAGCCGGGTGCCCACTGCGCATGTGCGAGCAGCGCTTTGGTTAGTGACTGGTCCCGAAGTCTTTTAGGGCCTGTCATATGTCCCAGAAGACTTTGGGAGGGAGAGCTTCTGCTTCCGGTTGCCTAGGCCAGTGGTTCTCAACCCTGTACTCAAGTACCCCCAACAAGCCATGTTTGCAGGTTTTCTTTTATCTTGCACAGGTGCTTTTTAAATCAGTCAATGGCTTGGTGTTTTGGACGGCTATTTTATCTAAGAGAAATTCCCAAAACATGGCCTGTTGGGGGGGTACTTGAGGACAGGGTTGAGAACCACTGCCCTAGGCAACTGGAACGGACGTGGGAGCGGGTTTCTACTCCCCACCTCCTCTCCAAAAGCTCAGTTTCACAAAAAGGAGTCTGGTTGAAGGCCTTAAAGCGGAAGTTCCCCTTTTGGGTGGAACTCTGGTTGAGCCCTGGTTTACACTGGTGTGTTTTGACATGTGATTTGACATGTCAAATCGGCGGCATTTGCTGGAACCGTCCTGCGGCGCTGCACCAATTTCAAAAAGTAATTTCTGTAATACTTTTTGGGATACATTTTTTTAATTTTTTTAGCCCGCGATTTACATTGACATCTGTGCAGAAACCTGCGGCCGAAATCGGGACTGACAGGCGGGAGTGAAATCGTGCGAGTTCAGCTGAACTCGCACAGCTTCATTCCCGCAGCCCAGTGTGAACCTGGGCTTAAAGCCGTATTATCGATTACAGAGCTGCATTTATTTTTGTCTTTTTTTTTTATATGTGCCTGAAATTTAACTTTTTATAGGTGTTTTTTTTTATTTTTTTTTATTTTTTTTTTACAAAAGTTACATTTCTTCTGTTGCCAGTTTTGGAATTTGGCACTTTTTTTTTTTTTTTTTTTTAATATTTTCCCAGCTGTGTGTGAAATGCATAATTATCATCGGCTTTTTAACACCGCAGTAATAATGAATTTGTCCATCCTACAGATATGGGGGCGCTTGTTTTGGAGGTGATGACCAAACTGGACCACCTTCCACTCGGCCGTGCTCAGATCAACGGGATATCACGACTCGGCGCAACACGTCCAATCAGTGGCTTCTTCACTCTGGTCTCCCCGGCATCTGATAAACTGGGAGAACTCCAGGTGAGATTGTGTGTGTGTGTGTGTGTGTGTGTGTGTGTTTTTTATCTTTTAAAAACCCAGAAGAGATCCATATTCTCCCCTTTCTAGTATTACCCGTTAATACACTTTCTTAATCTGCTTATATTTTGCCTTCCCTGGTTCCTCATGCCCCCCCCCCCCATTTGCTGCCCCCTCCCCCCCCCCCTTTGTCAACATGCTACTTTTTGTTTTCATTACATAACTTATTTTAGACCCAATGATGTCATTTCTGGATCTCTGTGCTTCTCTATGTAATGCAGAAATGAATGGCTGGTGGGAGGAGTCAGCAGGATGCTGTACATGGATTCCTGAAAACATTACAGCACTCCGCCTCAGAACTTCTCTCAAGCACCTTCAGCGTTGAAGCAGGTGTGGTGCTGGCACTTGGGAGGAGATCTGCAAATATCAGAGTGCCTTAATAGATGGGTGTTAGTCTGGAGGAGAGGACAATCCTAGGCAGGATCCATTTGCATGCAGAGCACCCTATGTAAGGCCCTTGTGTTATACTGAGCCTGCAAGTTTGAAAGAATTGAAATCCATTATATGAAATGGGTGGGCCGGGGGCAGTCAGGCTGGGGAGGCGAGCGCTTGATGTTAATGGACGTCCTCCAGCTACGAAATGAAGTGACCTTGATCTTGCTATAGGTCTAATTAACATTGTGAGAAGCTCAGTGTGCAGTTAAATCAGAGTAAGCAATTTCAGTCCAGGAGAGGAGCCGGTACTATTGTGCAAGACTGAAGAGAAGGTCGGAGGTCAGCTTTATTATTATAAGTCATTAAAACCTAATGACATGGATTTCCAAAATCTTATAAAAGAATTTTCATTCGAATTCCGCACCATTAGTGGGCTGCAGCAGCAGCCAATTTTCATGCGGCCATCGAATGTGAGTAATCGGGCATGTTGGAAATTTTTTCAAAAACAAAAGATTTTCTAATCAATGATGGGAGAATCATGCGAGAAATGTAATCGAAAAAGAAATGCGCAAGAAAAGAAAATTCCTGGAAAGAAAAGAAGATTCCCAGCCACCAAAATTCTTTTTTGTAGCAACAGGAGGTGAAATTGAAGGCTTGGTAGGTCGAATTTCGAAATCAATGGTGGCGCCATCGGATCACACAATTTCTGATTTTCAAAAGAAAATTCTTTCGAAATTCGACCATGTATGGCCAACCTAAGATTTACAATTTTAATTGAATACATTTAACCACTTGCCGCCCGCCCTATTGCAAAAGGACGGCGGCAAAGTGGTTTCAATAACCTGACTGGACGTCATATGACGTCTTCAGGATATTGGGGCGCACATCGCGGCGATCGTTGTTGCGGGATGTCAGTCTGACACCCCGCAACACCGATCTAGGTAAAGAGTCTCTGACGGAGACTCTTTACCACGTGATCCGCCGTGTCCAATCACGGCTGATCACGATGTAAACAGGAAAAGCCGGTGATCGGCTTTTCCTCACTCGCGTCTGTCAGACGCGAGTAGAGGAGAGCTGATCGGCTGCTCCTCTGACAGGGGGGGTTTGTGCTGATCGATTATCAGCGCAGCCCCCCAAAGGATGCCCACACTGGACCACCAAGGATGCTACCAGACCACCAGGGATGCCCACCATAAGGTATGCCACCCTAGACCACCAGGGATGCCAATCAGAAATGCCTAATGCATACCTCCCAACTTTTATAATGTCCACTGCGGGACGTAAATTTTTTTCAATTTTTCCCCTCCTGTTAAAGTTGTTGAGCGGGGGGGGGGGGGGGAGGCTAGCGGGACGGTGACTTCTTTTAATGGGGACTTTTTACTTTTTTGTTGAGCGGGGGGGTTGGGGTCTAGACGGAGGGTAGTTCGTCAGCCCCCTCCCGCCGAGCCGCCCGACATACCTGATCGCAGCTCTAGGTCCCGCCTCACATCCCTCCTGCCTGTCGCACTGCTGCGCTCCTCCTCTCTCATCCTCCCTCTGTGCGGGAATACAGTGTCCGGCGTAGGAACGCGGGAAGATGGTGTCCCTGCGGGCAAAACCCGCACAATCCGTGCAGGTTGGGAGGTATGCTAATGGATGCCAATCAGTGCCCACAATGGGCACCACTGATTGGAAGGCATTATTGTTTGGCACTGGCATCCATTAGTACAACACATTACAGTACATCCGTGCCGCCTATCTGTGCCCATCCGTGCCGCCTATCTGTGCCCATCCGTGCCGCCTATCTGTGCCCATCAGTGCCACCTCATCAGTGCCCGTCAGTGAAGGAGAAAACGTACTTATTTACAAAGTTTTGTAACTGAAACAAAAAAAACTTTTTTGTTTTCAAAATTTTCGGTCTTTTTTTAAAAAAAAAATTAGAGAATAAAAATCGCAGAGGTGATCAAATACCAGCAAAAGAAAGCTCTATTTTTGGAAACAAAATGATAAAAATTTAGTTTGGGTACAGTGTTGCATGACCGCGCAATTGTCATTCAAAGTGCAACAGCGCAGAAAGCTGAAAATTGGTCTGGGCAGGAAGGTGTATAAGTGCCCTGTATGGAAGTGGTTAAAGCTTACACCTTGATCATTTCTCTTTAACAACTTGCCAACCCACCAAAGTGTGTGTGTGTGTGTGTGTGTGTGTGTGTGTGTGTGTGTGTGTGTGTGTGTGTACACACACACACAAATATAATATACACACACCGTGACAGGGTGGCTCCTACAGGTACAACAACGTAATGTTGATCTGTAGTAAGAAAAAAAATGCACACATTACATGTTGTTGGGCACATAGTTAACCCCCTTGATTGGCCCTAGATGTTAATCCTTTCCCAGCAATGCCATTAGTACAGTGACAGTGTATATTATTGGCACTTATCCACTGTATTAGTGTCACCAGAGTGTCAGATTGCTTGCCACCCACGCCCAGTTCCACTATAAGTCACTGATCACCACCATTACTAGTCTTGGCAATCTTTTTATAGCCTAGGCCAGTGATGGCAAACCTTGGCACCCCAGATGTTTTGGTACTACATTTCCCATGATGCTCATGTACTCTGCAGTGTAGTTGTGCATCATGGGAAATGTAGTTCCAAAACATCTGGGCTGCCAAGGTTCGCCATCTCTGGCCTAGGCCATCTTTATGTAGAGCAACAATTCTTTTTTTCAGATCCTCAGAGTTCTTTGCCATGAGGTGCCATGTTGAACTTCCAATGACCAGTATGAGAGAGTGAGAGCGATGACACCAAACTTAACACACCTGCTCCCCATTCACACCTGAGACCTTGTAACACTAACGAGTCACATGGCTCCGGGGAGGGAAAATGGCTAATTGGGCCCAATTTGGACATTTTCACTTAGGGGTGTACTCACTTTTGTTGCCAGTGGTTTAGACATTAATAGCTGTGTGTTGAGTTATTTTGAGGGGACAGCAAATTGACACTGTTATACAAGCTGTACACTCACTACTTTACATTGTAGCAAAGTGTCATTTCTTCAGTGTTGTCACATGAAAAGATAGAAGAAAATATTTACACAAATGTGAGGGGTGTACTTACTTTTGTGAGATACTGTATATCCCATAGTTTGTAGAAGCTATAACTATTATTAAATGTTTTTTTTTTTTTTGTCTTTTCATTTATATAATAAAAAAACCCAGTGGTGATGAAATTCCACCAAAAGAAAGCTCTGTGTGAAAACAAATGATCAAAATTTTGTTTGGGTACAGCTTTGCATGAGGGTGCAATTGCCAGTTAAAGTAGCGAAGTGCAGACAATGGCCTGGTCATGGAGGGGGGTAAAATCTTCTAAAGCTGAAGTGGTTAATGAGGGATGTGCTCAAGGTGGATTTGATTTAAATCAAGTTGATTCCACCCTAAAAATAAAAATAAAAAAATACACCGGAAAAAAAACCAAACACTTTAATTACCAGAAATGGCGGTTGCTATGCGGATGTTCCTAATCTGCCTCTTCCTAGTCCTCGGCAGGTCTTCTTCCTCGTCCTCCTTGCGGTGTCTTCTGGTAAATTGGGCACACTGCCTTCTGGGAACTGTGTGTCTCCCAGAAAGCAGCCGCCCATTCACAAAGCGCCGCAAAACTCACGCATGCGCAGTAGGAAACGGGCAGTGAAGCCGCAAGGCTCCACTGCCTGTTTTTCTTAGTGAGGATGGCGGCGCCGGGACCTGCCAGGATCGAGGGAATGGCCTCGGGGGGCTGACATCGCTGGCGCCTAGGACAGGTAAGTGTCCTTATTAAAAGTCAGCAGCTACAGTGTTTGTAGCTGCTGACTTTAAAAAAATAAAAATAAATTGCGGGTGGAACCCCCCTTTTAAATCATGATTTAAATCGCTAATAAAAAGGCTTGATTTAAATCATAATTTTTAAAGAGCAACTGTCATCTCTGTCCTGCAGAGGCTCCTCCTCTGACCCGCTGTTGACTCACCGACAGTCCCATTCACTTTAATGGGACAGCTGGTGATGCGGCAGTGACACAGCAAGGTGAGGGATGTGGTGGATCTGAAATGACAGGTGCTCTTTAAATGTAAGGCCTTATTCTTGCTGGAAGTTAGAATCTTTAATATTTGCAAACAAAATTGAAGGTTTCCTATTTAGAATAATATTTAATATTATTTAGAATAATAAGCTGTCGGGTTAGTAAAACGGCGATATCAGAACCGATTCAATCATACAGTCTGTAGTGTACATAGATTTGCAAAACAATGGGATAAAGGAATATTCCTGAACTTTGTTTTATCTCATGATTACTGTGAAATTGTGTGAATGCATCAATGCAGTGCATGTCATCTCAGCTTGCAGAGCTTGGATTCATTGAATGAGTTTACCAAAAAATTTAATATTGCAGAATATACAGCCTCATGCTACATAACTAAGCTCCATTTCATGCTGAATAAACAAAATTATTAATGTATCTTAAATAGAAAACTATCTTTTATATAGATTTTAAATTCAAAAGCATTCTATTAATATAAATTTGATAAAAATAAAAAAATTGATTTGAAATCCAATTTAAAGTGGTTGTAAACCCACTTATGCAACTTGCACCTACAGGTAAGCCTAGATTAAGGCTTATCTGTATGTGCAAGAAATATCTCCTAAACCTACACGGTTTAGGAGATATTTGCAAAAAAAGACATGCACCGATACGGGTATCTGTGGAGCGATGGCTGGTGGGGGAGACGAGGACGGCTTCGGGGGCCCCGATCTAAGGTAAGTGATGCATAATGAGCTAGTATGCTAGTCCTACTAGCTCATTATGGCTTTATCTTGCAGGTAGTTTTTGAAAAAAAAAAAAAAATTCCGGGTTTACAACCACTTTAAAGCGAAGTTCCACCCATAAAATTATCGTTGCAGTATTCAGCAGCAATAAACCTAAGCGACAACATTTGTAAAAAAAATTGTGTTTTTTTTTTTTTTTTTTTTTATTATTTTTTTTTTTTTTTTACTCACACTTTCCTGGCTGTTGATGGGGGGTGCCTTGTAATCTGCCTCTTCCTCTCCCTGGCGCCTGATGTCCCTTCCCTCGGCGGCTCCGCTCGCTAGTGCTCCTTGGAGATGTGTGTCCTCATTTCCCAGGAGTCAGTGGGCAGCGCCGAGGGCTTCGTTGCCATCACAATGGGGTGGGTACTTCTAACGATGCCGCCCGTTGTGATGGCAACGTCGGTAGTGTACGGCGCTGCGAGCCGTACATACTGCGCATTCGCGAGAACGGGCGGTGCATGCTGGTCGCTCGGTTACACCTGATCCTGGAAGATAGTGCATGTGGGCTTCACATGCCCACAAGCAGTATGGAAATTGCCAGGAAAGAGGAATATAAGATATCTTCCTCTATGAAATCGGCAATCGAGCGGCGATTCATCACAGAAATGTGAGTGCTATAAATAAGAGTTTGAAACAAACGATATTCATTTTTTTTATTCATTGCTTTATATGCTTTTTGTTATCTGTTTCTCAGGTGTCGTTGGCTCTGGAGCCCCTGTGTGAAACCTACGACAGCAACAGTTCCCTCCCTAATACAGATCTCAGCCAGGATGCCGGACTCTCCGGAGATCAGCCTAAGCCAGACGGCAAACTACCTGTGAACCCCAGGAACCGCCGGGACTCCGAAACCAGCAGAGCCTCCACCCCCAGGTAATCGAGATCACAGCAGTGCTGGAGAATGTTATTTTTTCCTAGAATTGGAAAGGATGAGGGAGAAGGTGCTGCCTATAGAGGAGAAAAGCATGAAAAAAAAGGCGCCCGAATCACGTAACCCCCTTCCCCCGTTCTTTGGAAAGATTTCAGTGTTACGGTGGAACTTCTCTAAATAATGACCGTTTTTTACATTCTAATCAGATCTGGAAATTGGCTTCCAATGCATACTGGGGGCGCTGAGTGCATTCAGTCTTAGCAATGGTGCGTCAGGCTTGTTGGTTCAGAAAACACTTTCTTACTGGAGGTAGAAAATTTCAGTGGGTATTCCTGAATCTGCTTGCAGTTCTCCATCTTTTGGAGGTGGGGTTGCCTATGAATATGTGTGCAAATAATACCCGTCCAGGATAAAAATTGAACGACAGATAATGGGTGCCCAGATTGTCCGAGATCCACTTTCTGCCCTCCAAAGTAAAACGTGTGTGTGTGTGTGCGTGTGTGTGTTTTTACTGCAACAAACTTTATTGATCTTAGATTGGTAGATAAGGCATTCTGCCGGTTTAGGTGTGATCCACACATGGCTTAAAGCCGCGGTAGTAAACTCTCCTAATGATACTGGATTTAAACAATATTGTAATATAACTATTTATTTACAATGAAATTGGTAATAAGAGTATGCCAAAAAATATTTCTTACTGTCATAAATCCTTCTGTTTGAAAAACTCCTGCTTGCTGCTCGCCGGCGCCATACCAACTATGATCTTCTGCGTCTGTCCAGTAAGCTAGTTCTGCCCGCAGTAGCTTTTCCTGTCCATAATCCCACGCATGTGCAGTAATAGCAAGGTGTCCACAATCCTCTTCTCAATAGGGAGCTAGTATAAGGCTGTATCGCAGGATGTCGGGGCTGACGTTGTCAATAGGAAATGAAGCAGCCCTGGCATAGACCCTGAATTTTTCCGGCAGGGTCTATGCTTGCCGGAAAATTGGGACCCGCGGTGCATGCGCGAGTGACGTCATAAGAACATAAGAAAAAATATATAGAATACTCGCAAGGAAAGCAGGTAAGGAGATATTCATATAGCGCAATACATTTCATAACCTGCAATTGTTCACATACTGAAAAATAGTCTGAATGGGTATACAACCGCTTTTAATCTTGGGAGGACCCAGAGTTTTATGTTCCATAGTTTTCTTCCTTGGCCCCTCCGACCGCTGCTACCCATCCATCACTACTGTCACACAACAACACCTCTGCCTCTGACAGCTGCTGCAGCGCCCCTCGGAAGCCCGTCATAAGAGAACCTTCCCAATGGAATGTATCCGAGGGGCCAAAGGTTTTTCAAGTAGGTTTTCTGACTACAGATTTAGTATTGGAATCACTTAGGACCATATTTATAATGAAGATTGAATACAACCATCCGCTCTACTGGACTCAGTATTTACTCCACACCATTGCTTCTGGTTTTACATATTAATTATAAAATACAGGCCACAGCTTGGAGCCCGAGGAGTTCTTCCCTAAAGCAGAGCTATATAAGGGTTTTGTTTTTTTTTGGGCTCCAAAGGAGCTTTTACCATATTGCACAAAAATAGTTGCACATTATGGCATACTTAGCTTGCAAAGAGCAAGGCAGACCGGACATGTCGTTATTGCATTCTGGATAGTTTAAATGACACCTTTTAGGCCCGGTTCACATTAGTGCAATGCCAGACATCACATGTGATTTGCACCGCATTGCAGTTCAGATCACAAGTGATGTCTGTGCGATGCGATTTCAGCCATACAAACTGTATGCCTGAAATCGCATCACATTCGCACCAAAATGGTGAAGGACCCTTTTTTTGGTCTGCACTGGAATCGGATCGCATGGGTGTTCACACTTATGCGATCCGATTCCTGCACCATTTGACAGTTCGCACTGCGATCTGCTGACCAATCTGGGGGTGTCGTTAACTTCACATTGACACCCGCAGCGGTTCGCAGATCTCAGTGTAAACCACTGTGCGATTCAAGTGTGATGCGGGAACCCGCACTGGATTTGCAGGGTGCTCGCATCGCACCAGTGTGAACCCAGCCTTACCCTGGGTTCACATATGTGTTATGCGGGAATCAGCGCGATTACAGTGCGGGTTCCCGCATCGCATCCCAACCGCAGGCAGTTCACTTCTGCAAACCGCTGCGGGTGTCATTAACAAAGTTAATGACACCCCCAGTTTAGTTCACAGATCGCAGTGCGAACTGTGAACTCGCACAAGAATCGGATCGCATAGGTGAGAACACCCATGCGATCCGATTCTAGTACTGGGGGGGGGGGGGCGCAAGTCCCTGCACTATTTCTTTATCGTACACCACGGGACACAGAGCCAGTCATTACATAATGGGTTAAGGGTCACCAGCGGTGATTGGACACTGGCACAACCAATGGAAGACAGTTCCCCTCCATATAACCCCTCCCATCAGGGAAGTACCTCAGTTTTTTCGCCAGTGTCGAAAGGTGTTGGACGCGTTAGGAGGTGCTAAAGGAAAGCTCTACCAAAGAGACCCTCTGGGGGTAAAAGAGCTATGCTTTCGGATCCATCCAAGACGCCTACAAATGAGCTGAATCTGGATGGGATCCGGGCCTCATCCATGAGGCGTCGCCTGTAATGTCTCTCTTCGGAGGACTGGGCTCTAAGATCCAGCACTTTCGCTATTTCGCTATAAAGTCCTGGTAAGAGTCTTGTACAAGGCCCAGGGGAGAGGTATCCTTTAAATAGGAACCCATATCCCTGAAGGTTGGCACACATAGCCCACCGTGAAGGGTGAAGTTTGGTATCTGTCTGAAAACTTTCAGCAGAAAAACCTGCGGCGTGGATAAGGTGAGATTAGAAGGTCCATAACTAGGTTGGGACCTTTTTCAAAAAAGTGGATGTCTTCTTTTTTTCCACCATTGGGGGGAGTAAAGAGCTGAATATACTCACCTCACTCTGTTCAGTGTCGGCTTCGGCGAAGTACACTGCTCGTCACCTCCGCTGCTGAGCTTGCTTGAGCTCCCCGCTCCTCCTTCCGGTGGCCGATACAGACACCTGCAGATGCAGGTAAGTGGGGACAGGGGCTGATGAGAGTCCTCTCTCACTATGGCCACCACCATAGCGCTAAAAGCCGCGCGCGTGCGCGGGAGCGCGCTTTATCGGAGGGGGGGGGGCCGAAGGCGTGCGCGGGCACGTGGCGCGCGCAGGCACAGAAACGGCGCCAAATTTAAAAGACTGTCAGTGTAAAAAGCACTGCAGCAGCAAGCAAGCTCGTTAGTTCTCTTGTTCCTGGCAGAGAAACACAGCAGCTATACAGGGACGTAAGACTCCATGTGGTTGGATTGGGTACTTCCTAGAAGACATCCATGTTATGCATAGTTATGTGTTAAAAGTTGCATACTTAATGTATTTGCTAAACTGAACACGGTAGTATATGCATTTAGGTACCTTGTATTTTGTCTAAACAGTAAGTCTTCCAGGGGAAGTAATGCGGACAAAAAGAGATAAAAGAGCACCGCCGCCTGAGACAGGAGGCTCTAGCTGTGCTGACTCAGTACCTTCCTCTCCTGTGTTGCCAAAAGCACCTGTACAGGATGAGCCATTACCTCTGTCAGGTATGGCGGCTTCCCCAGTGAAGCCTGGGCCTGCATATGTCACTGAGGACACTTTATCAGCTGCCCTAAATAATCTGGAGGAGAAAATTGCTACTTTAATCGCTAAATCCTCTAAAAAGGACAATAAGCGAAGCAGATCTCCTCCAGTATTGGACCTCCCTTCAGAAGTACCTGAGGAGGAGGAGGATGAGGAGGAGGCTACATCAGCAGAGGATGAGGAGTCAGACGGATCAGGGATATCGGATGAGCCTTTTTCGGTATCCCAGATTTTAAAGTCACAGGTGCAATGCTATGCAGGAGCCGTGCGAGCTGCATTTAGGTTACCCTCTTTGGAGGTAACAGAATCACCTGTCTCCTCCCTAGGATCATTAAGATCCCTGCAAGGTGCATGCTCCTTCCCGGTTCATCCGTTACTAGAGGATCTATTGTACGCAGACTGGCAACATCCAGATAAGCGTTTTTCACCTCCAAAAAAGTTTAACATTCTTTATCCTATGGAGGAAAAATTTTAAAGAAATGGAGCCTGCCTACGGTAGATGCGGCTATTTCTTGTGTAAATAAAAACCTGACATGTCCAGTGGATAATGTACAAGTGTTTAAAGATCCTTCTGAGAAGAAGTTGGAATCCTTACTGAAATCCTCCTTCCTTTTGGCCGGCTCAATTATCCAACCTGCAGTAGCAGCAGTCGGTATGTGTCAGGTCGTCAGCCAACAGGTAAAGCAGGGGCTGAAGGAGCTGCCTTCAGAGCAGGCTAAAAATTGGGAGAATTTGCCTAAAGCCTTATGCTTCACAGTGGATGCCATGAGAGATTCTATCATACAGGCATCACGCCTTACACTCCAGCTGGTACAGATGCGCAGAGTACTTTGGCTTAAGCATTGGTCAGCGGAAGCCCCATGCAAAAAGTTGTTGGCAAGTTTCCCGTTCCATGGCGAATGCCTTTTTGGGGAAGATTTAGAAAGATATATCCAAAAGATATCAAGTGGTAAAACAACACTTTTACCTGAGAGAAAGAAAAACAAGAGACCTTGTTTTAAACACACTCTCTCCCCAGCTCCCGGGAAATCTGACTCCAGCCAGTGGCGACGGCCTTTTCAGCCGCCCAAAAAAGCCAAAGAACAGGCTCAGAAGAACAAGAAGCCGTGGGGTTCAAGAGCTAGTAAGCAAGCCCCCAAAACCTCTCATTGAAGGGGCGCCCCCGCTCGGCCGAGTGGGGGGAAGGCTTTGTCAGTTCTCAGCGACTTGGCGGACAGAAACCCAGGACAAATGGGTGGTATCCACAATATCCTCAGGGTACAGACTGGAATTTCGAGAGATCCCATCTTCTCAATTCCGAAGTTCAAGACTCTCCAAGGATCCACAAAAAAGAGGATCCTTCTTCAAAGGTTTGAATCACTTAATAGCTCAAGGTGTGGTTACAGAGGTACCCCAAAAAGAGCGAGGTTCAGGTTTTTACTCAAACCTCTTTGTGATTCCAAAACCGAACGGAGAAGTCAGACCCATCCTGGATCTAAAAAATCTAAACCAGTTTCTGAACGTTCGCCATTTTCGAATGGAAACGATTCGATCCGTGGTCGCTACTTTAAAAGGCGGAGAATTCATTGCGTCCATAGATATCAAAGACGCATATCTACACATACCAATCCTCCCCGCTCACCAAAGATTCCTAAGGTTTGCGGTAGAAGATCGCCACTTTCAGTTTGTGGCCCTGCCATTTGGTGTAGCCACCGCGCCCAGAGTATTCACAAAGGTGCTAGCTCCTCTGTTAGCAAACCTAAGAACACGGGGCATTGCGGTAACAGCCTATCTAGACGATCTACTATTAATAGATCAGTCAAAGGAGGGATTGGATCACGCTGTAGACACTACAGTAGGATACCTGGAGCATTTAGGATGGATTATAAACTTACAAAAATCCTCTCTCCAGGCCCAAAGAAGGATAGTGTACCTGGGCATGATCATAGATACAGCCCAAAACAGGGTATACCTGCCAGAGCCAAAGATACAGTCTCTGAAAGACCTGATCCACAAGGTCAAAGCAAACAAGAGGCCGTCTATTCGCCTTTGCATGAGACTATTGGGAAAGATGGTAGCCTCTTTCGAGGCGGTCCCTTACGCCCAGTTTCATTCGAGACTACTTCAAGGCAATATTTTAGCCTCCTGGAACAGAAAGAGCCAAGCTCTGGATATACCCATGCGCCTGTCCTCACAAGTACGCCACAGCTTCAATTGGTGGCTAGAAGCCAGGAATTTACGGAAGGGAAAGTCCTTCCTCCCAGTGGCCTGGAAGGTGGTATCTACGGATGCCAGCCTATCGGGCTGGGGTGCAGTATTCGAGGAGGCTTCTACCCAGGGAACCTGGGCCAAGACTCAGGGGATCCTGCCCATCAATGTGCTAGAGATCCGGGCGGTATATCTAGCCCTCAAAACCTGGACATGCAGGTTCAGGGCTACCCAGTTCGGGTTCAATCCGACAATGCTACGGCAGTAGCTTACATCAATCACCAAGGAGGCACCCACAGTCGGGCAGCCCAAAGAGAGGTGAACCGGATCTTGGCATGGGCAGAAGAGCATGTACCTTGCATCTCTGCAATCTTCATTCCAGGGATAGAAAACTGGCAAGCAGACTACCTGAGTCGTCAGCAGCTGCTACCAGGAGAGTGGTCTCTTCACCCAGAGATCTTTCAGGCCATATGTCTGAGATGGGGAAACCCAGATGTAGACCTGCTAGCTTCCAGGTTCAACAAGAAATTGGACAACTTTGTGTCCAGAACGAGAGATCCTCTAGCCTACGGGACAGACGCTCTAATAACTCCATGGAATCAGTTCTCACTGATCTATGCATTCCCTCCGATCCCTCTTCTACAAAGACTGCTTCGCAGGATCAAGGAGGAGGGAATACCAGTAATCCTAGTGGCCCCAAACTGGCCCAGGAGGCCTTGGTATGCCGAGATCGTAAAAATAGCGATAGGAAGGCCCTGGAAACTTCCACTTCGACACGACCTGTTGTCACAGGGTCCAGTATTCCACCCTTCCTTACAAAGGCTAAATTTGAAGGCCTGGCTGCTGAGACCCACATTTTGAAAAAGAGAGGGGTCTCTGGCCTGGCTCTTTCTACGCTCATTAATGCTAGAAAGCCAGCCTCCAGACTCATCTATCATAGAGTCTGGAAAGCATACGTTTCCTGGTGTGAATCCAGAAGTTGGAATCCTCTGAAATATGAAATAAGTAGGATTCTTGCTTTTTGCCAGTTAGGAGTGGATATGAAATTAGCCCTTAGCACCATCAAAGGGCAAATATCGGCTCTATCAGTCTTCTTTCAGAGACCATTGGCATCTCACTCCCTGGTTCGGACATTCATTCAGGGGGTACTGAGGATAAATCCTCCAGTCAGGTCTCCCTTGTGTCCATGGGATTTGAATTTGGTATTGTCAGTGTTGCAAAAGCAACCTTTTGAACCTATTCGCCATATTCCTTTAATTATATTAAGTAGGAAATTGGCCTTTCTGATTGCTATAGCTTCTGCTAGGAGAGTATCAGAGCTAGCAGCTCTTTCTTGTAAAGAGCCTTATCTAATTTGTCACAAGGACAAGATCGTACTACGACCCCATCCGGCTTTTCTGCCTAAGGTGGTGTCGGCTTTTCACTTGAATCAAGACATTGTTCTGCCTTCCTTTTTTCCAAACCCGCGGACGGCGGGGGAAAAATTATTACACTCTCTAGATCTAGTGAGAGCGGTAAGGGTGTATCTGCAAGCAACCGCTCAGATACGTAAAACAGATGTTTTGTTTATTTTACCAGATGGTCCCAAGAAGGGCCAAGCGGTATCAAAATCCACCATTTCCAGGTGGATTAGACAAGTAATTGTTCAAGCTTATGGTTTAAAGAACAGGACTCCTCCTTTTCCTGTTAAGGCGCACTCTACCAGGGCGATAAGTGCTTCATGGGCAGTGCACCACCAGGCTTCGATGGCTCAGATCTGTAAGGCTGCAACTTGGTCCTCAGTCCATACATTTTCCAAATTCTATCAAATAGATGTGAAAGGACATGAGGATTCCGCCTTCGGGCGAAGTGTGCTGCAGGCAGCAGTATAGGGCTTCTGGTCCGCAAGCGGTCGGTTTGATCTGTGTCTCCCCCCCTTCATATGAGCATTGCTCTGGGACGTCCCATTATGTAATGACTGGCTCTGTGTCCCGTGGTGTACGATAAAGAAAATAGGATTTTTATAACAGCTTACCTGTAAAATCCTTTTCTTGGAGTACACCACGGGACACAGAGGTCCCACCCTTCTTATGGGAACCTTACTGCTTTGCTACAAAACTGAGGTACTTCCCTGATGGGAGGGGTTATATGGAGGGGAACTGTCTTCCATTGGTTGTGCCAGTGTCCAATCACCGCTGGTGACCCTTAACCCATTATGTAATGACTGGCTCTGTGTCCCGTGGTGTACTCCAAGAAAAGGATTTTACAGGTAAGCTGTTATAAAAATCCTATTTTTCTGTGCGGATCCAATGCGAGTTCAGCCATACAACTGTATGGCTGAACTCGCATTGCTCAGAGATTACATTTGCTTGAACACTGCAGAAAGTACTCTGATCGGATGAGACATTAGTCACATGAGTTTGACAGGTCATGTGACTGGGCTTTCCTTCACCCAGATATATAATTTTTTTTTTTTTTTTTTTTTATATTTTGTAAGGCCCAAGACTAGGCTCTATAAATGTGCCTTTATTTTTTAACTCCCTTCCGGCTGGCAGGCACCAGCCCTTTAGGATATCGTAAAGCCTGAGGTGCTACATGGGCTTCCTGATCATGTGATCACTGTGCTTGGCTGTCGCACGGATCAGGAGCCCATCCTACCAGTTCCTATTCTTTGCTAAGTGACCAGGAGCTGTCAGTGATCACAATACTGGGGTATGTGGATTAAACTCGCCCAGTACAACAGAGCAACGCTGGCCGAACACATGTATGTGGCAGCATGGCATAAGGCCATCCACCATGTTGGCACATGTATGTGTACAGCTGGTGTTATGGAAATAAAGCAGTGCTTTGGGACCCTTGGTGGTTGTTTTATATTTATTTTTCAGAAGTTGTAATGGTTCCGGAAAAGTGTACGGCTCAGAGGGGCATATTTAGCACCAAATATTCTTTTGCAGGTGCATGTGTTTAAAAATGGCAGTGATTGATTTGTCACCCGTGAGCATTTGGTGAAAATCACATTCACTGCTTTTATAAATCGGCTATAGGTTCACAAAGAAAAGCAAAAACCTGGTTATGACTCACAACTCCAAATTTCCAAAATACCAATAATCAAAGAACATGCCAGATGCCTGTAATACAAAATGCAACTCTATTTTATTATAAACAACAAAGGTTGCCAGTGACAGAGCACTGTGTTTTCTGAGATGGGGTTGCAGCACACGTACCTTGAAGCGGAGTTCCACCCACTTTTACAACTTGGTCTTAAAGGAAAGATCACCCCTTCCCCACTCGTTTTTGGATAACAAATAATTTCTTTTTTTTCTGTTTTACCTATTTATGAAGTACATAATGTACTTCCGTCCTAGCTCACCGCGGCCTAGGGCATAAATTCCTTCTGCTCCCCTACTGCATTCTGGGACTCGTGTGTTTCCCAGAAGACGACAATGCCAATCAGAAAGCGTCCAGTGACTCGCGCATACACAGTAGGAAATCAGCAGTGAAGCCTAAAGGCCCCAGATCTCCTCATATTTAAGAGGACCTGTCGTGCTTTTTTCTATTACAAGGGATGTTTACATTTCTTGTAATAGGAATAAAAGTGACCCAAATGTTTTATTTTT
Source organism: Rana muscosa (assembly GCA_029206835.1). Classification (NCBI taxonomy): domain Eukaryota; kingdom Metazoa; phylum Chordata; class Amphibia; order Anura; family Ranidae; genus Rana; species Rana muscosa. The sequence continues at coordinate 1,084,301,399 of CM055117.1, read as the reverse complement.
TTTAAAAACGGTGTCAAAATAAAAAAATAAAGTAAAATAAATAAGAAAAAACTTTTTATTTTTTTTTATTTTTTAAACGCCCTGTCCTGATGAGCTTGTGAGCAATGCCCACATATGAAAGCGGTGTTCAAACCACACATGTGAGGTATCGCTGCGATCATTAGAGCGAGAGCAATAATTCTAGCCCTAGACCTCCTCTGTAACTCAAAACTGGTAACCTGTAGAATTTTTTTAAACGTCACCTATGGAGATTTTTAAGGGTAAAAGTTTGTTGCCATTCCACGAGCGGGCGTAACTTTGAAGCGTGACATGTTTGGTATCAATTTACTCGGCGTAACATTATCTTTCACAATATAAAACTAAAATTGGGCAAACTTTTTACTGTTGTCTTATTTTTTAATACAAGATAGTGATTTTTTTTTTCCAAAAAAAGTGCGCTTGTAAGACCGCTGTGCAAATACGGTGTGACAAAAAGTATTGCAACAGCCGCCAGTTTATTCTCTAGAGTGATAGAAAAAATATATATAATGTTTGGGGGTTCTAATTTAATTCTCTAGCAAAAAAAAAACAGTTTTTAACTTGTAAACACCAAATCTCAGAAAGAGGCTCGGTCCTTAAGTGGTTAAGCATAGTGCCGAGAATAGAGAGCAACTGAGCATGTGCAGAGCAGGGTGAGACAATGTATTACTGGATTTTAAACAGTATAGACGCTTATTTTTAATGTTTTACATTGCTATACCTGCAAAAGGGGCCGGCCCCGACGTGATCTACCAGGACTTGTTTATCTGAATAAAGTTCCACTTTAAGGTTGTGTTTTTGTTTGCAAATCCGCTCCAACGTCTCTTTTAATCCAGATCATTGAATTTTTTTTTTTTTTTTTTCTTGTAGGGGCCGAGATCACTTGTATTTTAAGGAAAATGCGGAGCCCTATAGTGACCCTCTGAAAAGAACACAGGATCATTCAAACCTACAAGATGTTTATATTTCTGACATCCATGCACCCAAGGAGAACATCTCTTCAGTGCGTTTTGCCCAGGAGAGATCTGCGACTGAGCGACCCAAAGAAGTGTCTGGGGTCCCCCCATCACCCGCTGCTAAGGACCTGCTGGCAGGTGAGGTCTGCTCTTTGTCAAGGCTGATATCGGCACTCCAACCAACCAACCAAATCTTTCTTTCACAAAGATTTTATTACATTTTTCTTAGTAGACTGGACCTAGGCAATCCAGTACAGTACAATTACAACATGTTCTAGGGAGAAAATTCACAAAAAGAAATACCAGGATATACCGATAGCAAGGGGTGTAGCCTGGGTGGGCCAGAGCTGCAGAGTCTAGAGAAAATTTGGATGTTAAAAGCTTTTAATATTCTTATGATAATGAACATTTTTAAACAAAACCCTTCATTTTCATTGCATACCATATTGTTGTAGTAACGTCCTCTATGGTGAAAGCTCTGCTCCTCCATAGATACAGTAGTTCAGGGGTCTCAAACTAGCGGCCCTCCAGCTGTTGCGAAACTACAAGTCCCATGAGGCATTGCAAGGCTGACAGTTACAAGCAGGACTCCCACAGGCAGAGGCATGATGGGACTTGTAGTTTTGCAAGAGCTGGAGGGCCGCCAGTTTGAGACCCCTGAGTGAGTAAATGTCACCCTAACCACTTCAGCCCCGGAAGGATTTACCCCCTTAATGACCAGGCCATCTTTTGCACTCGGCACTGCGTCGCTTTAACTGACAATTGCGCAGTTGTGCGACGTTGTACCCAAACAAAATTGACGTCTTTTTTTTGCCACAAATGGAGCTTTCTTTTGGTGGTATTTGATCACCTCTGCGGCTTTTATTTTTTTTTGCACTATAAACAAAAATCTAAAATTTTTAAAAAAAAAACATATTTTTTGCTATAATATCCCCCAAAAAATGTTTTTAAAACAAATTTCTTCATCAGTTTAGGCTGATTTGTATTCTACATATGTTTGGTAAAAAAAAATTTTTATATTGATATTGGTTTGCGCAAAAGTTATAGTGTCTACAAAATAAGGAATAGATTTATGGCATTTTTATTATTATTATTTTTTTACTAGTAATGACGGCGATCTGCGGGTTTTAGCGGGACTGTGACATTGCGGCGGACAGATCGGACACTTTTTTTGGGACCATTGACATTTTTATACAGCAATCAGTGCTTTAAAAATGCACTGATTGCTGTTTAAATGTCACTGGCAGGGAAGGGGTTAACACTAGGGGGGCAATCAAGGGTTTAAATGTGTTCCCTCATTGGATCTCTAACTGTCGGGGGATGGGACTGACTAGAGGAGGAGACAGATCGCTGTTCTTAATTACTAGGAACAGCAGATCTGTCTCTCTTCCCCTGTCAGAATGGGGATTTGTGTGTTTACATACACAAATCCCCGTTCTGGCTCTCGTGCTAGCGATTGTGGGTAGCCAGCAGACATCACGGCAGCAGGCCACGCGTATCGGGTCCCCCGCTGTGCAGCGGGCGCGCTCGCACCTGCTATGGCTCTTAAAGGAGCCGACGTACAGGTATGGAGATTCACGCAGTGCTGCCAACCTGCAGCAGTAAATGTACATGAGCTGGTCGGCAAGTGGTTACGCGGTATTAAACCCAAAACCAAAAATGTAATATATTGCAGCTTCTCAATCTTTGGATGTGATGGGTGCATTAGTTTTCCCTTTCTTAGTCTTTTTCCCTCCTGTTTTTCCCTGGTGATCTGGCCAGTAACACACACGGGTGTACAATTTATATTTGTGTCTTTTTTGTTTTTCAGTTCTTTTACAGAAAGGAAGCAAATTGAGGGACGCCATGGCTGAATCCGCCATGATACTGGATCCTAACATAGACCTGGATGTTGAGCCATTGCTGCCCCATGTCTCAGATAAAGAGAATTACTTTTCACAGGCTGCAAGGTAAGCGGTGGCTCACTCAATCCAACATTTACATTGTTTCAATGGCTTTCATTGTGTCTACATAAAATCTTATATGCTTTTGTGTGTTCATTTGCAGGGCTGCCCTGGATATTCCTCCACCTCGTACTCACCAAAACCTCCTAAATTTCCATAAACCTTCCATACCAAAAGATATAATTCTACACCCGACGGACCAGACTCTCTCTGAATTAGAGGCTCATAGTGATGCCAGAGCCATAGAGCTATTGCTGGGAAGGTAAGTGTATGCATAAAACCATATTAAAATTAATGTGGAGTTAGGGGGCTTCCCTACAAAGTAAAGAGTTGATGCTTGTCTGTCACGTTGCTCATCACTGCTGTTTTCACACATTGCCTTGTTTCAGGGGTATAAGTCTCCCACTCTGCCCTCCAAGGTGGATGTGCGTCATCTTTTTGTTCTGCGCATTGTGCCTGGGTAATATAACTTCTGATAAACATAAAAAAATAAATGGACACTACACACCAAAATTAGTTCACTACAAATTTATTGAGCAGTACGCTCAGATAGTACAAGCATAATCACCCAAACGATACCCATGAATCCTAACAACCACTTGAGTCCCCCAAAGGACCCCTCCCAGACTAGAACCTAGGACCACCCTTACAAAAAGGGAAAGGATACAGTCCCAGAGCGGAGCTGTGCCCACCCTCCCCTAAACAAAAACCTCCCCCCACACACCAGAGGACCCTAAACCACCCCACCAAAACAGGTAGCACTCGTACACACCAAGTGCGGTGCTCCACCTTAAAGCCACAGTGGGTGAATGAGGCACCTGCACTAGGTGGGACAGAGATGCATACCTACCCAAATGAGGCTATCAACATGTAGCACATACCCACTAAAACCAGTCAGTCAAAAAGATCAGTCGGTAGCAGGGAAAAAATATTCAGCAGTTAGATCAGCATTACTAGGGAGGGTGCTGATAACAGAGGTTGGAGGGCTGACAGAGGAGAGTGATCAAACAGGGAGATTCCCAACAACAACCAGATAACCTCAACCTGTTAGTAGTACCATCAGTGAACACTCAATCCCACGTCTGGATGTCGTAAGTACAGTGGAACCTTGAATTACGAGCATAATCCGTTCCAGGAGAATGCTCGTAATCCAAAGTACTCGCATATCAAAGCGAGTTTCCCCATTGAAGTCAATGGAAACTAAAATAATTTGTTCCGCTTTGACTTCAATGGCATGCAATACCGCATGCGATCCGAGGCAGGGGGGGGGTGCCGGAGAGCCTCAGAGCCTCAGAATCTTCCGGAAAGGCCAGAGGACAGTTCTGCTGACCTAGGCAAACCTCGGAAAGACTCCGTTCACGAGCCTTTCCGAGGTATGCCGAGGTCAGCCGAACTGTCCTCGGGCGTTTCCGAACAGCGCCAATCGTCGCAGTTTGGCTCCGGCACCCCCCTCACCTCAGGCCGAACACGGTACTGCACATCGCTTTGGCCTGAATCCTGCTCGTTTTGCGAGACAACACTTGCAAACCGAGTTAGGATTTTTGGAAATGCAGTATTCGTAATGCGAAACGCTCGTTAACCGCGTTACTTGCAATCCAAGGTTCCACTGTACTCACAATCCTCTGTTTATGCTCCACTCCAGGTGAGAGTAATGTCCGCTCTGCTGTTCCCAAAGAACACAGCTCTCTTTTTGTGTAATGAAATCCTACCAGGATTCCATTGCTGTGCGCTGATCGACTGTTCCAGTAATGTATCACTGGTCTCTCAAATCTTCTGTGCATGATTTGAGTCCTACTAGATTCCAGATACTCCGCTGCTGTGTGCCATGCGCTGTTCAGCTGATCCAATCATAGGTGACTGGTCTCTTCATTACACAGTCAGCTGATTGAGCCACGATGGAAATGCTTGAGCTCTCTGAAATGATGGGTTGGTCGGGCCAGATGACAAGTAGGGGGAGGAGGGAAATCCCTGCTTCTACATGTTTCGTTCCAGGGGGTGGAACTTCATCAGGACACGTGTCCTGACGAAGTGTCCCCCCCCCTCCACTTGTCATTTGGCCCAACCACCCCATCTTTTCAGAGAGCTCAACCATTTCCATTGTGGCCCAATCAGCTGTGTATTGAAGAGACCAGCCACCTATGATTGGATCAGCTGAACAGCGTATGGCACACAGCAGTGGAGTATCTGGAATCTAGTAGGACTCAAATCATGCACAGAAGATTTGAGAGACCAGTGATACATGACTGGAACAGTCGATCAGCACAGCATGTGAATCCTGGTAAGATTTCATTACACAAAAGGAAAACTGTGTTCAGAGCGGACATTACTCTCACCTGGAGGGGGCATAAACGGAGGATTGTGAGTACTTATGACATCCACACGTGGGATTGAGTGTTCTCTCTACTGACAGGTTGAGGTTATCTGGTTGTTGTTGGGAATCTCCCTGTTTTATCACTTTCCTCTGTCAGCCCTCCAACCTCTGTTATCAGCACGCTCCCTATAGTAATGCTTCAATATTCAGTAACTGCTGAATATCTCTCACACATACCATCACAGATTTTCTTATTAGTTATAGTCTAATGACTGTCATATTTATTTATTATTTATTTACCAAATTTTCTGACAAACTAAATTTTTTTATTTTTTTGTCAATTTTTGGTCTTTTTTGCAAAAAAAAAATAAAAATAAAATTAAAAAAACAGTGGTGAATAAATACCACCAAAAAGCTTTATTTGTGGGAAGAAAATTGTAAAAATTTAGTTTGGGTACAGTGTTGCATGACCGCGCAATTGTGATTCAAAGGGTGACAGCGCTGAAAATTGGCCTGGGCAGGAAGGGGGTGAAAGTGCCCGGTATTGAAGTGATTAAAGCCCCGACTGCTACCAGAACTTTTTTGGGGGGTGTACTGTAGTGAAAGGTTAAACTTTTTTTTTTTTTGCCTGCCTTTTGCAGTGTGCTTCTGTAAAGATTTCACCTTACTTCCTGTAAGGTGACCTGGACAGACATATCTAATTAAAAAGGACATCAACCACAATTAGAACCTGATCAGTTCTAACCCACTCACACTCATGTTATCTGCCTTTACAAAGGACCATGTAATAGAATTAGTAGTATTCCTACTGATATAAAAAAAAAAATAGTATAAACAAACATAAAACAGAGAAACTGTGTCAGAAATATACTAGAAACAGCGCTTGTGTTGGATGAGATTCAGGTGGCCAACTCCACCTCCAAAAGTTATTAACAGTTTATGGCAGATGAAACAGATATGCAAAGTGTCCAATAGTGTTCATTGGTGGTCCTAGATACAGACAGCGTGCACCTTCACCGTGAAATTATGATCCACCCAGTGAGAACACACTCCCCCTCAGGGGTTCAAACTCACCAGAGCAATGCTCAAAACACGCCTTGAACAGGTGGGTAAGGAGATGTCTGACCAGTGGGGAATTACACAGGCAAGGTCTACCTTTGGAAGCCGGCTCAGAGCAATGATATCCACTGGAGCAAATGCATGTAGGCAGGAAATGGCTGAAAGAGGTTGAAGGTGATCAGCTACCTGGAGACTGATCACTGAGGAGGCTGAATGAAAGAGTAATCCCGACGCTGGTCCATAGGTAGCTGATCACCTTCAACCTCTTTCAGCCATTTCCTGCCTACATGCATTTGCTCCAGTGGATATCACTGCTCTGGGTGGATCAGGATTTCACGGTGAAGGTGCACGCTGTCTGTATCTAGGACCACCAATGAACACTATTGGACACTTTGCATATCTGTTTCATCTGCCTTAAACTGTTAATAACTTTTGGAGGTGGAGTTGGCCACCTGAATCTCATCCAACACGAGCGCTGTTTCTAGTATATTTCTGACACAGTTTCTCTGTTGCTATTTTTAAACGGCTGCTGTTTTTAGGAATTCTTATCAGAGAAATTCTTTTCACGTTATCACTCCAATTAGTTTTGGGTGTTACATATTTTTAGTGTTAGTTCACCCACTACTCTATTCTTTGCAATTGTGCAGGTCCGAGGCGCTGAACGGTGTATTGAAGGCCTTGATTATACACCTTTTTGTATTCCTACTGATATGTTTGTCTCGCAATTGCAGCTCCCGAATATCCTTGGGTCAGTACTGGGATGGGACAGGATCACCCCCAGAATCCATTGAAGGAAGTGACCTCTGTGAGAGTGAACTGAATGATCCTCAGTATGACCAGAGTCTGTTGGAGAACTTGTTTTATTCGGCTCAGGTAAGGACCATGAAGATGATTTTCACAAAGAGAGGAGGTGGGATGGAGATTGCATTTGCTTGTCATCGTCTCTGTGTCCAGTTATGATCAGTCTGATTGGAAGTGGAGGGTCATGTGTTTTTAAGTTTCAGGTTGAAGAATGTTGTCACTGCTGTACTCCAGACAAACCACTAAATACACAAATGAAATGCACATATTGGAACTGCTTTACCTACCAAAGGTCCTCAGACAGTAAAGTGACTGGCCTTAGGTGATATACAGAGATGGAAAAAAAAAAGTTGTACCTGTCCATCTGCAGCCTTTTCTTCTCTACATCCATTCAAAGTGCTGAATTATAAAGCTTGTCTGAGCTTTTAGAAAAAAGGGAAGCTGACATTATACTCTGCAGAGCTCAGTGAGGAGAGCTCTGAGGGCTAATTGGAGGAAAGGGACAACCCCCCCCCTTCCCCTTCCACACAGGAACAGAGCTGAGGCTGTCAATCAGCTGGAGATCCCTCCCCTGTCACCCTTTTTCTCTTGGTGTCAGAAAAACTTGTCAGTAGTGACTCATGCTGATAGCAGAGGAACGAAGCAGCAGACAGAAATGACACTTAAAGTGTTACTAAACCCAGAACCTGCATTCCTTATATCTGGTCTCACACAGAACATGGAAATGCAATAGTTTTAGTAAATATAAACTGCTAAATACCTTTTCTCATCAGCAGTATATAGCAGTGTTTCTCAACTCCAGTCCTCAAGGCGCCCCAACAGGTCATGTTTCCAGGATTTCCCTCAGATGAAACGGCTGTGGTAATTACTAAGGCAGTGAAACTGATCAACTCACCTGTGCAAAATAATGGAAAGCCTGAAAACAGGACCTGTTGGGGCGCCTTGAGGACTGGAGTTGAGAAACATTGGTATATAGGAGGCTTGTGACTTGTATCAGTGTCTGGTTAAGCTTGTAGGAGGAGTTTCCATTCTCCCCTGACTCTGTCTGGACAGTGCTGATTGGCCCTGTGCTGATCACATGCACTCTCCCAAGAAAAAAACAACAACAACTCTCTAACAATACACACCAAACTGAGCATGTGCAGCCTGACTCCTAATGAGCTGTTCTATGGAGAGATGAGTTAGAGTCAGTTAAAGACGGGGAGGATCAGAAAAGACAGGATCACACAGCCTTTATACACACACTGTAGAACCTAAGGAGTTAATCTAGTTCATGAAGTATAACAAGCATGATTTACTGCATATACAGACTGATTTTACTGTTGTTGGTTTAGTAACACTTTAATGCTTTTAATTGAGACACAATACACCCTATAGAAGGTTATACTTTGTTCATATTCCATGACTGAGGTTTTCAACCACTTTAACAACTTGCGGACCGCCCGCAATCGTTATACGTCGGTACTTTGACGTAGAATACGTTTAAGAATATACTGGGGGTTATGGCGGCTATCCTCTGCCATAACCCCCAGTATATTCTTAAACGGCAAACGGTCCTCTCTCTGATAAAAGCGGTCTCCGTTGCGGATTGACCACAAGATCACTTTTATCGGGGGCGGGAGAGGGATCCATCGGTGGCGGCGGAGCCGATCGAGTCCTCTCCCCTCTAAGTTATGGAGCCTAGTGAGGGAAAGATGGCCCCCACTCGGCTCCATAACATTGGATGACGGAAGCGATGTCAAACGTCATTTTCACCCAATGGTCTTAAAGGGGACATTTATTTTTATTGCATTTTAGTGTAAATAGGAGATCTGAGGTCTTTTTGACTCCATATCTCACATTTTAAGAGGACCTGTCATGCTTTTTTTTTCTATTACAAGGGATGTTTACATTCCCTGTAATAGCAATAAAAGTGACCCAATTTTTTTTATTTCTAAAGGACAGTGTAATAATAAAAAGTTAAATTTAAATAAGAAAATAAAAATTTTAAAGCCCGTCCCGCCAAAGTAGAAGCAAACACAAACATAAGGCGCGCCCGCATATGAAAACTGTGTTTGAACCACACATGTGAAGTATCGGCACGATCGTTGGAGCGAGAGCAATAATTCTAGCCTTACACCTCCTCTGTAACTCAAAACTGGTAACAACATGTAGAAATTTTTAAACGTCGCCTATGGATATTTTTAAGTGTAAAAGTTTGTCATCATTCCATGAGCGGGCGCAATTTTGAAGCGTGACATGTTGGGTATCAATTTACTCGGCGTAACATTATCTTTCACAATATAAAAATTGGGCTAACTTTACTGTTGTCTTATTTTTTTTAAGTCAAAAATGTTATTTTTTCCCATAAAATTGTGCTTGTAAGACCGCTGCGCAAATACGGTGTGGCATAAAGTGTTGCAACAACCGCCATTTTATTCTCTAGGGTGTCTGAAAAAAAATATATAATGTTTGGGGTTTCGAAGTAGTTTTCTAGCAAAAAAATAAATAAAAGAATGATTTTAACTTGTAAACACAGAGTCTGTAAAAATAGGCCCGGTGCTTAAGTGGTTAGTGCTCTTAAAGTGGATGTAAACCCTCCATACACCCAGTGAAGTGAACAGCCTCAGATGATACACAGAGATGAACCAAATCTCCCTGCATTGGTTTTACATGTATATCTGCTGTCTTCACATTTATATACTGTTTAGAAAGTTCAGATCGTGTTAGGAAATGTTCTCTTCCTGGTTAACACAGAGTGTGATGTCTGGGCATACAGCCAAGATAGCCAACATTGCTGATTGGAGGAAAGGCACACACCCCCTCTCATCATAGGCAGAGACTCAGAGGCGGTTCACACTACCGCGACTTGGGATCTGACTTGTGTCGCCCGACATGACAAATTACATTCAAGTGAATGAGAGCCGTCTTAATGCACACTACTAAAGTCGCTCCGACTTCAGAAAAGGTTCCTGTACTACTTCAAGGCGACTTGTACCCATTGATTTCAATGGAAGTCGCCTCCGAGGTCGGATCCCCTGTCTTAACTGAAGAAACTTTCCAGGAAGAGAAAATTAGTTTTCTCATGCAAACCCCTCCTTCCCTCAGAGCTGATTATTGTTTGATTGGCCACTGGCAAATTTTCCTGTCCTGGAGGCAACTCGAAGTTACCTCGGAAGTCGTGTTCGGGGAGTACAACTGGGGGGGATCCGTAGTGGAGAAGGATCTGGGGGTTTTGGTAGATCATAAGCTCAATAATGGCATGCAATGCCAAGCTGTGGTTTCCAAAGCGAGCAAAGTCCTTTCTTGTATTAAGAGAGGTATGGACTCCAGAGAGAGATATAATTTTGCCCCCTGTTCAAATCATTAATAAGACCTCATCTAGAATATGCAGTTCAGTTTTGGGCACCAGTTCTCAAAAAGGATATCGGGGAACTGGAGAAAGTGCAGAGAAGGGCAACCAAACTGATAAGAGGCATGGAGGAGCTCGGCTATAAGGAAAGATTAGAGGAACTGAATTTATTCACTCTTGAGAAGAGTAGAATAAGGGGGGATAATGATCAACATGTACAAATATATAAGGGGTCAATATAGTGAACTTGGTGTTGAGTTATTCACTTTAGTGTCAACACAAAAGACAAGGGGGCACTCTTTACGTCCTAGAGTAAAAAAGATTTCATCTCCAAATACGGAAAGGTTTCTTCACAGGAAGAGCTGTGAAAATGTGGAACAGACTCCCTGCAGAGGTGGTTCTGGCCAGCTCAGTAGATTGCTTTAAGAAAGGCCTGGATACTTTCCTAAATGTACATAATATAATTGGGTACTGACATTTATAGATAAAGTTGATCCAGGGTAAATCCGATTGCCTCTAGGGGATCAGGAAGGATTTTTTTCCCCTGCTGTAGAAAATTGGATCGTGCTCTGCTGGGGTTTTTTGCCTTCCTCTGGATCAACTGTGGGTATAGAATTGGGTATATGGGATTGTACGATATTTTTTATTATATTTATTTTTTTTTTTATGGTTGAACTGGATGGACTTTGTCTTTTTTCAACCTGACTAACTATGTAACTATGTGTTGCCCAGTGTGAACCGGCTCTCAGAGGTGTTTTGTAACAGGGCCAACTGCCTGCTAATCTATTTATAGCAACTTCCTCTGATGTGTCAGAGAATTTTGTGTGGAGTTTTCAGGCTGATAACAGAGGAACGGGTCAGGAGAGGGCTAAGGGACATAGCTCTTTGAAGAGAGATGACAAAATACTGCAGATATATGTGCCCAGCTCAATATTCATGAATTGGGTTTACATCCACCTTAAATGAGACACAATACACCCTATAGATGATTATGCTTTGTTCTTATTTCATGACTGAGGTTTTCAACCACTTTAAACAGCTTTGCCGCAGCACAGCCCAGTCTGCCAGAGCACCTGATTTTTCTTTGCTTCAATTAAGGAAACACTTACAGGTCTTTGACTGGACAGTAAAGTAGAAGCAACAGACTGTTGAGCTCATCTCCTTGTCACTCTTCTCTGTCCTCCTATGAGCACAGCTGACTGGTTCAATATGCTGCTTCTCCCTTTACAAGTCTGAGCTTTGCTGTACAGGGAATTGCACAACGCTGATACAAAATCAAATTCAGATTGCCTTTTTGTCTTTTTATATCTGCATGTAATTCAGCTTTCAATTTTACAAAATTCTGTTCTAAATTCCGCTGCTTTATTTTTCCCTGCTGCTTTATTTTTCCCTTAAAGAAATCACACAATGATTTTGGCAGTGATAAAGAACAGTCCAGAGCGGAGAAAAATGAATATAAAAACAGACCAGGGAAAGATGAAGAGCAAAACTTGAAGCAATCCCTCTCTAAATCAGAGGAAGAATCTTCATTAAAAGTCTCTGGGTAAGTCTGTGGATTGGGAGTCTGGCCCTGTGTAAGCTTAGAGACACTCCAGTCCGGGTTTACGTAGGACTGAGCACTCTTCCTACTGCCATATGACAGTGCCAAGAACTAGCACTATCACATTGGGTGAATCGCATGCTCCTCCGATGCCTGGAATTATGCAGATGTTATCGGCTTCAGCTGATGGTTTGCTTGTCCAAAATGGATTGACATTCAGGCTAAGCAGGGGGTACTTAACGTGGTTGTAGGTATTTGCAGGTTCAATTCACACCTGTCGGCTCCTTTTTTTTTATTTTTTATCTCAAATGAAGTATCGATACAACCTAAAACTTGTTAATCTCCCTAGTAGACCAAGTGCATGGTCTGTTTTTTGATCTGTGCAGTGGTTGCTAGGCTAGTGAGGTCATCAGATTGACACCCCTCCCACCACCACAGCTGATGACAAAAGATGTATATGAGTGTTGTGTATAAAGACAGGAGAATGCCAGGAAGGGAGTGCAAGGAAAAAGAGTAAAGAAAAGGGAAACAAAAAGGAGGGAGAGGGGGGTTGGGAGGAAAAAGGGTTGCAAAGCAGGAGTAAGGGATCAATGGGATAGGCAGGGTGCTTACCCATGACAACCACCCTTGTGCATGAACCTTTGAGTGCTTCCTCTCTCAGATAGCCTTCCAGAAGATAAGGATTAACTGCAGCACATAACGTTGTCATAAGCCGGTTGTCATGACCTTGCAGTAATACTTTCATGACCTGTCTGTCTCTTACCTGGTCTGTGTATCAGCCTTAGGGCTTGCTCTCTCACACCTGCATGGTTAAGTAATCTTCCCTCAGTGTGGCTCCACCCTAGCCTCAACAGGAACCACTATTTAACACTGTTCTCCAAGCCTGCCTTGCCGTGCAATATTGTGTGTTTGGTTTCCTGTTTGCCGTGTGCTCTACGTTTTGTCTCTGTTACCGATCTTGGCGTGTTCCCGACCATCCCCGCCTGCTTGTGACCCTGACCTTTTGGCGCATTTCTCGACCATCCCTGCCTGCTTGTGACCCTTGACCTTTGGCTTGTTCACTGTTTATCCTTGTCTGCTAGTCGCCGTGACCTGTAGCTTCCTCCTATAGCCTAGCTTGAGTGTGAGCTGGGAGACCCTAGGGGCCGCGACCTGGAGTCAGCTGCAGCGTAGTCCATCCTCACCACTAGAGGCTCTGGTGAACACCTGCTGGCTCTTAGACTCCGCGCCCTGGGGAATCTTATGTTCTAGCTTCCTGTGGGATCCGTGTTGGTGCCCCAGTGAACCTGCCTTCCTGTACCACCCAGGGTTCCATCCGCAGCAGTCAGCCATAGGGGTCCACTATCATAGCGGTGCACTCCTGACCCCAACGGTGTGCATCTGTCACCTGGCCTCAGGTGACCTGACATCGGTTTTGACCTAAAATAATTCCAGCAAGCCCCGACCTTTGTGAATTCAACAAGCTTGTTCTGTGAAGTGTAGATCAACTCCTCCATTTGCAACCCTCTGTCAAATCTTGCAAACCAATCCTGCAGGGATGGCACTGACTTTTTTTTTCCTCCAGTGACCGGGAAAATACATTTTCGTCCCATGTGTAAATCTAACATTGTCAGTTTTTGGCGGAAAGGTGAGTGTGACGCATAAGATATTGAGCCGGGGTAAAATCCTAGCTGGGAAGTGAATACTCCAGGACAATCTGTGTTGCCAGTACTGCTGGATCATGGGGCTAGGGTTGCCACCTCATCTCTTTGAACCCGAACACATATGAATTACCCAGGTTCTGAGGCTAATTTAATGCAGATTAGGCACCAAGTGAGTTTAATTACTACCTTAATCCGCCACAGAACCCGTGTAATTAATTTGTATTCGGGTTTTAAAGGAATGAGGTGGCAACCCTACATGGGGCACTGACACCAAATGTGGAGGAGTGAGCCTTCCGCTCCTGAACAGTGATTTGGCAGGGCGGGAGACAACATTTTTAATGAGGTGGGAGTGACGACATGTGTCTCTGGCAGAAGGCACCTGCTGTGTTGCCATTTACCACAGCTGGGGGGAGGGGCCTGTAAACGGGCAGATTACAACACACAGCTATTGCGGTGTATTAATATTTGGGGGTTGTAGGTCCTGGCAGTTCAGTTCACAGCATACTGCCAGGGACACAACCAGTATTGTGCAACATTCTTTGAGTTAAAGCTCCTCTCAGATTTAGTATCATGGCAGATGGAGAAGCTGATCTCCTGGAAGTAGTGCTGAGGGGTATCCTCTATACATACTGGTTCATGACCTCTAGTTGGAGACTCACATTAAAGAAACTTGCTAATTTAGTTGTTCCAAATTACAACATGGTACACAGGGAAAAGGGGGCAGTGATTATAGTACTGCAGCTCCCTCACAGTATTTTCCATAAATTGGGTTCCAGTCCAGGGTGGAGCTACAGGCAGCACAAACATGAGGTTGTGGTTTTATTGCACAACGTGTCCACGGATTAGAATGGGACGGAGTTCCCTGGAGGATTCAGTAACAATTCTGTTGTGATGTTTTGATGATACTTCTTTAAAGTGAGAGTGCCCCTTAAGAAAAATGGAGTGGACTTTCATATCTTTGCAGTGGCAATGTTTCCAATATAGCATTATCGGTTCTCTGACTAAAGTAAGGATAATTGCAAGCTTTTCCGGCTCTGTTTTTCAGACATAAATCCACAGAGAGATCGGTTAGTGAGAAAACCCGGATGGAAGCCATGGATCTCAGTGTTGACCGTCTCACGCTGCTGGGGCGGATGCATTCGGCTCGGGTCCTTGTGGAATCCTTAAAGGTCAAACCAGAAACCACACATGTCCCCCTGGGCAAAAGAGGCAGCAAAGGAAAACCGCCAAGGGCAGCATCCTCCATCAAACGGTATGTAGTGATTGGAACAGATTGGTGGAAATGAGCGCCTGAAAACTCAACCATCCTGGCAAATCTGTTGCAAGTTAGGATAATTAACACTTTTATTTTTCAGATTACCTTATTTATTGCCGTGTTTTGTGTAAGTATTGGGACTAATGTGGCTCAGGACAATAAAATGAGGGACTTAATTTGCAGTAAACACCAAATGTTTGGCTTTGTGGACTCCTGTCACATGATAAACATTCCATTGACAAGTTTAATAAAGAGTAAAAACTTGCTTTTTTTTTTTTGGAATGTTTAAAGGATAAGTTCACGTTTTTGTAAAAAAAAAAAAAAAAAAAATGTATGCACATCTTTTTGCGGGTAAATAAATATATGCATTTATTATTTTACTGGGAGCCTGCAAAGCAAGCATTGCACCTGCGATCAGCAGATTGCGGGTACAATGCAGGACTCCTTGCATACTGTCAGTGTAAGCTGTCTGCTCCTGCCTCGTATAAGCAGGTAGTTGCACAAAGACAGGAAGAAACGATGAACTATCTAGAGCCGTCAACAACACCCTGGTAGAGAAGAAGGTAGCCGCTCCAGGTAGGAAAACCTTGACAATGGTCCACCTCGCAGAAGCCACAGGTGCAGGCAATGCATTCAGCAAGGCAGGAATAAGAAAGTATATTTCTGGACAGCCGCACTTCAAACAAACGTTGCCTTTATTAAAATAGAACAGCACTACAAGCCACAGCAAAACTGGACAGCTGACACGTTTCACACTATTCCTAGTGTTTAATCATAGTGTTTAATCAAAAAATTTAAAATGGTGGCTGTGCAGGGCTCTGCCCACCCAGCTATGCCATTTATTCAGAGTTTTATGAATGGGCGACCTTCAAGTACCGACAGCCTTTGCAGCTATGATTAAACGCTAGGAATAGTGTGAAACGCGTCAGTTGTTCAGTTTTGCTGTGGCTTGTAGTGCTGTTCTATTTTAATAAAGGCAACATTTGTTTTGGAGTGCGGCTGTCCAGAAATATACTTTCTTATTCCTGCCTTGAACAACACCCTGGTAGTTCATTGAAAACTACAAGTTGACAGCTGCAAAGGCTGTCGGTACTTGAAGGTCGCCCATTCATAAAACTCTAAATAAATGGCATAGCTGGGTGGGCAGAGCCCTGCACAGCCACCTTTTTTTTTTTTTTTATTATTTTTTTTTTTTTTTTTTTATTGTGGCAGTGAATTTGGTGAGAGAGAGCCCCAGTTTGCTGTCACTAGAGCCATCGCGTCGGAGAGCCTGCAGCAGTGGGAACGTGTTATATTTTCTACCTTAAAAACAGATAGAACATGTTCCCAAAGGTGTACTTATCCTTTAATGGAGAGTGTGGCAGAGTTAAGCCCTCTCTTCCTGTGTGGTCCTGTGGACAAAAATGAAGAGAATCTCTCCAAGGACAAAACCGCGATAAGAGTAGAAATTGTTCCTGTGATGGGTATTTTACTGCCGTGTGCCCTCACTGGTGAGGCCCCCCCCATCCGCACTTTCTAAGTGGTTCTGGGGACAGGAAGGGACACTTGATGATAACAAGGACACAGACAGCAGTAAAGAAGCTGACAGAGGTCCTAACCTTTCCCCACTCAATAGCAAATAGATCAGTGGTTCTCAACTCCTGTCCTCTGGACCCACTAACAGGCCAGGTTTGCAAGATAACTGAAATACATCACAGGTGATATAATTTGCTGCTCAGTGATTGCAGTATTCTAGTCTGCATCTTCCCAAGGTAATAATTAAAAACTGGACTGTTAGTGGGTCCTGAGGACAGGAGATGAGAACCACTAAAGTAAAGTTTGTGTTGGAGTTCTACCTTAACTATCCCTTCTCCCACCTCCATTGATTTCATCACATTTTCAGGATCATTAAACAAAAGAATAAAAAAGGAAAAAATAATTATCTGTGAACCTGGTAGATTAAGTAAGCGGAAGTGTCTTTGAGAATAGATTGCATTTAAACCATAAAGGGGAACGCCTACTAAATACACTGTTAAGGCACATAATATTTATGAGCTGTTTCTCCCAGCAAATTATTTTTTTTGTCCAGTCGCTTATGTTAAAAATCTGAATCAACCCTCTGTGCAATGTTATACACCCTTACACCCCCCTCTGTACACTGCTATACACTCTTACACATTTCTAGCAAACTTTGCATAAAAACAGGGATTTTTGGTTCACATACATTGCAATACCTGTTTAAGTCGGCCAACTGCATCAAAGTAATCCCTCTCTGGCCAGTCCCTACTCTACTCTGCAAAATGTAAATTACTTGCTTATACCATACTTCAGTGGATCTAGTGCCAATATGGGGCATATAAGACACAGTTGTAGGAGAGCTACAGACAATACAATAGAATTAAGATATGTCTGTGCTCATATCCACTTATGTGATTCCCACAGTACTTCTACACTGCACAGGCAGCATAGAGATGCTACTGGTCACTTGTGCAGTTTTGCACTTCCTGTGTCACGTTTTTGCTTCACTCCAGGACCAGAAAGCGTAAGGTACCTGTGCCAAGGCAGTCATGCAATGTAATTTTCAGTGGCACCAGGAAGATGGTCACCAGGCATATGTTTAACCGCTTAAGGACTGGAAGATTTTCCCCCTTAATGACCAGGCCCTTGTTTGAGATACGGCACTGTGCCGCTTTGACTGATGATTGCGCGGTCATACAATGCTGTACCCAAACGAAATTGACGTCCCCACAAATAGAGCTTTCTTTTGGTGGTATTTGATCACCTCTGCGGTTTTTATTTTTTGTGCTATGAACAAAAAAGACTGACAATTGTGAAAAAAAAAAAAAAAAATTGTACCTTTTTTCTATAATAAATATCCCCCCCCAAAAAAAATATCTTCATCAGTTTAGGCCGATATGTATTCTTCTACATATTTTATGGTTAAAAAAAATAAATCGCAATAAGCGTATATTTATTGGTTTGCGCAAGTTATAGCGTCTACAAAAGAGGGGATAGATTTATGGCATTTGTATTATAATTTTTTTTTTTTACTAGTAATGGCGGTGATCAGCGATTTTTAGCGGGATTGCGGCAGACCGGACACTTTTTAGGACCAGTGACATTTATACAGCGATCAGTGCTAAAAAAAAATGCACTGATTACTGTATAAATGGCACTGTCAGGGAAGAGGTAAACACTAGTGGAGATCAAGGGGTTAAATGTGTTCCTTGGAAGGTGTTTTTAACTGTGGGGGGATGGGACTGACTGGGAGTACAGAGAGGTCGCTGTTCCTGATCTCTAGGAACAGCCGATCACTCTGTACTCCCCTGTCAGAACGGGGATCTGTTTGTTTAAATTGGCAGATCCCTGTTCTGGCTCTCTGTGGAGAGATCGCGGGTGGCCGGCGGACATCACAGCCATGCAGCGGGCGCACGCGCCTTCTATAGCTATAAAACGGACCGGCGTACAGCTATGGCGATTCGCGGGAACGAGCCAACCTGCCACAGTATAATGCTGGTCGGCAAGTGGCTAAGCACAAACTGGCTTGCTGGATAATTCTGTGGTGGGCTACTTGTTCCCTATACAACACAGCTGCCATAGGCTGTATTTGACAGCTCACTAGGCTGTAATTAACAAAGCCTGCTACCTCTGGGGGGTGCTCGACAGCTTCGGGTTTGGGCCAGGCTTCCTGAAATGGGTACGCATGTTATATAGCTCCCCATCTGCTAGAATTCGGACCAACGGCTGCCTATCAGACGTCTTCCCCTTGGGTCGCGGCACGAAACAGGGGTGCCCCCTCTCCCCGGGTTTATTTGCCCTTGCTATGGAACCACTGGCCATCCTGTTGAGAGCTGAGACGAGGGTCCGGGGATTGAAAATAGGTCCAATTGAAGAAAAGCTGTCTCTGTATGCGGATGATGCCCTGCTATACCTGGCGGACGCCTCTTCATCCCTGCAGGTGGCTTTAGATCTGATTGATCAATTTGGGGGCTACTCCGGTATTCGCATCAACTGGGACAAATCGGTCTTGTTTCCCCTATGTCCCTCGGCCCCGCGTCCCACGACACGAACGCGGCTCAGGTGGGTGGACGAGTTTACATACCTGGGCATCAAGGTCAGCAGTAAGATTGGTGACTACGTTGGCAAAAACATACAGCCACTCATGACCCAACTAGTGGCCAGGTGCGCGATGTGGCGGTCCCTCCCTCTGACGCCAGTGGGTAGAGTCAACCTTTTGAAGATGGTCTTTCTTCCGAAATTCCTGTACTTCTTTTGCAATACCCCCTCGTATATCCCTAGGTCTTTCTTCCGGAGGTTGGACAGCCTGCTGATCTCTTTTGTCTGGGCTGGGAGACCCCCCCGGGTGGCGAGGAAGACCTTGTATTTGTCTTTGTCCGGAGGTGGACTGGCGCTCCCTAATTTTTTGCTTTACTACTGGGCAGCTGTCCTGGTTACGGTGAGATGGTGGTTCTCCCAGCCTAGACAAAATCCGGTGGTCACACTTGAGGCGGCTATTGTGGGCTCTTATGCGGCCTTGAGCAATCTACCGTTTCGTGGCCTCAGGGCCAGCCCCTGTATGACGACCCTCATGCGGACCACAGTTAAGGTCTGGCAGGAGGCTCGACTAATGTACCGGCGACCCAACTTGGTATCCCCGCATATGCCCTTGTGGGCTAACCCTATGCTGCCTCACATGAATAGTATCCCAGATCCATCCCTGTGGGCGAAAAAGGGAATCGTTACTCTGAAACATATAGTGAAAGCGGGTACGATTATGCCTTTCCAAGAACTCAGGCAGGCGTATCTCCTGCCGGTCTCTTTCCAATTTAGGTACTGGCAGCTGAGACATGCTTTTGAGGCCCAATTCCCAGAGCCTATAACCCTGGAGTCAGACTCTATTGAGCGACTCTTATCCTCCGCCCTCATGGACCGCCCCCTCTCGTCCCTCTACCTGTACCTCACAGTACAGTTTGATGCCAAGCTTACTAAGCCGTGGGAGGAATGGAGGGCTGATATTCCGTCACTGGACGAGGAGGAGTGGAGGAATTGCCTCGCATCTTATATCCCTGTTATGATAGCTGCAAAGGATAGGTTTATACAATTTAAATTTCTCCACAGAGCCTACTACACCCCGCAGAGGCTGGCACGTATTTACCCGCGGCGAGATCCTAATTGTCAGAGATGCAGGCAGGAGATAGGTACGTTTTGGCACATGGTCTGGACGTGTCCGAAACTCCAGCCCTATTGGGTGGATGTGGCTTCCAGACTGACGGACGTGACTGGCTTAAACGTGCCGACTGACCCCAAGATCCTACTGCTGAATCATATGGAGGACGTGGAAGGGGATAGATATTGTAAACTCTGCCTGACCTTCTCACTATTTTATGCTAGGAGGGAAATCCTGCTCAAGTGGAAATCTGAGGACCCCCCCACATGCGCCGCCTGGCAGCGCTCAGTCGACTCAGTACTTTCTCTATATAAATTGACTTATGAGAGTAGACAGTGCCCCGCAAAGTTCGACAAAATTTGGTCTTCATGGCAGACCACTCGCTCTGACTTGGAACTCCCCCCTGGGTGTGACTGACTGGGCTGTTTGTTGGGGATGGCTTCCCCCCCCCCCCCACCCCTCTTGGTCCCTGGACTTTACTGCTACTCAGGGTTGTTGTGTGGCCGGGGAGGGGTGAACTAGAGTCGTTTTATGCACGACCGGGTTTGGGCCAATGTTTGTTGATTATTTGCATTTAGCAACGAATGAGAGGGGTGTGATCCCCCGGATGTGACGCATTATCCTGTTTGTTTGTTTGCTCTGTACTGGAGGATGTGGTATTTACTGGTTGTATTGTAATGCTGATTTGTCTAATAAAAACTCTCTGTTAAAAAAACAAAAAAAAAAAAAAACAAAGCCTGGCATGCCCTTCTGTGTTTAGGCCCACCCACCTCCATGAATTTTAGAGGACTGCCAGATGTCAGACATATTCTCAGTCTTCCAACTATCAGCCCAAACCCACCTTTGGTTGCTGAGGTCATTTTGTGAACAAGCCCACCAACCTACCCTCTCCTTTCTCTTGGTGGAATGCCAGCTGCAGCAGGTAGGAAACTCCCTGCATTTCTGATGGTGCAGGAATTGGGACTGATCTGAGGTCTGAAAGTGCCGGAATTGGGACTGATCTGAGATTGTGGTGCCCCTATTCAATGTAAACTGACCCTTAAAGTTGAAAAGCTTATCAGCCTTACTAATACCCAGTTCTTAATAGTGATCACTTTTTCTCTATTCACTGCTGGCAGAACATACTTTGTGGAGTTCCAATTTCCAGTCTCCTCCAAAAACAAAGCGGGAGAGGTGTCTGTGGCCGCTGAGATCACCCGACTGGTGTCCAGCAAGACTGTCAATGGAGGTGAGTGCTCACTAGTGGAGATCAGTTCTCTGTATTATGTTTTCCCCTTCATCTCAGTTGATTGTTTTAAGTGAGCCTGTCCGGGTCCACAGCATTTATTAAAAAATGTTGAGCTCTGCTCTCCTGGCCTTTAAAAAAACAGAATGTTGGAAGTTGTTTGGATAGTGCTATTGGTGTGTAGATGGCAGGAAGGGACAGAGCTCACACAGCTGGGTAAAGAGAATCTTCCCCAGAGCACGGGAAAGATTTTGGAGCCATTTATATTTGCATCATGCTGAGAAACATTCAGTGATCACTTCTCAACCTAGAACCCCTCTTGATCTTGCAATACAGTAGAAAAGTTTTTCAGATTTGGTTGATGCATCTTCTACTATGTAACGGGTCTTCCATATCGGTCCTAATAGGTTTCCCATGACGGAGGGAATCCCTTGGGGACATGTTTCCGTATGACAAGGGAAAACCCCATTAAACAATCACATGACAGGCCCTCCACAGAATGACCTTCTCTGTCCAATTACCTTCTCTGTCCAATGATGGACTCCCTTTTTTCCTGAATAGGAAGATTTTGTTTGTTTTAGATTCCCCATATCATACATGGATACTTAGAGCTTCATGAGCACACACAGGTTTATTTAACTTCCCTTTAAAAGATAAGTTCACTTTAAAAAAAAAAAAAAAAGCACATTTTTTTATTTATTTTTTGCAGGTAGCCTCATAGAAGGGACATTTTGCATATACAGGGTTCTTTATTTGCTAAATGTTGTGCTGCTCCACGTGATATTTTTTTGTTTTCAGGCTTCCAATGCAGGTCTGAGTATTCTACCACATTGTCCATTATTAAACGAGTCAGTAAATGCCACTTTTTTTTTTTTTACCTTTTGCAGTTGTAAAGTTTCAGCAGCGATTTGTGTTCCCTGTCTTGTTCAGCGGTCATATGATCAAACATTGGTGGAGCACCGACCTAACCTTCAAAGTCTTCCTGAGGAAAGGGACCCAGCAAAAGGTACAAGTCCACCTTAAAGGAAAGCTCCGCATTGGCCAAAAAATGAAATATATAAAATCAGTACCAGTAGGTACTGTATTTATTGGCGTATAACACTCTCACTTTTTTACCCTGAAAACAGAGGGTAAACCGTGCCTGCGTGTTATACGCAGGGGGCTGTGGAAAGTTTTTTTCCTGAAATTTCCCTCTTAAAGTTAGGGTGCGTGTTATAAGCCGATAAATACGGTAATTTAAGGGCCAGTTCACACCACAAGCAGTCCAGTGCGTTTTTTTTTCTGCATCAAAAACCGCATGGAAAGTAGGTTATATGGTTTTCATTGGCATAGTTCACACCAGTGCAGTCAGTTCCAGTGCGTTCCGGTTCCAGAAAAAAGTGTACGTGTTGCATTTTTCCTGCACTGGACTGTACTGGAAAGCTGTAAAATGCATAAAAAATGCACTGGAACACACTTGTCCTTATTTAAGGTTAAGAAAAAACGCACTGGACTGCATCAAAAACGCACATGCAGAATAGCATCGGGAACGCATCCGGACTGCATTTCTATTGTGTGAACTTGCCCTTTAGGTTAAGATATAAATAGAGGGAAAAATGCACTGGACTGCATAAATAAGCAACAAAAACGCACTGAAACACGTCAAAAACGTGCATGCAAAAAAAGCATCTGAAACGCAACGGGACTGCGTTTCTATGGTGTGAACTGGTCCTAAATTACCTTTCCATTTTGATCTGTAGATACAGATTTTTTTTTTTTCTTGATTTTTTTTTTTTTTTTCTAAGACTGCCACAAAAAAAAATCTGAAGTTGTGGAAACTATTTAGGCCAACCATTGCTATGTGTTCAATTAAAATATATTTAGGACTTGAACCTTCATTAAAATACTAATGTGTTGATACTTGGTACCTACTGGGGTTACCTTTTTTTTCTTTCCTTTCTTTCCCCAGAACATGTTTTTGGGGATGTTTAGTAGATGACCTAATAATGCATATTTGGTGGTTTTATCCCCAAATAACCTCCTTCTGGCCCAGGGTCGGGTCATTGCCTTTTTGGACACCTTGCTTCTCAAAGGTTGATGGGCCACATTATTGCAGCTGCCTGTCGGGAGCGTAGTAAAAATTAAACTAAGGCCAGGTTCACACTGGTACAACAAACGCTCCGACATTGGGAGCTCATGTCGCATGACGTGTGAAAATCAATGTTTCCCTATGAGAGCCGTCTTAACTGGTCCGACACAAGTTGGTCCGACTTTGAAAATTTTCCCTGTACTACTTTGGTCCGACTTTGATCCTACTTCAGCCCATTGAATATCGTTGAAGTCGGATCCGACTTTTGACATCCAACATGGTGATTACAGCAGCAGTAAGGCCCCTTTCACACCTGTACAACTTGTCCCACGATTTGGGACTCCAAAGTAGCATGACAAGTTGTTCCCCATGATTTCCAATGACAACCATTCATATTAGTACGACTTCAAGTCGTTCCGACTTCAAAGTAGTCCCTGCACTACTTTGGTCTGATTTTGATGGCAGTTATACAGGCATTCTCTGAAATTGCGGTAAAATCGTGCAACTTTGAAGTCGCAGTAGTGTGAAAGGGGCCTTAAAGGAATTTTATCTTACACTGGGATTGTTTTGATTGGTCAAAGGACAAGTCAGACTATCACAAAGTTGGATCAAAGTAGTATCCTGTTCATTCAAGTCGGATGGATGTAGGACTGATGTCACAGAGCAAAGTAGGATGAAAGTCGTATGACTGTCGTGTAGTATCGGTGTGAACCCAGCCTTAAACTACTCCTATTCCTATGGCTGCAAATCAAACCATAGCAAGAGCCTGGGAAAAAGCAGTGTTCCATTTCAGGAACTGAAAATGAGAGTTGAAGGATTTATGTTTACTGAAAACTTACCAATATTGCTCAGGCTACTCCGTCTCTAAAATTAAAGCGGAGGTTCCGTGGCCCATAGTTGTGTGTTGTTTTTTTTTTTTTTTTTTTTCAGTCCATTCAATGTGGTTACAGATGACTATTTAGTACTCACTCACCCTGCGCTTTAAATCATCCCCTGTTCGTTTTCGTTAAAAATAAACATTTGTAAAAACGTTTCCTGGGCTTTTCCATTTTGCTTGAGGGCATCGTGAAGCCCACAAGCACAGACTTCTGGGTAGCGGTGAATGCGCGTCTCCCGGCATTCACCGCTGTATCTCGCGCATGAGCCTCGCCATCAACACTTCCTGGTTGCCATCACAACGGGCGTCGTCATTAAAAGTACACGCCCCGTTGTGATGGCATTCACAACTAAATAAACAGCAGGGACGGCTGTGTGCCCTTATTTAAAATGTCGGAATTAGATCCACCCTCGTCACGTGACCGGGTATATGAGTCACGTGGTGAGTGAAATCTTGAGGGATTTCGCTGGACAGCGTCTCCTGGGAAGCATGACACTTTGCTCCCAGGAGACATTGCGCCGACATCCCAGCACACACACAGCGCCGCCGGGGAAACAAAAAGACCCGCCTACTCCCGCGGGGGGAAAACCAGGAAGTGAAAACTAATACAGCTGATTATCTTCAATTAGAGCCGCACATAATAAAAAAGGTTGGTGACATGTTAATGTACATATTGCAAGGATATTGGGAATATAAAGTTTACTTTTAGGGTGAACCTCCGCTTTAAAGTTCTAATAAAAGATCTACCTACAAAGGAAAAAAAAAAGTAAATGTTCACCTCTAGTACTGCCTAATGCAGAGATATCGTCCCATGAAATCTCTTCAGTGACGGACATTTCCGGGAATGTCAGTCTCCTGGTCCCCCTCTTCGCTCAGTTCCTCCAGCCTATGTCACTGATGTGTCCTGTATAGAGCTCCAGTTAGGAAATGTTCAACACTGCCCATAATGGAAAGTGCTTTACATGTTGAAGATCCTTCCCATGAGGGATGAAGGCACTCTCAGGTAAAGATATTGAATTTCATCAGGGTGCTAGCGGATGCTTTAAACTAGCTTCAGCACTTAATGTATACCTACTAACAGTATAGGGCTCCTTAAAACGGTTCTTTCAGTCCTCTATTAAAAGTCAGCAGCTACAAAAACCTGTAGCTGCTGACTTTTAATATAATATTATTATTATTATTATTATAATTATTATACAGGGTTTAATATGGCGCCAAGAGTTGCGCAGCGCTTTACAACATGGGGGCAAACAGTACAGTTACAATAAAATTCAATACAGGAGGAATCAGAGGGCCCTGCTCATTAGAGCTTACAGTCTAGAAGCAAGGGTCAGGTGGAACAAAAGGTAACAGCTGTGGGGGATGATCAGATGAAGAAAATGAAAAAACAGTTGCTAGGTGTGTGTAGGGTAGGCTACTTTAAAAAGGAGGGTTATCAGGGATCGTCTAAAAGCTAATAGAGTAGGACAGGGATAGGCAACCTCGGCCCTCCAGCTGTTTTGAAACTACAAGTCCCATGAGACATTGCAAGACCCTGACAATCACAGGCATGACTCCTAGAGGTAGAGGCATGATGGGATTTGTAGTTTCACCACAGCTGGAGGGCCGAGGTTGCCTACCCCTGGAGTAGGAGATAATCGGACAGATTGGGGTAAGGAGTTCGATAGGAATTGGAGAGGCTCTGGAAAAGTCCTGTAGACGAGTATGGGAGGAGGATATGAGGGAGCTAGAGAGAAGGAGGTCTTGAGAGGAACGAAGAGAACGATTAGGTTGGTATTTAGAGACTAGGTCAGTGATATAGCTGGGGGCTGAGTTATGGATGGCTTTGTAAGTAGTTGTCAGTATTTTGAATTTAATTTGTTGGTTGAGCGGAAGCCAGTGGAGAGACTGATAGAGAGGAGAAGCAGAGACAGAGCGATTGGTAAGGTGGATGAGTCTGGCAGCAGCATTCATGATGGATTAAAGGGGGGATAGACTATGTAGAGGTAATCCATTGAGAAGGGAGTTGCAGTAGTCGAGGAGAGAGATGACCAGGGAGTGAATTGAGAGTTTTGTTGTATCATTGGTTAGAAAGGGGCGTATTTTGGAGATGTTGCGGAGGTTGAGGCGGCAAGATTTGGACAGAGATTGGATGTGGGGCTTAAAGCAAAGTTTAGCGTTCAGGATTACACCTAGGACTTTGGCATGCAGGGATGGGCTTATAGTTTTAATAAATAGACCCTTACCTGTCCCAGGATCCAGCGAGGTCCTCACCCGGCCGGTTTCTTCACCGGGTTTTGGTCCCCAGCGCGAGCATGCTAACTGGGCAGCTGGCTAATCACTGTGCATGTTGAGGTTATCTAACCAGAAGTGGGGGAGTGGCTGCCTGTCAAAAACGGGTATCTGCTCCCCCCCCCCCCCCCCCCCCCCCCCAATGAAAATGATCTTACAAATCTGAAGCACGCGACTTGAAGCAATGCCTGTGTAATCTTGAGGTGTATGGACCTCAGGTCGCATCAAAGTCAGACCAAAGTAGTGCAGGGACTACTTTGAAGTCGCTGTGACTTGAAGTCACACAGATATGAAGGGTACTCATTGGAAATCATGGGGCACGACTTGTCATGTGACTTTGCCATCTAAGTAATAACATGTACCAAACCCTGTACATTCCCTTTAACAGTTGTGGGATTCTTATTTTCAGCCTTCTGTACTTGGTTCTGCTGCATTCTGTCTTCGTGATGTTCTCCGATCTGAGCAGCTTTCTGTGTCCCGCTCACTTCTAGTTCATAGCCCAGAGGGAGGACAGGAG
Source organism: Rana muscosa (assembly GCA_029206835.1). Classification (NCBI taxonomy): domain Eukaryota; kingdom Metazoa; phylum Chordata; class Amphibia; order Anura; family Ranidae; genus Rana; species Rana muscosa. Next base: position 1,084,274,438 of record CM055117.1, on the reverse strand, counting down.
ATGGAAGATATAGGACCTCTTAAGGTAATTTTGATTTTATTATACCAATAAATAAATAATTTTTTTGCTGGAAAAAAAATGGGAAAATGGGGAGATGTTGGGTAGTACTCCTGTTGTGCAAATGAAAGGAATTTTGGGTAAATGGCATTCCTACTTAGCTGGCATAGAAGTTAAAGGGGTTGTAAACCCTCAAGGTTTTTTACCATAGTGCATTATATGCATTAAGGTAAAAACCTCCTGTCATGCAGCAGCCTACCTGAGCTCCCGTTTTACTTTTCTCAGCCCCGTAATTCCCGCGATGGGAACGAGCACAAAAGCTCCGGCCGGTGTCTCATGTCCTGATTGTATAGATTGATAGCAGCCATTGGCTCCCGCTGCTGTCAATCAAATCCAGTGACGCGGGGGGGTGGGGCCGAGTCCTACTGTCTGTGTCAATAGACGCAGAAGGACTCGGGAGCGCACCCGCACGGGTGTCCCGAAGGGGAGCGCTTCTCCAATGTGGCACTCGAGAAGAGGAGGAGCCACCAGCGCCGCTGAGGGACCCCAGAAGAGGAGGATCGGGGCCACTCTGTGCAAAAACCAACTGCACAGAGAAGGCAAGTATGGTATGTTTGTTATTTAGATGAAGGTTTAGTAATCCTTTAATGCCCCACCCGTTTGTGTCTAAAGAACATCTAAACCCAAAATCAGAGGTGTAATATATTGCAGCTCACCAGTCCTTGGTGGTGGTTGCTGCATTTGTATGTTTTCTTTTTATTTCCCTTTTTTTACACCTGGTAGCTCTGAGAAAAACACACTTCTTGTCCTAAGGTGACAAAGCTTATTCACTGTGCTGTATCTTTGAAGGCAGCCATGATTGCCACTCAGGCTCGGCTTTAAACACGTCTTCATCTCCATATTATGGGGTGGAGAGAGTCTTGTGAAGTTAGATTACATAGGGCTTGCTTTCTTTTCTGCAGAAGGCTGAATGGAGCATAAGGAAGGCAAGTATGCTCAGCTGTAGGGATGGATATTAAGCATTCAAAGGGCAAGGGGCATTGACTTTTAAGGCAGCCCATAGATGATTTGATGGAATCATAGCCCATACATGGAAGCAAAGAAAATCGATCGATTCCCCCATCAACACGACACATTCAGTGTTGATGGGTGAATGGCTTCCACAGTGATATTGTGTTCGGCACGTGGGGAGTCTTCTCGGCTGGCAGGACACAATGATTACTGCTAGCGGCTACAGCCGCCGGCAGTAATCACATGCCAAAAATATAAGTGGGACCCTTGACCATCACCAAATGGCCGAACATAATATCCTGTGAATATTCAATGTCGCAGACAGCAGACATACAACGGGGCAGACTAATATTATGAAACAGGAAATATTTAAAAACTGCAGACCTGATACAAGGGATGGTCAGAGACTGCAGATAGGATACTAGAGATGGCCGGAGACTATGGGCATGATGCAAGAGATGGCCGGAGACTATGGGCATGATGCAAGAGATGGCCGGAGACTATGGGCATGATGCAAGAGATGGCCGGAGACTATGGGCATGATGCAAGAGATGGCCGGAGACTATGGGCATGATGCAAGAGATGGCCGGAGACTATGGGCATGATGCAAGAGATGGCCAGAGACTATGGGCATATTACACTAGACTGCTAGAAATCACTGCTTTAACAAGGAAATGGGGAAACCGAGATTAGTGCCTGCAGGGGCCCCAAGGGCCGCACATAAAGCGCCAAAGGGCCATAGGTTTGGCACCAGGGCTTCAGACTATTGCAACTCAACATTCTGGCAGTGTGAGACAAACAGACTAAAACCTTGGACTTCCCCCAAGCTTTTGACCCCCAGGTCCAGACTCTCCTTAGCATGGTGGAATTCCAGTTCAGCACTAGTTTGGTAAACCTTTTATTCCTCCTCTGATGTTGATGGTTCTCACGATGGTTGCCAGGCTGTCAAGCTAGGGAGCTTTCTTGGGATGGAGACAGTGGAGGAAGCTTGCCTTCCCATCAACATTCTGGAACTCCAGATGATTTGCCTGTCCCTTCAATGTTGAACTCCCCTCCTGCGAGGGTACCTAAATAAATCATCAAGGAGGCATCAGGAGTTGCGCCACTGTAAAAGAAGCAAACTTGCAGTTCCTTTGGGCAGAACTGCATATTCTGGCCCTGTCCACAACTCGGGCATAGGAAATTGGCAGGTGAGCCTTCTTAGTTGTCAGCCTTTGGATCTGGGTAAATGGACCCTCGATATGGAGGGGTTTCAAATCCTATGTCATAGATGGGGGGGGGGGGGGTGCACCAGATGTAGATCTGTTGGTATCAAGGTTCAGCAAAAATGTGGACAAGTTTGTCCTCAGGTCGAGAGACCCTCATAGTGGATGCTCTGGTGACTCCATGGGATCAGTTCAGCCTGATCTATGCTTTCTGCCTCTCCAGATTCTCCCTCCCCTACTTGGTTGGATCAAGACGGAGGGCATTCCAGTAATCGTCATCATACTAAATCGGCTCCTGCTAGATTTTTCGTGGGCGCTTCTGGACCTTCTGTCTCTTCTGCCAGTGTTTATTTCTGCTTCTTGTTCGCTGGCTTTAATGGCATGGCTGGTAACTCAAGGGTTCCTTAAGGAACGGGGTGTTAGAGACTCTATAGTTCCTACCCTATTAAAGGCTAGGAAGTCGACTACTTGCAAAGTCTACCATTGCACCTGGGAGACCTATTTTGCTTTGTGTGATGCAAGGAACTTTCATCCAAGAACGTACTCCGTGGGACGTATTCTGTTTTCACCGCAGTCCGGTCTGGAGCAGCAGCTTGGGCCTTGAGTACTCTCAAGGGACAAATATAGATCTTGTGCGTTGTGCTTGAGAGTCTCCTGGCCTCTCATTCTCTTTTTTCAGGACGTGGCTCTGATCTCCCCTCCTGTCCAATCTCCTTTGTCCCATTTGGTACCTCAGTCTGATTCTCTATCCTGGTGGGGGCCGGGAGAGGGAGAGACCAGAGATCAGCTTTAAGATGTTTTATAATTTGCTAACCATCCCCTGCCAAGTTTATTTATGGTTTGTTGCAGTGTGCTAATAATGATTATGGGAAGAAAAAAGGGGGAAGGAACAAACCTGGGGACTTTTAAGGTGTCAATTTAAAAAATGTATTACAATTGATAAAATCTAATAAATTTTATTACAACAATAAAACATGATAAAAATTCCTTTTATTATATCATTTGTTCAAGGCATATACAGACACTACCACTCTACATGTTTCGCTTCAAAAAGCTTCATCAGGAGATTAGGGTGTACTGTATTCTATGCTGAAAATTACAGAGACAGGAATAAGTTATATAACATTTTTAAAAGAATATTGCATCTGTCACATAATTGGCATACAATAGTACACATATTTAATTTTACAAAAATATCAAAATTGGCATAATATACTTTTTAGAGTAATATGAACATTAAGATAAAGATGGACCTACCAGATATATTTAGACCTAGGTTTGATAAAATGGACACAAGTCCTAAATAATTAATAACTGAAATTATTTAGGACTTGTGTCCATTTTATCAAACCTAGGTTCAAATATATCTGGTAGGTCCATCTTTAGCTCAATGTTCATATTACTCTAAAAGTATATTATGCAAATTTTTTATATTTTTGTAAAATTAAATATGTATACTATTGTATGCCAATTATGTGACAGATGCAATATTCTGTCAAAATGTTATATAACTTATATGCTAAAAATGACAGAGACAGGAATAATACAGTACACCCGAATCTCCTGATGAAGCTTTTTGAAGCGAAACATGTAGAGTGGTAGTGTCTGTATATGCCTTGAATGTAACAAATTATATAATAAGGAATTTTTATCATGTTTTATTGTTGTAATAAAATGTATTACATTTTATCAATTGTAATCCATTTTTTTAATTGACACCTTTAAAAGTCCCCAGGTTTGTTCCTTCTCCCTTTTTTCTTATGATATATTGGGATGTGGTGTCTTCTCTGATTTTTTTGCCCTCACTTTCAATAATAATGATTATGGTTTAAGTAGACTTTTTATCTCTTGCCAACAGGTCTCTGTGGACATTGCCGGAGATAGCCGAGAATTTTCCATTGTCCCTCAGAAGCCATCAGAGGTGACACAGGAGGCCTCAAACTCTTCCCTCAGACACAGTGTCAGAATTGCAGCACCAGAACACCAATCAGACAAGGAGTCTTCTCCGGAGCCGGAGTCCCTCTCCTCCATCAATCCGCCCATTACACCGGCTTTCCACCACACTATAAGAGAGAAACCTCAGCCAGCATTGTTCCAGGAGGCAGCTGAGGAGAATGGGTTATTACTGCATGTGGTTCTCATGGTACCAGAAGGGACAGGACTAATCCCGGGTACAGACTCGAGTGTGTGTAACTCTTACCTCAAGTGTAAACTCTTCTCCAGTCAGGAGGCCACACGCTCCAGTGTTGTGTGGTGCAGCAGCCAGCCTGTGTACAACTTCTGTCAGGTAAGGTGTCATAGGTGGTGCCTGGTACTATGAATCAACCACTGGTTTCTTATTTGTCTTGGATGCTCCAAAAATTTGATTTTGCTGCCATAACTCCTGACTTCCTGCACAAAATTCTGGGCATTCTTGCCCTCTAGGGATGAGCTCCGGCGTGTTCGCACACTCCACGTGCAGAGCCCGCCAGGAAGTCGGCACTGCGCTGCGCTAATCACAGGCAGTGAGACATTTCCCGATCTCTGCAGCCGTGCATCGGGACAATGTCACACTGCCTTTGATTAGCGCAGCGCCTACTTCATGGTGGTCTCTGCACATGGGCTGTGCGAACACGCCGGAGCTCATCCCTATTTCCCACCTTTTGTGTGCTCCCAACTTCTTTACATTACACTTTAATTAAAAATAAATTGAAATCTGGCAGCGATACTGATTTTTTTCCCCCCCATTTAAATCACCTGGTGGTCTGGCCAGTAAGGCATTGTTTGGACCTGCTTTGTTGTCTGAAGTGCGATCTGGGTTGGGATCGTGCTTCAGATAGCAATAGACAGGCGGTGTTGTATCACTGCCTGTTTTAACCCCCTAACTACTGGGCAACCACATGCATGGTTGTGGGGCGGTTGCAGTGCAGCACAATTCACACAATATGGGGAATAATTCCTGCTGTGGCATGTGTACACCTCTGGGCGCTGCCTCAGCAGCAACATGGAGAGAGGTTGATAAGCGATTAAAAAAAAACCCAGCTCAACCAGCCCTAATCCTATTATTTTTCAACTTCTTTTACAAAGCGAGCTGTCCCAGCAAAAATGGCAGTTAGAGGGTTGAGACAAACCATTTAACACTAACAGGGGCGCTGACAATGGTCAGCTCTTACTTATGCAAAACCTTTATCCCAAAAGGAACAAAACTGTTCCAGTAAGGCTAGGTTCACATTAGCGATCGACAGATTATCGGCGGCCGATATTCACTTTTTTGGAAGTTTTGGGCACAAACGTACCCGATATTACCGATATTGCTTCAAGGGGTTTTACCAGGGTGATGACGGCAGCTGCAGGCATCACCTCAGTACTGTTCTTTAGAGCGGATGGTTGGCTTTATTGTAATAGCAATCGATGCGGCTCAGCAGCTGCTCCTCTGTTAAGCAGCGGGAGAGGATGTGTTCCCCCCCTTCCGCCGTTCGCCTGGGCTCTCCCGGCCCATCTGGAGGCCCGAGCAACCAGCCGGATGCTTCGTTCGGGTCTCGGATCTAGTAACCTGGAAGCGATGTCATGACATGACTTCCCGGATTATTGGCATCTTAAAGGTGTCAGTTTTAGCAAATATAAAGTATTCAAAAATGCAGATCTTGACTTTTTTTTTTTTTTTTTTTTCTTCAATATATTTTTATTGATTTTCAAGATGTACATTTAATGTTTGTGCAAAACATTCACACTCTCCATGTTATACAATATCATGTTCTGGTTACAAGTTTACACAGGCATATTTTATGTCAAAAGGGTTATTTAAAGTATGGTGAAGCATTCAAAAATATTGGTATCCACCGTAGAGTATGCATAACACAGTACAACATGGGATCATCATAGTACAGTGATAACAAACAAGAGAATAAGGAAGGAAAGAAGAAAAGAGAATAGAAGAAGGAAATAGGGAAAGAAATAAACAGAGGAGAAAACGCATATAAATACACAGTCTCTAAGTCCTAGGCAGTTATTAATTGTTAATTGCCGTTACCTCTTCTAAGCTTCTTGTACCATTCCACCCATTGGCTCCATTTGATGCACATGTTTTGGTAGTTACTTTGCGTGGATACAAACATCATTTCATAAGTGGCGTGGGTGTTAGTCGTGTCTATTATCTCTGAAATCGTGGGTGTTCTTGGGTCCTTCAAGTGTCTCATGATCTTGAGTGGAGGGGTTTGGGGTCTTATAGACCCCCAAATCTCCATAAAGAGGACCTGTCACTGCCTATTACTGTCACAAGGGATGTTTACATTCCTTGTGACAGTACTAAAAAAAAAAGTGTAAACCATTTTTTTTATTTTTTTTCTTAAATGTACAAAATTTCGGCACACAATATTGACGATTGGTCTGAGAGGTGGCTGAAATATTGGTATCGTATCGGTCAATCCCTACTTCACATCTGTGCGGGTGGTTGCCGCTGTGGGTCCGCACTTGTTCCCACAGCCAAAACCACCCGCTCATAAAAAACATGCTGGGTGCGTGCGGGTGCCTGTAATCCTAAGGGCACGCCTCATGCACTGAAAATCCCACCCGCACTACACTTGCGGTTCCCATAGGTGCTGCGATTTCTAAAATGCTGCAGGGACCAATTCCCTGCATTTCAGGAGGCACGGCGGCCCATTCAAATGAATAGGTTGCTGTGTCCATGCAAAACGCGGCTCTGCGCTGCATATGTGTGAACCTAGCCTAACTGCTTCTCAAATGTTAGCTGAAGTTTGGCTTTCATTTGTTAGTCGGGTCTATTCTAAATCCATGCATGCAAGTCAATATATGTAATCCTCGAGAGGACTGTCAGAGACTGCAGATCTAATGGAGGAAATGAGGGTTAGAGAGTGAGGACAGGATACATTTTTGTCTTGGGAGATGCTGCAGAAGACAATACGAAGCTGGAAAGATGTTACATGAAGCTAGGAGAGATCAATGCTATTACCCTAATCAATGTTCCCACTACAGGCTGCTGAGGTCTGAGGGCCGCACATCATATACCAAAGGGCAGGAGGTGTTTAGGCAGAGGGGTAACACATATCAGGGAAACCAGTAGACGAAGAAACACTGGAATCAAAAACACAGACCTGAGTCATAACCAAACCAGCAGCCAGCCCTGAACAAGATTTTGTGATGCTCTCAGGCATGTCTGGTGTTTGTTTAAACCACTTTTTCCAACAAGGAGAAATTTACCCCAAAAAAATTATTTATGAAAGGTCTTCATTCGTGAGTGTTGTTTTGTAGTTGTTAGTCCAGGTTACGAAAGAACAGAAATTATGTGGAACATTGTGGAAAAATAAATAAATTGCCCTCTTCTTCCCTTATACACTCCACTGCGCTTCGGGAGCGAGTCTGTTAAATCAGACCAAAACACCTTGCTAGCTGCTACTTTAAAAAAACATACAATGAAAAATATATTTGAATAACCAAAATTAGTAGCGCTTTGTGTATCACAACACAGATCTAAATATTACAAATTATATATATCCTATATAAAAGGTGTACATATATGTGAAAAAAAAGGGATTTTTATAACAGCTTACCTGTAAAATCCTTTTCTTGGAGTACATCACGGGACACAGAGCGACTTAGTCATTACTAATGGGTTATATAGATTACCTTCAGGTGTTTGGCACTGGCCAATTCCAAACCGGAAGTACCCTCCCCTATATAAGCCCCTCCCACCCGGGAGCACCTCAGTTTTGTAGCCAAGCAATAAGTGTCCCAAAAAGAGGGGTGGGAGCTCTGTGTCCCGTGATGTACTCCAAGAAAAGGATTTTACAGGTAAGCTGTTATAAAAATCCCTTTTTTCTTTTTCGTACATCACGGGACACAGAGCGACTTAGTCATTACTAATGGGACGTCCCAAAGCAATGCCAAATGAGGGGAGGGATACATAAGCTGGGCGCCATCAGGCATGAGGATCTTTTGCGGCCTGCAACACACTGCGCCCAAAGGCGACATCCTCCTGACTTCTAACGTCTACCTGGTAGAACCTAGTAAACGTGTGTACCGAAGACCATGTTGCGGCCTTGCATACTTGAGCCAGGGAGGCCTGGTGATGCACTGCCCATGAAGTTCCAACTGCTCTTGTGGAGTGCGCCCTAACTTTGAACGGAGGCGGTCTCTTTCTCAAGCCATAGGCTTGTATTATGACCTGTCGAATCCACTTGGCTAAAGTAGATTTTGATGCTGCCTGACCCTTTCTGGGGCCTTCCGGCAGAACAAATAAAGAATCCGTTCTGCGAATCTGAGCAGTGGCTTTTAGATAAGCTTTAACTGCTCTTACTACATCCAAAGAATGTAATAACTTTTCCTCTACCGAGCTAGGTTTGGGGAAAAAAGAAGGAAGAACCACATCTTGGTTCAAATGAAACCTCGATACCACCTTAGGAAGAAAGGCTGGATGAGGACGTAATACTACTCTGTCCTTATGGACAACCAGATATGGCTCCTTACAGGACAAGGCGGCTAATTCCGATACTCTTTTAGCCGAACAAACGGCTACTAAGAAAATCAATTTCCTGGTGAGAAGAACCAAGGAAATGTGTTGTAATGGTTCAAACGGTTGTTTCTGTAGAACCGACAGAACCAGGTTTAAGTCCCAAGGACATATGGGAATACTAACCGGAGGGCTAATACGCATCACTGCTTGTATAAAGGCTTTGACTAGTGAATGCGAAGCCAAGGGCCTTTGAAAAAATATTGACAAGGCCGAAATCTGACCCTTGATAGTACTCAAGGCAAGCTTCCTATCTACAGCCCACTGTAGGAAGTCCAAAATCCTCCCTATCACGTACTTACGTGGATGCCATTTCCTGGCCTCACACCACGTAATGTATGCTTTCCAGATCCTATAATAGATCTGCCTGGATACCGGTTTCCTGGCATTGATCATGGTAGATACCACAGAATTAGAGAGCCCTCTCTTTTTCAGAATGTGGGCTTCAATAGCCAGGCCGTCAAACCTAGGGCTGGTAAGGAAGGGTGGTATATCGGTCCCTGCGACAGCAGGTCCGGACGATGTGGGAGGGTCCAAGGACTCCTCACTGACATTTTTACAATCTCCGCGTACCATGCCCTTCGGGGCCACGCTGGAGCCACCAGAATCACTGGTTTCTTTTCTACCCTGATTCTGCGGAGTAATCGCGGTAACCATTGTGGCGGTGGGAATGCATATATCAGCTCAAACTGATCCCAAGGGAACACTAGGGCATCCGAGCCGCAAGCTAGGGGATCCCTTGTGCGAGACACAAATCTGTCCACCTTTGCGTTGAATCTGGATGCTAGCAGATCTACATCCGGTGTTCCCCACCGCTGGCATATTGCCTGGAAAACCTCGGGGTGAAGAGACCATTCCCCCGGGCATAATTGTTGGCGACTTAGAAAGTCCGCTCTCCAATTTTCCACTCCTGGGATGAAAACCGCGGATATGGCTGGGACATATTTTTCTGCCCACTCCAGGATGCAATTTGCTTCCCTCTGGGCTGCACGACTCTTGGTGCCACCCTGGTGATTGATATATGCCACTGCCGTGGCATTGTCTGATTGAATTCTGACAGGGGACCCTTGGAGTTTGGATGTCCATGCTACTAGGGCATACCGGGCTGCTCGTATCTCTAAGAGATTGATGGGCAGGGCCTTTTCTGCTTCTGACCACTTGCCCTGGAGAGACCATTGCTCCAGTACTGCCCCCCAGCCTATGAGGCTGGCATCTGTAGTGACCACCTTCCAAGAAACCGGACTGAAGGGTTTCCCTCTTTCCAGATTCTGGGGCACCAACCACCAATGGAGGCTCTTGCGAACGGAAGGGGACAGGGACATTGGTAAGTCTAAAGCCTGAACTTTTTTGTTCCAGGCTGACAGTATGGCCCTTTGCAAATTCCTTGAATGGAATTGACCGTAGGGTACCGCTTCGAATGAAGCCACCATCTTTCCCAGCAGCCTCATGCAGAGGCGTATGGATGGTTTTCTTTTTGTACCCACTAAGTGGGTCAAATCTTTTAAAGACGACACCTTCTCTGGAGGTAAGAAAATCTTTCTCTGATTTGAATCCAGCCTTAGCCCTAAGTATTCCAGACTTTTGACTGGTCTTAGAGCTGACTTGTCCCGGTTGATAATCCAACCGTGATATTCCAGATACTCGATTGTCTTGTGAATAGCTACTTCCAGCTTTTCCACTGAGTGGTCTATTAGTAGCAGGTCGTCTAGATATGCCATTATCGTTACACCCTGTGTTCTTAGATTGGCCAATAATGGGGCCAGAATTTTTGTGAACACTCGTGGTGCTGTGGCCAGACCGAAAGGTAAGGCTCTGAACTGAAAATGGCGCCCTTCTACTGCAAAGCGTAGAAATTTCTGGTGGGCCGGAAAGATGGGAATATGCAGATAAGCATCCTTTATGTCGATCGAGGCTAGCCATTCCTGCCCTTGTAGGGCGGTGGCCACCGATCGGATCGACTCCATCCGAAAAGTCCTGATATTTAGGAACTTGTTTAGCCCTTTTAGATTTAATATGGGCCTCACGTCCCCATTTGGTTTGGGGACTGTGAAAAGGTTAGAGTAAAACCCGAATCCGCTTTCTTCCAGGGGAACCTTCATGATTACACCTTGGAGCAATAGTTGTTCTAGTGCCAGAAGGAGGGATCCTCTCTTTTGGGGATCTCTTGGCACGTTTGACCTCATAAATTGGGCAGGAGGAGTGCCTTTTAACTCCAGCTTGTATCCCAGACTTACTGCGGAGAGCACCCATCTGTCTCTGATGGTGCCCCGCCAGGTCTCTGTGAACAACTGAAGTCTTCCCCCCCACCCGATTGAGTGGGGGCAACGCTTCATGCCTTGGGGGGAGGTTTTGCACCTCTCTTGATCCAGGGCTTCTTGTTACCCTGTGATTGTCCCTGATTTCTGCCCCCTGAATTTGACCGCGGAGGCCGTCGGAACTGCTTCACAGCCGATGTGCCCGGGACTGGAGAAGTAGGCCTCTTAAAAGAAGGACTTCTACCCTTGTTCTTAACCGGTAAGAGTGAACTTTTACCGGCAGAAATTTTCTGGATATATTTGTCCAGATCTTCTCCAAATAAGCGTTCTCCATGAAATGGGAAGCTAACCAGCAGTTTTTTACAGGGAGCTTCAGCAGACCAGTTTTTGAGCCACAGAAGCCTACGCATATGTACTATAGACAGCGTAAAGCGGGAGGCCTGTTGGATTGTATCCTTTATGGCATCCACCGCAAAACACAAGGCTCTAGGCAGGTCAGCTAGGGCAAGAGCCTGCTGATCTGGTAAGTCCCTTAAGACTTGTTTCAACTGATCTTTCACTGCTTGGCAGACTCCAATCGCTGCTACTGCAGGTTGTGTCACCATACTTGCTGTAGAGAAAGCAGATTTTAGTAAAGACTCCAATTTTTTATCTATTGGGTCTTTGAACATTGGAACATTATCTACTGGACATGTCAGTGATTTGTTAACAGAAGAGATGGCTGCGTCCACTGTAGGGACCCTCCATTTTCTTATGAACTTATCCTCCATGGGATAGATCACCGGAAATCTCTTGGGGGGAGCAAATATTTTATCAGGATGCTCCCAATCCTGGTAAATAAGCCCTTCTAATAAAGGGTGGATTGGGAAGGAACAGACAGCCTGGGGAGCTTTTAGCGACCCCAGCGAGGAAACCGTAGTGGATGGTGGTTCCGCCAGAGGCATTTTAAATGCTGATCGGACCATATTAGTCAGAGACTGAACCCATAATCTTTCAGCCTGAGAAGCTGAGAAAGGTTCTTCCACTGTTGATTCCTCCATAACTGAATCAACCTCATCCTGATCCCCTTCAGGTAGGTCGATCTCTGTGTGGGGCTGTTCCTCCACTAACAGGCACTCTGAAGGAGGAGACGGAGATCGGACGCGCTTTTCCTGAGACAGGGAAGCAGCGATCAATGCTGTTAATCTCTCTTCCAATCCTCCCAGAGTTGAGGATAAAACCTCCTCTGTTATATATACAGGAGCAGGTGGACTGGGGACAGCCGCAGCACCAGGCATTCCTGCGGGGTTTCTACGGCTACTGACCTCTGAATTCTCAGGGGAGATTGGTGCAGTACAAGCATGCCCAATATCCTCAGAGCCCGATGGAGACCCCTTTGGCTTCCTGGAAGATCTATTTCCGGAGCGTCTGGACGACATATCCTTTAAGCACAAAGCTGAGGTATTCCCGTCGTCATACACCAATTTTTCTGGTAATAGTCTAACACAGGTGCTGCTATATACCAGCTGGTTTCCACTAAAGTGCCTTTCTATGGGGATGCCTGCATCAACCGCCTCTGTGTGCCACTGTTTGTTGCTAGCTCTGTTTGCATGCAGCTGACACTTGTACTGTGTCTTTTAACCATGCTGGGACGCCCGCACATGCGCAGAAGCGCCGCGGCGCGCATCGAGCGTCATCCACCCGCCCGCGCCCCCTTTTTTTCATAGGAGGCGCGTGCACGCGCCCGTGCGCCATTGGCGCCCTTTTCGAAATCAAACAGGGGACTAGGAGCCAGGGCCCTTTTTGCCGGAGGGCCTGTGCGGTGGATGAGCGCAGCAACAGGGCAGAGGAAGTGGATTCCCACAGAGAAACTTACCAGCTGCCTGGATCTTTTGACTTGAGAAAACCAAAGATCCACATGACAAGAAAAATGGACTACAGCGGCCTCTAGTGGTTTAACACAGGTACCGCGGTCCCTGTTTTTTTTTTAGGTAACAGACAGAAAGACAAATTAGGCTTGGGGGTCCCCCAATAGAACCAAGTTCCTGGGGGCCCCCACTTACCTGATCCCCGCCGCAGGACTTTGTTTGGTCCACAGAAGTCCAAACTTCACCTATCACGGCAGGCATTGTAATTAAACCTTCAGGGACCGGGTTCCCAAGGATTCCACTCCCCTGGACCTGTATAGCACCATGCACAGAAAACATCTTGGTCGTGGGTATGACCAGAGCTCTGGATCCCAGGGTCCAGCTCTCCTAAGAGAAGCATTACAGGCAAAACCTTGCTCTTCTGCTGCAAGGCCCGGGTACCGACCGTTTAGCTATGAAGCTTTTTTGGTGGGATCCCGAACAGCTTACTAAGGCCCAAAAGAACCTGTACGCAAGCCCAGTGAAAACACATGTTACTCTTTGGCCAACACCTTAGACACTGGCAAAAAACTGAGGTGCTCCCGGGTGGGAGGGGCTTATATAGGGGAGGGTACTTCCGGTTTGGAATTGGCCAGTGCCAACACCTGAAGGTAATCTATATAACCCATTAGTAATGACTAAGTCGCTCTGTGTCCCGTGATGTACGAAAAAGAAAATATATATATAAATGTGAAAAAATATATATAAACATATACTCTCAAAAGTATATGTGCATACAAATAATACATTAATTAGTGTCCATAGCTTTCCAATGGTGTTTTCAAACCAATTACTGTGAGAAAATATTTTTAAAAAAAAGTCCATCAGTGAAACAGGTGTTCCCATTATGGTGACTTCAAAATTACATAGAATTTTTCCTGTGTTCTCTTGAATAAACCTTCACCACACCAACGTGATTAGTGATTCCACTCCCTAAGGACTTGCACTCACCAATAGGATATGCCTCGCACTCTCATGCTCGGCCTTACAGCTTAGTCACCCCTCAGGGTATCAAAGACAGATCCAACACGATGTTAAGCAGGTCAGTCAAGTGTCCCACATGAAAAAACAAAATGCCTCCAATAGTGAAGTACGTAAAAACTTTTATTAAAATAACACAGCACAGGTAACCTTCAATGATTTCACTCACATCTAGCAGATTAAAGTCAGGCACTTCAGCAAAAACACTTCAAAACGCCAGACAGGCATATGACAGGTAGCCGCGATGTATTGCGGTCTCAGCGGACCGACCAACTCTGTGTGTCTCACCCTCCTTCACGTATGCCCGCCTCTCCACTCCAATCGAAAACACCGCAGACTTCCGCCCAAACACCGGACTGAATATTCGATGAGCGGTCGAAAAATCCGAACGCTACTCACTATAAAAGAGCGCCGTGTAGCTTCTCCCAGACTAGTTTCGTCGCATAGGACTTCTTCCAATGGGATTCACATTGGAAGAAGTCCTATGCGACGAAACTAGTCTGGGAGATGTTTGGGCGGAAGTCTCCGGTGTTTTCGATTGGAGTGGAGAGGCGGGCATACGTAAAGGAGGGTGAGACACACATAGTTGGTCGGTCCGCCGAGACCGCAATACATCGCGGCTACCTATCATATGCCTGTCTGGCGTTTTGAAGTGTTTTTGCTGAAGTGCCTAACTTTAATCTGCCAGATGTGAGTGAAATCATTGAAGGTTACCTGTGCTGTGTTATTTTAATAAAAGTTTTTACGTACTTCACTATTGGAGGCATTTTGTTTTTTCATGTGGGACACTTGACTGACCTGCTTAACATCGTGTTGGATCTGTCTTTGATACCCTGAGGGGTGACTAAGCTGTAAGGCCGAGCATGAGAGTGCGAGGCATATCCTATTGGTGAGTGCAAGTCCTTAGGGAGTGGAATCACGTTGGTGTGGTGAAGATTTATTCAAGAGAACACAGGAAGAATTTTATGTAATTTTGAAGTCACCATAATTGGAACACCTGTTTCACTGATGGCCTTTTTTTTTTTTAATATTTTCTCACAGTAATTGGTTTGAAAACACCATTGGAAAGCTATGGACACTAATTAATGTATTATTTGTATGCACATATACTTTTGAGAGTATGTATGTGTGTGTGTGTATATATATATATATATATATATATATATATATATATATATATATATAATATATGTGTGTGTGTGTGTGTGTTTTCACATTTATATATATATATATATATATATATATATATATATATATATTTTTTTTCACATATATGTACACCTTTTATATAGGATATGTGGAACATTGATCATTATGTAGAAATTATAAAAAAAAAAAACAATTCTGGATAGAAGACACAGAATCTTTTAATATTGTTATATGTGAGATGCCTATAAAGTTTATTCCTGGAGCTCTCCAGGCTGATCTGTCCCCCGCTGTGTTTCCTATAGGTGGCTCCTGTAAATCTGACAAGCCGACTGCTGGAAAGAATGAAGAACAATGTCATGATCATTGAAGTGTGGAGCAAAGTGCAAAGCCCGGGGTCTGACCAACTCATGGGCCTCGTCAAGCTGCCTCTGCACCAGTTCTATATGTCCTTTAGGTAAAACCAAAGTGTTATAAATGCATGGAGTGCACGTGTGGGTGCATGGAGTGCACGTGCGGATGCTGTCTGATATAGACCTTGTACTGCCGTGGCATATTTTCCCACTGTCCACTTGTGTCTTCTGATAGATCCAAAGTTGGCAGACCCTGCTGTCCACTAGGAGGCAGCCCATTCATTTTTAATGTCAGTCATTCTCAAACAGGATTCTTTCAGGTGTAGCTAGGAATTCCTTGACTGTGGCTAACCTCCAAACTGATGGTTCCTGCATAGTTCCGGGTCTAACGCCATTTGGCAGAGCCAGCAAAATTACTGCAAGTGTGCCATTCTGGCCACCCCTGTAAGGTGTGGGGGGAGGTTTCCTCACACTTAACGCCATTGATATAAGGGGAATTTTCACAATGTCCCTCGATTAAACAAATCCTTAGCAGGGGGTTCCCTGAGACCTAAAAATTCTTTCACGTGCCCCCCTCAGGGCTTCCGTATGTAATGTTCATGCCACACACTTTTTTTCCTTCAATCGCAATATACTTTTACTGACACCAGATGAGCAAAAAAGCACATCTGAGATCCTTCAGACATATCCTTCACCCATGTGCCATGGCTCCACTGTCAGATGTGCTTCACCCACAATATATGTTTAGTCATTGGAATAAAGGTGTCTGTGGGGTAAGAGACCTAAATACTTCATTGTGACACTCGCAATGCAGCAGACTTACAGCTGTCGTTCATAAAACCAGCAAATGTTACTTCTAATTGATGTTTAACTTTTTTATATCATATTATCCCCTATTCGGCCCCATTCCTAAAACATGTGATCCTTAATAGTTATATATTAAAACTCTTCAAGAATTTATTATAAAAATCTGTTATATTATACATGTACTAGAATGAATATATATTTGTATTTCATTTGACGTGGCACAAGCTTCTGGTACAAACCTTACCACTGAATGTTCCCCCTTTATGCCCTGTGCTGCCCCGTATCTCTTGGACTATACATGTCTCCCTCTTGGATATGTGTGCAGTGGCCACCACTGGATATATATTGTGTGTGTGTGTGTGTGTGTGTGTATGTGTGTGTGTGTGTGTGTATGTATGTATGTATATATATATATATATATATATATATATATATATATATATATATATATATATACAGGTCCTTCTCAAAAAATTAGCATATTGTGATAAAGTTCATTATTTTCTGTAATGTACTGATAAACATTAGACTTTCATATATTTTAGATTCATTACACACAACTGAAGTAGTTCAAGCCTTTTCTTGTTTTAATATTGATGATTTTGGCATACAGCTCATGACAACCCAAAATTCCTATCTCAAAAAATTAGCATATCATGAAAAGGTTCTCTAAACGAGCTATTAACCTAATCATCTGAATCAACTAATTAACTCTAAACACCTGCAAAAGATTCCTGAGGCTTTTAAAAACTCCCAGCCTGGTTCATTACTCAAAACCGCAATCATGGGTAAGACTGCCGACCTGACTGCTGTCCAGAAGGCCATCATTGACACCCTCAAGCAAGAGGGTAAGACACAGAAAGAAATTTCTGAATGAATAGGCTGTTCCCAGAGTGCTGTATCAAGGCACCTCAGTGGGAAGTCTGTGGGAAGGAAAAAGTGTGGCAGAAAACGCTGCACAACGAGAAGAGGTGACCGGACCCTGAAGAAGATTGTGGAGAAGGACCGATTCCAGACCTTGGAGGACCTGCGGAAGCAGTGGACTGAGTCTGGAATAGAAAAATCCAGAGCCACCGTGAACAGGCATGTGCAGGAAATGGGCTACAGGTGCCGCATTCCCCAGGTCAAGCCACTTTTGAACCAGAAACAGCGGCAGAAGCGCCTGACCTGGGCTACAGAGAAGCAGCACTGGACTGTTGCTCAGTGGTCCAAAGTACTTTTTTCGGATGAAAGCAAATTTTGCATGTCATTCGGAAATCAAGGTGCCAGAGTCTGGAGGAAGACTGGGGAGAGGGAAATGCCAAAATGCCTGAAGTCCAGTGTCAAGTACCCACAGTCAGTGATGGTCTGGGGTGCCATGTCAGCTGCTGGTGTTGGTCCACTGTGTTTTATCAAGGGCAGGGTCAATGCAGCTAGCTATCAGGAGATTTTGGAGCACTTCATGCTTCCATCTGCTGAAAAGCTTTATGGAGATGAAGATTTCATTTTTCAGCACGACCTGGCACCTGCTCACAGTGCCAAAACCACTGGTAAATGGTTTACTGACCATGGTATTACTGTGCTCAATTGGCCTGCCAACTCTCCTGACCTGAACCCCATAGAGAATCTGTGGGATATTAGGAAGAGAAAGTTGAGAGACGCAAGACCCAACACTCTGGATGACCTTAAGGCCGCTGTCGAAGCATCCTGGGCCTCCATAACACCTCAGCAGTGCCACAGGCTGGTTGCCTCCATGCCACGCCGCATTGAAGCAGTCATTTCTGCAAAAGGATTCCCGACCAAGTATTGAGTGCATAACTGAACATAATTATTTGAAGGTTGACTTTTTTTGTATTAAAAACACTTTTCTTTTATTGGTCGGATGAAATATGCTAATTTTTTGAGATAGGAATTTTGGGTTGTCATGAGCTGTATGCCAAAATCATCAATATTAAAACAAGAAAAGGCTTGAACTACTTCAGTTGTGTGTAATGAATCTAAAATATATGAAAGTCTAATGTTTATCAGTACATTACAGAAAATAATGAACTTTATCACAAATTGCTAATTTTTTGAGAAGGACCTGTATATATATAATAATATATATATATAAAAAAAAAATTTATATATAGATTACACAACATCCATGAAGTGGTGGCAGATCCCAAAAAAAAACGATTTAATTATAGTATTGAGATACATCCTACCCAACCGTTAAACCATCTAGGATATGGACCAGTCACCGCATAGAGTGCATCTGGAGCAGTGCCATTTTGTGAATAGTTGTTACTAATACCCTGTGTTCTACTGTTGACTTCTAGACATTATACATGGGGAGGTTGATGCAGTTCCAGGCTGTATTTTACACCCTCTGTGTGGAAGTTAATTGGAGGGCAGCATGTAACATGTTCACTTCAATACGCTCTTTATGTCTTGCCATATGGGGGGGGGGCACTCCACAGGCAGTCAAAGCTCATAGGGAATGCTTCTTTTTAAAATCCCAGCCCTCACCAATAGGTTTTTTTTTGTTTTTGTTTTTTATGGCTTGTAGAAGAGGTAGAACCTCTGGCAAGTTTTTTTTTTTTTGGCTTCCTGTAACGCTCTAAAAAGGTCTGTCCTCTCCTCCTACTCCTCATTGTTGGTTATGGTGGGCACCCATTACGATGACGGACCATTAGTAAGGCAGCAAATGCAGAGGCAGGTTCTAGCCAAAAGAGCGAATCAAAATTTGAAGGTAGACCCCAGGTTTTCCCAAGGAGCTCAACAGAACCGCCCTCCCACCCTCTGGTGCCTTTTTAGCCTT
Organism: Rana muscosa; assembly: GCA_029206835.1. Lineage (NCBI taxonomy): Eukaryota > Metazoa > Chordata > Amphibia > Anura > Ranidae > Rana > Rana muscosa. The sequence continues at coordinate 1,084,255,510 of CM055117.1, read as the reverse complement.
CTGTGTTTTAATCAGAGAGAGTCTGAAAGAACGTGGCTTGTGTTGTTCCTTCACTTTAGAACAGCCTTTTTCAACCAGGGTGTCCATGCACCCTGGGGCACCTTAAATTGCTGTGTCATTTGGCCCCTGTATCACCTAAAATACCTGGCTGATCCTGCCAGTTTCTGCCCTCCCCCCTGTAAACTGACCACAGTTTATCATGGCTGCTGAGCCCTGACTCCGTGGTCTGTTTACGTACCTCCATCATCTGCAGCTCTCCTCTGTGCTCCTCTCCCTCCCTGCCTGTCAACTCGCACCAGTGCCCGCCTCCTCCCCTCCTGCTGCTGAAATAGCGTTATCATTTTCAGGCAATCCACAGTGTTAGATAATCCAATGTCTCCACCGTATGTGCTTTATTTTATAAATGCTGTTGTATACTAGATTTCAGAGCGGCGCTCACGTGACCCGCCCACTGCTCTCCTCCTCTCTTCCCCTCCTCCCGACTGATGTCAGCGGGGAATTCTCAGCCCCTCCCGCTGTAGCTGTCAGATCGGGAGATGGAACGGCGGGCTGTCACCTGAGCGCTGTGCGGCACTCTGAAATATAGTATGCAACAGCATCTTTTTAATAAGGCACATACAGTGGAGACATTGCATTATCTAACACTGGGGGTTGCCTGAAAATTATAAAGTGGGTTTACAACCACTTTAAGGTATCGTCAGGTGTGCATTGGCAAAATGCCCAAAAATTGTATACAAGCCAGCGAGTGGAACAAGCTGGCCTTTCAGTTACACAAAGCCACAGATTGCACCTGCGTCCTAACAACCAATGACATCATCAGTTAATAAGGCGAATGACGGTTGCCTGCACAGCATTTTTGTTTGACCCTCCCCTGCCCCTCTTCATCAGTGCTGGGGGTCGCATTAGCTGAGTGATGGAGAAAAACTGAGGGAGAAGAGAAGCATTGGAATACTAGTCAGTACCAGTGTTCAAACGTGTGTGTATATATATATATATATATATATATATATATATATATATATATAATTTTTTTTTAATCAAATCATCTTTTTATTTCTTTTACATACAAACAACAAAAACACCAAATACAACATACAACCGAAGCCCGCATTAAGAGGAATAAATAATAATAAAAAAAAAACACAAATCACATCCCCCTTACCCCTGGCCTCCATGATTTCCCCTCTCCCGTCTCTACTCATTATTTTTATATTAGAATCGTTTTTTACATTTTAGAATGGGGTTTCCTCGAGACTGTTCATAATTTTAAAGGGTGACTTGACTGAAAAAAGGTTGAGAAACACGGCTTTAGAAAACCCTCAGTGATCCCAGAGTCACAGGTGTACACAGTATTACAGCTGAAGTTTAATCTGTTCATATTTCAACAAGCTAATGAAATTTTTAACTGCTTGCCGACCGCACCACGCACTTATACGTCGGCAAAATGGCACGGCTGCGCAAAGCAACGTATATATACGTTGCTTTGCATTTCGCGCCGTGCGGGCGCACGCCCCTGCCGCGAGCTCCGTGACCATGCCCGGAGGACCCACGGACTCGATGTTCGCCGGCGCCCCACAATCTGGTCACGGTGCTGCAGAATGGGGGGGAGGCCTGTGTACGCAAGGCATCTCCCTGTTCTGCCTAGTGACAGGACACTGATTGTCTGCTCCCTATCATCGGGAGCAGCAATCAGTGTTGTGTCACTGGTAGCCCATCCCCCACACAGTTAGAATCACTCCCTAGGACACACTTAACCCCTTCCCTGCCAGTGTCATTTACACAGTAATCGGTGCATTTTTATAACACATATCGCTGTATAAGTGACAATGGTCCCAAAATGGCGTCAAAAGTGTCCGATGTGTCCGCCATATTGTCGCAGTCACGATAAAAATTGCTGATCGCCGCCATAACTAGTAAAAAAAAAAAAAATGCCTTAAAACTATCCCCTATTTTGTAGACGCTATAACTTTTGCGCAAACCAATCAATAAATGCTTATTGCGATAAATTTTTTTACCAAAAATATGTAGAAGAATACGTATCGGCCTGAACTGAGGAAAAAAATTGTTTTTTATGTATTTTTTTGGGGATATTTATTATAGCAAAATGTAAAAAATATTGCTTTTTTTCCAAAGTTGTCACTATTTTTGTTTATAGCGCAAAAACTAAAAACCGCAGAGGTGATCAAATACCACCAAAAGAAAGCTCTATTTGTGGGAAAAAAGGACGTCAATTTTGTTTGGGAGCCACGTCGCACGACCGCGCAATTGTCAGTTAAAACGACGCAATGCCGAATCGCAAAAAGCTGCACGGTCATTTGGCAGCCAAATCCTCTGGGGCTGAAGTGGTTAAAAACCTTTCCATTTTTATTATATACCTTATTTTAAAGCTTGTGTCATCACTGGGTCTCTGTTTTTGTTCTCAATGCAATACAAGCAGGTCAGGGCTGGTGGGAAGGGCCCATAGGCTGCTGCATTGGGCAGTGTTCATGCAATCTTTGAAGTTTATCGTTAGTGTTGTAACTTTTTCATCTTTTGTCTTTCTAGCGACCAGAAAATTTGCCGTCTCTTGCTCCAGGCGCAGTATCCAGTGGTTGCCGTAGACAGCTTTGTGCCGGTTAATGACGTCTTCAGCGGAACTGAGCATGGAAAGCTCCGGGTGTTACTCGCCATGGGGTCTGGGGACCAAGTTGTGGCTCTTCAGAGGTTGAAGAATGATGAGGGAACTTCGTTAGCACCTCTGCCCAGACCAGCGCATTTTCTTGACCCTCCTCAGCCAACCGCAGAGGTACAAAGCAGAGACATCCCTTTTAACCTCTGTTCTGGCTTTCTCATATTGGTATTTGGTGTTTTAGTATGCATTGACCTACACTATACATATTCACAAACACCATATGTGTGTATGTGTTTACACAGTATACAGTGCCTTGAAAAAGTATTCATACAACTTGAAATTTTCCACATTTTGTCATGTTACAACCAAAAACTTAAATATATTTTATGTGATAGACCAACACAAAGTGGCACATCATTATGAAGTGGAAGGAAAATGATAAATGGTTTTCAATTTTTTTACAACTAAATATGTGAAAAGTGTGGCGTGTATTTGTATTCAGCCCCCTTTACTCTGATACCCATAACTAAAATCTAGAGGAGCCAATTGCATTCAGAAGTCACCTAAATACTAAACAGTCCACCTGTGTGTAATTTAATCTCAGTATAAATATAGCTGTTCTGTGAAGCCCTCAGAGGTTTGTTAGAGATTCTTAGTGAACAAACGGCATCATGAAGGCCAAGGAACACACCAGACAGGTCAGGGATAAAGTTGTGGAGAAGTTTAAAGCTGGGTTAGGTTATAAAAAAAAAAAAAATATCCCAAGCTTTGAACATCTCACAGAGCTCTGTTCAATCCATCATCCGAAAATGGAAAGCGTATGGCACAACTGCAAACCTACCAAGACATGGCCGTCCACCTAAACTAACAGGCTGGGCAAGAAGAGCATTCAGAGAATCAGCCAAGAGGCCCATGGTAACTCTGGAGGAGCTGCAGAGATCCACAGCTCAGGTGGGAGAATCTGTCCACAGGACAACTATTAGTCGTGCTTCTCCACAAATCTGCCCTTTATGGAAGAGTGACAAGAAGAAAGTCATTGTTGGAAGAAAGCCATAAGAAGTCTCGTTTGCAGTTTGCGAGAAGCCATGTGGGAGACACAGCAAACATGTGGAAGAAGGTGCTCTGGTCAGATGAGACCAAAATTGAACTTTTTGGCCTAAAAGCAAAACACTATGTGTGGCGAAAAACTAACACTGCACATCACCCTGAACACCCCATCCCCACAGTGAAACATGGTGGTGGCAGCATCATGTTGTGGGGATGCTTTTCTTCAGCAGGGACAGGGAAGCTGATCAGATGGGAAGATGGATGGAGCCAAATACAGGGCAATCTTAAAAGAAAACCTGTTAGAGTCTACAAAAGACTTGAGACTGGGGCAGAGGTTCACCTTCCAGCAGGACAATGACCCTAAACATACAGCCAGAGCTACAACGAAATGGTTTCGATTATATATATATATATATATATTCATGTGTTAGAATGGCCCAGTCACAGTCCAGACCTAAAGCCAATTGAGAATTTGTGGCAAGACTTGAAAATTGCTGTTCACAGACGCTCTCCATCCAATCTGACAGAGCTTGAGATATTTTGTAAAGGAGAATGGGCAAAAATGTCACTCTCTAGATGTGCAAATCTGGTAGAGACATCCCCAAAAAGACTTGCAGCTGTAATTGCAGCAAAAGGTGGTTCTACAAAGTATTGACTCGGGTGGCGATTTGAGAGACCTCTGTGCGGCTTCATGCACATATGTCTATTGAATTCGCCCCCGAAGTCGCCAAAAGTAATACAGGAAGTATTTTTTGGGAATTGGTACGGCGCCGCACTGATTCAGATGGTGCCGCTGCCAGCAATAGGCTCCGATTTGGCATGCGATTTGACATGTCAAATTGGCCCGGTGTGAATGATCCATATTTGCTGTGACCACCCTTCACCCTGAAGTGTATGTTTGCATATAGAAAATACATTTTTCTTTAGTTTTAGATTGTGTGGGGAAGGAATAGCCCCCCCCCCCCCCCTGGCATGTTTTTATTGTTTTTCTTGTTCCTGTTGTGGAGATTCACCCTCAAGTATTCCTGGTCACCGGGATACACAGTGATGGGAAATCCACAATTTTACAGTTGTCACCAGAACGAGAGGCAAGCGGAAACCTTCCAATGGGGACATCTGTTCCAGTGCCAACTGTCCAAGAGGGGAATTCCCTCTCTATTTTGTAGAAATTTCCTCTTCCTGTTGCAATTCCAGGACGAGAAGTTAAGAGAAATTTCCCCACCTAAACATGAACAACTAAAAACCTGACATGGGGTTATAACTCTTCCCTTCTCTATTTGGGGGGGGGGGGGGAGTTGTGACTATAGATACTCTTTAAAAGTTGCATCATTTTTCTTACATACACAGTTTCTGAAGGTACCTGCATGATAGGTTGGTCTTTGTACAATTGTGCTATAAATTCAATACACCACACTGATTTCCTTTTTAGCCCCCTTTCACATTGGAGCGGTTTTCTGGGGTTTTCGCGCTAAAAATAGCGCCTGTAAAGCGACCTGAAAACTGCCACCTCAGTGTGAAAGCCCGAGTGCTTTCACACTGGGGGCGGTTCGCTTGCAGGACCTTAGAAAAAGTCCTGCAAGCAGCATCTCTTGGATGGTTTGCGAGCCGTGTATACACCACTCCCAAACCACCCCTGCCCATTGGAATGCATGGGCAGCGCTTTGGAAGCGCCACATCACGGGGGCTTTTATTCCCTTTTTCTCTTATCCATGGACTGACACGGCGTCTCTTTACACTTTACACATGGGTTATGTCCCTGCTTGCAGGAGAAGACCTAGGCAGAATGTGAGATGTTATACATACATTCTAAAAAGACAGACAGAGCTGAACAGCCCCGCCCAGGGGGGCGCTCCCTCCGGACATAACCCTCCCACTGCAGTCAGCAGACCTCAGTTTTTTTCTGCCTAGCAGAAGGAGAAGACGTGGCTCTCTCAGCAGCCAGTCTCCTGACCTATTTTTATTCCTTTTTTGGAATTCTTTTTTATTTTATTTTTGAGAATCTTCTATCAACTGTCGGCTGGGCAACAGGTTGGGTACAAGATATCCTCGTAGTCTTCCCTGTCTGACCATCGAGCGTGCTGATCCTCGCCTTGTGTGCGTGAGACTCAGTTCACGACATGCCCCATGACTCCAGGGGTGGCTGGGTTTGCTTTCATGCTCCCTTGGTCCTCTCAAGATTGAACAGCTCCTGACTGACTGTATCTTTCACGGTGGACCGGGCCGACAGCTACTCAGTACTGCACTGTGATAGTCCTGTCAGAAACACACCAGTGGGTCCCTCAGGATGGGTAAGTAGTCTCTCCTGCCTGCAGGTGAGTACAAAAGGCTGTGTGTTTCTCTGTGGGGGATTTTACCTGTCTCCCCCTGTGTTTTATTGTCACTCTCTGTCACCATTGCTGGCGCTGTGCTGTGTGGGGTGCCTGGGGGTCATACTGTTCTTGGGGCGGGCTCATGCTGGTCTGCATATTGCTTGGGGCCCTTTGTGTGATTTTGGGGCCTGAGTGGCGCTGTGTGTGTGCTGTTTTTACTGTAACTGCGTCATGGCGGCCATCTTGCCGCGGATCGCCTCGGTGAAGTGTGGCGGCCATTTTTTTGTAGCCCGCGCGCTTTTCAGCACTAGTTTTGGCCTCTAGCGCTGCTGTAACAGCGCGAATCTCCTCCCAATTTCCTCACAGCTCACCAGCGCTGACACAGTGTGGTACAGACAGCGGAACAGAGCGGTCCCGGTCCGGTTTGGTGAGTCCCCTGGGCGCCCCCTCCTCAGTCAGCACAGCCTGTGGGTGGACTTTTTTATCTGAGGAGTCTCAGAGGGGGACAATATGGAGTCAGTGTCACCAGCTTCCCCTAACATGTCAGAGGCAACAGGCAGTGCTTCAGCACCTGCGGTCCCTATGGACCAATTGTCAGCAGTCCTGGAATCATTTCTGACCAGGATGGGAGCGGTGTGTGAACGCAAGGGAGCAAAAAAGCGCCCTTTCCCCACTTTATCTCCACAAGGGGAGTGCGCTGATTCGGATATGGGCCTAGCCACTACCGCTCAGGACCCTAGTTCTGAATATTTGATGGTTTTGAACAGGACATTCCTTGTGAGGAAATCTCCGTTTCTGAGTCAGTAAATGACAGGGCGCTTGTTAGTGAACGCATTGCTGCGGTGAGGGACACTGTCAAGCTAAATGCTGCGGATGCAGAACCTCAGGCGGATACAGTCTCCTTTGGTTCTTTTAAGGCCAGGCCTTCTAATAAGGTTTTTCCATATGTGCCTTCTTTGACCAGCTCATTGATAAGGTCTGGGAAAAGCCGCAGAAGATTTTTATGGTCCCGCGGCGTTTGTCTATCAGATACCCCTTTTGAAGATGCCCTACTTAAAAAGTGGGCTTCTCCCCCAGAGGTCGGCCCTTCAGTTGCCCGGTTGAACAAGGCCACCACTCTCCCGATGGAGGGGACTCCTGCATTTAAGGACCCCACTGACAGGTCAGAAGTGGTGAGCAGAGCCATGTTTGCCTTGTTGGGATCCGCCCTACGGCCTGTGGTAGCGGCGACCCTTGTGTCTCAGACACTTGCAGGATGGGCAAAAATGTTGCACCAAGCTGTACAGGAGCATAATCTTCCTCCAGACACAGTTACTCTGGCCCACCAACTGGTGCAGGGCCTGGTTTATGTGTGCGACGCCACGTTGGGCTCGGCCCCTTTACTATCCAGGGCCTCTGTCTCGGCGGTGGTATTGCGTCGTCTTATCTGGTTGAAATGCTGGTCTGCTGACCTAGCCTTTAAGAAGCTCCTGACGGAGCTACCATTTAAGGGTGGTAGACCTTTCGGTACTGCTATGGATGACATCATCAAGGATGTCACAGGAGGTAAAAGCACTCCTTCTTCCTCAGACTAGCAAGGGTAAGGGGGCCTGCCGCAAACAGGGTCCTTCCTTTCCAGCAAAAAAGTTTTTTTTTTCGTCCGTCAGAGTCCACGGGTCTCCCAGACTGACAACAGTGCAGCTGGTGGACACAAGCGCCCCTGGGTGCGTAGGCCAAACAAGCCGGCTCCCAAGCCCGCCTCCGCGTGAAGTCTTGCCCCCGCCCGACTCTGGGGGTGGGGGGACGATTTCGCAGGTCACGGATCGGTAGACCTCCCGAATCTCCGACCGGTGGGTGTGCAAGGTGGTCACCTCAGGATACAGGATAGAATTCCGATCCTGGCCCCCAGACAGATTCTTTCCCTCGAATCTTCCTCTCCTTCCTACACGTCGGGCAGCCCTCTTGGGGGCTGTACAGGATTTGATCAGGTCCGGAGTGATTGTGTCGGTTCCGTCACAGGAGTTTTCAGGGATTCTACTCGAATCTGTTTGTCGTCCCAAAAAAAGGATGGGGTTCGGCCTATCCTGGACCTCAAGGCCCTGAATGCCTTCGTGAAGATGCAAAAATTCCGCATGGAATCCATTCGCACGGTTATCGCTACACTCCACTTGCATGTTCCGATCTGCGCAAGTCACCAGAAGTTTCTGCGCTTTGCGATCGGCGAAGTCCACTATCAATTTGTGGTTCTTCCTTTCGGCCTAGCCTCGGCACCAAGGGTGTTCACCAAGGTGCTTGCTCCGGTTCTAGCTTTACTGAGACAGCGAGGCATTGCTGTCGTGAGCTATCTGGACGATCTTCTGCTAAGAGCAGAAAGTGGCTAAGAATTAGAAGAAAGTGTGACTATCGTCAATCAGACCCTCAGGGACTTCGGGTGGTTCCTGAACATTCAGAAGTCAGTCCTGGTCCCGACTCAGCGTCTGGAGTATCTAGGTCTGATTCTGGACTCCCTGGAGGCAAGGGTATTCCTACCTCCAGGGAAGTTGCTGACACTTTAGTCTGCAGTGCGGGTGCTGACGTCCCGTTCCGTATGCCCAATCACACACCAGGGCATTGCAGAAGGAGATCTTGTCCACCTGGGACAAATCCCCGTTGTCTTTGGATCTTCAGATCCAGGTGAGTCACCTGGTCAGGGCGTCCCTGACATGGCGGTTGAGATCCCCGGCTCTTTGGTCCGGAAAGTCGTTCCTCCCCATCCAATTGACGGTACTCACGACGGACGCCAGCCTGACGGGCTGGGCTGGAGTTTGGGGAGTCCTGTTGGCCCAAGGGCTTTGGACTCCGGACGAAGCACGTTTACCGATCAATGCTCTGGAAATACGGGCAATCAGACTATGCCTCTCCTCGTGGTCAGAGAGATTACAGGGTCGCTCCATCAGGATTCAGTCAGACAACGCCACGGCGGTGGCATATGTAAACCATCAAGGGGGGACTCGGAGCTCAGCTGCGACTTCCGAGGTAGCCCATATCCTGAAGTGGGCTGAAAGAAACGTGTCGGCCGTTTACATTCCGGACATAGGCAATGGGCAGGCGGACTATCTGAGTCGCCAGACGCTGGACCAAGGAGAGTGGCCCTTGCATATTTCAACTCCTTTGCCGACGGTGGGGCACGCCGGATGTGGACCTGATGGCCTCTCGACTCAATCGCAAGGTGTCGGTTTGTGGCCAGATCCAGGGATCCTTGGGCAGATGCCTCGGATGCGTTGGTGGCCCCATGGGGTCATTATCACCTGATATACATTTATCCTCTGCTGCAGCTGCTCCCTCGCCTGCTGCGCAGGGTGGCGACCGAGGGAATTCCGGTGATCCTCATTGCTTCGGATTGGCCTCGGCGTCACTGGTACGCCGATCTGGTATGTCTCGTCGCGGACGTTCTCTGGCAGTTGCCGATGAGGAAGGAGCTTCTGTCTCAAGGTCCTATATTTCATCCTGCTTTACAGTCTCTGGCTTTAACGGCATGTGTATATAAAATGTGAGCGCTAAATGCAATCCAAATTAATGAAAAACAGTGCCTATATGCATGTAATACAACAAGTGCTTCCACACTGTTTGTATATCTGTGAGAAATCCCCCACAGGTGAAAAATAAATAAATAAATATAAAAAAAAAAAAAAAAAAAAAAAAAAAAAGGGAAACAAGGGGGTGGTGAATCACTGATGAGTGAAAAGATCCCCTGGTAAATGTGTGTACACAAACTATAAACAAATGATACAGATCTAATGCGTGATCCCTATGGGTGTGACCCAGAAACCAAGTAAAAAATATATGTAAAAAACTGTATATGAAAAATATATATAAAGTGTAAAAACAATCTATTGAACTACAGGGTGTATAACCCCCTATGTATGAGAAATAAACTGTGAGCAATGTAAAAGCAACGTTGCTTATCATAAGATGTTAATTGAAGGACGGTCTATGAAGTACATATCCAACATACAAAGCATAAAATGATAAAGTCTATATCAACTGTCCACACCATCAGGTATATACCAATGTCTCCCAAACGAATGGTAATCACATGGGGGCAATTGGAACCCCTGAATATGAGTATAATGTCCTCTTGGATATCAAATTCCTGGGCTGTGGTGTAAATTCCTATAAGTGTGGGAACACCGATGATAGGAAGGGGGGAAAACACTTCAGAATTTCCAGCTGATACACGGTGATAACATCATCTCAAGTATTAAAGAGAATTGAATACTCTTACCGCAAGACTCGGACCCTGATCACCATACTGTGCTGGGTCATACAGGCTTATGTCCACTCAGGGACTTGGGTCGTGGTGATGTGATGTTGTCCTTTTATTCCTCCGCAGCTGGAAGCTTACACCGGATCAAACCCTTCAGCTCAAACCAAGATCAGATATCCAGGGAAAAAGTTGGTTCCAAAAAAAGAAAGAGAAAACCTCTGCATAGTGTAAATCCAGATAGCTGGGATTTTATTTAAAACTGAGCAGAGTTCAAATGACAAAACCACTACAAAGATATTTAAAATAAATAAAAATAATAATAAAATCCAAAAATTCCTGGAAAATCAAAACCAGCGATACAACAAACATGCGTGGGCTAGGTGGCTGTAACTAGCATGTGATCCCGACGCGTTTCGTCTACTACAGACATCAACTGGGGTACAGGCTAGTGTGTCACCTCCACGCTTTATATAGAAGGAGGAAAAAATTAAAATTGGAATTGAAAATGCCGCTCTAAACCCACTTCCGGGATCCTGTTGGCCCAAGGGCTTTGGACTCCGGACGAAGCACGTTTACCGATCAATGCTCTGGAAATACGGGCAATCAGACTATGCCTCTCCTCGTGGTCAGAGAGATTACAGGGTCGCTCCTTCAGGATTCAGTCAGACAACGCCACGGCGGTGGCATATGTAAACCATCAAGGGGGGACTCGGAGCTCAGCTGCGACTTCCGAGGTAGCCCATATCCTGAAGTGGGCTGAAAGAAACGTGTCGGCCGTTTACATTCCGGGCATAGGCAATGGGCAGGCGGACTATCTGAGTCGCCAGACGCTGGACCAAGGAGAGTGGTCCTTGCATATTTCAACTCCTTTGCCGACGGTGGGGCACGCCGGATGTGGACCTGATGGGCTCTCGACTCAATCGCAAGGTGTCGGTTTGTGGCCAGATCCAGGGATCCTTGGGCAGATGCCTCGGATGCGTTGGTGGCCCCATGGGGTCATTATCACCTGATATACATTTATCCTCTGCTGCAGCTGCTCCCTCGCCTGCTGCGCAGGGTGGCGACCGAGGGAATTCCGGTGATCCTCATTGCTTCGGATTGGCCTCGGCGTCACTGGTACGCCGATCTGGTATGTCTCGTCGCGGACGTTCTCTGGCAGTTGCCGATGAGGAAGGAGCTTCTGTCTCAAGGTCCTATATTTCATCCTGCTTTACAGTCTCTGGCTTTAACGGCATGGCTGTTGAAAGCCAGGTGTTGAGGGACCGAGGTCTCTCGGATTCGGTCATTTTGACCATGTTAAGGGCACGGAAGTCTTCCTCCAGAAAGATCTATCACCGTACCTGAAAAGCTTACATCGCCATGTGCGAAGAGCTGAACTGGCATCCTCGGACGTATTGCTTTTGAGTACCATTAAGGGTCAGATTTCGGCCTTGGCCGTCTTCTTTCAGCAACCTCTAGCGGGTCATTCCTTCGTTAGCACCTTGTGCTGGGGGTTCGCCATGTGCTCCCTCCTGTCAAGCCTCCTCTCCGACTGTGGGATCTGAATTTGGTGCTCTCGGTCCTCCAAGAACCTCCTTTTGAGAATCAGAAGGTGGCCTTTTTAGTAGCAATCACTTCTGTTAGACAAGTGTCTGAGTTGGCGGCCTTGTCCTGCAAGTCGCCATATTTAGTCATCCATAAGGATAAGGCGGTGTTGCATCCGCGACCTTCTTTTTTTGCCAAAGGTGGTCTCGACCTTTCACCTAAATGAGGACATTGTCCTCCCGTCCTTGTGTCCTCACCCATCGCATCCCAGAGAGTTTGCGCTTCATGCATTGGATGTGGTACGAGCCTTGCCGGTGTACCTGTCTGCTACTGCTTCTATTCGGAAGTCTGACTCACTGTTTGTGACTGTCTCTGGTCCAAAATAGGGCCAAGCGGCTTCGTCTGTCATCATTTCTAGGGGGATCAGACAAACCGTCATTCAAGCCTATGCTCTCAAGGGGCGGGCGCCTCCCTTTCTGGTTACGGCGCATTCCACCAGGGCAATTGGTGCTTCCTGGGCTTTCCGACATCAAGCGACGGTTGCACAAGTGTGCAAGGCGGCGACCTGGTCGTCTGTTCATACCTTTTTTAAGTTTTATAAGGTTGATGTGGCTGCATCTTCGGATGCTTCCTTCGGCCGCAAGGTGTCGCAGGCCGCTGTTTAAAGTTGCAACTCCACCGTTGAGGAGCTCTGCCTTGTTTGGAGTGAAGTTTTTTGGGTTTTCCATTTATACTGCTCCCATCCCTCTTGACACTGCTTTGGGACATCCCATGTGTAAAGTGTAAAGACGCCGTGTCAGTCCATGGATGATAAGAGAAAATAGGATTTTTGTACTCGCCGTAAAATACTTTTCTCTGCCATCCATAGACTGACACGGCACCCACCCTTCTTTTTAAGTTTGTACTGCTTTGTTACGAACTGAGGTCTGCTGACTGCAGTGGGAGGGTTATGTCTAGAGGGACCGCCCCCCTGGGCGGGGCTGTTCAGCTCTGGCTTTTTAGAATGTATGTATAACATCTCACATTCTGCCTAGGTCTTCTCCTGCAAGCAGGGACATAACCCAGGTGTAAAGTGTAAAGAGACACCGTGTCAGTCCATGGATGTCAGAGAAAAGGATTTTACGGTGAGTACATAAATCCTATTTTTACCCCTTCTTGGGGGTTAAAAACTCCCCCCACCACCCCAAAAAGCAGCGCTATAACAGCGCTGCTAAAACGAGCAGCGCTTTACTGCTGACGCCCCCACCGCCCCAGTGTGAAAGTAGCCTTATAAGCAGAGTCTGAAGGGGTGAGTCACTTGCTGACTTTTATATCGCGGGTTCTCCAGCAGCAGGATCACCTTCACCTTGGTTTTCTCCCTTCCAGCTGCAGTCTTACTTTTCATGCATTGCATTCCCCTTAAGACCCATCTCCCCTGTCTATTTGATGGGTGCTAGACAGAACAGGGGACATTGGGATAAATAGAGCAATAAAAACATTTTCTAGTAGAGTGCAGATCAGGTAGAAACTCTCTCAGGATTCAACTGCTGCCTGTGTCCCCATGAGGGAGATTTTCTGAACTTCCTGTCCATGTGAAGAGTTTCAGAAAGTCGGGAACAATCTCCTTCCGTGAGAACACAGACAGCTGGATGTAAACAAAGGACTTCAGATGGAGGTCGGTATGCATCTATGGAGGAGGGTGGGGTTAGGTTAGTTCAGGGGAAGGATGCAAAATGGAAAAGTGCACTTCATTTTAAAGCGCACTTATAACCACTTAAAGTGTTTTGTTAATGCACACTTAATAGTCACTGGCAGCCCCTCTAATATATTAAGGCAGAGCACACTGTATATATATTTTTCAAAAATGAGTATTGTAAGTACCTAATTAGAGCTGTCTTCGACCGCTTTTCAGCTCTGATGGGTGGCTTCTGCAGAAGGGGCCGTGATCTCCCTGATGTCAGCCGGAGAGATCACGTGGGCGCTCAGCCTCTCCTGCAGATGCCTTGTCTGATGCCGCGTACACACAATCACTTTTTTCGTCTGGAAAAATTACATTTTTTCTCTTGGACAAGAAAAATGGCCGTGTGTAGGCTCTCCAGCATTTTTCCCGACGAGAAAAATTAGAACATGCTCTAATTTTTCTCGTCTCGAATCGCGGCGTTTTTTTCCTCAGCAGTTTTCGCATAGGGAAACACTGTTAGGGAGCCTACACACGGCCGGTTTTCTTGACCAAGAGAAAAAATGACATGAAAACCGGCCGTGTGTAGGGGACCAGGCCGGTCCTCGTTTTTCCCGTTATGTTTCACGACGGTGTTTTCACCGCCGTGAAACACAATCGTGTGTACACGGCATCAGAGTTGTACAGCGGCCGTGAGTCACATGACCGGCCTGAAGATCTATGGAGGAGATGAATCAATATACGCTTATTGGGATTTTTTAGATAAAAATATGTAGCAGAATGCATATTGGCCTAAATATATATTATAGCAGAAAGTAAAAAATTATAGTTTTGTTTTTTCGAAAGTTGTTCCTTTTTTTTTTTTTTTTTTTTTTTGTTTACAGCGCAAAAAATAAAAAAAAACACGGAAGTGATCAAATACCGCCTTAAAGATCTATTTGTGGTGAAAATAAGAACATACATTTTCTTTGGGTGCAGCATCACACGACCGCGCAATTGTCGGTTAAAATAATGCAATGCCGTATCACAAAAAAAGGCCTGGTCAGGGAGGAGGGTAAATCTTTTCCGGAGGTCAAGTGGTTAAAATCTAACATAGAATTCTCAAAGGGGACTGAAGTTTTCCTGTTTACACCCTGTTCCAAATTATTATGCCAATGATATTTATACTCATTTACCTAAATAAATGATGTAAACAGTCAGCATAATTTTCATGTTATCAACTATTAAGAGTACAAATAAAATTTTATTGAACAAACCTCCTAATGATAAAAATAAATAAAAAATTCAAAATAAAAAACTTACAATGCACTGTTCCAAATTATTATGCACAGTAAGTTTCAAAACACTTCAGAGGTTGTAAAGAACTGAAAATTGTCATTTGTTGTGTTTGCAGCATATTTACTGAAATCAAAAGCTATTTCAATCAAACTTGAACAACATTTTAGCTTTTTAAACATTTTAACAGGTCACGATACATTTTAACCACTTGCCGCCCACCCTATTGCGGATTGACGGCGGCAAAGTGGTTTCAAAATCCTGACTGAACATCATATGACGTCCTCAGGATTTTGAGCCGCTGCGCGCCCCCGGTGGCGAGCATCGCGGCGATCGTTGCTGCGGGGTGTCAGTCTGACACCCCGCAACACCGTTCTAGGTAAAGAGTCTCCGACGGAGACTCTTTACCACGTGATCAGCCGTGTCCAATCACGGCTGATCACAGTGTAAACAGCAAAAGCCGATCATCAGCTTTTCCTCTTTTGCGTCTGTCAGACGCGAGTAGAGGAGAGCCGATCGGCTGCTCCTCTGACAGGGGGGGTTTGTGCTGATAGATTATCAGCGCAGCCCCCCCGAGGATGCCCACACTGGACCACCAGGGATGCCACCAGACCACCAGGGATGCCAGCACCAGGTATGCCACCCTAGACCACCAGGGATGCCAGTTAGTGCCCCCTAATGGATGCCAATCAGTGCCCACAATGGATGCCAATCAGTGCCCACAATGGGCATCACTGATTGGCAGGCATTATTGTTTGGCACTGATAGGCGGCACTGATGTACTGTAATGGATGCCAATCAGTGCCCATTCGTGCCACCTATCAGTGCCCATTCGTGCCGCCTATCAGTGCCCATTCGTGCCGCCTATCAGTGCCCATTCGTGCCGCCTATCAGTGCCCATTCGTGCCGCCTATCCGTTTCCATCCATGCCGCCTATCCGTGCCACCTATCAGTGCCGCATATTAGTGCCCATCATCAGTGCCGCATATTAGTGCCACCTCATTGGTGCCACCTCATCGGTGCCCGTCAGTGCAGCCCCATCAGTGAAGGAGAAAACTTACTTATTTAAAAAGTTTTGTAACTGAAACAAAAAAAATACTTTTTTTTTTTCAAAATTTTCGGTCTTTTTTTATTTTTTTTTGCAGAAAATTAAAAATCCGAGAGGTGATCAAATACCACCAAAAGAAAGCTTTATTTGTGGGGATAAAATGATAAAAATTTAGTTTGGGTACAGTGTAGCATGACCGCGCAATTGTCATTCAAAGTGCAACAGCGCAGAAAGCTGAAAATTGGTCTGGGCAGGAAGGTGTATAAGTGCCCAGTATGGAAGTGGTTAACATAGGACCCCTTATTTGATGGCAGCTTCACAAGCCTTGCATCCATTGAACTTGTGAGTTTTTGGACAGTTTCTGTTTGAATTTGTTTGCAAGATGTCAGAATAGCCTCCCAGAGCTGCTGTTTGGATGTAAACTGCCTCCCACCCTCCTAGATCTTTTGCTTGAGGATGCTCCAAAGGTTCTCAATAGGATTGAGGTCAGGGGAGGATGGAGGCCACACCATGACTTTCTCTCCTTTTTATCGCTATAGCAGCCATTGATGCAGAGGTATTCTTTGCAGCATGAGATAGTGCATTGTCATGCATGAAGATGATTTTATTACGGAAAGCATAGTTCTTCCTTCTGTACCAGGGAAGGAAGTGGTCAGTCAGGAACTCCAAATACTTTGCAGAGGTCATCTTTACACCTTTGGGGACCCTAAAGGGGCCAACAAGCACTCTTCCCATGATTCCAGCCCAAAACATTACTCCACCACCGCCTTGCTGACGTCGCAGCCTTGTTGGAACAGGGTGGCCGTCCACCAAACATCCACTACTCCATCCATCTGGACCAACGAGGGTTGTACGGCACTCGTCAGTGAACAGGACTTTTTGAAAATTTAGTCTTCATGTATTTTTCTGCCCAATGCAGCCGTTTCTGCTTGTGAGCATTGGTTAGTGGTGGCCGAATGGAAGGTTTATGCACAGTTGCAAGACTCTGGAGGACTCTACACCTTGATGTCAGTGGGACCCCAGAGGCACCAGCAGCTTCAAATATCTGTTTGCTGCTATGTAATGGTGTTTTAGCAGCTGCTCTCTTGATCCGATGCATGGATGTGGCAGAAATCTTCCTCAATGTGCCTTTATCTGCACGAAACTCGTCTGTGCTCTGAATCAGCCACAAATCTCTTATTAGTGCGATGATCACGCTTAAGTTTTCGTAAAATATCTAATGTTTTCATACCTCGTCCAAGGCATTGAACTATTTCACTCTTTTCGGCAGCAGAGAGATCCTTTTTCTTCCCCAAATTGCTTGAAAATGGTGCTCTGCTTAAAGCGGAGCTCCGCCGGAAAAAAAAAATTAAAAGCCAGCAGCTACAGCTACAACAGCTGCTGGCTTTTAATATTTGGACACTTACCTGTCCTGGAGTCCAGCGATGTCCGCAGCAGAGGACGAGCGACCGCTCGTCGCTCTGCTGCTCCCTCCGCCATCCTCGCTGAGGGAACCAGGAAGTGAAGCCCTGCGGCTTCATGCCCGGTTCCCTACGGCGCATGCGCGAGTCGCGCTGCACCGTTCTGATTGGTGCTCCTGTGTTCTGGGAGCCGAGTGTCTCCCAGAACACCAAGGGAAGTCTGCGGGAAGTGACGTAACTCCCGCAGATTTCCGGAGACAGGACTCCCGGATGTGGGTGAAAATACCTGTCTTAGACAGGTATCTTCACCCCCCTCCCCCCTGAAAGGTGTCAATTGTGACACCGGAGGGGAGGAGGGTTCCAAATAGCAAAAGTTGCTATTTAGGGTGGAGCTCCACTTTAATAATGTGGAACACCCTCCTTTAGTAGTTTTTCCTTTTTAATTGGGCTCACCTGGCAATCTAATTATCACAGGTGTCCGAGATTGTTTTCAGTGATCAAAAGAGCCCTGAGACACAATGCCATCCATGAGTTAAACTGAAAAAACTAAATATTTAATCTTTGTGACACTGAAATCGAATTTGCATAATAATTTGGAACAGGGTGTATTTCAGAACTAAAAAAAAGTTAGCGTTGCACGTGCACGGTTTGCAGTAATACAGAGTAATCGTAAACAAAGTTGTTTGTGAGCCTTGCATGACTATTTATTGAAATGGCAGGAAAACTGATCAGTGCTTTTCTCTTTTTTTCTTAACTGTACATCATCATAGTAACGTCTTCTGATTTCTCTCCTCTTCTCAGGTGTCTAGAGCTGCTGAGAGTACGATTGACCATGTGTTTGACATCCACGTAGAGAACGTGAAAGGCCTGACCCCTCTGCAGTCCACCGTGTGGGGAGAAGCGGACTGCTATGTTCAGTATTACTTCCCTGTGCAAACCCCGGTCACCGGACTAGAAGCTGAACTGCCAGAGAGAAGTATGCGAACTACAGGCATAATTCCTTTTAATATTCAGTACCAGCTAAAAAGGGGGATTTCAAGCTAACCTGTCATTACAGTGGAAACCCAAACCCATCCACCCTGCTCTGTGCTAGGTACCATCCGGAGTTTACCCTTGGCTCCGCTACCTGCTGCCCCTATCTCTAATGCTGAAAAGACGCTGGCAAACACAGACCATAATCGGCATTGTTGTACATGAAAAAAACTGAAGCCTCACGCCACAAGTTCATCCGGTTTACAGTAACTTCATTCTTCCAGCACTGAGGACACTCCGCTCGCAGCTTCTGCTGCAATGTGTTTCATTCCCTGCTGGTTCCTAAGGCCCGTACACACGATCGGATATTCTGACAACAATTGTGTGATGGACATGTTTTGTTGGATAATCCGACCGTCTGTACGCTCCATTGGGCAATTGTTGTCGGAAATTCCGACAACAAGTCTTGGATGGCCATGCTCTCAAATTGTCCTACAACAAATGTGTTCCGTCGGATTATCTGTTCGTGTGTACACAAGTCCGTCGGAATAAAATCCAAAGTACAAACGCGCATGCTCCGAACCAATGCTAACCATAAGACAACATTAGCAGAAGTTCCCCGAAGGGTGGCGCTAAAGAGCAGAAAAACCATGTCGTTTCATGAATGTAGGCAGAAAAAGTTCTGCCGTCTGTATGCAGAACAAGTTCATGGCCAACGCCCTTCGGACAAAAATCCACGGATTTGTCCGATGGAAATCCAATTGTTTGTATGAGGCTTTAGTTGTAAAACCTAGAGTTTTAAGCTCCAGTAGCGGCTGGTGGGTTCTTCTTTTGGGGGGACAGCAAACAGTGGCGGCACTGAGACCATAATAAAAGGTCTGGTGTCACCCCAACTTCACCTCCATCCCCAATTCAATGCATATGTACAAAGGATTCGCCCTGGGACTTTGAGTAAGGTGAGTATGGTTAGCCAAAAAACTGTGGCGGCACTGAAACGGCACACACCACCCTGGCACTTAACCGTTTCTTTGGGGGGGCTGTGGTGTCCTCTCCTGGAGTGCGGCCAGCGGCCATGGTGGCTCCGGTGTCTGCTCCTCCAGCTTCCTCTGTGTGTCTCCCATTCCGCCAAAGCTCTAGGTATACAATAGGATCGCCTAACGCTTTGGCCAATCGGGAAACATGTCTCACAGACCTGCCTCTTGATTGGCGGGGAGGAACTTTAGTGTGATAATAGCGAAAATGTATTCGCTATTGTCACACAACTGGATGGGCTTGGAGCCCAATGCTATGCGCTCCGAGGTCACCCTTTTTTGAAGCCTATTAGAGCTCTGATTGGCTGCTTAAAAAAAACAAAAAAAATACCCACCCTGCATTGGAACCCATGGTCCGGCGCCACTGATGTGTAGATGAGAGGGCTGGACGCATATTTAGAGGATGCGGTGCCCATGTGCCCTCTATGGACAGGTCACCACTGGTAGGCTCTATGGTTAGGATATAGCAGGGGGTAAAATGCATCAGTAAGCAAGCTGTGAATGGAGTGTCTTCAGTTTTGCTGTTGGACAAATAAAGGTACTTTGAACAGGATGGACTTGTGGTATGCCGCTTCACATGCTTGCAAGTGTATATGAGTGGGGAAGTGGTGCATAGTGGAGGCAACCAGCATGAGACCTGGGAGCTGTATCTCAGACTCCTGTAACTTTTTTTTTTTTTTTTTTTTTTTTTTAAAGTGGTTGCCTACCATCGACAAATGTTTACAAAATTATAAAGATTTTATTAAAGCATGATTCAAAAACATCAAAGGGAAAAAGACACAATATGTCCATTATGGAAGAAAGATATAACATATGTTACTCTAGGTCTGCCTCAAGGGCTGCGAAGCCCAATGGTGACCACTACGCGTTTCGACTCGGTGTTCTTCAGGGAGTTCTGGTGGACAGAGATAGTAGTAAGTTCTATAAAACAATAACAACATATAAGAAATTAAAATATTCAAAAGCATACATAACCAATACGTAATTATGCATATCTTCAAAATATTGGTTTACAGTTTCAACTTGCAAGAAATCATCAAGAGATTGAGCAATCTTATAGCATCGCCGGAGGACATCCAAATGCCCATCTATCAATGGATAGCACAAGGGATAGAAGCCTAATAATATAGAAGGTGTCATAAATGAAAAGGATAATTGAAATAGAATGCAGGTCAGACCAAAAATGATCCCAGAACACCATTGGTACTTAATCATGAGTCGAATTGGGACCAAAAAAGAATATATATATATATATATATATATATATATATATATATACATATATATATATATATATACACACATATAGGACATATTGTGTCTTATTCCCTTTGATGTTTTTAATCATGCTTTAATAAGATCTTTAAAATTTTGTAAACGGTTACTGGTAGGGTTGCACCGATACCACTTTTTTAAGACCAAGTACAAGTACCGATACTTTTTTCAAGTACCTAATGATACTGATTACTGATACTTGTGACAGTGGCACTAATATGCAGCACTAATGACGCGTGGACTGTCAGTAGTTTTATTTATTTTTATTTTTTTTGTTTTTATCATTTTTTTTACAATGCTTCCTTTTTTTGGGGGGGGGGGGGGAGTGGATGGTGTCAGTGTTTTTTTTTTTTTTTTTTTGAATTTTTACAAATTAACCTTTTTAAATATTTATTACAATTCTTTATTTTTTTTATCAGCCCTGTTTGGGGGCTTTGGTGAGATATTACATCTCCCGTTTGAGACAGAGCAAGGGACTGAGGACACAGATTCCCCAGTCCCTTTCTCTGCAGCTTTATCTGCACTGAAGATGAATGGAGAGGAGACAGCGGCTCCTCTCCATTCATAAACGGAAGCATCGTAAACACAGATTACGATGCTCAGTTATGAATGGACAGTCAGTGATCACTGGCTCTGTTCATTCGGAAAAGGAAGGAGCCGGTAAATGACAGATTTATCAGCTCCTTCCTCCGCTCTCCATCCTGACAGATTGAGGACGGAGGGGGATACAGAGGGGGGACTGGAGGAGGATACGGGACAGTCGGGGGTGATCGATGTGGCGGTGGGGTGAGTTACAAGCACCGATCCCCCTGTATAGATTTCAATAAAGCAGCCGAAAGCCGCGTGAGGGAGAGGAGGAGAAGCGACTGTCGGCTGCTTTATTGAAATCTATACAGGGAGATCGGTGCTTGTAACTCTCCCCACCGCCACACCGATCACCTCTGACTGCCTTGGTATCAGATTGAGCATCGGAGCATTTGCAGAGTACAAGTACTCGGGTAAATGCTCAGTATTGGTACCGATACTAGTATCAGTGAAACCCTAGTTACTGGTGCCTCAAAGTTAGGCTTCGTGGGCCATATTTCTATCCTTACAAGTTCACTTAAAGGCCAAAATAAAAAATTCTCCCTTGCAGTGGGGTAGTACCCATACTACAAAGTTTAACGGATTGTTTGGATCTAGGAGGCATAGAAAAGAAGATTTGACTGCTCTCCTGCGCTGCTAGACTGGTCCCCAAAGTGTCTTCTCCATCCAGCAGTCTGGGGTCCTGACATCTTCAAGACCAATGCTGGGCCTATAGCCCTGCATTAGACCTGATGACGCTGATGGACAGCCCACAGCTGCAGCATGGTGGAGCGCAGTCTGCCGGGGGAAGTAAAAATTATTTTACTCTCCTTCTAGAATAAATGAGCGGTTAAGATTTGCAGTGCAGGCACAACTCCACCGCAAGGGAGAATTTTTAGATTTCCTGAAGTTCGACTTTAAATGGTAACCCCACTTTTCCAAGGACTGTGTTTGGCCTCCACACTCCCTATCAGCCTTCTGTAGGTTAGTGACTGAGAGATTGCAGAATAAAGGTACGGTCACTGAGTTCCTCTCTGCCTTTCTTTATATTTCAGGTATCAGCCTGAAGCCTGTGCGGACAGCCACCACCCTGTGTGTACCGGATCCTGTCTTCAATGACCGGCAAAGCCACACTCTGGTGGCCCCTTCAGACAGCCCAGTGCAGAGGCTGCTGCTCAGTGCATACTCCATGCAGGGTCTTTCCGGAGGAGGAGGGGTGACGTTCGAAATGTGGTGTCGGTAAGGTGCCCGGACAAATGAGAACACAACAGATCATCATATAGTAAAATAACATATATAGTACAGCGGTACCTTGGATTACGAGCATAATTCGTTCCAGAAGAATGCTTGTAATCCAAAGCACTCGTATATCAAAGCAAGCTTCCCCATAGGAAGTAATGGAAACTCAGATAATCCGCTCCAGTGGCACTGCTAGTGTATGCAGTACCGCATGCATAGGTGTGCGCAGTCTGTTGCATTAGGGTGTGCACCTGAAAGCTCAAAAATACGGTACCGATCTCTCACTGAGTTCATTCAGAAAGGGAAGGGGCCGGTTAATGATATGACCCCTTCCCCCACTCATCCTGAAATATCATCTATGTGTGCCCACTGCAGTAGCCAATGGGAGAGGAGGGGACACCGGGCAGCAGGAGGAATCTGCACTGCAGGGAGTGATTAAGGTGTGCCTGGACACACCTGGCACACCCTGTGCGCACGCCTATGACCGCATGTAACCAGAGGTGAGGGGGGGCGGCGACGAAGACATTCAGAAACACTCGGAGAGCACTTGGAGCCGCTTAGATGCACTCGGAGAGGCTCGGAGACACTCAGGAACGGAGTGTTTCCAAACGGCTCCGTGTGTCACCGGCACCACCGCACCTCTGGCCAAATGCAGTACTGCACACCCCAGAGACTTGAATCCTGCTCGTTTTGCGAGACAATGCTCGCAAACCGAGTCAGGATTTAAAAAATAATAGCTCTTATTGCGAAACGCTCGTAAACTGCATTACTCGCAATCCGAGGTATTACTGTATATCATATCAAGAATGTTACTTTTACTCTATTTAGGCCACATTGTTATCCTTTTCCATTTGTGAGCCTTTCCTATAATTTATTGGAAGTGGTGTTGTTACTTTGCCTGCCGTGTGTGTTTGTATATTCTCCAGAAACTGACTTTACCAATCGGAGTGTTAAAGTGCACCTGTCACATTGCAGTTGACCTAAAGAGCATAATTTTAAAGATATTCTGTCTCTTTTGAAACACTTTAGTATCACTTTACCTTAGGCCCGGTTCACACAGAGGCGGCACAACTTTGGGGGCGACTCGGCGACGCGATCTCAAGACGATTTGAGAGGCCCGGTTCAGGCGATTTGCATAATGACTTCTGTATAGAAGTCAATGCAAGTCGTCCCGAGTCGCCCCACAAAGTAGTACAGGAACCTTTTTCTAAGTCGGAGCGACTCGAGTCGCTCCTATTAGAACGGTTCCATTGAACAGCGCGGGACGGGACTCGTCAGGCGACCGAGTTGCCCCTATGTGAACCGGGCTTTAATTTAAACTGATTGGTAAACGCACACAGTTTCATTTACATTATCCCTTTTATTTCTATATATGGATGATGGCACTATAATTGTTTTAATAAGTACCTTTTTCCTAATCGATCTACAGCTGCCACATGACCCAACTCTCTCCCAGCCTGTCTGCAGGGAAACATAAGCAGGAGGAGCTTCTAGTCCTCTTCTGCTGGTCACATGTTCAATATAAATAAAAAAAACATCCTTTGGAATACAGAGTAAAATAAATTCTTAATATCAAACTGTTTGTTTATTTTAAATTGTCATACAAATATATATTTGAAATCAAATATTTTATATTTTGTGGAAGATGCATGGTGTGGGTGGATTTCTGCCAGTCACAGGCTGCCTCAGGCCCCTCCAGCCTGTGTCTTAGAATAACAGGGAGGCAAAGCCTCCAATAATCTACATATAATATCCCACCCCCATTGTATTTATCTGGTTAGTGGTCATGGAGGGGGGAGGGAGGGAGTGGGCTGTCATTTACCACTGTGTATACATCCACATGTGTGACTCTATAGTCACATGGGCTGCTCAGATGTTATAGGGAGGAAATGCTCAGGGTAGAAACTCACTGATAACTGAGCATGTGCAGAGTTGCCAACACTGCTCTGCAAAATCCCCAACAACAGCAGGATCAACCAGGATTTTTGCAGAATACAGAAAACAAATCTCATAGTGACTGGATATGAACGCCATTTATTGATCGTTTTTTTATGATGTGGGTCTAGTGACACATTAGGAATTACTTCTATATGTTTTTGCTATTATTCTCTCCATTCAGAGCTTCGTCTTCTGTTAAAATGGTTGATAAAGGTAAAAAAATGTTTTACCTTTTTAAGTGATTGTAAACCTTTTATTTATTCATTTAAATAACAAACATGTTATACTTACCTCCACTGTGCAGCTCGTTTTGCACAGAGTGGCCCCGATCCTCCTCTTCTGGGGTCCCTCTGCGGCTCTCGCGGCTCCTCCTCGTATCAAATAACCCCCTAGGAAAAGGTGCTCTCCAGAGGGTTACCTTGCGGCGCGCTCCCGAGTCCAGCATTTGCATCAATAGACGTGAATTCCAGACTCGGCCCCACTCCCCGGCACTCGCGTCATTGGATTTGATTGACAGCAGTGGGAGCCAATGGCTGCGCTGCTATCAATCTATCCAATCGAGAGCCAGGACCCCGTGGAGAGAGGGACAGCGCGTCTCCACTGAGGGAAATACAGGGCTCAGGTAAGTGAAACGGGGGGGGGGGGGGTCACTGACAGAAGTTTTTTCACCTTCAGGCATAGGATGCATTGAGGTGAACAAAACACGAGGGTTTACAACTCCTTTAATGCATTACACTGCTTTACATACACTGTTAGAAATTTGCTCCTTCAAATGTTCTCATCGCCGCCTTAACCCCCACCCCTAATGATTAGCAAATGATGGATTCAACGTTCTTAAAACAAAAGATTTCTAATGACATTTTACAAAATTTTACTATATACCCTGGCATTCAATACTACAGCAACCTGTTATAAACAGATTTCCGGGCATGTCTGTGGGCAGTGCCAAAGTCTGTATTATTTCCCTGGTCATCAAACCTCGGCTGTAGTCCTGTGAAGGGGGTGGGGGGGTTTCCTTGATGACTTGGACCATTTGATGTGCCAATTAGGAAGTACTGAGCATCAAGGGAACTGGAAGAGGTGCGCTTGGTCATTGGGTGATACTGAGAAATGATGGTATTTTATGGCAGGGGAGAGTGCACTTGGTTTATCACTGCACATCTGGAACTAAAACTATATGATGCTCAGTTTTAATAATTTTTCCTAGTTTTGCACAAATTTTCAAGCAGAACCAAAGTACAAAATGTCTTTATTGAATTTCTAAGCTGATTATAAATGCAGACGTTGTATTGAATATGTCTTCTTTGTATCCCTGGCAGGTACTATTACCCCAATGTCAGAGACCAGATGGTGGCTAAAGGCGTGCTTCCGTTGTCCCGTCTGTGTGCTATGGTGACGATGCATCATCGGGAGGAAGTGGGGATCCAGGCTTTCTGCCTGCCGCTTACACTGAGAAGTGAAAACCCAGCCGAAACTCGTACTCCCTCCTCTGGTAGCTGCAACTTTTTTTCAATTCTGTATCTTCATAAAGTGATGCTAAAGGTTTGATTTAAAAAAAATAAAATAAAAATAACAAACATGTCATACTTGCCTCCACTCTGCAGTTCGTTTTGCACAGAGTGTCCCCGAACGCCGTCTTCTGGGGGCTCTCGCGGCTCCTCCCCGCATGAGATAATCCCCTAGGAGAAGTGCTCTCCCGGGGGGTTCCCTTGCGGGCGTGCTCCAGTGTCCAGCATTTGGCATCCATAGCCACCGAATGCAGGACTCTGCCCCGCCCCCCGGCGCCTGCGTCTTTGGATTTGATAGCAGCGCAGCCATTGGCTCCCGCTGCTGTCAATCAATCTATCCGAGAACCCCGGGCAGAGAGACAGCGCGTCCTCACCGTGGGACATTCTATGGCTCAGGTAAGTAAAACAGGGGGGGCTAGGGGACCGGTGACTGACAGAAGTTTTTACACCTTAATGCATAGGATGCATTAAGGTGAACAAACATGAGGTTTTACAACCCCTTTAAAGTAGATCTATGGCCAAAACTTTTTTTTTTCATTTTAGATCAAGGAAGGGGTTATAACCCTTGTCAGATTTTTTTATTTTTTTTTTCACTTCCTGTCAGTTCCTGTCCCATAGCCAAGCAGGAAGTGAGCAGAAATCCCTGCAAATTAAGGGAATTCCCCCAGGTCACCAGAACAAGTGTCCCCATTGGAAGATTTCCCATCTATTAGTTTTCTGGGGACAACCCAAAATTTGGTATTTTCTTTTACTTTCCAATGATAATGGTGAACAGGACAAATGGAGAGTGGGAATCTCCGTAACAGGGGCACAGACAGAAATAAAAACCTGACCAGTTTTCTAATCCCTCTCCACTCTATCCAAAACGAATAAAAATATTTTGCCTTTAGTTATACTTTAACCTCCTTATGATCTACTGAGGGCGGCACAGTGGTGTAGTGGGTAGCACTCTCACCTAGCAGTAAAAAGGGTCACGTGTTCGAATCCCAATCACACTACTAGTATGACACTACCTGCCTGGAGTTTGCATGTTCTCCCTGTGACTGCGTGGATTTCCTCCGGGTACTCTGGTTTCCTCCCACACTCCAAAGACATGCTGGTAGGTTAATTGGCTTCTGTCTAAATTGGCCCCTAGTGTATCAATGTGAGTTAGGGACCTTAGATTGTAAGCTCCTGGAGGGCAGGGACTGATGTGAATGTATACTACATGTGTAAAGCACTGCATAAATTGACAGCGCTATATAAGTACAGAAGTACCTGAAATAAAAAATTTCAAAAAACAATAAATGATAGGTACTTATATAGCGCTGTCAATTTATGCAGCGCTTTACACATGTAGTATACATTCACATCAGTCCCTGCCCTCCAGGAGCTTACAATCTAAGGTCCCTAACTCACATTGATACACTAGGGGCCCCACCTTAGTTTTTGGAAGGGCAGATCCAGAGGTCAGGGCTAAATGTACAGTCTGGGCCTAGAATCCAAAGTAGCTTCACATATCCTGGTCAGGATATGCACAGGCTATTGCTCTCCCTGAACACCCATTCTGACAGCTAGCAGGGGGGATCTTCAGCCCCCCCCCCCCCCCCACCGTTACAATCTGCAAAAAGGTAGTGTTCACTAGGTCCTACAGCCTTTGTGACTGTCGGCTTGTAGTTCTCAATGAACTACCACAGCACTGTTGAGCACTGTGGTAGTTCAGTAAAGTAGAAGTCCATCCCAAAGCTAAAATCCCTGCATCTACAGACATCCACGATCTAACACTAACCTGCGTAGCCCTTTAAAGAAGAAATCGGTATACATAACTTTTTTGAAGCCGATCCGACCCGATCTCACGCTGAGCTGTGGCTGCGGAGGCGGGTGCAGAGGACTCAGCCGACAACGGACGCCCCCATAGTAAGTCTATGGGTGACGTCACTCCCCATTCATTTTACAGCCATCGTCGACTGAGTCCTTTGCAGAGCTTCTGCCGCTGGAGACCGGATTGGTTTCAGAAAAGGTATGTATACCGATTTCTTCTTTACAGGGCTAGATTAGTGTTAGATCGTGGATGCCTGGTCATATCGGAGGTACGGCTAGACAGATGCACAGACAGTCTGCAGGACCGTGTCATTACAGGTAAAAAATCTGCATTTATTATTATTATTTTATTTGTAATAAACCTGTAAAGCATTGCACCCACGATCAGCAAATAGCGAGTGTAATAAATTGACAGGTCCATTACAAAAAAAAAAAATGCATATCATTTTTATTTTTTTTACCTGTAAAAAAAAAAAAAAAAAATGAGCATTTAGTATGTTTTTTTGTAAAGCTTAACCTATCCATTAAAAGGAAACCTGTAATGAAAGTAATATACATACTGCAATTGTTGACCTACTGAAAATGTTAGTTTCACTGACTAGTATTAGGGAGTGAGGGGTGGTGGCAGGCCAGAGTTTGACCGCAGAAGCTGAGGAAGATATTTAGAGCACCCTGAGTTTTGTTAACAAAAAGACAAGATTATTGGTGGATTTGAGCGGTCACATGGAGGTGTTTGCTCTTAGGACTTGGGGCCAATATAGAGATGCAGTCGGCTACACTGTGAGATGTACATTTATTTCAGTAGATAAATGCTCTTTACTGCACACGTTGACCGTACTCTGTTACGGCTGATATAAGGACCGTATGCGCTGGCAACTGAACACATGGGGGTTGATTTACTAAAGGCAAATCCACTTTGCACTACAAGTGCACTTGGAAGTACAGTCACTTTAGACCTGAGGGGAAGATCTGAAATGAGGGGAAGCTCTGCTGATTTTATCATCCAATCATGTACAAGCAAAAATGCTGTTTTTTTTTTTTCCTTGCATGTCCCCCTCAGATCTCCAGTGACTTCACTTCCAAGTGCACTTGTAGTGCAAAGTGGATTTGCCTTTAGCAAATAAACCCCTTAAGCCCTGTACACACGATCGGATTTCCTATGGATTTTAAACCGATGGATTTTTCCATCGGAAATCCGATGAAGCTGACTTCCATCAGTCTTGCCTACACACCATCAGTCAAAAAACCGAACGCCATGACGTAAAACACTCAGACAAGCCAAGAAAAATTAAGTTCTATGCTTCTGAGCATGCGTCGACTTGATTCTGAGCATGCGTGGGTTTTTTATCCGATGGAGTTCCCCACAGACGATAGTAATTTGCTATTGTTTTTTTTTCCATCAGATAAATTTAAAACATGTTCTATTTTTTAACACCAATGGAAAAAAGACCGATGGGGCCCATACACGATCGGTTTGTCCGATGAAAAAAGTCCATCGGACTGTTTTCATCGGTAAAACC
This sequence comes from Rana muscosa, assembly GCA_029206835.1. Classification (NCBI taxonomy): domain Eukaryota; kingdom Metazoa; phylum Chordata; class Amphibia; order Anura; family Ranidae; genus Rana; species Rana muscosa. The sequence continues at coordinate 1,084,226,567 of CM055117.1, read as the reverse complement.
GATCGTGTGTACAGGGCTTTAGACTCTTAGATGCAGCAGATCATTGCCATTTGATATTGAAGATCGGTCAAAACAGTGTTGCCTAACTGTCACTTTGTAAAATTAATAATCTGTCTCTATGGGTCCAGTGCTGATCATACCACTAATTGCTTAATATTGCCCTCTTTCCAGGTCTACTCAATGTAAATGTGACCTACAGAAGATCGGTCAGAAGCCCGGTTGGTGTATTGGCTACACGCATGGTCTCCATATCTGTTCAGATCCATCGAGCTACAGGGCTCCAGGCTGCTGCCAGGTACAGCTTACCCTTCTCCAATTTCTTTGTTCTCCAAGCCATATATTAAAGTTTGGGGGTAATAACAACTGCGGTAGGTGCTCCTGGACCACATGTAAAGCCGTTTTTGGAAGTAAACCTAAAGTCTTTATCCCTTTCAAGGTAAACAAAATGCTTCCAGCAGCAAACAAAAATTGTTTAATTTCTTTAAAACTACAAAATAAAAGTCCACGTATCTTCAGCACAAAATAACATCAACAGTGATTCATTCACACAAGGCTTTTACCCACAGGAAGTATAGTACAGCCCAAGCACATTTAAGCTGGGTTCACACCATCTTTGCATGCAGTGATCACCATTTCAGGTCCGACTTCAGCCCAAATTTTGGGTTGAACTCGGACCTGAAATGGACCAAAAGACGCACAGGACTCCTGTGCAAATTCGCACCGGAGCCGCAGCGAAGATATGTGAACCATAGAGAGCCAATCAAAATCTCCTGCTATTGCGAATTGGATGTGGGGAACCCACATCCAATTCACAATAGTGTCAACTCAGCCTAAGGCAGCTCCCAGCAGTAAATTCAAACAAGGAAGACACACCGCTCCAGGTGAGCAATCACTACAGTACGGATGCGCTGGGTGAAAGCCACGGCTCGCCACCGTCGATCAATAGGAAGAAAAGAACGGCTGCACACCACAGAGACATTCCAACGATTTTTTCCAAAAATTGAAAATGACAGTTAACAAAGACAGTGTTGGCTGTCACTTGCTATTTTTGGAATAAAATCGTTGGAAGGTCCCTGTGGTGTGCAGCCGTTCTTTTCTTCCCAACAGTAAAGCAATACAGTACTCCAGACACTTGTTTGTTCTCTACTCCCTCACCTCTCCCAGGAGCTTTCTATCTTTAAGGGCCTCTTCCTGCAGGTAGGTTACATTTTTCGGGACCAGTGTCCCTGTAAGCAGAGTTGAAGGTTCTTTCCCACCCAAATATCTCTCCAAACCTCAGAATTCTGGGTCCCAAATGAGGATTTACCAAAGAGACCAGTCCTCTCCCCTCTGACCAGACTACCCAAAAACCCCTCACCCTGCATGAGTACACCAACGATATACCAGTCAACTCCCTTAAATGGACCACAACCCAAATATGGGTGAAATATAGCGTACATCCAGCGACACATCCTTGGCTTCCTGTATAATATATAAATAAAAGCGTTGATTGGAGGAGCTGAGAACCTCTGACAGAGGCTCTTATATGCAGGCACATGGATAAGCATAATCTAAAAGTATGAGGCATGTAGGCTTTGATCCTTCTTTGTATTTCCTAATGAACGGCGGTTGGACAGATACTGTCCAAATAATTTTTTACAATAATTCAGTATTTGCATATCAAACGGTTTTGACAATTTTAGAGTTAAAGCTGAACTTCAGGTAAACAGCTGAAAAATCCATATACAAGCGTTTTTTTTTTTTTTTTTTGTTTGTTTTTTTACCTATCATTGCATTGGTATTTCTTAGAAGCCAGTCTTGTGATCCAGACACCCCTGCTAGACACCTACTAATCAACCTTCACTGCAGCAGCACAGCTTGATTAAGGACACGCCCCTTGCCTGCCAATTGGACAGTGCAGGAGCAGCAGCAGTTTAATGAGGTCTTCCCTCTGTTCACTCTGCGGTCTCCCCATGTCCCCACTGCACATGTCCCCACTGCACATGTCCCCACTGCACATGTCCCCACTGCACATGTCCCCACTGCACATGTCCCCACTGCACATGTCCCCACTGCACATGTCCCCACTGCACATGTCCCCTGCAGCAGAGTCTTCGAGTGCTCCCCGCTCTCTGTAGGTCTTTTTGTACAGGATTTCATACGGGAGAAAAGCTTGCAGGAATTTTGTAAAGGAGAAGTACAGCCAAAGCTCATTTGGCTGTTCTTTTCCTGTGGATGAAGCCCGCTGTCGGCTGACGTCACAGAGCCGTTCCAGGCTCGGGCAAGATCTTGACAGTGGAGTCGGGATCCGCTCACATGCCTGAACCGGCACCCAGCTCAGCATCTCAGCAAGCCGCTAAGAGCCTGAGCTGTCCGCTTCCACCCCTCCACAGCCCAGCGCTCCAGTAAGCATGATGGGGCAGAGCAGAGAGCTGCTGACTGCCAGTAAGCAGATCTCTGCTCAGGGACCTCTGAGAACCAAGCAATCAGCAGTGTTTGATCGCTCAGTTCTCAGTGTTAGAGGTGCCGGGGGACAGATGCAGCATTGGACTAATGCTGCATCCACCTAGGTAAGTATGAATCTTTAAAAAAAAAAAAAAAGTGGACTACTGGAACCCTTAGTAGTTATAAAAATCCTGCAAGCTCCTTCCGCAACGGAATTATCCCTTTTGGTTGGACAGTTTATTGGCCTTTTACACGTCATGTTATAATTTTCTATTTCTCTCAGGGCTCTCGCAGAAGAAGACCCGTCATTTCAGTACAGCGCAGAGGTCGGGGTGAACGCTTTTGTCATAATTCGCCCATCATTCTTGCCAGAGGTGGAAAGTCGCAACACGCGTACTGTGGCTCGCAGCTTTTGCCCTGAGTTCGACCATCATTCGGAGTTCCCCTGTAATATTTTGACTCAGAGGAGCAGTGGAGAGGCATGTAGCCTGGCAGAGATCCTTCACTCCTCCGAGATTGTACTGTCCATTCACCACCAGAGCGTCACATCTGGTAATCCGTCTCTCCTTAGCCTTGTCTGTGTTATTTGGAATGTACTGTTGATGATGTATCTTGTGGCAGCTTTGTCCAGTTTTATCCTTCAGTAAAGTGCATCCGGAAAGTATTCACAGCACTTCACTTTTTCCACATTTTGTTATGTTACAGCCTTATTCCAAAATGGAATAAATTCATTGTTTTCCTTAAAATTCTACAAACAATACCCCATAATGACAATGTGAAAAAAGTTTGTTTGTTTGAAATCTTTGCAAATTTATTAAAAATTAAACAAAAAACTTCTTTCACGTTGTCGTTATGGGATATTGTTTGTATAATTTCGAGGAAAACAATGAATTTATTCCATTTGGGAATAAGGCTGTAACACAACAAATTGTGGAAAAAGTGAAGCACTGTGAATACTTTCCGGATGCACTGTAGATGCAGGAGAATGAAGAGTTAAAGCAACCCTGTCACCAAATTAAAATTGCTCATAAAAGGGATTCCTGTTAAAAAGTAAGTGATTGATTTATCCCTCACTAAAGAGAAATCCCCAGCTGAAACCATCTTTAGAAACCGAGGAGTGGTGATCTCTTGGTCACTTCCAGTATTCAGTGGTTTCTCTCGCCGACCTTCATGTCACTACTGTGTCCTTCTAGTGACGTGAATGTTGGTTTGAGGAACTGGAGGGAGCAGGAGATATAAAATATTAAGAATGCTCTTTAAGAGAGCAACAGGAGAGGCAAGTATTCTGTTTTATGGCAATCTACGGTGCAGATTATGCTAGTGGGAGGCCATTTACCCTCAGTTTTTGTATAGCATGTATACAGGCAGACTACCATGTTCTTTTTCAGCTGTATGCCGTCATAGTCATGAAGACCCTGGCTGCCCAACCAAAATAATAAAATGCTATGTTCTGTCCCTGGATGGCAAAGCAATACGTTCTTTTTTCTGGTTCAATCATTTTTATTGCAGGTATGTCGTTGAAACGAGCAGTAATACAAAAAGCACCTAGTCAGCGGACACATGGGGCTATGACTGGTGACATGAGGAACACACAACATAAAGGAAGGAGGCAGGGCCTCCTTCTCAAACGTTCACAGTAAACCTAAATGTAACATATATGTGTTTTGGGGAAAACCCTGTCATTTGCAAAAGTAGCCAGAACATGTATGCCAATAACCCCATTCTAAGTAGTTCTGGACACCAATAAACAACTGAAGAGGGTTTTGGAACCCATCAAGAGAAAAAAAAAAAGAGAGCAAAGACAAGAAAGGAAGGTAAGGGGGAGAAAGGAAGAGTAGGGACCCGGAATCGCCTGACAATGGGTTCTATTTTAATACCCCCTTTCCTTCACTCCCCTGCTGCTCTGTTCACCTACCAGATGTTAGGAAAGGAAGCCCTATGTAATCTCTGAATTGGGCTAGTCAGAGCTTAAATAGGGCTGAGGACTCTCTCCTGGCTACTATGGCAGTAACAGGCAAATCACCAAGCATCCGAGAGTAAGGGGAGAGAGTCACATGCTTCTTCCAGTGGAGAAATGGAGCAGCGGGAGATTGAAAGAAATTGAACTTTGTAGTGCTGAGATGTATCAAAGTGAACTTCACACTGGACATAAAATAACGTTATAAATGTATTTATTTATTTTTTCAATGGATCAGAAACGTCCAAAAACACGAGCGGGCCGTGTTTTTGAGCGTTTATCGACATTTATCAGCGTTGGAGCGGTTTTACAGCTGAAAAACGTCTCTGAGAACCCACTAGTTTTGTTTGTTTTTTTTTACTGCTCAAAAACGCCACTGCCCAAAACTGCTTATAACAGCCTAAGTGTGCATGGACACATAGGATAACATGATGGGGAGTTTAATGACTGTATAAAAAAAACGTCTACAGCCAAAAACGGCTGCTGTAAAAACATCAAAAAACGTCCAGTGTGCATGAGGCCTTACTGCATTACAGTAGAAACAAACTTGTGATTTCCTCATTTATTTTGTATTTGTTTGTTTTATGTTCTGAGAGGCTCATTTCATTTTGCTAATAAATCTTTTTTTTGTCTTCAGCTGGTGTTAGTAATCATGGGATGGATGAATTTTACCATCTGGGTGTGGTGAGAATCCCTACTATGGATCTGCTCAGCAAAAGATCAGGTAATTGTGTTATTATGCATCCCATTACAGGTATTATTTATTACAGGTATTTATATAGCGCAGACAATTTATGCAGCGTTTCACATATGTGAATGTAGATAGATAGATCTATCCTATCTATCTATATATAATATATATTATCTCTCTCTATCTAGTGTGAGGGGGTTAGCTCGGCAGCGGGTGTGTGTGACCCCCGAGATGGGCTCCCCACACAAAAACAGGCCCAGCAAACGGAGGTTGTGGTTTTCAAAATCAAAAAGGTGCGGTTTATTTTCTATTTACAGTGACAAAACACAGCAAAGCAAAAGAAACATAAACAAAATAAATCCTGGTCAACTTGACCTCTGACTAAACATACAGGTTTCCTAACTAACAACTGGGATCAGCCTAGTGCTGTCCTAGTCCCTAAGTCCCTGGTTTTAAATGTCCAAGCAAATAGCCACACAGGCTTTGTCTCACCGCACAGGGGTTCACTCTCCCTAGACAGTCCACACAGGTCTGGGTCCAGGCATGAGCTAACATCTAATGAAGCTGGGAGTTCTTATAGAGGCCTAAATGAGCTGACAAGCTTCAGCTGGTCTCATCAACTCCCTGTCTGCACGACGCCCCACACTCTCCCTAGAGGTATGAGTCATCCATGAGCCCACTAGCCTCAGCTGGGCTTATACAACTCTCCACCTAGTTGTATAAGTCGGCGTAAAGCCTGAATCTGGGCGAAATATATCTACCCCCCTGGATGCAACCAGGTGACTTTACCTTCCTGCTGTCACACTAGATAGAGAGATAGAGATAGAGATATATATATATATCTCTATCTCTATCTCTATGCCCCTGAGCTCAAGGAATCAAGGAATTTACAATCTTAGGTCCCTAACTCACATTCATACACCTACTAGGGCCAATTTAGACAGGAGACAATTAACCGACCAGCAGGTCTTTGATGTGTGGGAGGAAACCGGAGTACCCAGAGGAAACCCATACAGGTACAAGGAGAACATGCAAACTCCAGGCAGGTAGTACTGTTTTGGGGATTTGAGCCAACAACCCTAGTACTCCCGAGCGGAAGGGCTAACCACTTAACCACTGTGCTGCCCTTGCTTCAGTAACCTCTTTAGAGATTAATCTTCGTAAAAAGCCAGTACTTGCATATTGCATCCTGATTTCACAGTATCCAAGGGTGCTCAGAAAAAGCATAAAGTAACAACTTCCCATGGTCACTGATTCTGGTAACCTACTGCCACCACTTGCACCTTGCAATTGACCCATCACTACAACAGCAGCCTTGTTAAATAGTTGTAAGGAACATGAGACATAAAGGGGCAATCCAGAGCCTGCCATGAAAACTGGTCAGTATTTGTGTTGCGGGTTTTCAGGGTCTTCTGGAGCTATGCAGGGAATTGGATTCAATACGCAGGAAATTGTAGAATACTGTTCTGTCTTTTCTCAAATTGCAGTAGGCGGCCATGTAAAAAGATTGCAACCAAGGGGACACGCACAACTGCAGAGCTCAGGCCATTTCTCCTCTGCCTTTTTAGCCGCTAATACACAAGGTTTGGATTAACATGTGCATGTTTATGTATCCGTATGAATCCGCTAACCAATTGAAAGGAACACGAGGCATAAAGGGGCAATCCAGAGCCAACCTTAAAAACTTGGCAGTGTATGTGTTGCAAAAGATGTCTGGCCATTTCTCCCCTGCCTTTTATATCCATTGGTACATTTTGGATTAACATGTGCATGTTTATGTATCAGTATGAAAATAAAAGTTGAATCACATGCGCTCATCCAACTGTCTTCTAATATCTGTAGTCAGATTTTATCCCTGTGAGCTTAAAAAAAAAAAATACTTAAAGTGGGAGTAAAACTCCCATGCATAATTTGTACCTATAGGTAAGCCTATGATGAGGCTTACCTATCGGTACTGTAAATATCACCTAAACGTGCACCGTTTATATTTATTGTACATGCAGCCGGTGACGTCACCAGTGCATGCGCTCTAAAGGAACGGCCACCTGTGCCGCTCCTTCAGAGTCCTGTACTTTTAGGAGGAGGCTCCCATGCGTATGCGTGGGAGTGACGTCATCACAACTCTGGCCACTCACACAGCCAGAGTCAGCGAACCTGGAAAGGAAGACCAGGTGAAGATGGAAGCCTTGTCAGTGGTGACAGCTCGCCGCTAGAAGGTAAGATGCACACTAGCACATTATGGCTTTACCTTGCAGGTTCCAAAAAAAGACACAGCGGTTTACTACCGCTTTAAAGAGACCCTGTCCCAGGATAAGCACCTTCGTTTTTATATTAATATAATCGTGTTTGATGTTTTGGACTCTTCTCTTTCCGGCTGCCCTCTGCTACTCCCACCACTTCACATCTAATGTATTTGACAGCTGAGGCTGTGTGCCGGAGAACTGCTCCCAGCCCCAGCAAATGTAAACAAACCGCACTGAAACTGTAATTGTAGCTGCTTTCCTGCACACAGCCTCAGTATAAGTAAAATGGTAGTGCTGAGAGAGCAGCACTATAGCATGAGGGAAGTAGCTGGTGGGGAAGGAGCATCAGAAGGTTGCAGGAAAGAGAAGAATCTGAAACACCCAATAGTATCAGATCCTCAGTCTTCCTCTACTTGTAACTCTGCAGTTTGTGTGATACAAACATTGCCCAAATGGGGCAATAGTAGTTACACATAAAGCACTATTATATCAATATTAAAAATTCAGTGTTTATACTGTTGATGGGGTCTATTTATAAGATTGTGCTTGAATGAATTCAGTCCCAGGTTGTACTAGATGCACAAAAATGGCAGAAAAACAACAAACAATCCTGCACATGAGATGACCATCGACCATTCAATAGTCTACAACGAAAGCACTGGCCTTGCTGCCCTTCATGGATAGGGGTGTCCTAGTAGCAAATGAAAAAAAAAGGAAAAAACAAGGGCGCACCAGCCTGGTGTGATATCATTTAGGAAAATGTATTTAAAATGAAAGCAATGAAAAGGTACTCGCAAAACTAGTACAAAAGTTCGCATTGTACAAACAGTGCCTTGGAAGCTGCAGCATGTGAACCCAAACCACACTTCGACCGATCAAGGAGACCGTGATGGGGCACACTATCGGCTGACGCGTTTCGAAGTATAAAACTTCTTTATCAAAGCCACCGTACTAGATGCAACTCTGCACAGTTCTTCTCTTCTTCAATTCCTTTGTCTTCAGTCTTAGATATTCATACTGTCTTTTCTTTTCCCAGGAATATCTGGGTGGTACCCAGTAATGTTACCCGCGGATTCCACTTTTTCTGGCACTGCAGGTGTCTTCAGCAATGTGGTTGGAGGTCTGGAGCTTTCAGTCAACTTTGCTCACCATTCAGACAGAGATCGAGTCCTGGAGGTGGCTCGAGGCTTAGGATGGAATGGTGTAGAGGAGGAAGTTGGTGGAAGTGTCAGAGATGGCTGGGAAAAGGAAGACTTGGTCAATCTTTCTGTCACAGTTCCCAAAATCTGGCTTCCGGTTCACTCTCTCTTGCTGGCTGGACACAAGCACATCCACAAGAAAACTTACTGCTACCTGCGGTACAAGCTGTACGATAGAGACGCAGTCTGCTCCCAGTTGAGAAAACCAGACTTCTCAGAAGATGGCCAACAGGCCACCGTAGTGTTTGAGCAGACTAGGAAGATAGAACTGATGAAGCATCAGCCATTGGTGTGGTACTTGCGAGAGGAGAAGTTGGAGATCCAGATCTGGCGCTCTTATGGGAAAGACACTACCGGGCCAAGACCTCAAGATACCGACCGCCTCCTTGGTTGTGCTTATGTAGACATGACGGCTCTGGCAGAGGCCACCTCCCCCCAGACCCTCTCTGTTAGCGGTAAGTCACATAAAAGTGGAATGATTGCCATCACAGCTTTCTCCCAAAATTATATTTTTTGCCTTTCGAATACAACAGTGACATATCTACAGGGCCGCCATCAGGGGGGTACAGGCAGTACACCTGTAAGGGGCCCGGATGTCAACCCCCCCCCCTTTTTTGTTCGTGGCACCCCCCGCTTCTCAACTTGCTACGGCAGCACCCCCCCCCCCCCCGGTTCTCCTCTGCCCCAGGGGGGGCCATGCCTGAAGCTGTGTGAGGGGCCCCAAAATTCCTGATGGCGGCCCTGCATATCTAGGTTAGCTTTATGTTAGCTGGGACTATTACTGCTATAATTTCTATGGAGACTCCATCAGGGAGTGGGTTAATGCCCAATATGGAACCAAAAACGTACGGTATTTTCTTTCTGGGGTGGAACAGATGTAGCCCTGTAGTCTAGCAGTAAACAAATGTTATGAAGGAAATGGGTGGAGGAGACCATGTGAACCCGGCCTAAGTGCAAGATTACACAAAAATCTATTTTATAACATGCACACTGTGAATTCATTTGGTCCAAATCCTTTTGGGAAGTTGAAAATTAAGTTTTTGATCCTACAAAATGCTGCATGATAATTACAATACCAGATGTGTTCTACTCTGTGAATTGACTTGTGTGTTTTCAGTGTGGGTAACCATCTATCCCTCATCTGCAGGTGTTTATCCCCTGTTTAAGCGCAATGTGCCCAACCTGCAGGGGGCAGCGGTGAGGGTTCACCTGTCCCTGAGCTCAGCCTATCACCCGTCAGTCACTGCCCATTGCACAAGCTCTGCAGAGGATCAGAGCCTCTCCGAGGAGGAAGCGGCACAGGACACCTTGGTGGATGATGACCGGAGACAAGAGGATCGCACCGAAAGTAAGAAGTCCTCTCCGAGGGGTGAGGATCCGTCTGCGGTCTCTGACAGTCAGCCAGTCTGTGTGGATGTGGAAAACACATTTGCTGTGAACATCGTTGTTGAACGTGCAATGCATCTTAGCTTGAAAGGTATGTGATCTCATTTACATGCTGTATAGTAACATGCATTAAAGAAGACCTGCCATGTGTGCAATATATAATCTGCGGTTGCTGACCTACCCATCTGCAAATGCTTGTTGCCTGGATTCTTGTATATGCTTACTGAATAAGAACCAGCAGGCAGCCAGTGATGTCAGAATGTCTTTTGCCTTGCTGCATCTGTAAGCTGTTTTTAGCACGTATAATAAAGCATGCTTGCCCCAATGTACACTATAGTGTTTTACCACTTCTGGACCGGCTCACGCCGATATACGTCGGTACTTTGAAGAGGGATATCTCTGTTATGGCAGCAGATAGCTACCATATCCCCGGTATCCTCTTCTTCAGCGAGCGGTCTGGTTTCCGATAATAGTGGTCTCTGTGGTGGATTCGCCGCAAGATCACTTTTATCAGCGACGGGAGAGGGCCCCCCTCTCCCGCCGTGCTTCGGTGCCCTCCGCCACTTACCGGTGCCATCGGTAGCAGTGGAGGTGATCGGATCTTTCTTCCTGCTTGGTATAGAGACGAGTGAGGGGAAGATGGGCCCCACCCGTCTCCATATCATTGCAGGGCGGAAGCGACGTCAAAATGTGACTTCCGCCCATAGCTCTTAAAGGGCCATTTTATTTTAATTTTTTTATTGCATTTTAGTGTAAATATGAGGTCTTTTTGACCCCAGATCTCATATTTAAGAGGACCTGTCATGCTTTTTTTCTATTACAAGGGATGTTTATATTCCTTGTAATAGGAATAAAAGTGACACCGTTTTTTTTTTTTTTAAAGAACAGTGTAAAAATAAAAGGTAAAATAAATAAGAAAAAATTATAATTTTTAAACACGCCCCATCCCGCTGAGCTCGCATGCAGAAGTGAACGCATACACGAGCAGCGCCCGCACATGAAAACGGTGTTCAAACCACACATGTGAGGTTTCACTGTGATCGTTGGAGAGAGAGCAATAATTCTAGCCCTAGACCTCCTCTGTAAATCAAAACTGGTAACCTGTAGAATTAAACGTCGCCTATGGAGATTTTTAAGGGTAAAGGTTTGTCGCCATTCCACGAGCGGGCGCAATTTTGAAGCGTGACATGTTGGGTATCAATTTACTCGGTGTAACATTATCTTTTACAATATAAAAAAAAATTGGGCTAACTTTACTGTTGTCTTATTTTTTTTATTAAAAAATGTGTATTTTTTCCCCAAAAAAGTGCTCTTGTAAGACCGCTGCGCAAATACGGTGTGACAAAGTATTGCGACAACCGCCATTTTATTCTCTAGGGTGTTAGAAAAAAAAGATGTATAATGTTTGGGGGTTCTAAGTAATTTTTTAGCAAAAAAAAAAAATTTTCAACTTGTAAACACCAAATCTCAGAAAGAGGCTCGGTCCTTAAAGGGGTTGTAAAGGTTTGATTATTATTTTTTTTAAATAACAAACATGTCATACTTACCTCTGTGCAGTTAGTTTTGCACAGAGTGGCCCCAATCCTCCGATCCTCGGCAGCTCTCTCGGCTCCTCTCAGTTTCAGATAACCCCCCTAGGAAGCGCTCTTCCAAGGGGGTTACCTTGGGGGTGCGCTTCCGAGTCCTGAATTTGGCCGCCAATTGCAGCACTCGGCCCGGCCCCCGCGTCATTGGATTTGATTGACAGCAGCGCGAGCCAATGGCTGCGCTGCTATCAATCTATCCAATGAAGAGCTGAGAAGCCCGGGCAATGATCGAGCGCGCTCGCGACGCAGGACTTTCCAGGGCTCAGGTAAGTAAAACGGGGAGGGACGGGGGCTGGGGGGTCGGTAATCGTCGGATGTTTTTTCACCTTAATGTATAGAACCTTTACAACCCCTTTAAGTGGTTAAAGTGTATGTAAAGGCAAACCTTCTTCTTCTTCTTTTTTTTTTTTTTTTTTCTATTTTTTTTTTAGATCGAGTAAGGAAGGGTTAAAACTCCTGTCAGTTCCTGTTGCTTCTCCCTGATGGGGGGAACAAATGGCAAAAAACAACCAAAGAGGAAATCTCCACTTGGGTAATTCCCTTCGTGGTTGTTCTTTAAACAGGTGTTTGAATAACTTACGAATTACCTCCTGCTTTGATGTCAACTTCAAAGTTGTGGATTCCCCCTCACGTTCTTTCCCAGCAACAAAAGCAACCAAGCATGGTGTGAATCTCCCCAATGGGTGAAAAAAACTTGACAGGGGTCCCAACCCTTGCCCGCTCAATTCAAAGCGAAAAAAAAAGAAATTTCTTTATCGTACACCACGGGACACAGAGCTAGTCATTACATAATGGGTTAAGGGTCACCAGCGGTGATTGGACACTGGCACAAGCAATGGAAGACAGTTCCCCTCCATATAACCCCTCCCATCAGGGAAGTACCTCAGTTTTTTCGCCAGTGTCGAAAGGTGTTGGACGCGTTAGGAGGTGCTAAAGGAAAGCTCTACCAAAGAGACCCTCTGGGGGTAAAAGAGCTATGCTTTCGGATCCATCCAAGACGCCTACAAATGAGCTGAATCTGGATGGGATCCGGGCCTCATCCATGAGGCGTCGCCTGTAATGTCTCTCTTCGGAGGACTGGGCTCTAAGATCCAGCACTTTCGCTATTTCGCTATAAAGTCCTGGTAAGAGTCTTGTACAAGGCCCAGGGGAGAGGTATCCTTTAAATAGGAACCCATATCCCTGAAGGTTGGCACACATAGCCCACCGTGAAGGGTGAAGTTTGGTATCTGTCTGAAATCTTTCAGCAGAAAAACCTGCGGCGTGGATAAGGTGAGATTAGAAGGTCCATAACTAGGTTGGGACCTTTTTCAAAAAATGGATGTCTTCTTTTTTTCCACCACTGGGGGGAGTAAAGAGCTGAATATACTCACCTCACTCTGTTCAGTGTCGGCTTCGGCGAAGTACACTGCTCGTCACCTCCGCTGCTGAGCTTGCTGGGGCACCCCGATCCTCCTTTCGGTGGCCGACCAGACACCTGCAGATGCAGGTAAGTGGGAACAAGGGCTGATGAGAGTCCTCTCTCACTATGGCCACCGCCATAGCGCTAAGGGCCGCGCGGGAGCGCGCTTTATCGGAGGGGGGGGGCGAAGGCGTGCGCGGGCACGTGGCGCGCGCAGGCACAGAAACGGCGCCAAATTTAAAAGACTGTCAGTGTGAGAAGCACTGCAGCAGCAAGCAAGCTCGTTAGTTCTCTTGTTCCTGGCAGAGAAACACAGCAGCTATACAGGGACGTAAGACTCCATGTGGTTGGATTGGGTACTTCCTAGAAGACATCCATGTTATGCATAGTTATGTGTTAAAAGTTGCATACTTAATGTATTTGCTAAACTGAACACGGTAGTATATGCATTTAGGTACCTTGTATTTTGTCTAAACAGTAAGCCTTCCAGGGGAAGTAATACGGACAAAAAGAGATAAGAAAGCACCACCGCCTGAGAGGAGGCTCTAGCTGTGCTGACTCGGTACCTTCCTCTCCTGTGTTGCCAAATGCACCTGTACAGGATGAGCCATTACCTCTGTCAGGTATGGCGGCTTCCCCAGTGAAGCCTGGGCCTGTATATGTCACTGAGGACACTTTATCAGCTGCCCTAAATAATCTGGAGGAAAAAATTGCTACCTTAATCGCTAAGTCCTCTAAAAAGGACAATAAGCGAAGCAGGTCTCTTCCAGTATTGGACCTCCCTTCAGAAGTACCTGAGGGAGGAGGATGAGGAGGAGGAGGCTACATCAGCAGAGGATGAGGAGCCAGATTTTAAGGTCACAGGTACAATGCTATAGCAGTGCATTTAAGTTAACCTCTGCGGAGGTAACGGAATTACCTGTCTCCTCCCTAGGGTCATTAAGATCCCTGCAAGGTGCATGCTCCTTCCCGGTTCATCAGTTACTAGAGGATCTAATATACGCAAACTGGCAACATCCAGATAAGCGTTTCTCACCTCCAAAAAGGTTTAACATTCTTTATCCTATGGGGGAAAATTTTTTAAAGAAATGGAGCCTGCCTGCGGTAGTTGCGGCTATTTCTTGTGTAAATAAAAACCTGACGTGTCCGGTGGATAATGTACAAGGGTTTAAAAGATCCTTCTGAGAGGAAGTTGAAATCCTCCTTCCTTTTGGCCGGCTCAATTACCCAACCTGCAGTAGCAGCAGTCGGTATGTGTCAGGTCATCAGCCAACAGGTAAAGCAGGGGCTGAAGGAACTGCCTTCAGAGCAGGCTAGAAATTGGGAAAATTTGCCTAAAGCCTTATGCTTCACAGTGGATGCCATGAGAGATTCTATCATACAGGCATCACGCCTTACACTCCAGCTGGTACAGATGCGCAGAGTACTTTGGCTTAAGCATTGGTCAGCGGAAACCCCATGCAAAAAGCTGTTGGCAAGTTCCCGTACCATGGCGAACGCCTATTTGGGGAAGATTTAGAAAAATATATACAGAAGATATCAAGTGGTAAAACGACTTTTACCTGAGAGAAAGAAAAACAAGAGATCTTGTTTTAAACGCTCTCTCTCCCCAGCTCCCGGGAAATCTGACTCCAACCAGTGGCGGCGGCCTGTTTTAGCCGCCCACAAAAGCCAAGGGGCAAGCTCAGAAGAACAAGAAGCCGTGGGGTGCAAGAGCTAATAAGCAAGCCCCCAAAGCCTCTCAGTGAAGGGGCGCCCCCGCTCGGCCGAGTGGGAGGAAGGCTTTGTCAGTTCTGAGCGACTTGGGGGTCAGAAATCCAGGACAATTGGGTAGTATCCACAATATCCTCAGGGTACAAACTGGAATTTCGAGAGATCCCACCTTCTCAATTCCGAGGTTCAAGACTCTCCAAGGATCCACAAAAAAGAGAATCCTTCTTCAAAGGTTTGAATCACTTAATGGCTCAAGGGGTAGTTACAGACGTACCCCAAAAAGAGCGAGGTTCAGGTTTTTACTCAAACCTCTTTGTGATTCCAAAGCCAAATGGAGATGTCAGACCCATCCTGGATCTAAAATCCCTAAATCGGTTCCTGAACGATCGCCATTTTCGAATGGAAACGATCCGATCCGTGGCCGCCACTTTAAAGGGCGGAAAATTCATGGCGCCCATAGATATCAAGGACGCACATTTACACATACCCATCCTCCCCGCTCACCAAAGATTCCTAAGGTTTGCGGTAGAAGATCGCCACTTTCAATTTGTGGCTCTGCCGTTTGGTGTAGCCACCGCGCCCATAGTATTCACAAAGGTGCTAGCTCCTCTGTTAGCAAACCTAAGAACACGGGGCATTGCGGTAACAGCCTATCTGGACGATCTACTAGTAATAGATCAGTCAAAGGAGGGATTGGGTCACGCTGTACACACTACAGTAGGATACCTGGAGCATTTAGGATGGATTATAAATTTACAAAAATCCTCTCTCCAGGCCCAAAGAAGGATAGTGTACCTGGGCATGATCATAGATACAGCCCAAAACAGGGTATACCTGCCAGAACCGAAGATACAGTCTCTGAAAGACCTGATCCACAAGGTCAAAGCAAACAAGAGGCCGTCTATTCGCCTTTGCATGAGACTATTGGGAAAGATGGTAGCCTCCTTCGAGGCGGTCCCTTACGCCCAGTTTCATTCGAGACTACTTCAAGGCAATATTTTAGCTTCCTGGAACAGGAAGAGCCAAGCTCTGGATATACCCATGCGCCTGTCCTCACAAGTACGCCACAGCTTCGATTGGTGGCTAGAAGCCAGGAATTTACGGACGGGAAAGTCCTTCCTCCCAGTGGCCTGGAAGGTGGTATCTAGGGATGCCAGCCTATCGGGCTGGGGTGCAGTATTCGAGGAGGCTTCTACCCAGGGAACCTGGGCCAAGACTCAGGGGATCCTGCCCATCAATGTGCTAGAGATCCGGGCGGTATATCTAGCCCTCAAAACCTGGACATACAGGTTACAGGGCTACCCAGTTCGGGTTCAATCCGACAATGCTACTGCAGTAGCTTACATCAATCACCAAGGAGGCACCCGCAGTCGGGCAGCCCAAAGAGAGGTGAACCGGATCCTGGCATGGGCAGAAGAGCATGTACCTTGCCTTTCTGCAATCTTCATTCCAGGGATAGAAAATTGGCAAGCAGACTACCTGAGTCGTCAGCAGCTGCTACCAGGAGAGTGGTCTCTTCACCCCGAGATCTTTCAGGCCATATGTCTGAGATGGGGAAACCCAGATGTAGACCTGCTAGCTGCCAGGTTCAACAAGAAATTGGACAACTTTGTGTCCAGAACGAGAGATCCTCTAGCCTACGGGACAGACGCTCTAATAATACAGACGCTCTAATAACTCCATGGAATCAGTTATCACTGATCTATGCATTCCCTCCGATCCCTCTTCTACAAAGACTGCTTCGCAGGATCAAGGAGGAGGGAATACCAGTAATCCTAGTGGCCCCAAACTGGCCCAGGAGGCCTTGGTACGCCGAGATTGTAAAAATGGCGATAGGAAGGCCCTGGAAGTTTCCACTTCGACACGACCTGCTGTCACAGGGTCCAGTATTCCACCCTTCCTTACAAAGGCTAAAGTTGACGGCCTGGCTGCTGAGACCCACATTTTGAAAAAGAGAGGGGTCTCTGGTCCGGCTCTTTCTACGCTCATTAATGCTAGAAAGCCAGCCTCCAGACTCATCTATCAGAGAGTCTGGAGAGCATACGTTTCCTGGTGTGAATCCAGATGTTGGAATCCTCAGAAATATGAAATAAGTAGGATTCTTGCTTTTTGCCAGTTAGGAGTGGATATGAATTTAGCCCTTAGCACCATCAAAGGGCAAATATCGGCTCTATCAGTCTTCTTTCAGAGACCATTGGCATCTCACTCCCTAGTTCAGACATTCATTAAGGGGGTACTGAGGATAAATCCTCCAGTCAGGTCTCCCTTGTGTCCATGGGATTTGAATTTGGTATTGTCAGTGTTGCAAAAGCAACCTTTTGAACCTATTCTCCATATTCCTTTAATTATATTGAGTAGGAAGTTGGCCTTTCTGATTGCTATAGCTTCTGCTAGGAGAGTATCAGAGCTAGCAGCTCTTTCTTGTAAAGAGCCTTATCTAATTTGTCACAAGGACAAAATCGTACTACGACCCCATCCGGCTTTTCTACCTAAGGTGGTGTCGGCTTTTCACTTGAATCAAGACATTGTTCTGCCTTCCTTTTTTCCAAACCCGCGGACGGCGGGGGAAAAATTATTACACTCTCTAGATCTAGTGAGAGCGGTAAGGGTGTATCTGCAAGCAACCGCTCAGATACGTAAAACAGATGTTTTGTTTATTTTACCAGATGGGCCCAAGAAGGGCCAAGCGGTATCAAAATCCACCATTTCCAGGTGGATTAGACAAGTAATTGTTCAAGCTTATGGTTTAAAGAACAGGACTCCTCCTTTTCCTGTTAAGGCGCACTCTACCAGGGCGATAAGTGCTTCATGGGCAGTGCACCACCAGGCTTCGATGGCTCAGATCTGTAAAGCTGCAACTTGGTCTTCAGTCCATACATTTTCCAAATTCTATCAAATAGATGTGAAAGGACATGAGGATTCCGCCTTTGGGCGAAGTGTGCTGCAGGCAGCAGTATAGGGCTTCTGGTCCGCAAGCGGCCTGTTTGATCTGTGTCTCCCCCCCTTCATATGAGCATTGCTCTGGGACATCCCATTATGTAATGACTAGCTCTGTGTCCCGTGGTGTACGATAAAGAAAATAGGATTTTTATAACAGCTTACCTGTAAAATCCTTTTCTTGGAGTACACCACGGGACACAGAGGTCCCCCCCTTCTTATGGGAACCTTACTGCTTTGCTACAAAACTGAGGTACTTCCCTGATGGGAGGGGTTATATGGAGGGGAACTGTCTTCCATTGGTTGTGCCAGTGTCCAATCACCGCTGGTGACCCTTAACCCATTATGTAATGACTAGCTCTGTGTCCCGTGGTGTACTCCAAGAAAAGGATTTTACAGGTAAGCTGTTATAAAAATCCTATTTTTGCCTTTATTTACACTTTAACCACCTTCCCTGTTGCCTGTTTAAAATGTTCTGAACGTCCAGTGGGGTGGGAAGGATCGGCGATCATGTGATTGGCTGTCACAGTGGTCACATGATCAGTCGTTAGTGGGGATCATGATCTCCAAGCACAGAAACCTCAGCCGCCCAGTGATGCATGTGTTCAGAGTGTGGGCGGTAAAGACCACCCTTTTGCTGCCTTACACATGTGTTAAAGCGGTGTTCCAGCCGCAATTTTTTTTTCAAAGTCAGTAGCTACAAACACTGTAGCTGCTGACTTTTAATAAGGACGCTTACCTGTCCAGGGTGCCTGCGATGTCAGCCCCCCCCCCCCCCCGAGGCCAATCTGTCCATCGAATCTGGTGCAGGCGCAGCCATTCCAACTAAGGGAAACCGGCTGTGGAGCCTTGCGGCTTCACTGACGGTTTCCGACTGCGCATGCGCGAGTCGCGCGGTGCTTTGTGAATAGCCAGCTTGTCTTCTGGGACACACACAGGTCCCAGAAGACAAAGGGGGGGGCTCGCCGCAGAATTTTTTTTTAAATATAAAAAAAAACAGGGTGGTTGAGAGGGCCTTTCAAAAGTGGGTGGAATACCACTTTAAAGTGCTTGTAAAGTCTCGTTTTTTTTTTTTTTTCCTATAAAAATAACAAACATGTTATACTTACCTGCTGGTTTTGCACAAAGCAGCCCCGATCCTCCTCTTCTGGGGTTCCTCTTCTGTAAACCTGGCCCCGCCCTCCTGTTCAGTGCCCCCCACATTAAGCAGCTTGCTATGGGGGCACCCGAGCCGAGTCACAGCTCCATGTGTCCATTCAGACACAGAGCCCCCTCTCTCCCCTGATTGGCTAGATGACTTTAATTCACAGAAGCAGGAGCCAATTGCGCCGCCGCTGTGTCTCAGCCAATCAGGAAGGAGAATCTCGGACAGTTGAGACACTTGTGGACATCGCTGGACAGAGAGGGACCTCAGGTAAGTATGAGGGGGGCTGCTGCACACAGAAGGCTTTTTATCTTCATGTCGTTACAACTCCTTTAAGTAAAAATGATACTTGGGCCCCTTTCACACGGGTGGACAAATCCGGTCTGCCTGTCAGTTTTTTAGGCGGATCTGATCAGACCCTCCATTGCCCTCGGATGTCAGCGGACGTGTCCTTTTTCACCCGCTGACATCCGATCCAGTCTGCTAAAGACAGACAGATGGGGAATCTGCTTTCCCTAGCCATCCATTCATCAATCGGATTGGATGACAGGAAGTCCGTTTTACATCTTACCACCCATAGAGGAAAGCGGGATGTGTCCGTGTCTGCTCCGCATCAGCAGAGCAGACACAGACCTGTCACCTGCCTAGCGGGGTCCACAAGTGTGAAAGAGCCCTTTTTTATAAGCAACGTTTTTAAAACAACGATAAACAAATGCTACTCATAAAGAAAAATAGTGAGGTGATCAAACAACAATATGGACCTCTGGAATAAAAATTCCATCTTTTTTATTTTATTTTATATGGGCTCAAATCGCACTGCAAAGGTATCTGTACTCTGTATCGACAAATACTTGAGCATAAATATTCGTACTCACCAATAAGGGTGGCCCCGAGCCCACCCTTTTTTTTAAGCCAATTAGAGCTTCAAGCTCTAAACCTGTGCTTACAAAAAAAAAAAAAACCCATTGGAATCCATGCTTCCAGCGCCCTGTATGTAAATTATAGGCCGGGTGCATGGATTGCTAAACCTACTTTCTGCCTTTTTGTCTCTCAACTTTCAGGTTTCCTGTTCCTGACCAGCCCTGTACCCTACATCTAGTTTTGGATACCCCCGTCTTTGCTTTTTGTAAAATATCCATTCATCTTCTTGCAGGAAGTCCACTGAACGAGCGGCAAGTATCCACACCCAGCTGCTGTGTGTCGTTTCCTGTCGCTGGTAGTGCAACCCCTTTAACTACCCCGGTCATAGAGAACCTGGATTCTCCGACATGGAATTTCCAGCACCAGGCAAGGTAAAGAGTCGTATTTCATCAACTCATTGCTATTTATGTGTCAAGATAATCAATAACCTTACTAATTAACCCCTTCCCCTCTGGTGGGAGCCGGCCCTTTAAGTGTTTTGTAATGCCGGAGGCACGCAATCACTCTGGCTGACACAGATCCTGCATCAGATCCTACAATATCTCCTCTGTTCCCGATCTGTGATCTCTGCACATCCAGTCCCTGCACTGCTTTACAGCATGTTGGGTAGTTGGAAAATCTCCCCTGGCCTCAAAGGGCCCATTACTACATTCTGAATCTTGTATTGTGCAAGTACTGGAAATATTAGGACAGGGAGACCTAAGTATTTGCAGCATCTGAAGGACACAGTAGAGGTAAGTGTATACCTTACACTTACCTCCAACACACATACTAGAAGAGACTCCCTAAAGTTCTTTGTTAACAATTTTGTTTCCACTCCTGAAGCTAGTAAGGTTGCCAACCTACTAAGTCATGTTTTGAGAAGGGGTCAAATACTCATTTCACTCCTTAAAATGCAAATCAAGAGTGAAATAAAGTATTTGACCCCTTTGTAAACCATGACTTAGTACTTGGTGGCAAAACCCTTGTTGGCAATCACAGAGGTCAGACGTTTCTTGTAGTTGGCCGCCAGGTTTGCACACATCTCAGGAGGGATTTTGTCCCACTCCTCGTTGCAGATCCTCTCAAAGTTGAACTGAAAATGAGGCGTGAATGGGTATTCCAGCATGACAATGACCCAAAACACATGGCCAAGGCAACAAAGGAGTGGCTCAAGAAGGAGCACATTAAGGTCCTGGAGTGGCCTAGCCAGTCTCCAGACCTTAATCCCATAGAAAATATGTGGAGGGAGCTGAAGGTTGGAGTTGCCAAACGTCAGCCTCGAAACCTTAATGACTTGTAGAGGATCTGCAAAGAGGAGTGGGACAAAATCCCTCCTGAGATGTGTGCAAACCTGGTGGCCAACTACAAGAAACGTCTGACCTCTGTGATTGCCAACAAGGGTTTCTCCACCAAGTACTAAGTCATGTTTTGAGAAAGGGGTCAAATACTTATTTCACTCATTAAAATGCAAATCAATTTATAACTTTTTTGAAATGTGTTTTTCAGGATTTTTTTGTTGTTATTCTGTCTCTCACTGATAAAATTAACCTTCCATTAAAATTATAGACTGATCATTTCTTTGTCAGTGGGCAAACATACAAAATCAGCAGGGGGTCAAATACTTATTTTCCCCTCACTGTACCTGTTGATCTTCCATCAATGCACTCAGCTCTTGTTGTGGGCTGATAATATATAGGATTCTTGTGGACTCATAGGCATGTGCACGGGTGTGCCATACCCTAATCACACCATGCTACAGATTCTCTGATAAGGCAAGTACTGCCAGCCCTCCTTTACATGGCCTGGGCCAGGAGGACCGGCTGTACTGCCTTATTGCAGACACCGATTCTCATGTTACTTCCCCTGCAACACTGCTGGCTTCTTCTCCTCTACCTACCTCCGGCTGCACTGAAGTGGGAATCCTCCCTGCTGTCCAGGCCCCCATGTGTGCCCCTTTCCAATGCAGCACTGCCAGCTTCTCCTGCTGGCAGCTGCTGTGGGCACACATAGGGATGTTTCAGTATGGAGAGCAGGGGAAGGGGCCAGTAAATATATAATTTACTGACTGCTTCCTTTTCTGAATGAACACGGTGAGCAGTCGGTACCAATCACTCCTGTGTCCATTCATCACTGAAGTATTGTAAGCTTCATGATCCATACTCCGTGGGAATAAGCAGGGAGGGCACTGCCCCATGGAGTACGGATCATGCTGGTTCCTCATTGCACATTGCAGATACCACAGTAAGCACCTCAATAGTGAAGTGTAGTCACTTTAATAGTGAAGTGTTATGATCCTTATTTGTGAACTTACTTAAATTTTTTATTGAATAAAGCATTTTGTTGGACTTTAGAGCAAGATTGGACATTGACTTTCATTATAGTGCTGCCACCATCATAGCACAACTCTCACTGGATCATGTGTGTCAATGGATTAATCCCATAATAAACGATTTTGATTTGAGACTATGTACTTTTTTTTTTCTGTACAGACTTTGCCATTATTTCTGACATCACCAGTAATGAACTTGCGCTGTTCTTATGTGTTTTTATTGTTTGCTCCTATCCTCAAGTAGGATCTCAAAGCAGCAGGACCTGTTGGGACAGTTTCAGCCATCAGTGGTTGAGATGGTTTAGTGCCTTGGTCTCTTTTTTTTTGTATTTTTTTTATATTTGTGCATTAAAAGTGCCTATTTATATTAAAGCTGGCTGTAGCTCTACCCCAGTCTCTAGCCCGATTTATGGGTGTTCCTTTTTGGGGAGAGGTACAGCCAGCATAGAGCACCCGCCCCCTTTCTAAGCTGACTGTTCTTTCCAGTCTAATGAATAAACAAACCGTGCTGTTGGAACTGTGTGGTAGGGCTGCCAGTGCCTTATATGTTTACTATTCCTAGTAGCCGGCAGCTCTATCTCTGGCTTCTTGTAAACATCTACAGCCCCAGCTCCCGGAGTGATTTGGTACCATTATGAATGAATGATCTGAATGGTCAAGGCTGTCAGGGCTGATGCCATGTATGTAATGATTGGTACAAAATGGCAATCAGCGCAGTCACCCTCACTAAAATAATTGTATATACCGTACATTGCAAATAATAAAAGAACAACCAATAAATCATACAGTTTCTGCTCACACAGTTAAGTGGTTTCACTCCACCCCCTGGATATAATCTTTGAATAAATGATGTAACCTCTACCATACAACACCACAAATGAAATAACCCAAATGTCCAAATAAAAAAAAGTGCTTCCATCTACCAGTATTATCCTTGTGCACATAAATCTTCAACTTATGGATCACCCGGGATCTGCATGCAATCGCCTCCCGTGCTCCGTATATGCTTGCCTCCAGAAAAGACCGTGATTGTTAGTCAAGGGTCAGATGCATTTTTGCCCCCTCAGGGACCACTGATCAGATGTCTCCCGGATACAATCCTTGTCTCCTCCACTCTCCTATGATGTGAACAATCACTCTTGCAAAAAATGAAAACTAATAGCGCTCTCTGTACATTTTAAGAACATTATAATTAAAAATTACAGTAGATGACACAATAAGACAGCTCTTCTCTTACCACAGGCTCTGCTGACCTAAAGATTGCCACCATATGACGTCACTGACATAACTCTGCCCCATACGTGTTACTCCCGATGAACAGGCTTCTTCAGTAGGACATGTTTGATACAGCCCTGCAGCGCTGCCCATTCATTCATAGTAGTTAAAGATCACTCAGTGCTTCAGAGTTACATGATCTATCTGCTGGGGCTGTGTGTTTTATCAAGCAGCTGCAGAGAGATTATACAGCCCACAGGTTGTGTGATGTATAGTAAATGGCAGCACTGGTCTCTAGAGGAGCCTCTGCTGCTGAATACCAGCGCTGTGACAACTCCATCTCCGTTCTAGCAGTGTGCTTTAGAAAGCGGGGCGAAACTCTCCATCCACGCTGCTGAACAATGACAGGACAGATTAGAACTGGACCAAGTGCTACATGCGCTTAGTTCCGTGGGGGATTAAAGTTTCAGCATTTTCATGAGTGTACTTCTTTAAAGAAATGTCAGTTCCAGTATGAGGTTGTTGAGCACAGATCTTAACCAGAGTGCTGACTATGATTTTAAAGAAGCTGGTAGCGGGCTTCAACAAGCTTAGAGCAGCCTACTGACATTTGCTAGTAGCTTGTGTACAGGCGCCACTCCTATTAAGTTCTGTGCTGAATCTTCCCAAACTGGATTTAGAGTGCTTTTAAAGACTCTAAGCTGCTCAGTGAAGCTTCTCGAGACCTTTGCAAATGTTTTGTAAAATCTTGCTCTATGCATTGCTCTTATACAAACTGAGGCCTGCGTGAATAAGGCCAATTTTTTCATCTTGCTATAGAGAAGATAAGAGTTGTCTTTCTTTTCTTTTTTTTTTTTTTTCTGTAGACTGACTAAAGAACTTCTTCTGGACTCCCAGCAGACACTAGTGTTCAAGGTGTGGCATAAATCAGGTGAGTAACAACGGGTAATGTGTAGCGGTATCTATTCCAATATTTATACCGGTTCCCAGGCCGGGCTTCTTTCCTTAAAGCGGAGTTCCACCCAAAAGTGGAACTTCCACTTTAAGTACTCCTCGCCCCCTGACATTCCACAATTGGCATGTCATTTTTTATTGGGGGGGTACCTGGTTTTGAGAGGTACTTCCTGTCCCACTCCCTCCTTCTGGCCGCCTAGGCGACGACGACTCCTCTCCCCCTAGGCGGCCCCTCCCTCTCTGCAATCTTCTGGAACAAGTCACAGAAGAGTGCCTGGCCACTGACAGAGCGCAGTGCGACTCGCGCATGCGCAGTGCACGCCCGGCTATGAAGCCGCAAGCTGTCACAGCCAGGCGCCCACACTTGCAATGCCAGCGCCACGGAGAGGAGGGGGAGAGGAGCAAGGCATCAGGTGGCCATATCGCTGGACCTTGAGACACTTTTTTGTAGCTACTGACTTTTACTAAACTTAACAACCTGTGGAACTCCTCTTTAAGACCCCTTTCACACTGGGGCTGTGGCCACGTTAGCGGTAGAGCACCGCTTGTTTTAGCGGCGCTCTACCGCTGTTTAAGCAACGCATTTCAGACGCTAGCGGAGTGCTTTTAACCCCAAAGAAGGGGTTAAAAGCACCTGTGTTGCGGTGCTTTTCAGGCGCTCTGGAAACGCTGCCCTTTCATTTCAATGGGCAGGGCGTTTTGGGAGTGCTAAATACAGCGCTCCCAAACCGCCCCAAAGATGTTGCTTGCAGGACTTTTCCTAACGTCCTGCCAGTGCATTGCCCCAGTGTAAAAAGACACACTGCAATAAATGGGAGACGGTTTTTAGGCGCTATTTAGAGGCTATTTCCATAGCTAAAAACACCGGAAAACCGCCTCAGTGGGAAAGGGGTCTTAGTGCAGTGAAAGTTAGTGTGGTGCTGATACTAAGCATTTGCAAGAGTACTTGTACTTGTGGAAATGCTCCAACACTAAAACCAATACCTTCAAGTCCACAGACTGAAACTGCCGCCTTTAAAATGGGTTCACGTATGTGTGGGTGCGGTTTGTAAAAAGAATCCGGTGCGATATCATTCAGTGGTTCAGGTGTATATTTTAAAGTGTACAGTACTGGAATTTTCACCTGAAACAGACTGAAAAACGTACCTGACTCTTTTTTTAAAAAAAATATCGCTGAAGCCGGCCCCATGCGATCTGAGCTGTTGTGTTCTTCTGACAGAGGGATGCCCCCCACCAGAACACTCCGATCAGCGCTCTCTGCCATTGGCTAGTTTTCCAGCCTGCATGTCTGAGAGAAGCCGGTCGAATGGGCGGCTTATGTCAGACAGACCGATATACACACAGGCAGAATGTCAATCTGTATTTTTTGTACCGGAAAAATGTCTCCCGACATTCTGCCCGTGTGTACGGGGCTTTAAACACAAATAAGATTTGTAGATTGCCCCAATAAGATATCAAGTCTTCACTTTTTGAGCTCTGGGACTCATTTAGCACCATGCAGGCACTTACCTAATAATGTAGAAGGTAAAATTATTTTGTTTTTTTTCTTCTCCCCACACTTTATCTCAGAGCGCCTTATGAATGTATATCCTTCTCTATCACCCTCCATGATTTTCAGGTGACGTAGAGCGAGTGATGGGCTTTGCCGCTGTAGATCTCTCTCCACTGCTGTCTGGGTTCCAGTCTGTGTGTGGCTGGTATAATATTGGAGACTTCACCGGGCAGTGCCAGGGGCAAATAAAAGTGTCCATTACACCCTTGGAGAATATCGCCTATCTGAGAGAGGAGAGACGGACGAGAAGCGTCACCGCAAATGCACAATCTCAGGTGGGAACTGCATCTATATTTGTCTCCACCCATGTAAATAATTACTGGAATGGCACCAAACACAAAGCAGAAAGTGTCATGTTTTAGTGTTTTTTAATCTGTGTTAAAAAGGGGAACTAAATGCACAAAATACTGACCTCCACCTTCCAGCGATGTGGTGGTTACATCCCTTGCCAGCCGAAGTTGCATAGTTACATAGTTACATTATTACATCGTTACATAGTTAGTCAGGTTGAAAAAAGACACAAGTCCATCCAGTTCAACCATTAAAAAAAAAAAATAATAATATCATACAATCCCATATACCTAATTCTACACCCAGAGTTGATCCAGAGGAAGGCGAAAAACCCCAGCAGAGCATGATCCAATTTGCTACAGCAGGGTAAAAATTCCTTCCTGATCCCCCGAGAGGCAATCGAATATTCCCCGGATCAATTTTACCTATAAATGTCAGTACCCAGTTATATTATGTACATTTAGGAAAGTATCCAGGCCTTTATCTATTATTATGTACATTTAGGAAAGTATCCAGAACCTGCTCTCTATTTTCTCGTCGAGATTCTCGTCGACATGTTTCTCGATGAGAAAAGTGTGTGTGTGTGTGTGTGTGTGTGTGTGTGTGTACACTTACCTGTCGCCGTGGAAAGCCGCGCATGCTCGAAATGACTTTGACGCTTGCACGGTAGCTTTCTAGGCATAAGTAGGGTGTAGCAAGATGGCGGCGACGGCATCGAATGTGACAAGCGCACGCTCGTCGTAGTCGATGACGTCACCGCGTTAGCTCCATTCAAAGAACTGCGGGTTCTTTGAATGGAGCGTCTGTACACTCGGCCGGGACAAGTTTCTTGTCCAAGAATCTCGTCAAGAAAAACGACGTGTTTTTTCCTGATGAGATTCTCGGCCGTGTGTATGAGGCCTTTGGCAGTAAAATGGTTAATGGTGACATTTTATGGGTCTTTAGGAGGCAAGGTTGGGAAAAAATTAAATTCAATGGGCCAATTATTTTTAAGAATGTATTTATAAATTGATGAACTTCACTCATTCCAGCCCCCCCCCCCCCACCTTTTAGGCACAATCAAAGCAACAGCCAGTTTTAGCGATCATTCCATGAAATGTTAAACTTCTGCTGCCTCGATCACTGCAGGTTCTTAGACTTCTTCTTCACTCTCTTCTCCAGGTGACCGCGCACACATCTTTCCTGTATCAGCCGAACCCCTTATTTACCTTCCCCCTCCACCAAACTGAAAAGGCAGAAGGCCTCATCAACCCTACAGAAAGGTAAGAAGCATATTGTGATATATTGTATGCAGATGAACCCGGTGACCGTTATTATCCGGTTATGGTTTTGAGAAAGAGAGCCATTATGAAGGACTGGTATTTCTGTAATATAACAAATGTAAGTCTCTCTCTAGGTCCCTTTTAGGTAAAATATAAAAAAAAAAAAATGTTGGAATAGGAAGGAGCCATCCCCAATCTGTTCCCAAACATTTGGGAGCATGAAATTGTCCAAAATGTCTTGGTATGCTGAGGCCTTAAGAGTTCCCTTCACTGGAACTAAAGCCTCGTACACACGACCGGTTTTCTCGGCAAGAAAACTGCTGGCAGAGCTTTTGGCCGAGAAAACCGTGTGTATGGTTTCTCGTCGGGAAAACTGACGGGAATCTCGACGAGAAAAATAGAGAACCTGCTCTCTATTTTCTCATCGGGATTCTCGTCGGCCTGTTTCCCGACGAGAAAACCGTGAGTGTGTATGCTTACCTGTCCATGGTAATCCCGCGCATGCTCAAAGACTTTGACGCATGCGCGGTAGCATACAAGGGTAGTGTAGGGTGTAGCAAGATGGCGGCAACGAATGTTACAAGCGCAGGCTCGTCGTAGTCGATGACGTCACGCGTTCTTGCCATTTAAAAGAACGGCGGTTCTTTTGAATGGCCGTGTGTACACTCGGCGAGCAAGGCAAGCTTCCTGCGAAAACCAACGTTTTTTTTTCCCCAACGAGATTCCCGCCCGCGTGTACGAGGCTTAAGAGGCAAAGGCCCAACCTGTTGGCTACATTTCCACTGATGCTCATGCACTCTGCAGTGTGCATAGGCGTGCGCAGCCTATTGGATTAGGGTGTGCACCCCAAAACTCAAACACACACGTGTGTGGGTATATATATATATATATATATATATATATATACATATACACACACACACACACACACACACACATTATATATATATATATATATATATATATATATATATATATATATATATATATATATATATATATATATATATATATATATATATATACACACACATACATAGACACAGACACACACTCTTTTAAATAAATGTAAACCAACATTTTGAAATGTGTTAAAACAATTTTTAATATGCTAATACATTTTACATCTTATGGCTGAGCTGGTCAGAGGGAGAAAGTGGGGGTGAGAGAGGGGGGAGATGGGATCAGTTGGCAGTGGTGGTGGGGGGAGGGGAATGGGATCAGTGGCAGTGCTGGGGGGATGGATTGAGTGGCAGTGCTGGGGGGGTGATCAGTGGCAGTGCTGGAGAGGGGGAGGGTGATCAGTGCTAGGGGGTTGATGGGATCAGTGGCAGTTGTGGTGGGGGGTAATGGGATCAGTGGCAGTTGTGGTGGGGGTAATGGGATATCAGTGGCAGTTGTGGTGGGGGGTAATGGGATCAGTGGCAGTACTGGGGTGGGATGAGTGGCAGTGGTGGGGGGGGGGGGGGGTGGGGATCAGTGGTAGTGCTAGGGGATTGATGGGATCAGTGGCAGTGCTGGGGGGGGGATAGGATCAGTGGCAGTGCTGGGGGGGATGGGATCAGAGGCAGTGTTGGAAAGTTGATGGGATCTGTGGTGTTGATGGTGGTTGTGGTGGGGGGGTGGTAATGGGATCAGTGGCAGTACTGGGGGGAATGGGATGAGTGGCAAGGTTGGGGGGATCATTGGCAGTGCTGGGGGTTGATGGGATCAGTGGTGGTGGGGGATTCATGGCAGTGGAGGGGGGGGGGATCAGTAGCAATGCTGGGGGGGAGATAGGATGAGTGGCAGTGTTGAGGGGCATTAAATCAGTGGCAGCAGTGGTAGAGGGGTGGGATCAGTGACAGTGCTTGTTGGGGGAGATAGGATGAGTGGCAGTGCTGGGGGGCATGGGATCAGTGGCAATGCTGGGGGGGGCCTGGGATCAGTGGCAGCAGTGGTGGGGGATGAGATTAGTGGCAGTGCTGGGTGGGGAGAGATAGGATAAGTGGCAGTGCTGGGTGGGGGGAGATAGGATGAGTGGCAGTGCTGGGGGGCATGTGATCAGTGGCAGCAGTGGTGGGGGATGGGATTAGTGGCAGTGCTGGGTGGAGGGGGGAGGTAGGATGAGTGGCAGTGCTGGGTGGGGGGGAGATAGGATGAGTGGCAGTGCTGGGTGGGGGGGGAGATAGCATGAGTGGCAGTGCTGGGTGGGGGGGGGAGATAGCATGAGTGGCAGTGCTGGGTGGGGGGGGAGATAGCATGAGTGGCAGTGCTGAGTGGGGGGGGGGGATAGGATGAGTGGCAGTGCTGGGTGGGGGGGGAGATAGCATGAGTGGCAGTGCTGAGTGGGGGGGGGATAGGATGAGTGGCAGTGCTGAGTGGGGGGGGGATAGGATGAGTGGCAGTGCTGGGTGGGGGGGGAGATAGGATGAGTGGCAGTGCTGGGTGGGGGGGGAGATAGGATGAGTGGCAGTGCTGGGGGGGGGGAGATAGGATGAGTGGCAGTGCTGGGTGGGGGGGGGAGATAGGATGAGTGGCAGTGCTGGGTGGGGGGGAGATAGCATGAGTGGCAGTGCTGGGTGGGGGGGAAGGATGGGATTGGTGGCACTCACTTGCTCTCAGTGTGGGCTCCATGCTTGCTGTGTCTCCGGCTCCCTCCAGGCTTCACGTGTCTCCTCACACAGTGGAGACCTCCTCTGCTCTTCCTACTGGATCAGCTGGCTCTTCCAGTCCCCCGGACGTCATGCCCCCATCTGCCTGCTGCTCTAAATTCAATGGACGGAGCGGCGGAGAAGCTGCGTGGGTGGTCCTGCAGCAGTTACTGTACTTAGAACGAAGGAGTCAGGGGGAGCTGGTAGGCGGAGCCAGCAGTTCTAGTACACCAGGCTGGATGAGAGGGGCGGCGGCATATAGTACAACCGATGGTCTGCATTTTCCTCCATGCAGCCCCTGAATGCTTGCTTATCCTCCTCTTCCTCCTGAAGGCATTTAACGGCTGTAGGGTGGAAAATACAGAGCATCGGGTTGTTCTATATGCCGCCCGCTGCCCCTCTCATCCAGGTGTAGACAAGTATGTCAGGGGATTAGGGTGTGCCCAGGCACACCCGGCACCCCCCCTGCGCACGCCTATGGCAGTGTGGTTAAGCATCATGGGAAATGTAGTTCCAAAACATCTGGGGTGCCAAGGTTTGCCATCGCTGGCCCAAGCACAGAAAATGCTCCGGGGTTAATTTACTAAAGGCACATAGACTGTACTTTGCAAGTTTAGTTGCACTCTGCAAGGGCATTGGTGCCAGTGTTTAGTAAATGAGGTGAAGCTTCACTTTGGAAAGAATACCCAATCACATGCAAGGGAAATTATTATTATTATTATTATTATAATACAGGATTTGCGCAGTTTGCGCAGCGCTTTACAACATCAGGGAAGACAGTACAATCACAATACAGAGGGATCAGGGGGCCCTGCTCGTTATAGCTTACAGTCTAGAAGGGAGGGTCACGTGAAACAAAGGGTAGTAGCTAAATAAAAATAAATAAACAGCATATTTGCTTGCACCTGATTGGATGATGGAAGTCAGCAGAACTTCTGCTCATTTACTAAACTCTGGAGCAAATGTCCTTGCAGAGTGCAACTGCACTTGCAAAGTACACCATCTATTTGCCTTTAGTAAATCAACCCCTGTGTTTTTGTTTTTTTTTTAGTTTAGACAAACGGTAGATTTCTCAGGACACTGATTGCACACAATTAATATTTCTAGATGTCTTTTTATAAGATAGTAAATTGAGTTTTTGAGTTCAGATCCACTTTAGGAAACACCGGACCCTCCATTGCTGACCACCTTGTAACAATACTAGTGGCTGTCTGTCTCCTGCTTCAATATTTCTTAAACTGCTGATCTGCAGCTGCATTCACACCTGAGCGTATCGTTTTCAGGCGGAAAGTCGCGCATTTTTACAGTGATTTTGTACAGGTCAAAAGGTCATCATAGTAAAAAGCAGAAAAACACCCAAATCTGCCCGAATTGAGCTACAAAAAAAAAGCTCCAGAACTTTTCTGAGCTTCAAGCCTCGTACACACGACCGGGATCCTCGTCCGGAAAAAACCTGTCCGAGATTCCTGGCAAGGTTTCTTGCCGGCCGAGTGTACACACGTACGATTCAAAAGAACCGCCGTACCTTTGAATGGCACGAACGCGGTGACGTCATCGACTACGACGAGCATGCGCTCGTCACATTCGATGCCATCGCCGCCATCTTGCTTCACCCTATCTATGCCTTGAAAGCTACCGCGCATGCGTCAGTCATTTCGAGCATGCACGGGTTTCCATGGAGGCAGGTAAGTAAGTATACATACGCTCGGGTTTCTCGTCGGGAAACAGGCCGACAAGACGCCCAACGAGAAAATAGAGAGCAGGATCTCTATTTTTCTCGTCGAGATTCTGGGCAGATTTCCCGACGAGAAACCTCAAAGCCTCGTACACACGCACGGTTTTCTCGGCAAGAAAGCTCTCCCAGCAGTTTTCTTGCCGAGAAAACTGGTCGTGTGTACGAGGCTTCAGGCGACATGGAGTGGAGATGTTAACCATCTCCATAGAGAATAATTGATTTTTTTCAGGCTTCGAACTACAAAACGCTGAGGTGTGAATGGGGCGGAATTGCTGCGATTCGCAACAGCGGCAAATTGCGCGACACTCATGCATTCCCGGTGGTTTGGTGGCTGTTGATTTTAATAGCACCCCAAACGCAGTGCGATTTTATTTTATTTTTATTCGTCGAGCGACAACAGAATCGTGGGATGCCCATTGCCCAAAATAAATACAGGAGCTTCTTTTGGGCGAAGGAGTCCCACGATTCTATTTACTGCGATTGTCGCCACAGAGATGTGAACGAAACCTTAGCGTGACGATTTTTTGCTGCGATTTCGTACAGGTCAAAAGGTCATCAATGTAAAAAGCAGAAAAAAGCCTAATCTGCCCAAAAAGAAGCTCATGTACTTACTCTTTCGTCCATGGACCGACACAGCTTCTCTATTGACATAGTGGGTATTATCCGTTAATTAGGAGTGACTAGGCAGAAAACTTGTAAAAAGTGTTGCATCACACCTTCTACAGCACCGCCCAGGGGGCGGACCCTCTGGGTATATCCCCTCACTCTGCATCTCGCAGATCAGTTTTTTTCTGTCTAGCAAGGAGTAGGACATGGCTACCTTCGGGCCCATTGGTCCGGGGGAAAAATATATATTTTTTGCTACATTTTTTTTGTTTCCTGCGATCTTCGATCAATTGCCAACTGGGTAACAGGCTGGATCCTCGATCCTTGTAGTCTCCCCAGTTTCGGCCATCGAGCATGTGCCGACCCTAGCTACACGCTGGGTTTTTCACGACATGCCCGTCGCTCCACGGGTGGCCGGTGAGCCTACGCTCCAGGGCCTGCATCGGACCGCTCAGCTTTGGCTGACCTTACGGCCGAGTCGCAGCAGCCTGTCCGGTGAGCGTCACGCTCCAGGGCATACATATGATCGTCCCCTTGGGTCCAATCACAGCATGCCTGGCCAACAGTCACCTTCCGTTAATCTGTTTGGAATGTCTTCCAGCAGGATACATGCAGGATAGGTACGTAAACTCCCCTGCCTCGGCTGGGTGATTTGGCTGGACATTCCTGAACAGACCAAGTAAGCTGGGCTGGCTGTAACTAACATTAAAAAAAATAAAATAATGTAATTTCTGCTTACGTGTGTGTGTGTGTGTGTGTGTGCGCATGCTTCTTCCCCCTCCATGCTGTCGGCGGCCATTTTGCGGTGGTCCATGCCGGTTTCAGCCTCTAGTGACTGCCCGGCAGCCATCTTCCTGTGGTTTCGGCGGCATTTTCTTAGAGGCCAGTGGGTGTGGAACTACATTGACTGATCAGCGGCCATGTTTGTAATGATCGATGCTGTATGTTTATATTGCCGTTCGGCGGCCATGTTTTTGTGGTCTACGGCTGCTTTGGCCTCTATCTTCGGCTCGGCGGCCATTTTCTTAGAGCCCACATTATCTTCCATACAGATGTTTGGTGGCCATTTTGCGAGAGTCTCCGGCCTCTAGGGTGCATTACACTGGCACGAGAAATTCACACAGGAAGCGCTGATAAAAGCAGCAGACTGACACAGCAGCGGTAGGACAGCATCACAGGCGCAGCACACGGCAGCATAGCGGTACCGATCCAAGGGTGGTGAGTCCTCTGGGTGACCCAGCATCTCTGCAGCACAGGAGGGTGGCCTATTGATATCTTGCATGGAGCCCTGTGGGTGTCAGCGCGTGGTCAGCATGGCATCTGAGCCAGATGTCTTCTCCCCTGAAACACCAGATTTAGCAACTGGTGCCCCTGAGGTGTCTATGAATGCTATGACGGCAATCCTAGAGGTGTTTGCTGCCAGGGTGGAAGCAGCACACGGGAATACAGGGGGTAGTAAATGCCCCCATCCCCTGCAAGCTTCTGGGGATAATTCTGATGCAGAACCAGGTCCAGCTACGGCTCACGGCCCAGATTCTGACGCATCAGAGACTGCAGACCGTGACCGGACAGTGAGGATGACTCCAAGTCCAGGTCAGTATGCGAGATGGCTTTGGTATCTGACCTTATTACTGCAGTGCGGGGATACGCTAAAGTTGGAAAATACTGCAGAAGCAGCAGAGACTCCGGTCCCCTTTGGGTTTCGTAAACCTGTCTGCACTGCTAAGGTGTTCCCTTGTGTGTCTTATTTTGATAAACTCTTATACAAGGAATGGGAGAACCCACTGAGGGTCTTTACAGCCCCAAAGAGGTTTGCGGTATGGTATCCCTTTGAGGAGAGTTTTCTGAAGAAATGGACCTCTCTCCCTATAGTGGACCCTCCGGTGTCCAGACTTAATAGAGCTACCACTATTCCAGTAGAAGGGGCTCCTGTTTTCAAGGACCCTGTGGATAAGAAGGCTGAAGCACTTGCTCGCTACCTATACTCAGTGGTAGGCTCGGCAGTACGCCCGGCATTGGCGGGGGCCCTAGTGTCTCAGACACTTACTGAATGGGCAAGATTGCTACTCCAGGAGTTAAAGGAGCGAGATGCTCCTCCTGATGAGATAACTTTGGCCGACCAGTTGGTCCAGGGCCTTAAGTTTGTCTGCGAGTCAGACTTGGATACTATTCCCCTGCTGTCAAAAGCTTCGGTTTATGCAGTAGCAATACGCCGCCTGGTCTGGCTAAAGGTCTGGTCTGCGGTCCAGACTTCCAAAAAAGCCCTGTTGGATCTGCCTTTTAAGGGCGACAGACTTTTTGGGGCTTCTCTGGATGACATCATCAAGGATGCCACAGGAGGTAAAAGCACTTTGCTTCCTCAAACTAGCAAGGGTAAGGGGCCACGCCAAGGGCCCTCCTTTACTGCACGCAAGCGTTTTTTTCGTCCCCCTAGGGCATCAGGGAAAAGACCCCAGGACCGACAAGGCGCCTGCCCAAGGACAAAAGCGTCCTTGGTCCCGCAGACCCAACAAGCCTGCGGACAAATCTGCGTCCGCATAAAGGTCCGCCCCCACCCAGTTCTCGGGTGGGGGGACGTCTTCGCAAATTCGCAACTCAGTGGACAGCTCTAGTCTCCGACAGGTGGGTTTGCAAAGTAATCTCCTCAGGCTACAAGATAGAATTTCTCTCTTGTCCACCGGACAGATTCGTCACCTCCAATCTCCAGCTACTACCGATCCGTCGGGAGGCCCTGTATGGGGCGGTCCATGGTCTGCTGGAACGCGGGGTAGTTATTCCAGTTCCAGAACAGGAACAGGGTCAGGGTTTTTACTCAAATCTGTTCATTGTGCCGAAGAAGGATGGGGTTCGTCCAATCTTGGATCTCAGGGCCCTCAATTGCTTTGTGAAGGTACAAAGATTTCGGATGGAGTCGGTTCGATCTGTAGTCAAGGCTCTCCATCCGGGGGACTTTCTGGCCTCCTTGGACATCAAGGACGCATACCTGCATGTCCCCATATACTCCAGACACCAGAGGTTTCTGCGATTTGCAATCGGGAAGAACCACTATCAGTTTGTGGCCCTCCCGTTTGGCCTTGCTTCAGCACCCAGGGCGTTCACCAAGGTGCTCGCTCCGATTCTGGCACTTCTAAGACAGCGGGGTATCGCTATCGTGGGCTACTTGGATGACCTTCTTCTTAAGGCCCCTTCAAGCTCAGAATTGGAGGTAAGCGTGTCCATTACCTGTCAGACTCTTCGAGACTGTGGTTGGATACTAAACACGCAAAAGTCAGTATTGGTGCCCACTCAACGCCTAGTGTACCTGGGGTTGATTCTGGATTCCTCAGAGGCAAAGGTATTCCTCCCTGTGGAGAAGTTGCAGACCCTTCGGGCTGCAGTACGGCAGCTGACTTCCAGGAATTGGCCGTCACTCCGTTTTTTGCATGCGAGTGTTAGGCCTCATGGTAGCCTTCTTTGAGGCGGTCCCATATGCTCAATACCACACTCGAGTGTTACAGAAGCAAGTTCTGTCCAGATGGAACAAATGTCCATCATCTCTGGATTATCAAATCTGAGTAAGCCACCTAGTCAGGAGATCCCTGGTATGGTGGCTGACAGCACTGGCTCTTCTGGCCGGGAAGTCATTTCTTCCGGTTTACTGGATAGTGATCACGACGGACGCCAGCCTTACAGGTTAGGGGGGGGGATTCTGGGGTGTTCAGTCGGCACAAGGTCGCTGGACCCCAGAGGAAGCCCGCCTGCCGATCAATGTCCTGGAAATCCGGGCGATCAGGCTGTGCCTCTTCAAATGGTCTCAGAGGCTACAAGGGCGTCCAGTCAGGATCCAGTCGGACAACGCCACAGCAGTGGCATATGTCAATCATCAAGGAGGAACAAGAAGCTCAGCTGCAGCATCGGAGGTCGCTCACATACTGAAGTGGGCAGAGAGGAGCGTACCGGTACTGTCGGCCGTGTACATTCCGGGTGTGGAAAACTGGCAGGCGGACTACCTGAGCCGCCAGATGCTGGACCAGGAAGAGTGGTCCTTACACCCGGAGGTGTTCCAACTCCTCTGCCAAAGATGGGGCACACCAGATGTAGATCTTCTGGCTTCCCGACTCAATCAGAAGGTATTGAGGTTTGTGGCCCGGTCAAGAGACCCATGGGCAGACGCAATGGACGCGTTGGTGGCATTGTGGGGTCAGTATCGGCTAATCTATGCCTTCCCTCCCTTAAGGCTTCTTCCTCTTCTCCTCCGCAGAGTGGAGGCAGAGGGAATTCCAATGATCTTAATCGCTCCAGATTGGCCTCAGCGTCCTTGGTACGCTGATCTACTACGTCTGGTAGCAGACGTCCCCTGGCGCCTACCACTACGGAAGGACCTGCTATAGCAAGGTCCCATACTCCATCCTGCTTTACGGTCACTGGCTTTAACGGCATGGCTGTTGAGAACCAGGTACTGAGAGACCGGGGCCTATCAAATTCAGTAATCTCTACTATGAGAAGTGCTCGGAAACCGTCCTCTAGGAAGGTTTATCACCGCACTTGGAAGGCCTACATCTCCATGTGTGAGGAAATGAAATGGCATCCGCGTACTTATTTGGTTTCCAGAATCCGGCTGTTTTTACAGCATGGGGTGGACCAAAGGCTCTCCTTAAGTACAAGAGTATATAAATGTGGCGCTATGTGAAATTCAAAAGTGAATTCAAATATATATTGGGACTCAATAGAGAACCGAATGGCCTATAGGAGACCAAATAATAAACGTTGTGACAAACACATGTGACATATATACATGAATGAATAATAAATCTATTCAAACAATATTTGCAGTGATGTATCACCAAAATCTAGGAGAACCACTGACACCCATAGAAATGAACACAAAAAAATATATAAAAATATATATAAATTATAATGACTCTCTTCAGTGAACACTTATAAGAATGATAAAAAATCTATAACACCTATAATTGGTGCATAAATCGTACACATAACCGTGAATCTCCTGTAAGGAACAAAACTATGTGACTTATATATAAATATCCACAGAGTTCAGTGCAAACAAGATTTTGAAATGTCTCTTAGTACAGGTGAGAACCAATATCCAAAAATTGTCATCTGTGGATATGCAAGTCCTGTTTCAAATGGTTCCTTGAAGTGGATGGTTTGTATGCCAATAAGATGTAACACCCGGGAGTGCCTTCACCATTGGGTCAGGGACAGAAAATAAGAAATGACTACTCTTACCGAGTGTTGTAGATCCAGCTCACCATATAGCGGTGGATCTATCAGGCTTATGTCCACGTCAGGGACCAGCAAATGGGAATCCAAGTTTGTCCTCTCCTGTTGATGACGTCTTTCAACGTTTCAAACTGTGACTCTCTCCAAATGTGGGTGATCAGCGTGTGAACCCGAAGCCCTCCATAAGGATCGTGTCACCAAAAAAACAGGAAAGAGCACTTCCACATAGTGTAAATCCAAAATAGGAATTTATTAAAAAGCAACCATAAAATTCCAATAAAACAGCAAACAAGCAGTTCAATCCCCAAAATTTCAAAAGAAAGGGGGCAATCCACACAAAAAATATGCAAACAAACCCAGAGGTAAACTTCAGAGGTGGTAAGCTCCAAATATCAAGGATGCGTGAGATGGGCAGTAAGAACTGGCACGAGAAACCCGACGCGTTTCGTCTTATAAGACATCAACTGGGGTACACGCCATCTCAATGCCCCCCACGCTATATATAGGAAGAGAATTGTACCTTAATTACATGCTCGTACGTCCCATTGAATGTTTTATGCAATTTTTAATTTTTAAATTTTTTTATTTATCCATTGATACATTATTCA
This sequence comes from Rana muscosa, assembly GCA_029206835.1. NCBI lineage: Eukaryota > Metazoa > Chordata > Amphibia > Anura > Ranidae > Rana > Rana muscosa. The sequence goes on along the minus strand of CM055117.1, from coordinate 1,084,188,574 downwards.
TATCTAGGGTTACATTGGTACTGTGGCAATTAGTCATACATTTGTCATACGGTTCTATATGTGTTATCATATAGTTTATGTTTATACGTTTATATAGATGAGACCGATGGTTTCATTAACATATATCCATATGTGGCCCCATTGTTTATAATATGTTTACCCTCCGGGATGTGCATATATGTACTTTCTATATATACTTATTTTATACATTAACATTTGGTTATATTTAAATTGCATTATTCGGTTTTTGGATCATCAGCGGGATGTTTATTACATCATATTGGGGAATTGGTGCTTTGAGGTTGAGTCTGGCAGACATATTTCTGAGTTCCATATCCCAATACGTGGTGATCCGCCCTCTGAAGACGACGTATGACCTGCAAGCACACAGTGAGGATACACTACATGTAGTTAGCCGCTACGCTTTATTGCGTTCCGACTACATATCCCAGTGTGCTTTGCGCACGGTCACGCCGTCTATGAGGGATCCAATCTAGTGTATGCCGATGACACGTGGACGGCGTCAGCCACGTCGATGGCGTAGCACGCTTTTTTGCTCTGTTCCGATTGGCCGGGAAGCGCACATGACAAAGGTCATGTGACGCAGAGTCAGCCATGTGACTTACCAATCCCGGAAGTGAAACATTCAATGGGACGTACGAGCATGTAATTAAGGTACAATTCTCTTCCTATATATAGCGTGGGGGGCATTGAGATGGCGTGTACCCCAGTTGATATCTTATTAGACGAAACGCGTCGGGTTTCTCGTGCCAGTTCTTACTGCCCATCTCACGCATCCTTGATATTTGGAGCTTACCACCTCTGAAGTTTATCTCTGGGTTTGTTTGCATATTTTTTGTGTGGATTGCCCCCTTTCTTTTGAAATTTTGGGGATTGAACTGCTTGTTTGCTGTTTTATTGGAATTTTATGGTTGCTTTTTAATAAATTCCTATTTTGGATTTACACTATGTGGAAGTGCTCTTTTCTGTTTTTTTGGTGACACGATCCTTATGGAGGGCTTCGGGTTCACACGCTGATCACCCACATTTGGAGAGAGTCACAGTTTGAAACGTTGAAAGACGCCATCAACAGGAGAGGACAAACTTGGATTCCCATTTGCTGGTCCCTGACGTGGACATAAGCCTGATAGATCCAGCGCTATATGGTGAGCTGGATCTACAACACTCGGTAAGAGTAGTCATTTCTTATTTTCTGTCCCTGACCCAATGGTGAAGGCACTCCCGGGTGTTACATCTTATTGGCATACAAACCATCCACTTCAAGGAACCATTTGAAACAGGACTTGCATATCCACAGATGACAATTTTTGGATATTGGTTCTCGCCTGTACTAAGAGATATTTCAAAATCTTGTTTGCACTGAACTCTGTGGATAGTTATATATAAGTCACATAGTTTTGTTCCTTACAGGAGATTCACGGTTATGTGTACGATTTATGCACCAATTATAGGTGTTATAGATTTTTTATGATTCTTATAAGTGTTCACTGAAGAGAGTCATTAATTTATATATATTTTTATATATTTTTTTGTGTTCATTTCTATGGGTGTCAGTGGTTCTCCTAGATTTTGGTGATACATCACTGCAAATATTGTTTGAATAGATTTATTATTCATTCATGTATATATGTCACATGTGTTTGTCACAACGTTTATTATTTGGTCTCCTATAGGCCATTCGGTTCTCTATTGAGTCCCAATATATATTTGAATTCACTTTTGAATTTCACATAGCGCCACATTTATATACTCTTATATTTTTTACATTTTTGTCAGATTGTTATGTTGGCTGCTAACATATAAATTCTTTGCGAGGTTGGCGCAGTATTTTTTGCTTTTTCTCCTTAAGTACGATTAAGGGACAGATATCTGCCCTGGCTGTCTTTTTTCAGCGACCCCTGGCGACTCACACTCTCTCATGAGTACATTTGTGCAGGGGGTTCGACATGTGGCTCCTCCGGTCCGTCCCCCGCTACCTCCGTGGGACTTGAACCTGGTCCTCTCGGTGCTTCAGAAGGCACCGTTTGAGAATATTAGAGATATTCCACTGTTGACACTTTCTCAGAAAGTGGTCTTTTTGGTGGCTGTTACGTCAGTTAGACGAGTCTCTGAGCTGGCAGCCTTGTCCTGCAAGGCTCCCTATTTGGTTTTCCACAAGGATAAGGTGGTGCTGCAGCCGCAGCCTTCCTTTCTTCCGAAAGTCGTTTCGGCTTTTCATCTCAACGAAAACATTGTACTTCCATCCTTGTGTCCTCATCCGTCGAATCCTAAGGAGTCGGCGTTGCATTCCTTGGACGTTGTCCGAGCTTTGAGAGTATACCTATCTGCTACTTCCCTGTTCCGGAAGTCAGACTCACTGTTTGTTTCGGTGGCTGGTCCCAAGAAGGGCCAAGCAGTCTCGTCGGCCACCATCTCTAGGTGGATCCGACAGATAGTAATCCAGGCTTACGCCTTAAGGGGTCAAGCGCCCCCCTTTCTCGTCACAGCGCATTTGACCAGGGCAATAGGTGCCTCTTGGGCTTTCCGACATCAAGCGTCTGTTTCCCAATTATGTAAAGCGGCGACTTGGTCGTCCGCTCACACTTTCAAAAAATTCTACAAAGTTGATGTAGGTGCATCTTCGGATGCCTCTTTCGGCCGCAAGGTTTTACAAGCGGCTGTTTAGAGTTGCAGCTCCTCCGTTGGAGGAGTGCTGTTTTGTGTTTTGGGGTGAAGTTTATTTTTATGCTGTTACCACCCCTCGTTTTTTCTCTGACACTGCTTTGGGACGTCCCACTATGTCAATAGAGAAGCTGTGTCGGTCCATAGACGAAAGAGTAAATAGGATTTTTTACTCACCGTAAAATCCTTCTCTCTGAGTCCATGGACCGACACAGCACCCACTCCTCCTTTTAAGTTTCTACTGCTTTTTGACGAACTGATCTGCGAGATGCAGAGTGAGGGGATATACCCAGAGGGTCCGCCCCCTGGGCGGTGCTGTAGAAGGTGTGATGCAACACTTTTTTTACAAGTTTTCTGCCTAGTCACTCCTAATTTACAGATAATACCCACTTTGTCAATAGAGAAGCTGTGTCGGTCCATGAACTCCAGAGAAAAGGATTTTACGGTGAGTGAAAAATCCTATTTTTTTGAGCGTTTTGCTTCAGACGACAGAACACACATATATGTGAACAGGGGGCCATTTAAATGAATGGGATTTTGCTTGTTGGGCGTTTTTGAACTTTTGAGATGAGCGTTTTACGAGCTGAAAACGCTCAGGTGTGAATGCAGACTTGAAATTTGCATTAAAGTCACATCATGTCCTGATCTGTATACTTGTTTATCATTGGCGCCTCAGAAAGTATTAAAGCCGTTGGCTCAGCCATTTAACTTCTGTTTTGCAGATATATACAATATTTTGTATTTTGTTCTAGAAGAGAAGAGCCATTCCTACCAGTTGGTAATACAGAACATACGGAGACCATGAGACGTTTCCAGGAATCATTGCACCAGGCAGAACAGTACACACAGAGCGTGGAGCGCTTGGATTTCCTTTCACAGTCCTCCCGATCATCTCTGCTGTCCGCACTCAGGTAGGGGAATGAGCCCTTAGGGGTTCTTTCACACAGGCGTTTAAAAATAGGCGGTTGGGTTGCATTTTAACCTCTCCCTGACCACCCGTCGATGTCACTCAAAATTGTTAAAATAGGGAACAGATGGAGGTGTACACACTGCAGCCTTACATTGCGGCGAGGCATAAATAACACTGCAGAGTTCAGCAGGTACTTTATGCCAGTGCTAATCAACTCTGTCCTCAGGGCCCACTAACAGGCCAGGTTTGCAAGATAACTGAAATACATCACAGGTGATATCATTTGCTGCTCAGTGATTGCAGCATTCTAATCTGCATCTCTGCAAGGTAATACATAAAACCTGGCCTGTTGGTGGGTCCTGAGGACAGGGTTGATGACCACTGCTTTATGCTATGCAACCCCCTCCATTCACTTGTATTGAAATGCACCACAAGCGTGCTGTAAATGCACTGTAAGCATGCCTATGGTGCAGTTGCAAAATATCAAAAGTGATAATTTCCCATTTGAGCCTGGTAAAATATTAAACAAATCTATTATTTATTTTGATTTTTGATTTTTTTTTTTAGGAGCGTCGGCTGAAACGAACGTTAGTGCAACACGTTAAAAATGTTCATTAACGCTATGAGTGTGTTAATGCCCTTTAATTGCTGCTTTAGAATTCGAAATCTGTGTGAAAGAGTCCTTAAGCCCAGGTTTATATTGAGCTGCAGTAATGAAGCCGTGCAAGTTCAGCTGGACTTGCACGATTTCACTCCCACATGTCGGCCCCGATTTCGGCCCGCAATTTCACAGGTTTCTGCACAGATGTCAATGGAAATCTCACCCCAAAATCGCAAAAAGTAGTACAGAAGCAAAGCTACTTTTTGAAATCGGTGCGGCGCCGCAAATGCAGTGTTGCACCGATTTAGGACGGTGCCATTGCGTGCAATTGCTGCTGATTTGACATGTCAAATCCAATATGAACCAGGGCTGAAACATGACTACTGTTGTGCTAATTTGGATTCAAGCCATCAGACTTATGTGTTTAAAGCAGTGGTCCCCAACCTTTTTGGCACCATGGACCGCTTTTCTTTCTGGCCCTGGGGAGGGGGGGGGGTTGTAGTGTATGGGGAAGGCAGATGGTTCATGGAGTCCCACAACCCCTCCTGCACTGTAAAGGAATACTAATATAAAGGGGACTGCACTGTAATGATAAACAGTCCCCTTTTATATCACGGTGCTCCTTGCACTTATTGCCCCCCCCTCCACATCACATTGCCCCTCCCCAATCGCAGTCCTCTGCGCAGACATGGCCCCCCCAATCGCAGTCCTCTGCGCAGACATGGCCCCCCAATCGCAGTCCTCTGCGCAGACATGGCCCCCCCAATCGCAGTCCTCTGCGCAGACATGGCCCCCCCAATCGCAGTCCTCTGCGCAGACATGGCCCCCCCAATCGCAGTCCTCTGCGCAGACATGGCCCCCCCAATCGCAGTCCTCTGCGCAGACATGGCCCCCCCAATCGCAGTCCTCTGCGCAGACATGGCCCCCCCAATCGCAGTCCTCTGCGCAGACATGGCCCCCCCAATCGCAGTCCTCTGCGCAGACATGGCCCCCCCAATCGCAGTCCTCTGCGCAGACATGGCCCCCCCAATCGCAGTCCTCTGCGCAGACATGGCCCCCCCAATCGCAGTCCTCTGCGCAGACATGGCCCCCCCAATCGCAGTCCTCTGCGCAGACATGGCCCCCCCAATCGCAGTCCTCTGCGCAGACATGGCCCCCCCAATCGCAGTCCTCTGCGCAGACATGGCCCCCCCAATCGCAGTCCTCTGCGCAGACATGGCCCCCCCAATCGCAGTCCTCTGCGCAGACATGGCCCCCCCAATCGCAGTCCTCTGCGCAGACATGGCCCCCCCAATCGCAGTCCTCTGCGCAGACATGGCCCCCCCAATCGCAGTCCTCTGCGCAGACATGGCCCCCCCAATCGCAGTCCTCTGCGCAGACATGGCCCCCCCAATCGCAGTCCTCTGCGCAGACATGGCCCCCCCAATCGCAGTCCTCTGCGCAGACATGGCCCCCCCAATCGCAGTCCTCTGCGCAGACATGGCCCCCCCAATCGCAGTCCTCTGCGCAGACATGGCCCCCCCAATCGCAGTCCTCTGCGCAGACATGGCCCCCCCAATCGCAGTCCTCTGCGCAGACATGGCCCCCCCAATCGCAGTCCTCTGCGCAGACATGGCCCCCCCAATCGCAGTCCTCTGCGCAGACATGGCCCCCCCAATCGCAGTCCTCTGCGCAGACATGGCCCCCCCAATCGCAGTCCTCTGCGCAGACATGGCCCCCCCAATCGCAGTCCTCTGCGCAGACATGGCCCCCCCAATCGCAGTCCTCTGCGCAGACATGGCCCCCCCAATCGCAGTCCTCTGCGCAGACATGGCCCCCCCAATCGCAGTCCTCTGCGCAGACATGGCCCCCCCAATCGCAGTCCTCTGCGCAGACATGGCCCCCCCAATCGCAGTCCTCTGCGCAGACATGGCCCCCCCAATCGCAGTCCTCTGCGCAGACATGGCCCCCCCAATCGCAGTCCTCTGCGCAGACATGGCCCCCCCAATCGCAGTCCTCTGCGCAGACATGGCCCCCCCAATCGCAGTCCTCTGCGCAGACATGGCCCCCCCAATCGCAGTCCTCTGCGCAGACATGGCCCCCCCAATCGCAGTCCTCTGCGCAGACATGGCCCCCCCAATCGCAGTCCTCTGCGCAGACATGGCCCCCCCAATCGCAGTCCTCTGCGCAGACATGGCCCCCCCAATCGCAGTCCTCTGCGCAGACATGGCCCCCCCAATCGCAGTCCTCTGCGCAGACATGGCCCCCCCAATCGCAGTCCTCTGCGCAGACATGGCCCCCCCAATCGCAGTCCTCTGCGCAGACATGGCCCCCCCAATCGCAGTCCTCTGCGCAGACATGGCCCCCCCAATCGCAGTCCTCTGCGCAGACATGGCCCCCCCAATCGCAGTCCTCTGCGCAGACATGGCCCCCCCAATCGCAGTCCTCTGCGCAGACATGGCCCCCCCAATCGCAGTCCTCTGCGCAGACATGGCCCCCCCAATCGCAGTCCTCTGCGCAGACATGGCCCCCCCAATCGCAGTCCTCTGCGCAGACATGGCCCCCCCAATCGCAGTCCTCTGCGCAGACATGGCCCCCCCAATCGCAGTCCTCTGCGCAGACATGGCCCCCCCAATCGCAGTCCTCTGCGCAGACATGGCCCCCCCAATCGCAGTCCTCTGCGCAGACATGGCCCCCCCAATCGCAGTCCTCTGCGCAGACATGGCCCCCCCAATCGCAGTCCTCTGCGCAGACATGGCCCCCCCAATCGCAGTCCTCTGCGCAGACATGGCCCCCCCAATCGCAGTCCTCTGCGCAGACATGGCCCCCCCAATCGCAGTCCTCTGCGCAGACATGGCCCCCCCAATCGCAGTCCTCTGCGCAGACATGGCCCCCCCAATCGCAGTCCTCTGCGCAGACATGGCCCCCCCAATCGCAGTCCTCTGCGCAGACATGGCCCCCCCAATCGCAGTCCTCTGCGCAGACATGGCCCCCCCAATCGCAGTCCTCTGCGCAGACATGGCCCCCCCAATCGCAGTCCTCTGCGCAGACATGGCCCCCCCAATCGCAGTCCTCTGCGCAGACATGGCCCCCCCAATCGCAGTCCTCTGCGCAGACATGGCCCCCCCAATCGCAGTCCTCTGCGCAGACATGGCCCCCCCAATCGCAGTCCTCTGCGCAGACATGGCCCCCCCAATCGCAGTCCTCTGCGCAGACATGGCCCCCCCAATCGCAGTCCTCTGCGCAGACATGGCCCCCCCAATCGCAGTCCTCTGCGCAGACATGGCCCCCCCAATCGCAGTCCTCTGCGCAGACATGGCCCCCCCAATCGCAGTCCTCTGCGCAGACATGGCCCCCCCAATCGCAGTCCTCTGCGCAGACATGGCCCCCCCAATCGCAGTCCTCTGCGCAGACATGGCCCCCCCAATCGCAGTCCTCTGCGCAGACATGGCCCCCCCAATCGCAGTCCTCTGCGCAGACATGGCCCCCCCAATCGCAGTCCTCTGCGCAGACATGGCCCCCCCAATCGCAGTCCTCTGCGCAGACATGGCCCCCCCAATCGCAGTCCTCTGCGCAGACATGGCCCCCCCAATCGCAGTCCTCTGCGCAGACATGGCCCCCCCCAATCGCAGTCCTCTGCGCAGACATGGCCCCCCCCAATCGCAGTCCTCTGCGCAGACATGGCCCCCCCCAATCGCAGTCCTCTGCGCAGACATGGCCCCCCCCAATCGCAGTCCTCTGCGCAGACATGGCCCCCCCCAATCGCAGTCCTCTGCGCAGACATGGCCCCCCCCAATCGCAGTCCTCTGCGCAGACATGGCCCCCCCCAATCGCAGTCCTCTGCGCAGACATGGCCCCCCCCAATCGCAGTCCTCTGCGCAGACATGGCCCCCCCCAATCGCAGTCCTCTGCGCAGACATGGCCCCCCCCAATCGCAGTCCTCTGCGCAGACATGGCCCCCCCCAATCGCAGTCCTCTGCGCAGACATGGCCCCCCCCAATCGCAGTCCTCTGCGCAGACATGGCCCCCCCCAATCGCAGTCCTCTGCGCAGACATGGCCCCCCCCAATCGCAGTCCTCTGCGCAGACATGGCCCCCCCCAATCGCAGTCCTCTGCGCAGACATGGCCCCCCCCAATCGCAGTCCTCTGCGCAGACATGGCCCCCCCCAATCGCAGTCCTCTGCGCAGACATGGCCCCCCCCAATCGCAGTCCTCTGCGCAGACATGGCCCCCCCCAATCGCAGTCCTCTGCGCAGACATGGCCCCCCCCAATCGCAGTCCTCTGCGCAGACAATGGCCCCCCCCAATCGCAGTCCTCTGCGCAGACAATGGCCCCCCCAATCGCAGTCCTCTGCGCAGACAATGGCCCCCCCAATCGCAGTCCTCTGCGCAGACAATGGCCCCCCCCAATCGCAGTCCTCTGCGCAGACAATGGCCCCCCCAATCGCAGTCCTCTGCGCAGACAATGGCCCCCCCAATCGCAGTCCTCTGCGCAGACAATGGCCCCCCCAATCGCAGTCCTCTGCGCAGACAATGGCCCCCCCAATCGCAGTCCTCTGCGCAGACAATGGCCCCCCCAATCGCAGTCCTCTGCGCAGACAATGGCCCCCCCAATCGCAGTCCTCTGCGCAGACAATGGCCCCCCCAATCGCAGTCCTCTGCGCAGACAATGGCCCCCCCAATCGCAGTCCTCTGCGCAGACAATGGCCCCCCCAATCGCAGTCCTCTGCGCAGACAATGGCCCCCCCAATCGCAGTCCTCTGCGCAGACAATGGCCCCCCCAATCGCAGTCCTCTGCGCAGACAATGGCCCCCCCAATCGCAGTCCTCTGCGCAGACAATGGCCCCCCCAATCGCAGTCCTCTGCGCAGACAATGGCCCCCCCAATCGCAGTCCTCTGCGCAGACAATGGCCCCCCCAATCGCAGTCCTCTGCGCAGACAATGGCCCCCCCAATCGCAGTCCTCTGCGCAGACAATGGCCCCCCCAATCGCAGTCCTCTGCGCAGACAATGGCCCCCCCAATCGCAGTCCTCTGCGCAGACAATGGCCCCCCCAATCGCAGTCCTCTGCGCAGACAATGGCCCCCCCAATCGCAGTCCTCTGCGCAGACAATGGCCCCCCCCAATCGCAGTCCTCTGCGCAGACAATGGCCCCCCCCAATCGCAGTCCTCTGCGCAGACAATGGCCCCCCCCAATCGCAGTCCTCTGCGCAGACAATGGCCCCCCCAATCGCAGTCCTCTGCGCAGACAATGGCCCCCCCAATCGCAGTCCTCTGCGCAGACAATGGCCCCCCCAATCGCAGTCCTCTGCGCAGACAATGGCCCCCCCCAATCGCAGTCCTCTGCGCAGACAATGGCCCCCCCCAATCGCAGTCCTCTGCGCAGACAATGGCCCCCCCCAATCGCAGTCCTCTGCGCAGACAATGGCCCCCCCCAATCGCAGTCCTCTGCGCAGACAATGGCCCCCCCCAATCGCAGTCCTCTGCGCAGACAATGGCCCCCCCCAATCGCAGTCCTCTGCGCAGACAATGGCCCCCCCCAATCGCAGTCCTCTGCGCAGACAATGGCCCCCCCCCAATCGCAGTCCTCTGCGCAGACAATGGCCCCCCCCCAATCGCAGTCCTCTGCGCAGACAATGGCCCCCCCCCAATCGCAGTCCTCTGCGCAGACAATGGCCCCCCCCAATCGCAGTCCTCTGCGCAGACAATGGCCCCCCCCAATCGCAGTCCTCTGCGCAGACAATGGCCCCCCCCAATCGCAGTCCTCTGCGCAGACAATGGCCCCCCCCAATCGCAGTCCTCTGCGCAGACAATGGCCCCCCCCAATCGCAGTCCTCTGCGCAGACAATGGCCCCCCCCAATCGCAGTCCTCTGCGCAGACAATGGCCCCCCCCAATCGCAGTCCTCTGCGCAGACAATGGCCCCCCCCAATCGCAGTCCTCTGCGCAGACAATGGCCCCCCCCAATCGCAGTCCTCTGCGCAGACAATGGCCCCCCCCAATCGCAGTCCTCTGCGCAGACAATGGCCCCCCCCAATCGCAGTCCTCTGCGCAGACAATGGCCCCCCCCAATCGCAGTCCTCTGCGCAGACAATGGCCCCCCCCAATCGCAGTCCTCTGCGCAGACAATGGCCCCCCCAATCGCAGTCCTCTGCGCAGACATGGCCCCCCCAATCGCAGTCCTCTGCGCAGACATGGCCCCCCCAATCGCAGTCCTCTGCGCAGACATGGCCCCCCCAATCGCAGTCCTCTGCGCAGACATGGCCCCCCCAATCGCAGTCCTCCCCATCAGTGGCAGTGACATCACCACTGTGCTGTACATAGCCTGTGCAGAGAGCAGAGCTGTGGGAGGGATCCAGCAGCCCCCACCCACTACAGGACGGGGCCAAGACCAGTCACCCTGTACAGAGAGAGAGAGCAGCAGTGACCGGTCTTTATTACAGGAAGCTCCTCCACAGAGGGAAAGTCTCACCCTAGATTACTGCACAGATCTAAAATACACAAATCACACCAAGATTCCAGTAAGGATACACATGGCTCTTGTATTTAAACAATATTTGTTCATCCCAGAGTTTATCTTTAATGCTGTGTGTGGCCATACTGCATGGAAATGTCTTACAATGAATACAAGAGAAATGTTGTGATGGTCTGTCATGACCTGTACTCCATCATAGTCTCTTCCTCACTAGTATCTACTTTATTCATTTATATGTGTATATCATTTTTATTTTTTTTATAAAGGAAAAACCTTAATGAGCTGGATGATATCCAGAAATATTTTAACCAGAAGCTGTATAGGAGCCTCTCGAGCACAGCGCCACCTGGAGGAGCCACAGAACATGGCGCAGAAAGGAAGCCTCCCATCGCCGCCATCTCCGAGGAGGACACAGATGCTCAGTTATTGCTGAAGAAATCCAGTCTGTTGGTTTCACAAGTCAGCAACCTCATCACTGGTGAGAAACAAAATTCAACTAATTCTAATAAAATAAATACCCCAGACAAACCGCTTAAAGCGGAGTTCCCACAGTTTAATTTTATTTTAATTTTTTCATGAATATCGTTTTTTTAACCACCTCAATACTGGACACTTAAAGAGGTTGTAAAGGTTTGTTTTTTTATTTTCTAAATAGGTTCCTTTAAGCTAGTGCATTATTGGTTCACTTACCTTTTCCTTGGATTTCCCTTCTTAATGTTTGTTTTCTTTGTCTGAATTTCTCACTTCCTGATTGTAACGGATCTCAGATACCCCAGATGGGCACATCCGCCAGACTTGTGTCTCCTGTCCTCCAAACGCACCCGCAGCCTGCAGATTCGCCATAACCAGCCCTTAACCCCTCAATCACGAGACAATCCACACAGGTGTTGAGGGTTAAACATGCAGAGCATCAACTGTTTATTAAATCCAAAACATACACTTTTACACACAGTTAGGGACACTCCCCTTAGCCTTGTCATAGAGGGGGGGTAGGGGACAAGGAAGAATCAATGGGAACTGAACACTTGTACATTGAAACAGAGACTACAGATAAACAAAGGGATTATGATAAGCAGGCAACCCCTCAATACACATCCCCTGCGGAGAGATGTCTGCAGTCCAGACCATTGTCTGTGTGCCATGAACCAACACAGCTAAACACAGCAACAAGAGAGGGGGGGATGGGGGAGAAGGGATGTAGCATTACATTACATTATCTCAATGCCAGCTTCTCCCCGAGTCTCCAGTCTCTTCTGGGCCATAATCTGTGGGTAGGAGGCCCGCCATCAGTCCCTTCCAAAGCACACAGTGACAGTGGGTTCTGTCACACTGATCCTCCTCAGTAAGCTGTTCAGTAAGCTGTTCTGGCTGACTCCACACCACTGTGTGTGGAGTGGTGTGAAGTTTAGTGAAGTAACAGGAAGTGAGAAATTCAGACAAAGAAAAAAATAATTTAGAAGGGAAATCCAAGGAAAAGGTAAGTGAACCAATAATGCACTAGCTTAAAGGAACCTATTTAGAAAATAAAAAACTAACCTTTACAACCCCTTTAAACCCCCTTCTTGCCCAAACCATTTTGCAGCTTTCAGCGCTGTCATACTTTGAATGACAATTGCGCAGTCATGCTACACTGTAACCATGTGACATTTTTATAATTTTCTTCACACAAATAGAACTTTCTTTTGGTGGTATTTAATCACTCCTAGGTTTCTTATTTTTTCAAAAACAAAAGACCAAAAATTTAGAAAAAAAAATAAGTTTTCTTATTTGCAAAATTTACTGACAAACTAAGTAATATTTCTCCTTCACTGATAGGCTGCACTGATGAGGCGGCAATGATTAGGTGGTACCGATGAGGAGGCACGAATATGCCGCACTGGTGGGCGCAGATAGGCGGCACTGGTGGGCGCAGATAGGCGGCACTGGTGGGAGGCACTGGTGGGTGGCAGTGATGGGCATTAATGGGCAGCAGTGATGGGCATTGATGGGCAGCAGTGATGGGCAGCAGTGATGGGCATTGATGGGCAGCAGTGATAGCCAGCACTGACTGGCATCACTATTGGCCAATGATTGCTGGGGTGGGCAATAATTGCTGGCACTGGTTGTCACTTAATTGTAATCAGAGCACTGATGATCAGTGCCCTGATTACATACCTAGCTGTCCCCTGTGAGGCGATGCCGCTGATTGGCTCTCCTCTCCTCACACTCTGTCAGTGTGAGGCGAGGAGAGCTGATTACCGGCATCTCTGTGTTTACATGTGACCGGCTGTGATTGGTCACAGCCGATCACATGGTTAAAGACGGCTCTTTACACAGATCAGGGTTGTGCTGTGTCCTAGCAACACAGCGCGGCCGCGATCGCTGCGCGCCCATTCTGGGCGGCCGTAATATGATGTCCACCCAGAACGGGAGCCGCACCGCCCAGCTGTCATTTGATGGTGGGCGGGCGGCAAACGGTTAATATTCTTAGTTGTATTACTCACGTGTTTCATATAGATTGCCGATTTCCCAAACGAATATAACTTTTATTCTACCTTGCTGTGATTTTCCATATTGCTTGTGGGCATGTGAAGCCCACAAGCACTATCTTCCGGGACACGGTGCAGCCGAGCGACCAGCATGCACCGCCCATTCTCACGCATGCACAGTATCTACGGCTCGCAGCGCCGTACACTTCAGACGTTGCCATCACAACGGGCGGCGGCGGTGGAAGTGCCCGCCCCGTTGTTATGGCAACCTAGCCCTCGACGCTTCCCACTGACTCCTGGGAAATGATGACGCACATCTCCCAGGAGCACCAGCGAGCACGGGCGCCGAGGGAAATTACGTCAGGCGCCACAGAGAGGAAGTGGCAAAATACAAAGGACCACATAGCAACAGTGCTGAAGGGGTAAGTAAAAAAAAAAAAAAACTTCCAAATGTTTTTGCTAATGCATAATGCTGTTGATTTCTGCAAAGTTGTTTTTTTTTTTGCTGGCACTCCGCTTTAAAGTGATACTAAACACATAATGTTTAATTTTACAATATCCTTTCTCTTTATGTATATGGATGATGGCAATGTATTTTATTTAGAAAAAAATCATAGTACCTGTTTTCATAATCGATATACAGCTGTCATGTGACCCAGCTCTTTCTCAGACCATCTGCAGGGAAACCTCAGTGGGAGGAGCTTCTAGTCCTTTTCTGCTGGACAAAAAAAAAACAGCCTTCAAAATACATAAATAATATCAAATAAATGGTTTAAATTGTCTTACAAATCTGTATTTGAACTCAAATGTTTATTATTTGTGTGAAAAAACATGGTGTGGGCTATTTAGAGGGAGGTTATGCCGAGCACACCTAGTTTCATGCCCCTCCAGCGTGCGTCTGTTATTTTGTATGTATTCAGAATTACAAGAAGATAACGCCTAATATCAATCGACGTGTCCCACCCCCAGAGTGTTGAACATAGTGGGCATGGAGGAGGGAGGAAGTGGGCTGTCGTTTATCCAGAGTGTATACACATACATGTGTGACTCGTATAGTCACATGGGCTGCACAGAGGAGAAAGCGGAGGAAATGAAAAGCTTAGAAGGGAACTGAAAATGGAGCATGCTCAGTAGAGGACAACCGCTACTCTGCAAAATCTCTAGCTGCAAAGGGGGGCACACAAGGAGGGAGGGACAGTGAACAACAGGATCAACCAGATTTGTTGCAGAATACAGAAAATAATCCCATAGTGACTGAGTGAGTATGATCAGCATGTAATACAGCATGTTGTGACAGTTTTTTAATGATGTTGGTTTAACCACTTGCTGCCCAAGGTACATCCTAGGACGTTATGGGCTTTGAGTGGGGATATCTGAATGATGGGTGCAGCTGCACCCATCATTCAGATATAAAAATATTTCTTGATCGTACACCACGGGACACAGAGCTAGTCATTACATAATGGGTTAAGGGTCACCAGCGGTGATTGGACACTGGCACAACCAATGGAAGACAGTTCCCCTCCATATAACCCCTCCCATCAGGGAAGTACCTCAGTTTTTTCGCCAGTGTCGAAAGGTGTTGGACGCGTTAGGAGGTGCTAAAGGAAAGCTCTACCAAAGAGACCCTCTGGGGGTAAAAGAGCTATGCTTTCGGATCCATCCAAGACGCCTACAAATGAGCTGAATCTGGATGGGATCCGGGCCTCATCCATGAGGCGTCGCCTGTAATGTCTCTCTTCGGAGGACTGGGCTCTAAGATCCAGCACTTTCGCTATTTCGCTATAAAGTCCTGGTAAGAGTCTTGTACAAGGCCCAGGGGAGAGGTATCCTTTAAATAGGAACCCATATCCCTGAAGGTTGGCACACATAGCCCACCGTGAAGGGTGAAGTTTGGTATCTGTCTGAAATCTTTCAGCAGAAAAACCTGCGGCGTGGATAAGGTGAGATTAGAAGGTCCATAACTAGGTTGGGACCTTTTTCAAAAAATGGATGTCTTCTTTTTTTCCACCACTGGGGGGAGTAAAGAGCTGAATATACTCACCTCACTCTGTTCAGTGTCGGCTTCGGCGAAGTACACTGCTCGTCACCTCCGCTGCTGAGCTTGCTGGGGCACCCCGATCCTCCTTTCGGTGGCCGACCAGACACCTGCAGATGCAGGTAAGTGGGAACAAGGGCTGATAAGAGTCCTCTCTCACTATGGCCACCGCCATAGCGCTAAGGGCCGCGGGAGCGTGCTTTATCGGAGGGGGGGGGCGAAGGCGTGCGCGGGCACGTGGCGCGCGTAGGCACAGAAACGGCGCCAAATTTAAAAGACTGTCAGTGTGAGAAGCACTGCAGCAGCAAGCAAGCTCGTTAGTTCTCTTGTTCCTGGCAGAGAAACACAGCAGCTATACAGGGACGTAAGACTCCATGTGGTTGGATTGGGTACTTCCTAGAAGACATCCATGTTATGCATAGTTATGTGTTAAAAGTTGCATACTTAATGTATTTGCTAAACTGAACACGGTAGTATATGCATTTAGGTACCTTGTATTTTGTCTAAACAGTAAGCCTTCCAGGGGAAGTAATACGGACAAAAAGAGATAAGAAAGCACCACCGCCTGAGAGGAGGCTCTAACTGTGCTGACTCGGTACCTTTCTCTCCTGTGTTGCTAAATGCACCTGTACAGGATGAGCCATTACCTCTGTCAGGTATGGCGGCTTCCCCAGTGAAGCCTGGGCCTGTATATGTCACTGAGGACACTTTATCAGCTGCCCTAAATAATCTGGAGGAAAAAATTGCTACCTTAATCGCTAAGTCCTCTAAAAAGGGACAATAAGCGAAGCAGGTCTCTTCCAGTATTGGACCTCCCTTCAGAAGTACCTGAGGGAGGAGGATGAGGAGGAGGAGGCTACATCAGCAGAGGATGAGGAGCCAGATTTTAAGGTCACAGGTACAATGCTATAATCTCCCCCCCCCCCCCCCCCCCCCCCCCCCCACCCCCCCCCCCCCCCTCCCCCCCCCCCCCCTAAGATCCCTGCAAGGTGCATGCTCCTTCCCGGTTCATCCGTTACTAGAGGATCTAATATACGCAAACTGGCAACATCCAGATAAGCGTTTCTCACCTCCAAAAAGGTTTAACATTCTTTATCCTATGTGGGAATTTTTTTTAAAGAAATGGAGCCTGCCTGCGGTAGTTGCGGCTATTTCTTGTGTAAATAAAAACCTGACATGTCCGGTGGATAATGTACAAGAGTTTAAAAGATCCTTCTGAGAGGAAGTTGAAATCCTCCTTCCTTTTGGCCGGCTCAATTACCCAACCTGCAGTAGCAGCAGTCGGTATGTGTCAGGTCATCAGCCAACAGGTAAAGCAGGGGCTGAAGGAACTGCCTTCAGAGCAGGCTAGAAATTGGGAAAATTTGCCTAAAGCCTTATGCTTCACAGTGGATGCCATGAGAGATTCTATCATACAGGCATCACGCCTTACACTCCAGCTGGTACAGATGCGCAGAGTACTTTGGCTTAAGCATTGGTCAGCGGAGACCCCATGCAAAAAGCTGTTGGCAAGTTCCCGTTCCATGGCGAACGCCTATTTGGGGAAGATTTAGAAAAATATATACAGAAGATATCAAGTGGTAAAACGACTTTTACCTGAGAGAAAGAAAAACAAGAGATCTTTATTTAAACGCTCTCTCTCCCCAGCTCCCGGGAAATCTGACTCCAACCAGTGGCGGCGGCCTGTTTTAGCCGCCCACAAAAGCCAAGGGGCAAGCTCAGAAGAACAAGAAGCCGTGGGGTGCAAGAGCTAATAAGCAAGCCCCCAAAGCCTCTCAGTGAAGGGGCGCCCCCGCTCGGCCGAGTGGGAGGAAGGCTTTGTCAGTTCTGAGCGACTTGGTGGTCAGAAATCCAGGACAATTGGGTAGTATCCACAATATCCTCAGGGTACAAACTGGAATTTCGAGAGATCCCACCTTCTCAATTCCGAGGTTCAAGACTCTCCAAGGATCCACAAAAAAGAGAATCCTTCTTCAAAGGTTTGAATCACTTAATGGCTCAAGGGGTAGTTACAGACGTACCCCAAAAGGAGCGAGGTTCAGGTTTTTACTCAAACCTCTTTGTGATTCCAAAGCCAAATGGAGATGTCAGACCCATCCTGGATCTAAAATCCCTAAATCGGTTCCTGAACGATCGCCATTTTCGAATGGAAACGATCCGATCCGTGGCCGCCACTTTAAAGGGCGGAAAATTCATGGCGCCCATAGATATCAAGGACGCACATTTACACATACCCATCCTCCCCGCTCACCAAAGATTCCTAAGGTTTGCGGTAGAAGATCGCCACTTTCAATTTGTGGCTCTGCCGTTTGGTGTAGCCACCGCGCCCATAGTATTCACAAAGGTGCTAGCTCCTCTGTTAGCAAACCTAAGAACACGGGGCATTGCGGTAACAGCCTATCTGGACGATCTACTAGTAATAGATCAGTCAAAGGAGGGATTGGGTCACGCTGTACACACTACAGTAGGATACCTGGAGCATTTAGGATGGATTATAAATTTACAAAAATCCTCTCTCCAGGCCCAAAGAAGGATAGTGTACCTGGGCATGATCATAGATACAGCCCAAAACAGGGTATACCTGCCAGAACCGAAGATACAGTCTCTGAAAGACCTGATCCACAAGGTCAAAGCAAACAAGAGGCCGTCTATTCGCCTTTGCATGAGACTATTGGGAAAGATGGTAGCCTCCTTCGAGGCGGTCCCTTACGCCCAGTTTCATTCGAGACTACTTCAAGGCAATATTTTAGCCTCCTGGAACAGGAAGAGCCAAGCTCTGGATATACCCATGCGCCTGTCCTCACAAGTACGCCACAGCTTCGATTGGTGGCTAGAAGCCAGGAATTTACGGAAGGGAAAGTCCTTCCTCCCAGTGGCCTGGAAGGTGGTATCTAGGGATGCCAGCCTATCGGGCTGGGGTGCAGTATTCGAGGAGGCTTCTACCCAGGGAACCTGGGCCAAGACTCAGGGGATCCTGCCCATCAATGTGCTAGAGATCCGGGCGGTATATCTAGCCCTCAAAACCTGGACACACAGGTTACAGGGCTACCCAGTTCGGGTTCAATCCGACAATGCTACTGCAGTAGCTTACATCAATCACCAAGGAGGCACCCGCAGTCGGGCAGCCCAAAGAGAGGTGAACCGGATCCTGGCATGGGCAGAAGAGCATGTACCTTGCCTTTCTGCAATCTTCATTCCAGGGATAGAAAATTGGCAAGCAGACTACCTGAGTCGTCAGCAGCTGCTACCAGGAGAGTGGTCTCTTCACCCCGAGATCTTTCAGGCCATATGTCTGAGATGGGGAAACCCAGATGTAGACCTGCTAGCTGCCAGGTTCAACAAGAAATTGGACAACTTTGTGTCCAGAACGAGAGATCCTCTAGCCTACGGGACAGACTCTCTAATAATACAGACGCTCTAATAACTCCATGGAATCAGTTCTCACTGATCTATGCATTCCCTCCGATCCCTCTTCTACAAAGACTGCTTCGCAGGATCAAGGAGGAGGGAATACCAGTAATCCTAGTGGCCCCAAACTGGCCCAGGAGGCCTTGGTACGCCGAGATTGTAAAAATGGCGATAGGAAGGCCCTGGAAGTTTCCACTTCGACACGACCTGCTGTCACAGGGTCCAGTATTCCACCCTTCCTTACAAAGGCTAAAGTTGACGGCCTGGCTGCTGAGACCCACATTTTGAAAAAGAGAGGGGTCTCTGGTCCGGCTCTTTCTACGCTCATTAATGCTAGAAAGCCAGCCTCCAGACTCATCTATCAGAGAGTCTGGAGAGCATACGTTTCCTGGTGTGAATCCAGATGTTGGAATCCTCAGAAGTATGAAATAAGTAGGATTCTTGCTTTTTGCCAGTTAGGAGTGGATATGAATTTAGCCCTTAGCACCATCAAAGGGCAAATATCGGCTCTATCAGTCTTCTTTCAGAGACCATTGGCATCTCACTCCCTGGTTCGGACATTCATTAAGGGGGTACTGAGGATAAATCCTCCAGTTAGGACTCCCTTGTGTCCATGGGATTTGAATTTGGTATTGTCAGTGTTGCAAAAGCAACCTTTTGAACCTATTCGCCATATTCCTTTAATTATATTGAGTAGGAAGTTGGCCTTTCTGATTGCTATAGCTTCTGCTAGGAGAGTATCAGAGCTAGCAGCTCTTTCTTGTAAAGAGCCTTATCTAATTTGTCACAAGGACAAAATCGTACTACGACCCCATCCGGCTTTTCTACCTAAGGTGGTGTCGGCTTTTCACTTAAATCAAGACATTGTTCTGCCTTCCTTTTTTCCAAACCCGCGGACGGCGGGGGAGAAATTATTACACTCTCTAGATCTACTGAGAGCGGTAAAGGTGTATCTGCAAGCAACCGCTCAGATACGTAAAACAGATGTTTTGTTTATTTTACCAGATGGGCCCAAGAAGGGCCAAGCGGTATCAAAATCCACCATTTCCAGGTGGATTAGACAAGTAATTATTCAAGCTTATGGTTTAAAGAACAGGACTCCTCCTTTTCCTGTTAAGGCGCACTCTACCAGGGCGATAAGTGCTTCATGGGCAGTGCACCACCAGGCTTCGATGGCTCAGATCTGTAAAGCTGCAACTTGGTCTTCAGTCCATACATTTTCCAAATTCTATCAAATAGATGTGAAAGGACATGAGGATTCCGCCTTTGGGCGAAGTGTGCTGCAGGCAGCAGTATAGGGCTTCTGGTCCGCAAGCGGCCTGTTTTGATCTGTGTCTCCCCCCCTTCATATGAGCATTGCTCTGGGACGTCCCATTATGTAATGACTAGCTCTGTGTCCCGTGGTGTACGATAAAGAAAATAGGATTTTTATAACAGCTTACCTGTAAAATCCTTTTCTTGGAGTACACCACGGGACACAGAGGTCCCCCCCTTCTTATGGGAACCTTACTGCTTTGCTACAAAACTGAGGTACTTCCCTGATGGGAGGGGTTATATGGAGGGGAACTGTCTTCCATTGGTTGTGCCAGTGTCCAATCACCGCTGGTGACCCTTAACCCATTATGTAATGACTAGCTCTGTGTCCCGTGGTGTACTCCAAGAAAAGGATTTTACAGGTAAGCTGTTATAAAAATCCTATTTTTAGGGGGCGATTCCCTTCACCGTAAGAACAATCATAGTCTCCTATTTTGCTAGTTTATTGTTCTTACAGACGTCTCCCCTCCCGCCGCCCTCCGGTGCTTATGCCGGCTCGCCCGTGCGATCGGCGAGCCGGAGAAGGAACCTGCCAGAGGGGGAAGTTCACCCATAGAGAATACTGATGACCAAATAGTCCCCGGCAGTCTCTGACTCTCGGAGGCTCGGTCGTGACCGTCGCATCTGGCCTGGCAGTTGTAAGTACTTCCGTGTACTCGGCTGGAAGGAGAGATGTGGGGTCTTATTGACCTCACATCTCTCCATAAAGAGGACCTGTCATGCTCTATTCCTATTACAAGGGATATTTACATTTCTTTAATAGGAATAAAAGTGATCAAAAAATGTATTAATTTTTTAAGGGAAAGTGAAAAAATTTAAAACAATAATAAAGAAAATGTTTTAAAGTGGATGTAAACCCACTCTCATCCTTTCTAAACTACTGCCATAGTGCTGATCTATAAAATGTCAAATGTCTGTCAAATGTCTCCCCTCTGTCTGTTATAAGAACTGAAAAACTGCAGATTCTGTGGGTGGATCTGTTGTCTGGAGCTCAGTGGGTGGAGTCGTGATGTCAGTAGACTCCCCGCCTACCTCTACACTCCCCTTGTCAACATGCATTTTCTCCTGTGTATTCCTTCTGCTATGATCACTAACATCCAGTCAAAATCCAGAAAAGTAACCCACATGACTTCAGAAAAGGAGTGGGGGTGGGAATTAAAAAATAATGCCTGTCTAAAGCTAGTGCACGAGATATGTAAATAACCTGTCACTCAAAGCAAGGGGGCGGAACGGACAAAGGTTTTTCTCTGTTTGTCCGTTTTATCTCACTGAACAATAAAAGAGGATTGCTCAGAGCTGGATTAACTCTTTGTGGCAAGACCTGGCACAAATGATAGGAAATCTTATGCTCTACATTGTGACAGCAAAAAAAGAAATACAATTTTTTGGGTTTACATCCACTTTAACGTTCCCCCTGTCACTGTATGCTCGCACTCAGAAGCGAACATATACGTACGTTGCGCACACATATGTAAACTGCCTTTAACGTTAGAGCGAGAGCAATAATACTATCCTCTGTAACTCTAAAAAGGTAACTTGTAAAAAAATATTAAATCTTTGCCTGTGAAGATTTTTCAGTACCGAAGTTTGGTGCCATTCCACGAGTGTGCGCAATTTTAAAGCATGACATGTTGGGTATCTATTTACTTGGCGTAACATCATCTTTCACATTTATACAAACAAAATTGGGCTAACTTTAGTGTTTTTTTTTATTTTATTTATGAAAGTGGTTTTTTTCCCCCAAAAAAACACGTATGAAAATTGCTGCGCAAATACCATGTGATGTAAAATGTTGCAACGGCCGCCATTTTATTCCCTAGTGCAGGGATCCTCAAACTACGGCCCTCCAGCTGTTGCGGAACTACAAATCCCATGAGGCATTGTAAAACTCTGACATTCACAGACATGACTAGGCATGATGGGAATTGTAGTTCCTGAACACCTGGAGGGTCGTAGTTTGAAGACCCCTGCCCTATGGTCTCTGCTAAAAAAATTATATAATGTTTGCGGGTTCTGGGTAATTTTCGAGCAAACAAATTATGATTTTTTTTTTACATGTGGGACGGAGTGCCAGAATTGGCCCGGATGGCAAGTGGTTAATGACACATTATTATACATATGAAACACAAATAAAGGAACTTTCAAACATTTGTAGAGTGCTGCACTAATTTTTAAAGTCAACTTCTGCTTTGGCCGTGCTTCCCCCACCACTCTGTTCAACCGCAAGGAGCAGAAAAAAAAATGAACTGGTATTTCTGGTTATAGAGGCACATATAGTTACATAGTTGGGTTGAAAAAAGACACAAGTCCATCCAGTTTAACAATAAAAAAATAAATAAAAAATATCATACAATCCCATATACCCAATTCTATACGCACAGTTGATCCAGAGGAAGGCGAAGTGTGACTCACTTCCCTTCCTCCTATGTGACAATGTTAGTTTTGGCGATTTGGCCTTTCAGACATGCCTTTACAGAGTCCCTGAATGGGTAAAGTGTTTCTTTATGCCACCAAGGTTCCACGTCTTCCAATGAACATGAAGAGAAAAGAATTTATTGATGAATACAAATTATAATCTCTTTTAATGCAGGTAGCGTACTTATATTTTTCTTGGTCTTTCTTCTCTCTTAGGTCTCCAGGAAAAGGCTATCCTTAGAGACGTTGCTCCCAGTACAGTAGATGGTGGCAGCAGTCATCGGCCTCCAAGTGTGGCCGGGTCAGAGGTCCTTGACATACGTCCGTCAGAGAATGTGTGGCCGGTCATCGACAAGGAATTATCGGACAATGAGGATGAATCTCATCGCGTGGATACTCCGCCATTCTCTGAAGCTGGATCTGCCATACGTAAGAAGAACAACATGGAAGACTTGTTAAGGTACACCGAGAGACAGGGCAGCTTTGTTGTGGAATATGAGGAGGAAGAACCAGAAGATGACTTTCAGCAGGACAGTGACGAGGAGTACGAGGAAAATGTAATCGAGCCAAGGACTCTGAATGAAATTACCACTCTGACAGACCGAACAAGCCCATGGTCTAGTATGGTGTCGGAATCAGGACATGATCTGCAGACAGAGCAGGTGGCTATGGAAGATGTTCCAACCAATAGAAATCTCCTAGACAAGCTCAGTCTGATCTCTCCGGTTGTCCAGGATGACCATGACAGTAAGCCATATGCCACCAGATCATGTGACTCCCACATGTCAGACGAATACCCTGAAATGACTGAAGGCAATGGTGCAGACACACAAAATCCAGAGGCTTTTGGAGAGTCAGAGAGCAACAGTTCACTGGGTCAGGATTCACCAGATCTCTCAGACAATGAGGAGGAGGACAGACTGAGGGGTGAGGAACTGACTCCTGGAGTAACACAACTGCCCGCTGAGATGTCGTTAAGTGGCAGTGAACCTGATGAGTCTCAGGACCTTGCTATGGAAGGAGAAGACACTGACAGAGAGGTGAGAGATGACTACAGGTCCGGGTATCAGTCGTCCTCTTCACATCCTGAGTCTTCTCAGAGGGACACCAGTTCTTCAGTGCAGAGCATGGAGGAGCTTCCGGACATGACAGAAACCAACGCCATCCAACACTTTAATCTCCTGTATCCTTACTGCTGCTGAAATACTATAGGGGACCATGGGGCTCGGGGTCCTTGCACATTCTGTCTTTAGACAAAGTCAACACTTCATTGAAAACCTATGCAGAGCTTCTCATAGAACAAGGTCCCCATGTTATGTGATAAATATCAGAACTTATGCCTCGGGCAGCTGCTACAACCGATCAAAATGATAAACCAAAGAAGACGGCTGCACACCAAAGAATTAATCCATCGTGTTTAATTCCAAAACATGACAATAGACAGCCACAAGGACAATGTTACAGGACCCAGGAGGTGACGCGTTTCACATTGAACACAGTGCTTCTTTAAACTGGATCCTGTAACCTTCTCCTTGTGGCTGTCAATTGTCATGTTTTGGAATTAAAAACGTTGGATTAATTCTTTAGTGTGCAGCTGTCTTCTCCTGTTAGTTGATCCTCGGTTGCGAGCTGTGGTATTGCACCCAGCACTATTTGGACTGGAGTGATTGCTCACCTGGAGCGGAGTTTTGAACTGATCAAAATAATGCTTTATTAAAATTAAAGGTGACCCGGGTCATTGTTTAACCTCTTCTATTTAATATGTTGTTTTCTGTGATGGAATGTACGGAGCAGGGGCATACCTACAGGGGTCGCAGGGGTTTTAGTTGCAACCCGGCCCCATGCTGCAAGGGGCCCATCCCCCCCCCGTACACCTGGATAGGAGGAGCAACAGGGGTCCGATCTCTCCATTTTCCTCCTGCAGCCGCTGAATGCCTGTGGGAAGGAGAGGAGGGAAGGAGAGGAGGAAAAGCTGACCTTCCGTGGCTGCAGGAGGAAAATGGAGAGATTAGTTTTTATATATATATATATATATATATATATATATATATATATATATATATATATATATATATATATATAATATAATATAATGCGCAGCTGGCCCCCACTGCTCCTCCTATCCAGCTTCTTTCTGATGCTATCCAGCCCCTCTGCTCTTTTCTGCCTCTCTCCTGCCAGATGCTGCAGGGGATCTGTCCGAGATGGAGAGTAGGGAAGGGGCTAGTAAATGTGTAATTTACTGGCCCCTTCCTTTTCTGAATGGAGAGTCAGTGATCTGTACCGATCACGGACTCTGTCCATTGATAACTGAAACATCGTAAACAGTTTTCTATGCTTCAGTTTATGAATGAATGGGAAGTTCTGTATGGATCTATTCCTGTCCATTCATTCTGTGCTGCTGCGGCTGCAGAGATGGAGATTGAGGGCTGTTTCTCAATCTTCTTTCTCTGTCTCAAAGGTGTAACGTCAGAGGTCTGTTTAGACCACTGATATTTCACCAAGGCCCTCAAACCCCCCCCAACAGGGCTCCTAAAAAAATAATACACCAGTGGCAGCACTAACCTGGGTCACAAAGGCGTTCCGCCACCGGGCTTGGAGGGAAGGGCCCCGGCTGGGGGTCAGGGGGTGGGGCCTTCATGGTTTCTTGCACTGTGGCCCTTAAAGTTCTTGTTACGCTCCTGGTACAGAATAGACACGTGCAATTAGTTTTGTTATGAATTCGTTTTTTTTAACAAATTTCGACAAATTTGTTAATTCGGAAACATCGAAATTAACGAAATAATAACTAACTATTAAATTATAGGTATTGGAATTTCCTTTCAAATTTGGCTGTTGGTGAACATAACGAATACAAATTTATTTGAAGTTATGAATTATCCAAAATAACGAATGCCGCAACTAAACGAATAGAACATACCAAAGTAATAATAATAAATAATAATAAAAATGTTTTATTATTATTATTCGTTCCGTTCCATTTGTTTAGATGCGGCATTCGTTATTTCGGATAATTCGTAACTTTGGATAAATTCATACTCTTTACGTTCACCAACAGCCAAATTTGAAAGGAAATTCCAATACTGTACCTATAATTTAATAGTAGTAATTAGTTCGGTATTCTTTAGAATTTTTGGATTTTGTGCTTTCAAATTTTCGGATTTTCTTATTTTCGGATTTACTAAATTCCGAATTTACGAATTACGATCATAACAAATAACCTGAGAAAAAAAAAAAGGAATGTAAGAAAACTAACAAATCTTTTGTCAGGACACATGTCTAGTACAGAATACACCAATGAAAATCAGACGTGCTTTCACTTCTTATTGTCTCTCTTGTTCTGGCTTTCTTTAACAATTTCCTGTCCAGATCTGATCCCATTCAGCTCCCAAATTTCTTTCTACCTCCTCGGCACTTAGAAGCATCTATGCGGTCACTGAGCCAGTCTGCTCTCCCATCATCCTCCGCTCAGCAGGTATGTCGTCATCATCTAACAACTGCTACAGAGGAACTACAAGTCCTAGAAAGTTCCTGTCACCACGTGTGGAAATGTATGACTTGTTGCAAACAGCAGAGTAGTAATCCACGAATATCGATTACATCT